>OZ038486.1:35585777-35740777 GCA_964036315.1 Acanthosepion esculentum | reverse complement strand
GAAAAGCAAAGAGCAGTAGATTTTGAAAAGTCTATCTCCAGTGATGGCTTGGTGATAACCAAATTGAATGAATATTTGTTATATACTAACCAACTGGAATCGAGGGGTGATAATTAAGATTATCTATTGTATCATGCTCTAATTTTCTCTCATCCTTGGCCTGTATCGTATTCTTTTTTCCTTGTCCCTTCCAATCTTCGTAGCCCGTTCATGTTTTTATTAAACGTTATTTAGTTTCTTATGCGAAAAACAAATAAGGAATGCACAAATATATTATACTATATCTTTTGGCCGATTTGTCCATATTTTATATATATAGCTATTTTTACGCCATTCTATCCCAATCTGTTTGGCCCAGTGTCTCTAGATAGCCTGAAATCAAGCCTGCGCTTTCTTTCTCTCTATGCCCTGCTTTCGTCTTCTCCCTTAACCTCTTCTCTCTGTATGAATATATGTTCCTGCTTGGTTTTTCTCTAACTTTCTTACCTCCTATCTTTCCTTATTCACGTTCTTTTTCCCCGTCTCCTCTTCTCTCTTGCTTTTTCTGATTCCTTCTTGCCTAATATAATTATTTAGGTTTCTCGGTCAGAATGCATATCGTATATACTGGCGGATAATACGACTAGGCGTACAAGACGACCCCAAACTTTTGAAGCTTTCGGGCTGTACTCCCCGTACAAGACGACTCCGCAAATCGCATTTTAAAATGTACTGCATTGAATTTATTAAATAAATTCAGTAAGCATATACATTTTTTCCCATTCAAATTCTAATGAAAAAACGGTGGAAAGATATTGTCAATTAACTACCACAATGTACAATACCTTATGAGTGGGTGTTGTGTTTTCGGTAGGCTATTACGGTAGCCTGCCCAATCCGACTGAATTTGTCTCAGTATTGAAATATTTGAAATATTCTTTCCATAAACTGCAAAGACGCTCTCTGGATTTAGCTCGAATCTTCCAGGTAGAGAATAATTCTGAGGTCATAGATTATTAAGCATTAAAGAATAATGAACAACATCATTATGCGATCTTTAGTTCCGAGAAAATTTGGCTAGTCAGCATTATACCAGTATTTGGCTTGTTAACATTATACGGACATTTGACTAGTCAGCATCTACCATATAAAATTCTGTGACTTCCTTCCGTCCGTCACACACTCTAAAATAATCACACATTGATCGATCGAAAACAACTCTTTGAAAGAAGTGAAAACAGGTAAGTGGGTACAAATTACAGTTGATTTTTACTAGGGCGCGTAACAGTACAGTAAATTTTCATTCATTTTTTTGAAAAGTTAAAAGTTTTATTAACATAAAAATTATTCCCACTATTTTACAAACAATTTAATGATTAAAATAACAAATAATTAAAATTAAAATACAATATTGTTTTTGCATATCTTTTCTTTAAATTTTTATATACAAGCATCCAGTTTCCAGTTCGCTCCGCGTTTGCCAGAACTATAAATAAATCACAAGGCCAAAGGCTTCAAAAAATTGGAATTTGGTTCCAGAAAGAAATATTTATGTATGGCCAGTTGTATGTTGTATGCTCAATTCTTTATTCTTCGATGTTAAAAAGGAAAAAAAATTCTTAAAAAAATATTGTGTACCATGAAGTCCTATAAAATTAAATTAAAGAAATTATTAAACCGCAAAGTAGGGTTTTTGTCAATGTATTTTTCCAAACAAATCAGCTTATTCAAATTTCATCGATTGATTTGCGAAATTGAACGAAACGTAGTTTGTAAATCTCGATAAAAATGTTAGCGATAACTCCAACGATACTAAATACTGCGAGGTACAACACGCGTCAGTAAGTTGCAAAAAAAAAAAAAAATTCTAGTTATACAAATAGCTTGTTTGTTCACATTATACGAGAATGTTTATATAACTATTTAGCATAACGGATATGATTGAACAAATGAATTAAAATCTTTATGTTAAAGACCTAATATATAAAATTCAAAGTCTGAGTCTGATCAAAACTCATAAAATTATTTAAATATATATAAAGTTGGTTGTCTGTACTTGTGTGCAAATATTATGTGAACTTGTGACCTCAAATAAATACAGCTTCATCATTTATATATATTAATATGTATCATATATATTGCCCGACTTAGAGGTTCTTGTTTAATAGATAATAAATTCTATATAGCTTTAAAAATAAAACTTTTACCACTAAATGTGTAATTCATTTGTTTTTTTAGCGGCATATCAACTCTTTATGGGTCCTTTAATGCCGAAATTTAATTTTCTTGGGAGCATTGGTAATTTCTTTTCCCAAAACGTATTGCTGGTAATATATTTTTCAAAAGTTTATTGCTAGTAATATATTTTAATTTTTTTTTTTACTATGAAAATGTATTACTGGTATTTTTACTATGAAAATGTATTTTTATTTTTTCATAGTGTTTTGACCGCAGTTTTGGGGTTCGCTATTTGTCCACAGCTGGGACCCTAACAAGTGCTACCACCTCGGGTGAGGGTGAACCGGGGAACAACAGCAATTAGGTGGTTCCACGCTCCTCAAAACCTCTCGATCAGAGGCTTTGCTGCCGGATGTAGTTTATCGTCATACCCAGGACGAGTGTTATTCATTTCCAATCAGGTTTTATGTGATCTTTCTGAATAAAGGATGGCAATGACCTTAGCATTTAGATCACAACTTGGAAATAAAGAATATTAAATAATATACAAAGAGAAGACCGGGATGCATGAAGGAAAGTATACTTAATACATCGAACTAGTAACCAGTTTGTTATGCTCTGTGCTATGGCAAGGCATTCTAGTTGGTAAGATTATATAATTTACAAACTATATTCCATCGATTACACAGATGCATTGAATAAACTAGGGTACAAAGACCTTTTTTTATGCTTATCACCCCAACCAAGGCTGGAAGCCACTAGCACGCAAGGGGTTACAGAAGGTTTGGAGGAAGAGCAGATAGGAGTGGTAAAGGAGAGGATGTGGAGAAAGATAGTGGATCGATCAAGGCAAGGGGGTTACAGAAGATTTGGAGCGAGAGCAGATAGGAATGAAAGGTGAAAGGATGTGGAGAAGGGAAGTGGATAGATCAAGGCAACTGGAGATGTCGATTGACGTTACACTTAAATAGTTGGAGATTGTATTTATCAGGGAAACAGTAATAGGGAAGGGAGTTCCACAGGCGATATGTGCGAGACATGAAGCTATTGGAGTAGAAGAGACGTCTACATCTAACAGAGACGTCTATTTGAAATACTAGGAAAGTTTGATCTCCACTGATAAGATATTCGTGTAGTCCGTAACCTGTACTGGGAATAAAAAAAAACCTGCATGCGAATTAGGAACGATTTGAATACAAAAAAGTAAAAAGATGAGCAAAACAAGGATCCGTTTTCGGATTTATTTAACCTATGCAGCGAGGAGAACTAGATGACCTGCCAGGATTTATTATCGGTGGACATAATCTTAACAATATAAGATACGCGGTTGACACTGTGTTGGTAGCAGCTGCAAGAGAAAAAGTATAACTCCAAGATAAAAGAAAATCCGAAAGCGCCATTAACTGTAAGAAGACAGATTGCATTGTTTTCAGCAAAAGAGACAGCTAAAGGTGGGAGTTACGTTTTGGGGGCGTCAAAATCAAGCAATCCCTTCCTGTCTCCCATCAACATGGCTGATACTAACCCCCATGAGAATGACTCATTACGCCTTCTGGGGCTTAGATTCTCGGCTAACATGAAATGAAAAGATTATATTGAATTCATTGCTAGGTGTGCTGCTAAGAAAGTGGGTTCATTGTATCGTGCGAGACAATTTTTATCTCCTGAATCTGTCTTACATATTTATAAGTCTACCATTCGTCCGTACCTTGAATATTGCTGTCGCATATGATCCGATGCTCCTGCTGTATATCTAGATATTCTTGATAAAATCCAAAAAAAGAATCAGCAATATTATTGATATATCAGCTTCAGTGTCTTTCCCACCGCCATAATGTACCTTCTCTGTACCTTTTCTATAGTGCAATTATGGTAATTGTTCGGATGGACTCTTTGCTATGGTACCAAGACTTTATGAATTTAAGTGCAATACTAAATTGGCGGCAAGGTCTTATCATTTCCCAACTGAATTGGCTAGATGTTACCGTAAGTTCTATGCTAAGAGTTTCTTTTCTCGCCTGCGGATGTCTCTCTTTCTTTCTTGTGCTTTTACACTCAGTAACCTCTTGTGTCTTAGTGGTTTTACTGCTTTATATGGGGTGAAATGATTAAAAAAGTATAGAAATTAAACTAACGTGTATCGTACTATAGTAACAAACGAGACAATTTTGACAGAAATTCGCAGGCGGAAGGCATCTTTCTGAAACCAAGCAAAGTATTAAGTCAAGAGAAGCTTCTTAAAAAGCAATAGGTGATTAACTACTATATAATATCTAATTACGTATATGGTGGTGGATGCTGGACAATCTCTTCATAGATGAAGAACCGATTTGAAGCCACAGAGATATGATTCTACCGACGAATGCATAGGATATCATGGAGATGTCGTTTTAAGGAAAATAGGAACAACAAGGAAACTTATACATGCAATCAGAATGAGACAGTTGAAATATCTTCCATAAATAACCAAGAAAGAAGGTCTGGAGAATCTAAAACTCCCAGGACGTCCTGAAGGCAAGAAACCAAGGGGAAATAGTGAGGAATCTAGTTAATGAGTTGGTCTGAACGGATGGCATTGATGATGAAAAGTCAAAAATTATATATATCGAAAAAAGGAAGCAGTGGAGCGTCGTTATTACCCACGTTCTGTATGGAAACGATATATAAAAGATAGCAGTGAGGCTAATCTGCATATTCTACAGTAAAAATCACACCTGTGTAAATTGGGTGAGACATGTGTCTTAAGTGTTGCTCTGTTTGTATCTGTAGCGTTGCTAATACCGTTTTATTGTTAATTGCATTATTATTATTGACTTCATCAATCTATCTTGTTTTTGTTAACTGACCCCCACCCCTGTTCGTTGTGTTTTTTTTAAAAATATTTTTTCCGCTTCTCAAAAAGCCGTGGCTTTTCTTTGTAACAAAATTTTCATCATGACGTCACTGAGGCGCGAAAAAGTCATTTTCACGCCCAGCGAAGAACAGCGACATCGGCCATGTTTGTTAAGACCTCGTTGTTGTGTTAGCTTGCTCACTTGTAGCATCAACTTGTCTGTAAGAGATGGCCGGGCAGAGTGTCAGTGGATGATGATAAATCACTTTGTTTGTGACTTGGTCGAGTTGAGAAAAATACGACTTTCTCGTGGCTTCCCCACTTCCTGTAAGGAAAGAAATCTAGAGAGAGTGAAGGAGTCCGTCAAATGCAATCAACAAATAACTCATTTTTTTTTTACTTGAAAAACAATTTACAATCAAAACATGTTGCCTTCAAAAGCTTTCTATTCTTCCCGTTTTCTTTTTGTATTCCATTAAAACAGATTATTGCTGGGTGGACCTGTCACAGATTATCTTGTAAAGTGTTGAGGACTTTTATCTTTTAATTTTCGCTTAGTCTTGCAGTTCCCATTTCTAGATTATATTAACTACAGAAATAAATTCTTCAAACACTTTGAGTATGAAGAATCAGAAATGTGGTTCTACAGTAGGATGCTGAAAATACCATGGACCGAACATGTGAGCAACGAAGAAGTTTCAGATAAAAAAAAGCAAGAAGTTCACTTATACTTAACATCGGGAAGAGGTAGTTGAAATTTCTAGGGTATATAACGAGGACAGAGTGTTTGGAAAATTGAATACTCACAGGATAGATTGAAGGTAAGAGGGAAAGAAGAAAACAGTGCATAACAGACTTAGTGAGATTTCGTAAAATGGATGGCGGAACAGGGTTTAAGAGAAATAACAAAAATACAAAAGTTGTTAAGAGCTACAAAGTTTGTTTTGTTTGTTTTACGACCTATCAATTTATTGGGACATTTAATGCTGAAATTTAATGTTTTTTCTTAAATAAAACCTTGTATTTAAATAGTCAAACATTAAAAAAAGACTGCTGTTAGTTATGACTATATTTTTAAAAATTATATTTAAATTTATATTTTATATTTATTAAATTATATTGAGTTCTGTTAGAAACCGGAATATGAATATGGAGCTACAAAGAACAGGAAACTGTGGAGAGTCATGATCGAAAACGTCCTAATAATAATAACTGTACGGAACATATGATAGCTTTCTGGCTATACTATTTCAATGCACTTATAAATGGAAGGTCAAATCTTATCTTGATGTCTGAGTAGCCATATATTAAAAGATAATGTTTTGGTTATTTTCATTTTGATTTTTGAAATGAGCGATTACCAATATACTTTGACTTAATCTATCTATTGTTTCCATTTTCTACTGCTGTAAATGTTATTATAAACACAGTGTTTCAACCAAGTACCTTTTGGCCATCTTCAGGGGCCCATTACATTAGCCATGGGATACCTTTATGTGCTGATAATTGTTATTGAAATATTTATCTTCCTGGAGATGGACAGAAGGTACCTGGCCAAAACGCCGTGCCTATAGTAACATTTATAACAATAAAAAAAATGAGAATAACTTTTTGAATAAGTCAAAGTTTATTGACGATTCCTCATTTCAAAAATCAAAAACAAAATTATCAAAACGTGTACGAACACGCCATAATAACCAAGTCATATATCATTGAATTTAAAGGCTCTGAAAATCCACAACTGATGTCCTTTAAGACTAGTTAATAAACTGTTGTTGTTATTCAGTGACTGTGAGTTCAATCCCTGGATCAGCTAGTGAAACAATATACATTGGATTAGTTGGATTGAACAGAAACTGCTATTGCAGGGACAAACATAACAATAATCAACCCACCGCCGATTCTAGGATGTTTCAAGAAAAAACGTGAAAGTATCTTTCCATGGGAATATTTGGTAAAAACGAGCGTTAATTAAGACGAACAGAAGACAGATAAAAGGGTCGTATATATTTGGGAGACAGAGAGTTCTCGATAAATTGTTATTCAACCACAGTAAAAGTTGCCTCTCTGTGCCTTTTTTATACATAAGTTCATGGTAATTGTTCGGATGAGCTCTTCGCTATGGTGTGACACCCGACCTCTTTGGTCACGACGCCAAATGTGACGTCGGTCCTTTGTGACGGGCTAACCCTGGGACATCGGTTGAAGTCTTGTTGGGTTCTAGTACCAACTTGTCGTATCCGGCTCGCTTCCAACGCCTGGTCACCGAAGCAACTGCTTTGATCTCGATTCAACCTACCCACGTTGTGATTTGATCTTAGGCTGACGAGATCAATCAGACGTCGGGCCGTAGTGCCATCCGAATCCGGGTCAAGGTGATACTGCACAATAAATGTAGACAAAAAAAAAAAACAAAAGCACAAACAACAACTTCAAGGCGAGCGACTGGTTAGGAATAGTGATTAATTTTATGTCGGTTTGTTGAGTTACAGGAGTGCGTCTCTCTCTTTCTCTCCCAGCCCGAAGAAAAAAAAATGTGGATTGTAACACTTTTTGCGTTCTTAGCTACTTCTAGATATCTGGGTTGTTTTTCAATAAAATCGTCTCTGGTGGAGAATATAAGTCAGACTTCTATAATTTGTTCTTGGTTAGAAGTCTGAGTCGGAAACTTGCTTTGGTGGGAAATCTAAAGTCGGACTTCAACGAATTTGTTCTTGGTTAGAAGTCTAAGTCGGAAGGCATGGAATCGTGCGGTCACCCGTGCGAGGCGTTATCTTCCGAGTCCTGGGTCTTGGGCTCGACTGGATCTCTCTGCGAACTGCACTGCACTGCACTGCTCTCTCTTACTGTACTGACTGTACTCTCTCTCTCTCCTGGACAGTCTAAAACACCCGAAGACGTTTGCTTATATGGACGTCGATCAAAACCTGGCGTGGGGTCGGACGTGGTGTGGCCACCACGTTGATTTCAAATCCCCAATAAGGATTTCCTTTGTTTTCGGTCAGAAATATTTATCATTTTCCATTTGTGGAAATCTTCTTCCACTTCCACCCTCTTCTGCTCTCATATGGGTATCTCACGGGCGTCAACGGTTTTCCCACTTCCTCGCAGTAACATCTCATACCTATCCTCTCAATGGGCGGTGGCAGGCCTCCTCCCTGCGTCACATGATCACCTCCGCCTGGCTATTCGGCCAATAGGCGTCAAATGATAATCTCAATTTTTATCCAACTTCACGGCATATGGAATTCCTCAATCAAGTTTTTTGCCAACATTAAGTGGACGGAATTTTGGCGAAAATTGGGTTAATTAAGAAAGACACAATAACATGGCTTTTGTTATCACAAACGAATTTCAACAGAACACAGATGTCCTGTCCCGCCGACATCTCTTCAATCCAGGGCCGGACTCTGTGTGCGGTCGGCAAATGACCCATTAAATCATTCCCCGATAACACAAGTCTTGGCCACCATGACACAGTTAATGTTTTATCTACCCAAAAGCTCTGGGATTCATCAACTAATTTTTACGACAATGACCATCAGAATTTTCGTCATTCCACTACCCAAAACAACATCGCTTTTGTGGGTGTCCTTTTTCCTTCTTTTATCATCTAAGTTGTTAAGTCTTGTCCCTCTGTTTCTTTCTTTTCTTTCTCTTTTTCCTTCCTTTGTCCTCGCAGAGAATTTGGCATATCTCAGCATCAAACTTCAGCGAGAAAGTAAAAATGATTATCTTGATTCGCACTTGAAAATAACAAAACAAAAAATCCTTTTCACCGATCCCCTCTTTTGGGAAAATAACAAAACAAAAAGAATATCGCTCAGTATGTCTTTCGTTATATCTATCGGTCTAAGTTATCGCTCAGTATGTCTTTCGTTATATCTATCGGTTTAAGTAATCCCCGTAATTAACTTCTGTGGTTAATTAATTGGTTAATTAACCTGCCGTTTCTAAATAGTGTTACAATGGTATTTAGACTTTATGAATTTAAACACAGTACTAGACTGGCGTCGAGATCTCATCAATTTACAGTTGAGCTGGTTAGATGTAGCCGTAAGTTTTATGCTAACAGTTTCTTTTTTCGCACTTCTCGCTTGTGGAAATGCCTTCTGGCTTCATGCTTTCAAGCCAACTTTAATCTGAAAAAATTTAAATGCAATGTCAATCGCTATCTTTTGTTTTCCTGATTAATCTTTTCTCCTTCTGCTCATTATTTAATGGCTTCGCTTGGGGTTGATACCAATTAAAAATATAGCCAAAGATAATGGACACCTGAAGAAGGCTAAAAGGTACTTGTCCGAAACTTTGTATAATAACATCTGTAATCATCACAGATGAGAGTAATAGTTCGAATATGTCAAAGTATATGTAAAGTATCGGAAGTGTCTTTTCGCGTGTGTGTATCTCGGATGTTTCAAGATGAAACCTGAGACAGTCTTTTCGTGGGAGTATTTGGTAAAAGCGAGGGTTAATTAAGACGAACAGAAGACAGATAAAAGGGTCGTATATATTTGGGAGACAGAGTTCTCGATAAATTGTTATTCAACCGCAGCGAGTTTCATCTAAGCGGGAAAGCGACGTCGACATGGCTTTTCTCTTCTGCCCACTCCACATAAAGACAGATCATTCTTTTAACGACATTTTCTGTCCGAACACTTATATATGTTTTTTGAAAAAACTTTTCCTGCTTAACAGGGAGAATAAAAACAAGAATTGCGACAATTTTCTATAGGTTCTCTTCGCCGTTTTATTTTAGTCGATGTGAAGAAATTAAGACCCTTAGAGAGAACAGTTTTTGTTCACAGGTATTGGGTAGAGGATTACTGATTGGCGCTGTTGCGCGTAAGAAGAGAGGGTAAGAAGTGCAGTTTAAAGGGATATATGGGAAAGATATCGGTTAGCCCTAGACGTAAAGTGTTTAACATCGTAGCGATCGGGAAAGCATTCTCTCAGAAGTCTGTTCTATGAAGCTGTGGTTCTTGGGAAGAAGATGTCTGAATGAAAATTGCTTCTTATAAACGGAATATGAAAGGAAAAGGAATGATTCGTTCCAGTGAATATGTCATGGCGGGTCTTTACTGCGAATGTCAGAAGTGGACGAAGTTTGCCATGAAAATCGCGAGGATTGTGAAGTTTTGTCCGTGGGATACGAGTTGCAGATGAAAAATTATCTATTAATAAAATAATAATAGAGAAATATATAATAAAATGGATAAAAAGTAGTAGTAGTAGTAATAGTAATAAAAATAATAATAAAATAATAATAATAATAAGGACTTTACAATACACAGACAGAACAATCAAAGCTAATCGCCCTGACATCGTGATTAGAGACCGCAAATACAAAATGTGCCCCCTTATTGACATTGCAGTCCCTGCAGACTGCAATGTACCTTTGAAGATCTTCAGAAAACTATCAAAATACAAGGACCTTTAAATAGAAATCTCAAAAATGTTGCGCATGAGGGCATTAAAAATTCCAGTTGTAGTTGGAACCCTCCGATTGATTGGAAAAGGCTCCAATAGACTCATTGAAGGAATCCCTGGTAGCCCATGCCTTAAAGAAATACAAAAACTTGTTTTCACAAGTACAACCCACACCTTACGAAGGGCTTTATCTATGTAAAATAAGTGTGGTATTTTTCAAAACTGCTCAGTGAAAAATGTCATGATGCCATTTCTGACCTTAGGTCTCTGGGCGGGACCCGGAAAGAAATGAGTATACACCAAAAAGCAAAGCAAATAAAATAATAATAATAATAATAATAATAATAATAATAATAATAATAATAATAATAAAGTAAAACAATCGGCCTTTAAAGATACATAGAAACTGGATGATAATTTGGTGTCAAAGAACATGAAGGAAATAAGAAATTTTATTCAGTAGTAAAGGAAGCCAACAGATTCAAAAGTGCAAGTAAACCATAATATATCTACTACAGCGGCAAAGAACCCTCACCCCCTAAAAGGCAGATGCAATGAAACAATTGTAGAGACGATGGCAAGATAAACCTCTTCATGGCTAATAATCTGCCCATGACAAACGATCTGATGTAGATAAACCGCATACCCATCAGTGGTTACGTAGTGCAGTATCAAAAGCTGAAACTGGAGGTTTTATTTCTAGGACCGATGCTTGCTAATAGAAATTACCAAGCAAACATACTGAAAAGCTTTGTTAACCCGAAATGCAGATTCTTTGACGAATATCCAAAAACAATTGACCTTATTGTATCAGGTTGACCATTGACCCTTTTGTATCAGGTTGCACAGTATTAGTATCCACTGAATAACAGGGTGGGTCAATATCTGCCCTGGAAAATGTACAACTTTTACGGGAAGGAAACTGCAAGAAATTGGTACGAACACCACTCAGACCCGGTTACCGAGATAGGACCTGTAACAATTTTATGAGTGTTTACAATGCACACAGAGAGAACAAACAAAGCTAATCGTGCAAACATAGTGATCAAAGACCACAAAAACACAATGTGCTTTCTTATTGACATAGCAGTTCATGCAGATTGTAATATAACTCTGAAGATCTTCAAAAAAGTATCAAAATACAAGGATCTTGAAGTGAAATCTCAAACATGTGGCACATGAAGACATCAATAATTCCAGTTGTGGTTGGAGCCCTCGGTTTGATTGGAAAATGTTCCTTTAGACTAATTGAAGGGATTTCTGGCAGCCCATACCTTAAAGAAATACCAAAATTTGTACTCACAAGTACACACTTTATGAACAGCTTTATCTATGTAAAATGTATGTGATCTTAGGGATTGTTATTTTTTTTATTCTTTTACAAAAATGACCAGTGAAAAATGTCATGATGCCATTTCTGACCTAAGGTCTCTGGTTGGAATCTGGAAGGAAATGAATCTACAACACAAATTAAAGGAAATAATAATAATAACATTACTACTACTACTAATAATAATGATAATAATAATAGCGAAAATACTTAATCTAAAAGCTTGAATAATAAGATGGAGAAAACTAGTTATAAAATGATGATCTTTTATACAATAATGAAAAATAACTTGTAAAACCTTTTCGTGAAATTAAAGAAAATATTTATTTCCGAAAGTGCTGTTTATAATATTTTTTACGAATATAAAATATAAGTCCTGATAAAAAAAAATCCCGAATAACAGCATTTCCTCGTATAATTTATTTGAACGTTCCTTCCCTATTTCAGAATGAAATTGTTTATTGAAATGACGTCCTCAGGTAGTAATGTTAACCACCTTACCGACACATTAGAAAAATTAAATTTTAAAAATTAATACCGTTTTGCCTAAATAATAATAATAATAATAATAATAATAATAATAATAATAATAAAGTCTCAGACACGAGTGTTTGAAATATCACTTGGAAGCGTAAAATGACATTAAAACCTGTGTGCTGCTTGTGCGTGCGGTTGTTGCTGCCGATGGTGCGTGGGAGAAGGTATTAAGAACTTATTTCAAAGAGTAGTACGGATTATAGAACTCATTCTTTGAATTGCTTTTGTTGTTACCACAAAATTTTAGCCAATCCATAATCGGAACATCTCTTGAAATGATAATTACGCTTCTCAGAATGAAAATCAGTATCTTTAAATAATTTTTATTAGATAAAACATTGTAAGCTATGATTAGTTCTGACTGGTACTTCTTTCATCTTAATTTCAATTGCTTTTCATTACAAACTAATCAAACTTTCATGCTGAGAATGTTATTTCTAATGGAAATATTATCCGTTTCCTTATAAGGAAACATTCGGCATTCATTGACTGATCAGCCAATGCTACCTTCAGTTGAAATTTATAAAATCGTTCTCTCAAAACAGGAAAATAGGTTTGTCACGTCAAGTAACTGTTATTGCACTTTCCACTACCTATGGTGGTTTCCTTCCTAACTTTTTGTATTATGTAGTGTGAAACGTGAATATCTTGATTATGTTGTTATTTTCTCTTCGAGTTACATGTGCTGTCCATTTTAGTTGTTACTCTTGTTGAAAGTCTTCAATTGATGTGACTTCTGTTATTTGATATAGGTATTTGTGATTATGTAGCGCCAGTTCTCAAGGTTTGAAGAAGAATGGCCCTCGCCAAGATCCAAAGTTTAAATTAAACCTTTGGATCTTCCCGAAGTTATTTTTAAACATTGATTTAAGAAAGCGGTCGTATACAGCTGATACGTTAGATACTTTTGAACGGGCCTGACGCCATGCGTGACATCCATTTAAAAGTCTCGATCTGACGAGGCTGTTGAAGAACATAACTCGAATGTTTAGGTTAATGCTTTGGTTTTCTAACAGTTTGCGGTGTTGGGTGAAACTGCTCCTAAAACAGTCTATTATATGTTCAATTTCCTTATCTCTTATACTAAATTTGTTATAACTGATCCGTAAACCAAGGTATTTCAAGTGTTTAGTATTTACTAATTCCGCAGCCGGAATTATTAGGATGGATTCAGTGTATGTGTCATCACTGTTTTCATCATTGCTTTCATCACTGCTTTTATTCCAACCCGAGCCCTATTTCTTGCAACACTTTGTAGAAGATGTTGATTTTTTATTCAAAGTCCTTCTTATTCCAACTATAAATACCTATGTCATCGGACTAACCCCCTCTTCTTATTATCGGTACATTGGCCTCGGGTGGGAAAGCAAGAACGCTGTTTTCTATTGTGGAGAGCTATGATCACCTATTTAAGGGCTTGTGTGAATGGATAGCAGAACAAAGCCAAAAAGAGATGTTAATGAGTAAATAATTACGCAGAGCAAAAAAAAAAAAAAAGAAAAAAAAGAAGACTGGTTGTTGTGGAGAGTCATGATCACCTATTTAAGAAGTGTGCGTGAATGGATAGCAGAACAACGCCAAAGTTGTTATGTTAATGAGTAAATAATTATGTAGAGCAAAAAAAAAAAGAGACTGGTAGTTGTGGAGAGCCATGATCACCTATTTAAGCAGTTTGTATAGTAGAACAAAAGAAAAGAGAAATGTTAATGTGTATATAATTGCGTAGACAAAAAAGACTTGTATTTCTGGATAGCAATTATTTATTACCCGCTTCCTGAAGAGACATGACAATTCGAAGAAAAATACGAATACCCCATCAATGAAATTAAGATGAATGTAGTGAGTGCGTAGGTGCCTGACAATTGATTTTAGCCGAATTCTTCACTGGCTTTCGAAACAGCACTTGATTTTTTTTTTAAATATTAAAACCTCTGCAAATCGTGCTGGGATCAAATGTGGGATTCTTTTTAGCTTCAACTTCGTTATGGTTCAGCTTGAAACCAATTAAATATGACAAGCAAAAATCAAGAGTTGAAAGGGAATTTGCATATTTGACTAATAATCAAGTGACGTGTATAAGCTTCTGAAATAATTATTGTTGAGGAATTGACAGTGGACGTAGAAGTAACCACCGACTCATGAAAATGTTTTCAACGCTTTATAAAAAAATGAAATTTTATTAATTAATATTTTGCGAAAAGGCATTACGAAATTGCCATAAATTTGACAGATAATAATGAGGAAATGTAAAAAAAAATAACTATTCTCTGATTAAATATTTACATATGTTTCTGTTGGGACTTGATTGTGAAACTACACTTTCATAGCGAGAAGTGATCACGTCAATGCTAACATTGTATTAAGTTACACACATATATAGACACAGATACACTCATTATCTATCTATCTATCTATCTATCTATCTATCTATCTATCTATCTATCTATCTTTTCCTAATCTACCTCTCCTCACTATTGCCGAGCTTAACAACACGATCCTCTTGGTAATTCGGACCACACTGTTAGCTATTGGTATTTCGTGCCGATGATCCGTTAAACAGGAACCCCCTCCCCATAAGAGCTTTTTCTGTTACCAGCATGCTGATTGGGACCCACTCCGTGATTTTCTTCATGACGTCCCATGGACTGTCATCTTTAACCTCCCAATTGAAAATTGTCCCACAGAGTCTTTTTGGGTCAAAGTCGGCATGGACACTTTCATTCCATCTCAGAAATACCAGTTGAAACCGTAACCCTCTTCATTGTTCACAACAGCATGCTCGGTCGTTATAGCACACAGGAACCACTATTTTCATCTATACCAGCGTGACAGCTCTCGTCACAACTGGCGCCTATTCGTTACTGTCCGTAATAAATGTCAGCGTGTCCATGAGGAAGCTAAGTCCCGGTTTGCCGATATAATGAGGCACCACATAGCCTTTAACAACTTTGGCTCTCGTGATTACTGGCGGCTCTGTAATAGGGTATTAAATAAGTACGTCTTTATTCCCACTCTTCAATCAATTTGAGGTGTTATCACTCTCTTCTGAAAAAGCTGAAAGCTTCGCCCGTATATTCTCCGCAACTCTACTCTTCACTCATCTGGAGTATTTCTGCTTCTTAGAACTGAATCTCTGTTGAGTGATATTCATATAACCCCATCTATGGTCTTTGCTATAATTTCTAACCTTGATCCCCACAAAGCGTATGGATCCGATGGTATCTCTGTAATAGTCATTAAGAAGTGTGCTCCCGAACTAGCTCCTGTTCCCTATAAACTGTATAATAAATGCCTCGCTGCCTCCTGATTTCTTGCCAGTTGTAAGTTATCGTCTGTTATTCCAGTTTTTAAGAACTCTTGTGAACCGTTTAACCCTTCCAGCTATCGACCTATTAGCCTTCTACCTCTCTTTGGGAAACTCCTAAAGCCCTAATCAATGTTGAATGGGTTCATCATCTCTCATCGCAGGGTTTTTTCTCATCAACCAATACGGCTTTCATTTCTCCAGGTCAACTACTGATGTTCTGGCGATAATTATTCAGAACGGCCACTCATCTAGATTCTTTCGTACTAACGCGGATGTACCCCAGGGCTCCATCCTTGGACCTACGCTGTTTTTAATTTTCATTAATGACCTTCCCGATGATATCAGCTGAACACAAAAAAGGCCAACAGGAAAAGAAATACCATATGGTTCAACCCACCGTACAACAAAAACGTAAAAGCAAACGTAGGAAAAATATTCTTCAAACTTTTACACAAACTCTTCCTGTAGAATAAAAAACGAATGTTCCGGTAACGGTAATTGTTTACAAAACAACGTAATCTACCAAGCCACGATAAAATCACCAGATAATGAAGAAAAAGTATACATAGGAGTAACTGAAGGACCCTGGAAACAAAGAAATTATGTACACAAAACATCTTTCACAAATAGTAAATATGCGAACAGCACAATGCTTTCTAAGTATATCTGGGAAATAAAAAACAAAACGCACACCACACCAAAAATATCTTGGAAAATAAAGAAAAAATCATTAGCCTACAACAACCTATCAAAAACTTGCAAACTTGGTGGAAAAAATAGCTATCATTACCTTCCCAGACCAAAATAAATTATTAAATAAAAGATCCGAGCTAATCTTAAAATGCAGACATGAAAACAAATTTTTAATACGTAACTTAAAAATCGAAAACGGAAAAAGTAAATAAATATATAAACAAACAAAATGACAATAAAATAAGCAAAATAAATTAATCCAAACAAATTATCAAATCACACCTGTTAGAATAGACGAAATAGAATAAAAAATAAGGAACAAAATCAATAAAGTAAATAATAAACAATTTAGTAAACTATTATAACCAAAATATTAGACTATAAAAAATCAAAACAAAAAATCGGATGAAAAATAGCTATAACTGTTATATAACGATAAAAAATACTGAATAAAAAAAAATAATATACTGCGTTACTTAAAAATCGAAAACCAAAAAGAGAAAATATACAGTGTAACAAATAAATAACAACAAGTATAATAAATTGATCTACATCCAAATAAATAAATAAACTAACAACCGATACCGATAAACTAGCCGTTTAGAAAAAAACAAATAAAGATAATCAATCCAAATAAATCAATTAAAAACTATCACGTCAAAATAATAGTCAGAACAAACCACAACAATCAACCCCAAAATTCAACAAATAGCTTTATCTTCCCAAACAAAAACAAAACTATTAAATAAGCTATATAAACAAATTTTTATTACGTTAATGAAAACACCGATGAAAATAAAAATAATAAATAAATAAAAACAAGCAAAATAATTTGATCCAAATAAATAAACAAATAAACGACTTCCGGTAAAATAACCGCCATAATAGACTACCCACAATAAACTATATAAACAAATTTTTACTACGTCAATAAAAACACCGATCAAAAAAGAAATATATATATATATAAGATAAAAAATAAAAATAAAATGAAATAAAAACAAGCAAAATAATTTGACACAAATAAATAAATAAACAAATAAATGACTCCCGGTAAAATATCCGCCAAAATAGACTACCCACAATGCACCACTGACCCGTATATATAAATAGCCGAGAAAAATAACAGCACTCGTGGCCTGACGATTGCATCTAGCATGAAACAGACTGTCACCTCTAAGTGTTGACTTCTGTGTTCACTTTTATATATATATATATATATATATATATATATATATATATGTGTGTGTGTGTGTGTGTGTGTGTGTGTGTGTGTGTGTGTGTGTGCGTGTGTGTGTGAACTTGTGCGAAATTTCTGTACATATATATAAATGCATAGATGCACATAATGTTTTTCGTGTTGAACTTGACTAAAAATTGTACATTTCCCTCCTTCCTAATGTACATTTATATCACAAACAGAATGTATATACTTAAATAAATATATAAGAAATCTCGTACATATAGTTCTGAAGAACCTTCGAAAATTTTCAAGTTCTTACTCTGCCAGGAAATTGGATTATCATTAATGAATATTTGCAGATGTCTATGAAGACAGTCAAAGAAATGATTCTCCTGGATTGGTTAACGAGATATTTAGCAAATATGTCGTCACACATTGACATTAAAGCATCCAGAAGCCTTACTGGGGAAAAGGTAATATTCTTTCGAAAAAGAATCCTTTGTGTAGAAAGGAATAAGGAAAATAGCACGATCCAGTTGATTCACTTCAACATGCAATATAAGTTAAATTGCGATGAGCTGATAAAGTGTATACATAGCTGTGTTAAGGGTTTGTAAAACAAGTTTATCTCCGCACAACTGCAAATGATGATGGAGAAATCTCTCTTCCTTAAAATATGCTACCAACTTTTCAGGGAAGATCTGATCGAAGACGTTGGCCGTTTACTTTCAAAAACCGCCATTCCTCTTCAAATAATTTTGCTTAATTTTTAGACAAGAATAGTGAAATTTTCCCATCAAGAAGGGTATAAGATAATGTTCTCTATTTACACTGTTCGCAAAAGGTGTTTTTTTTTCAGTACTGTGAAGCGTCGATTTCATGGCTTGGGTAATAAACTGTTTACTATAACTCGATTATGTTTACCTAGATTCGAATTTCAGCTGCAAGAACATGGAAGAAATTTGCAACTTATGAAACAACAGTTGTATACATTCTATTTCAGGGATATAGATTAAATTTATTTCATATTTGCCTAATACGTTTTACAAAGCCAGTTCCGATATCTATTTGATCCTTAGATGGATCATGAATATATTTATATTCTATTTTATATACGTTTGTCTATATTTAACCCACAGTTCAAATCAAATAACGTTTTTCAAGTTTCTTTAACACTTTAAAAATTGTTTGATCAATGAAATACTGATTTGAGAAATTAGGTCAGACGGACAACATTTTAGCACCACATCGTGCATATATATATATATATATATATATATATATATATATATATGTACATACATATATATGTAGAGAGAGAGAGAGAGAGAGAGAGAGAGAGAGAGAGAGAGAGAGAGAGAGAGAGAGAGAGAGAGAGAGAGAGTGTTGATTTCAGTATACTTCTTTCTGTTCTCGGATAGGAAAACACAAATGTGACAGATTCAATAATGGATACTTGCTTCCCAGAAGACATGCAGCTTCATTCCGGTTACAGATATCTTCCCTTCGGTTCGAAGTGTTTTCTGGGTTGATTAATGGATGTGTACGTCGAGAAACTATCGCAAAATAACAATCGGTGAACATGATTTCTACGAAAAAAATGCGGTCACAAGACAAGGCAAGAAGTTGATTAACACTTCTCACATCAATCCGTTTATCTGATTATTTGCGATAGGGAGAAAAATACGCAAAAAAAAGAAGATCTGTAGGTGTAATGCATTCAGGACATCGTATTCCCATTCTAAGATTGATAGTAACTTAATTCGTCAATTAAAGAAAGGCCTCGCCTGAGTGTGATTCTCAGTGTGAGCTTCACAATTGAGCCCTTGTTCTATGAACTGAAGAAAACACGTCACCATTGAGCTGTGAATAGAAAGCTAACTGAGTAGATTATCACAACTTCAGGGGACTTGTTCATCAGCGGGTTCTCAGCGTCGACATCGCGGCTTCATGAAATAAGCGCACCGATAAAGCAATTTTGGTTAGTGGGAAGTTACGTGTTCAAAGTCTTCAGTTAGGTAATGCAAGGATCAGATCATCAATTCTGCATAGATCAGCTACACAAGGTAAAACTGACGGTTGATAGTCCTGAATTCCGTTAGAAAGGACAGTGAGTGTGACAAGTATCGGAAGGAGAACACCAGAGCTCAGTGGTCAGATAAAGGATTACGTTCGACATTACTGGAATGTCAACGAATGAATAAACACCCAAGGGAAAGTGGAAGGTAAATGGGTCGAAACGTTAGGATAAAAAAGAGTTTTGGAAATTGGTTCGAATGAATCATTATACCGTCATAAGGGTCTTCTTCTTCTTCTTCTTCTTCTTCTTCTTCTTCTTCTTCTTCTTCTTCTTCTTCTTCTTCTTCTTCTTCTTCTAACTTCGTCTAGAAATTAATATAAAGTATTTTTTCGTGATGAACGTAGAGCCACAGTGGATGGATTTGATGGTTGGGTCGAGTGTGCTAGAGTATTGAGGAGACTTGCTGCCACTTGACACCACTGTAATTCATCAGTTACTACTGGCATAGAGAGCCAATAAGTGAATAGTAATAGTAATAATAAGAAGAGGAAGTTAAAGAGAAAAAGAAGAAGAAAGAAAACTAAAAAGAAGAGAAACAAACTATTTTTCTGAATTGTCTAACGGTTCGTGAGAAGTAACAAAGGCAATATTATATTGATCTCGGACGAAACGATTCTACTTTTACGGCTCACGCGATGTGTTAAATTATGTTGTTTTCTTACCATAAGTTTACACATGCCGTCAAAAATGATGGTATGGACTTCATTATTATTAAGTTGTAACACGTGTGTAATTAAATTTATTTTCTTCAATTATTATAATTTAAACATTTGTATATCCAAACATCGACATCTTCAATTTCATGTTTTGTTTTGTATTTGGTCATTTCTAAATTTAGAAGAAATGTTGGTGTCGTTACTTAATTCTTTCCGACAGTCAACCTGCCATTTCCACAAGTCTTTTCTATTTAACCAGAGTTATCTTTCTTGAACTAGCAAATTAAAAAAAAAAATCAAGACATTGCAGACAAAAATTATATAGATTCACTTAAAGATGGTTCACTGTGTCGTGCGAGACAATTTTTTCTCTAGAATCTATCTTACATATCTATAAGTCTACCATTCATCCATTCCTCGAATATTGCTGCCACATATGGTTCGGTGTTCCTACTATTTATCGAGAGCTCCTGGATAAAATTCAAAGAATAATCAGCAATATTATTGGTCCTGATCTGTCGGTTCGGTTTCAGCTACTTTCCCACCGCCGTAATGTAGCTTCCCTTTGGCTTCTTTTAAATAAATACTTTTATGGTAATTGTTCAGATGAGCTCTTCACTATGGTAGTTAGACGTTTTGAATTTAGGCGCAGTGCTAGACTGGCGTCGAGATCTCATCAATTCACAGTTGCGTTGGCTAAATGTAACCGTAAATTCTATGCTAACAGTTTATTTTCTCGCTTGTGGAACTCCCTTCCAGCTCCATGCTTTCCATCCAACTTTAATCTTCAAACATTTAAATGGAATTTCAGTCGCTATCGACTGTCCTCCTGATTACTCTTCTTTTGTTCTCGCTCCTACATAATGTTTATGTTTCTAATTCTTCTGCACCCAGTAATCGCCTCGTGTCTTAGTGGCTTTACTGCCTTGCTTGGGAAGAACTCGATTTAAAAAAAATATTAATATAGTTACTTTAACAGAAAATTTCGGTAATACATTTTAAGATCGTCATTTCTTAAAATATCACGAACAGTTTCATTTACAAAATCTTCTTCTACCTGCCTTCAGGACATTGGCGATCACGGCTCTCCAGAACTTCCTATCCTTTGTAGTTCTACGTAATGTTTGTCCCCTTACTATTCCTCCCAGTTCATATTCTGCAATACATTTACACTAGCTCGTTTGGTAGTTTTCTCGCTGTTTCCTTCTGTCCCTCTTGCCTTCAATATATCTTGTGTGTGTCAAATTCTCCATTCCCTCTTTCCTCATCATGTGTCCCAGAAAGTTCAACTCTTTCTGATTCAAAGTATAAGTGTTCTTTCTTTTTTTCATTTTACTTAAAAATTCCTCATTGCTCACATGTTCTGTCCGTAGAAATTCTCAGAATCCTTCTGTAGATCCACATTTCTATTACCTGAATTTTTTTCTTCATCTGTGAAGATTTGTACATCATTCGCTGTCATATAGAAGGATTGATATTACATGTCTTTTCAGCGGTCTTTTCCTTGTTTCTAACGAAATTAAAAAAAATATTCAATCTTTCTTGCTTTCCTGGTGATAGATGATAAAAAATATGTAATGTTCTACAGTTAGGGAAAACTCAAAAAATCATAAACAGACAAGTAACTTCAAATGAGATTCGAACTCTTACCTCACACGCTTGGAGCCTGTCTTCCGTGGGAGTCATCTTAAGCACCAGGCCTAAGTTGGCATATTTGAGCAGTAGCTACCCAGTCCTCACTTTCCAGTTTCGATAGAGTCCAAAGGCGTCTCAGTATCCTTGTGGCTGACAAGTTATTTTCCACCCTGTAACCGCTCTCTAACAGATAAGATGTCACAAGCTTCTCACTCCTCTATCGCTATTTCCATGGAAAGTGCTCAGACCAACTACATTCCTTAGTTCCACCAATTCTAACCTTCACGGCTCGGACCCGCCCCACCATGTGCATTGTAGCGAACCACCCTCATTCCCTTCGTATCCCACTAGTGAGAAGTATGTTCCACTCGAGCAGCTTCTTCCCGCGAACCCATCTTCTGCGGAACCGACTCTGGATCACTACAATCTTAACCTGTTTAAGTGTAGTGTCAACAATTATTTTCCCTACATGTCCGCATGAACTGTGCTTCGTACTTTGTACCCCTCTACCTTGAGTGGCTCCTTGGCATTGTACCAGGTGAACCACCCTGTAAAAAAAAAAAAAAAATTGGACACACGGATTTAAATAATTAAGTAAAGCACACCAGCCTTTCTGAGCATTTGCTCCATCTTTGTTTTGCTATCTTGTAATTGTAAAGTAATTGTTTTAATTTCGAGATGAAGAATAACTTATTTGATAACTAGTTTTACTGCATTTTGTTATTGCTTAGTATTGTTGTCTTCTTCCCAGAGCTTGCATCTGGCAAGAGACCATGTGGAGCTCCACATTGTTGATTTAAGCATCAGCTCAAAAACACCCTACCGAGGACAGAAATTGATCCGGTCAATTGGGAGACGGAAGCAGCAGAAAGAATCAATTGAAGAACAATCGACGAAAACAACACCCTTTGAAAACACCACAAGTTAAATAGAAGAGACGAGGGAAGTCCAAAGATATGCCCTACTATGCGGTGTCTGTGGATGTCTCTTCAGATCCAACATAGGACTGATTTCGCACAGAAGAAAATGTCGATGAACACCTCAACACTCGACAAGTTCCGCCAATGACAATTATTGTTGCATTTTTAAGTATAAAATTAATAAGATTGAATAAAGTAGCTTAGTTAGAGGGCCACATACGGCTTTGGATTCAGAGTTGACCTTCTCCTATACTGGTTGCCAACCTCAACTGGAGAGTCCACTCTGTTCTTTTATTTAACTAAAATATAACAAGAATGAATAAAACTTGTAATGAAATAATAATGCTGAAAATGAAAAGACATGATATACTTGGGGTTTAGTTTTTGAACTTCTAATCTATAATTTAAAAAAATCAAGCTGACTCATACCATGAGACTTTAAATTACTAGTTGGTTGGTCAGGAAATTTTAATAATTGTTTTTTTTTTATTTGGCACAAACGATGAATAATATAAAATATCGGATAAATCGTAAGAAGAACTGCGTCCATTTTTGGGTGAAACAGAGTGTCGAATTTCTATTTACTTTATTACAAAATAATCATAGCTATTTCGACGAGATTCAACGCAGAAATAGGAGACACTGTCATAGTCGTAGGCAAATTAAATTATATGAACAGTAATTTATTCTCTCCCTTGTTTGTGACATTGCCATCAAGTTTACTGCAAATCGATTTCTGTATGACCGTCGAATCGTTGCAAGGGAATAGTCACGTATGTGCAAAGCATCTGTAGGCGAAACAGGTTATTCTGATCGCATCACTAAAAACATTAAACTCTGTCATACTACTCAAAGTGCTAGGTTGGCACTTCTTGTTAAAGTACACTCGATTGTAGAATTTAAGAAAAAAGTAAAAGAACACAGAAAATGATTAGATTAATATTAGAAAAAAAGCTTTAATCTTATACTCGTCTAAGCAGTCATTCGCAGTGTTCCATTGTAGCCTGCTCATAAAAATGATCTTTACTACTTTAAAAATGTTAGTCTTGAAATAATGTTTAATTATCTAGGTTTTTTTTAATGCAGGTTCTTTTGAGAGAAGTTTATTTTAAGAAGGCCAGACGGTTTGTGTAAAAAATTGTTACACTTGCTGAGCGGTTAAAAAAAACGCCAAAATTGTGAAAACTCCATTTTAAAGTTTATGAAAAATTATGTTGTCGTATATACTAACCAATGAGAGACGTAGTCACAAGAACTAGTAAGAACCCGAATTGGGTTCCTAAATAAATAGAACTCAGGTAAGTAGATAAGATATTTTGAGAGCAAGGGGGCAAGGCAAATTAACATCAAGGAGCAAAAGGCATTTGACATCAAGAAGGCACCAGTTACCAGCCAGCTGCAGAGAGCCTAGAAGTTCACAAATGGAAATTCTTCTGCAGTTGAACAACAAAGAACGAAAAGAATTCTAAGAATTTTTCCCAAGCACGAACAGTGTGAATTTAAAAGGAACTTTTCTAAAATTAGCATATGTCTCAGAGACGCTTGTGGTGCAAGTAAATGTAGGTGTTTTTGTTTTTTCTGAAAGGTGGTTGCACCTTCGTTTTTTGTTTTTTTTCCATCTTGAACTGTTTTCTCTTTTTAATAATATGCGCACAAAAAAGAATTTTTATATTTGTACCCTTTTTGCATTTACTTGTGTAATAAATATTTTCCCTTTATAATTTTACGCAGTGATTGTGTCTTTTTGTGATTTGCCCCGATTTTGACCTCAAGGAGAAGAGAAGCATGTGTTCATCTTTCCCTTTCTATTTCTACTAAGTTCCTGTGTTTGGCACAAGATTTTAGATTTGGCAGGGAGTTAAATTTTTTTATATGTTTGTGAATGATATCTAGCATGTTGATGTCGCAAGCTTTTGTTAAGTTCTAGTCATTGTGTGTTCTTGTAATCTAACACACTGCTTAAATTGGTTTCGTTTAACACAGCTATATGCGCATTTAATTATTCAGAAAATTATTTTCCAGACTCGATTAAATGCAACAATGGTTTATTTTTCTAGAACATAGCTCTAATGAACGACGACAGAGAGTTGGAGTTGTGATTAGCGAAGATTTATTTAGCTACAACATGGCCGTCGTGTAAACCCTTTTCATAGCAATAAGTGTAAAAGAGTTACAATAAAGAGGAGAGGTAACTTGAACAGATTTTATCACCACAATAACCATTTATTAGTAATCATATCAACGGGAAACTATATTCCTTATTCAAGGAATCTGGTAATCGGGACTAAAAATTTGTCAGGATTTAATTTGATGCTCCAATTTTGTATAGTCTTGGCGAACAAGTGGTGGCGTATGTTAGGTTTCGTCTGCTAAGAGCTCTTATAATAAGACAACTATATTAGATCTTTAGCAAGAGGAGAGTGAAAACTGATGCTAAAAATATCTCATTCTTCAGAATAGAAATTCAGTATTGCACTCTGGAAAATGAACACAAGAATCAGGAGAAAAAAAAATAAAATCTACCTCGGCGTCCCTATCCACTGGATTTTTTTTTTATAGCACCTGAGTTCCCGGTGTATATTTCGACACAGACTGACCAACCAATAACTGACGATATTTATTCGCATATGTAAACATATACAAAATGTGGCACAAGGCCAAAAAGGGGGTTGGGGAAGGACGGTCATCAACTGTCTTAAATAAAACTTAGCTAGTCACAAACACTGACCCAAACATACCAACAATAGTCCTAGCACCAAAACAACACATTCTTCCATACCTTTCTTACTACATCCACCATAATTCCTCAAATTCTCTGTGAAATTCTAACTAGACCCCATATGTACAATTCAAAGTCTGTGGGGGGGGGGAATAACAATTTAAAAAAACCCAATGATTATTTACAATATGCAATAATAATATATACAAGAAAACAACACAAAATAAGATTAGTATTAAAACCCCCCACACCAACCAATAACTGACAGAAGGTATTAACTTTATTTTATCTATTATGTATTTACGATCTACCTCTGGAAGGATACACGACGTCACAGATAAAGAAACATTAGTGAGTGCCATAGACACATGAAAAGAAAATTGGCAGGTTATCGGCCAAAATGTAACGAAGACAGCAAAAATAAGGAAACATCCGAATAAATAATTATGCATAATCAAGATTAGTCTCCCCTTGTTTTGTTACTTTCCTCTTTGAGAGAGCTTTTTCTGCTTACTGGGACTATAAAATGACACTATACGCGAACCTTGTATCCTCAGTTGAATAAAGCTTTCTTAAAGTCTACACATGCGTACTTTTGTCGTTACATAAATCAATACATAAAAGCAATGACGTTTCGTTTCAGAAATGCAAAGCATTTATTGCATAAAATATAGAAATATGGCACAAGGCCAACAATAAGGAGGACTAGTCATCACTGTTTCAACTATTAACCAAGCAAGACACAATTGCTAACTCAATCACACAAATATTTTTCCTAGCACCAAAATTTCAAATTTACACTTACTACAGACACCATAATACGGTAGTTTTTCTATGAAGTTCCAACTAATCTCGCATGTACAGTGTAGCTCGGATATAAGAGAGTTGTCGGGACCGGAGAAGAAGTCTCTTATATCCGGGTTTGGTCTATTATATATACATTAACACAGGCTCTAATTTGGGACCAGAGAAAACCTCTCTTATATCCGGATTTCTCTTATATCAGGGTCTCTTATATCCCGGTTACACTGTACAAGCTTTGTGGTAAATGTTTTTTTACATTTCTCCAATGAATATTTACAATGAAAAGAACAATAGATATTTAAAAAAACAAACAAGGAAAAATGGATTAGTATTGGAATCCGTACAATATTAATGATGGCAAAAATAACGATTAACTGCCCCCCCCCCACCAAAAAAATGAGGTACTGGATAATAAACGAATCCCTCACTTTAACAAACATTTACACAACGACACAGATACCCAAACACAATAACTTGTTTAAGAATTTGAACTTTAAAATTTTTTTTTCACTTAATTTGATATATATTGAATACTGTTGCCATATATATAGCCTGGTGCATCTACTCTACATCTAGAGATTTTTGACAAAATCTAAAGAAGGAATCTGTAATGTGATTCTGACGAAGAATCTCGACTTCAGTCAATTTCTCCCCGATTTGACGTGATTTCATTCTATCATTTCTACAAATATTTCCATGGTAACTGCCCTGTCGAGCTTTTTTCACTGGTGTCCCGAATATATAAACTTAAGCGTTCTACTAGATTGGCATCTAGGTCCCACTCTTTTACTGTTGAAATATTTCAAAGCAACCGCTACTTTTATTTCAACAGTTTCTTTTCTCACATTTTCCACATTTGGAACGCTCTTCCGTTTCCTTGCTTCCCTGATAACTACCAATCTTCAAGAATTTAAATGCAATGTCAGTCACCATCTCCCTGAATCCTGTTCATCTTTTATCCTTTCTTTAATCCTCTGTTTTCAGTCTTCTCTTTCACTTTCACTTCATGTAACCACCCTCGCGTTCTAGTGGAATTACCGCCTTGTTGGAACGAAATGATTAAAAGAAATATGTCAGTAATATCAATTATGTACCTTCATTGTTACAGCTTCACTGAAAATGAATGAACTGAGTCAGTGTTTATTATCAGTCGATACTTAGTAATTATACGTTAGTAGAATAAAAACAAAAAAAAAAAACAAATTGTGGGTCAATCGGATAGAAGAACTGTGTTACACACCACTTGCAATTAGATCTCAATTGCAATTAGATTTTTTGTTTGATCCGTTTTCTACCGGTTATCAACCCTTTGCGGGTTATTTAAAGCTAGAAAATATTTTTAGATTGTAAGAATATCTTTGGAGATAATAGTGGTTTAGTGATACAAGTCCTACTAATTAACCCATAGCTGGGGAGAGAAGAGTTGGATTCATACCTTTCCCAAGGATATTTGCACGTAAGGGAATATAACGAACCCGATTGGAATTGGAACTTGGCTCTCCGATGAACAATTCGAAGCCATTATCTAATATCACGATCATAAACCTCGTAACTCTTTTGAGTCGTAGGGACACCATATGTAGTGCAGCTGCAGTAGAGGTTGTGTATCTTGGGCAAGACAGCCTGACAGAGCCTAAGCCGGTTTGAATTCAGAGTTTTTCTTCTCCTAGACCGGTTGCCACCCAATGATATAGAACCCAGTCTATCTTGATATTTACCCATAGCACGGGGGTATGGAGTAATGGATTGCTGCTTAGATTGCGAAATCGAATTCGAATTCCAATGGCGATCATTATATTCACTAACCTACTAATACCCTTGGGAAAGGTATGAATTCATCTCTTATCCAATATACCACCCGCATATCCAAGCTTACAGCTCCTGGTATTCCCAATAGTTCATCCATCTACTGACCAGGCTCCACGTTGCTTAACTTCAGTAATCATGCAGGAACCTGTGTTGCAACGTGATGTGGCCAAGTAGAAACAACTTACCTATTTCGTAAGTCTATATTTATAACAACTGGCTTTTACCTCATGAAAAACAGTCCTCCAAAATGTGTGAGGGTTACGGTCATATCACGTTGAAATACCGGTTCTCATATGATTACCGAAGTTAAGCAACGTCGGGCCTAGTCATTATTAATGGGTGACCTCTTGGGAATACCAGCTGCTGCACGGCTCAGAATTGGAAATCGAAGAAATGAGTTCCCATTCCATTCGTTATATTCACTTACGTGCACATACCCCCGGGAAAAGGGATATGAATATACTTTTTCTCCACACCTATCTATGGGTTAATTAGAAAAAAATTGTATAATTAAAAATAATTATTATCTCCCCAAAATTCTTATCTGCAAATATTTTCTGGCTTTAAATAACCTGCAAACGTTTGATAAGCCGTAAAAACAAATCAATAAATCAAAACTCAATGCATGTGAGAGTGTTCTATTTTGATTGCTTATCAAACATAAAACTCTTCAATCATTGGTACCAGTGAGAAAAAATGCAATTATTTGAGACACCAGGCATTTTTGTCACAAGTTATGTGCCATGCATGATACACGCTTAAGCATCTTTCGATACATGACTAATGAGGCAGATTTTTTCCCGCAGTAGGTTGTCATTTCTTTCTGCGGTAGACCAGTTGCCATCTAAGACTATAGAGCCCGGTCTATCCTGCTATTTACCCATAGCTGGGTGAAGAAGAAGCGGATTCATACCTTTCCGAAGGGTATTAGCACGTAAGTGAATGTAATGGATTCGACTGGAATTCGAACTCGGCTCTCCCGATTCTTCAATGCGAGCCGGTATCGATTACTCCACCGTGCCTCCATCCCAGTCATATCAGTACTGCAAAATCTGACATAACTTTTGTGAATTCATTTATTTGGCGTCACACTTACGTAACGCTTATTGCAGTTTGCGTCTTCCTTTGTGTAACCTAAAACGACTTTTAAAAGTTGATATTTTGGCCCGTCCCAGCTGATAAATATCACAAGAGTATCCTACATCATAAAAAGTTCTTTGCTTGATTAAAAATACAAAATTGATCTTAAAATAAGCAGTGGATCAATATTTTTTTTTGCCATTATAGTTGGTATGGTTGTTCTTTTATGCTTTAGATAGCCAAATTCCAGGATCCTTACGTTTATTTTGTAATTTGTTTCAAATCATTGAGTGAACGATGTCAGCAGAAAGTGTGTTGAACTCCTCGATGTAATGAAGTTCCATTTCCTGCAGAAGAAAATCACAACAATGGACTTGAACTTATCTCTTAATTATTTTAATCATTATGGTTGCATATTTTTATTAATTTTTTAAAGAAAAATTATTTATTTAAATTACTTTAAATTTTTGAATTTATGTTATTTCATTACATTGATGACAAATATTATTTTTATTTATATTTGAATGTTTTTTACATTTTCTATTATTACTATTATTATTATTATTATCAGTATTATTATTATTATTATTATTATCAGTTTGTAATTGTATTATTATTATTATCAGTATTATTATTATTATTATCAGTTTGTAGTAGTATTATTATTATCAATTTGTAATTGTAGTAGTATTATTATTATCAATTTGTAATTGTAGTAGTATTATTATTATCAATTTGCCACGCCAGGAAATTTTTCTCGCCGGAGTCGATCCTTCAAATTTACAAATCAACCATTCGCCCTCGCATGGAGTATTGCTGCCATATATGGCCTGGAGCCCCTTCTGTTTGTCTCAAGGTCCTTGATAAAACCCAGAGACGGATATGCAACGTAATTGGCCCTGATCTGGCATCTCGTCTGCAGTCGTTCTCTCACAGACCTGCTGTCGCCTCCTTCTGTTTTTTTTTTTACAAATACTTTCACGGTAACTGCTCCGATGAGCTGCTTTCGCTGGTTCTAGGACTTCATTAATTTAAGGGTTCAACTAGGCTGGCATCTCGCTTTCACCCTTTCACTCTCGAAGCTTTGAGATGTAGCCGTCTCTTGTACCCCAATAGCTTCATGTCTCGCACTTCTCGCCTGTGTAACTCCCTCCCCTTTTCTTGTTTCCCTGATAGCTATAATCTCCAACTATTCAAATGTAATGTCAATCGACGTATCCAGATGCCAGATGCCTTGATCTATCTCCTATCCTTCCCTTCTTCCTTTCCTCTATCACTCCTCTTTGCTCTCGCTCCAAATCTCTGTAACCCATTGCGTGCTAGTGGCTTCCCGCCTTGTTTGGGGTGAAACGCTTAAAAAATGTGACGGATATAATATATTGTAGAAATTTCGCTGCTTGAAATGATTAGACTTTTTCAATATAACTTCCTCCACCCTGTTTTTTGTCAAGTCCCGGAAATAAAACATAGTCTGGGTCAGACTATCTGTCTGTGCCCACTCTCTCCCCTCCCTATGTCTATCTCACTTTCTCTTTCCCCTTTCATTTTATGTGCCTTGTTATTTCAGGTCGTAGGCGATCATGGCTCTTCACATTCCTCTATATCCCTTGCAGCTCTCAGCAATCTCCTTCCCTTTGTTTCCTCCCCCATCCCACGTTCTGCTATCCACCTGCTCAAGCTCGTCAGGTATGTCAAGCGCTGCTTTCCCTTGTCTCTCGTTCCTTCTATTTGACCCGTGAGTATCAGATTCTCCAGGCCCTCCTTCCTCATTATGTGTCCCAGAAACTTCAGCTGCCTCTTTCTAATGTTATGTATAAGCCTTCCCTTTGTTTGTAACCTATTTAAGATCTTATCGTTGCTCACACGCTCGGTCCATGATATCCTTAGCATCCTTCTCTAGAACATCTCCGTCGCCTCGAGTCTCTTCTTCATCTTTGAGGAAATCGTCCAACATTCGCGTAACAGCTCAGTATCGTCACGTAACAGCTCAGTATTCTTTTCTTTGTTACCAAAGAAATCCTGCTGTTTCGCAATACTCTGCTCAGCTTTTGGAATGTGTCCTTGTCCATTCCAATACGTCTACGGATCTCAGTGTCGTCCTCTGTCAAGACGCTTCCCAAATATTTAAACCTCAGCATTTGCTTGATTCTAGTGTTCCCGACCTGCAAATCGCATTTCGGACTCTTCCTCTTACTGATGATCATGTATTCTGTCTTCTTGTAGTTTATGATTAGTTCTTTCTTCTCACTTTCCGTGGCTACCTTCTTTAGGAGATTTTGTAATTTCTTTTCCTTGTCTGCTATCAGTACTGTGTCATCTGCGTATCTTATCTTGTTAAGATTGTGGCCGCCAATGCGAAATCCCGGTAGAGTTTCCAATTCTCTCAGAATTGCTTCGCTGTATAGATTGAACATGTCGGGTGAGAAGACACATCCTTGCCTTACGCCCCTTTCCATTTTCGTATATTCACTGAACTCGTTCCCTATGCGTATGCATGTCGTTTTCTGCCAGTATAGGCTCTTGATTATTCGGTTATCCCTTCCGAATATATCAAGGTTGCTGAGAAGTTCCATCAGATCCTGATGGCGTAATTTGTCGAAGGCTTTTGTGTAGTCTATGAAACATAGGTACATGTCCTTCTGGATCTGGATCTCTCTTTCTGATAATCTTCTGAGCATGAATATCGCGTCCTTTGTTCCGGTATCTTTAACGAACCCACGCTGTTCTTGTCCTATCTCTGGTCTGATTCTGCTGCGCGCTTTATTCAACAGAATACAGATGATGAGTTTTGTCATGTGGCTCATCAGGCTTACTGTTCGGTGGAGTTCGCATTCGTTTGCGCCTGGTTTCTTAGGTATAGCTATGAAGATAGATCTGCTGAGGTCTTCTGGTATATCTCCGCTGTTGTAGATTTCATTTACTATTTCGGTGATCATGTCTATGCCAAAGTCAATTAAGGCTGTCAGCATTTCCGCTACAATTCCGTCAGGCCCAGCTGCCTTGTTTCTGTTCAATTTGGCCAGTGCCGTTTTTACATCGGTTTTCAGAATTCCAGGCCCGTCGGTAGTTCTGTGTATTGCTGGTTGGTCCCTTTCGTCGTGGAATAGTTTTTCAATATACTCGTTCCAGCGTTGAAGAAGTTTTTCCTTCTCTAATATGAGTGTTCCATCCTTTGATTTTACGCAGTATGTTGACGAGCATGTCTTCTGTCCTGTTAGTCGTCTTATTTGTTTGTGCATCTGTCTTTCGTTGGTAGTACTCAAACTTTCAATTTCTGCACATTTTTCGTTTAGCCATTCTTTTATAGCTTGCCTGCATTTGGTCCTTATTTCAGTGTGTAATTTTCTGTATTCCGTTCCGTATCTTGGCAGAGTTTTTTTTTCTCCCTCTTTTCTTTCTTCTTTTTTTTTTTTCCCTTTTAATATTAAAACTTATTCCTATCTCACTTATTCATTCTTCTTTCTCTTTTTTCTTCTTTTTTGTAACTTTCTTTATCTTCTTTCCCTTTGCTGAATGAATTAAACCTTTATTTCTCAATGTAATTTTGGTCTGAATGATTGCGTATTAAACCATGAAATAAATTTATTACTTTATGGATCTTTAAGGATTATCATTATATATATATATATATATATATATATATATATATATATATATATATATATATATATATATATATATAATGATAATAATAATAAGGAATATATATATATATATATATAATGATAATAATAATAAAGAATATATATATATATAATGATAATAATAATAAGGAATATATATATATATATATAATGATGATAATAATAATGAATAAGGAATATATATATAATGATAATAATAATGAATATATATATATATATATATATATATATATATATATATATATATATATATTCATTATTATTATCATTATATATATATTCCTTATTCAGCTGACTTAGATATGGATTCAATATAATCTTTCCACTTCTTGTCAGCCGAGAACGTTGTCCCGAGAAGGCGCAACGAATCACTCTCCTGGAGGTTAGCATCAGCCATGCTGATGGAACGCAGAGTGGGGTCTCTTGGATGATTAATAGAGAGAAGTTTAGTTTTGGCGGCGTTAAAATTAACAAGCCATTGTCCGAGTTAACAACAGACTGAAGGTATTTTTTGACATCAGCCGTCAATTTGACATTATAGGACCGATCAGCAGTTGCCAACCATTCTGAAGTGTTTTCTTGTACAGTGAAGTTTACGCTGTACAAGGCACAAAAGCCACTCAAGGTAGAGAGTTACATTTTATGTGGAAGATAACAGCCGACCCTAGAAAGATTGAACATGTTAAGATTGTAGTGATCGTGGAAGTATCCTCTTGGGAGTCAGTTCCACAAAGCTGCTCGAGTGGAATTTACATCTCGACAATGGAATACGAAGGGAATGAAAGTGGTTTGCTACAATAGGCGTGGCATGGTGGGTATTAGTCAAGGAGATTAGAACTGGTCAAACTAAGGTATGGAGTTCGTTTAAACACTTTCCATAGAAATATCGACAGAATAGCGAGAGACTTGTGACGTTTCGTCTGTCGGAAAGGCATCGCAGAGTGAAACATGATTAGTCACCCACAAGGATGCGAAGACGCTTTTGGAGACTGGAAAGTGAGGACTATATATATAATATGCATGCATATTATATATATATATATATATATATATATATATATATATATATATATATATGTATATGTATATATATATATATATATATTTATATATATATAAAATGCATGCATATTATATATATATATATATTTATATTATATATATATATATATAAAATGCATGCATATTATATATATATATATATATATATATATATATATATATATATATATAATATACATGCATATATATGTGTGTGTGTGTGTGTAATTTCTCTATATATTATTTATATATGCGCGGTATTTATTGAAAAGCGCTCAATATCGGTGTTAGAGCTAACATACGTAGTTGATATTGATATTGTCCCATACTTTCGGCCTTGTGCCACATCTAAACTACGCTTGGAAAATCACTATATATATATATATATATATATATATATATATATATATATATATATATATATATATATATATATATATTGTATGTGTGTGCAATAAATCCTTTTGATATTCATACCCTCAGGTATCAGATCTCATGTGTTCACCAAGGAACCAACTAAGTTGGACACACATTATAGTCTGACTCAAAATTGAATCTCATTTGATAAGCTGAATTTTATAGGAAATAATAGAGTCCATCCAATTGATTTATTTAATATTTTAATCATCCATAAGCATACTTCCATATTTCTCGTTTTACTTTTGCATACCGTAAGCAGAAATCATGCCTTAGGGAAACAAATGAGAAAAACAACGGAAATAAGCGGATGGTTTGTTTGATATGAAGATAACAGCTGTATGATTGGATTGGATTTTGTTGTTTGCCAGTAATTGTGTCTCACACGGAATAAAAATAATGAGGAATAGAAAAGTCTTTCTTGATGTTCTCAAATCAGGCATGGAAGAGACAGAAGCGTTTCGCAAATTGAACAAAGGGTGGTCAAAATTTAAAAAAAAAACATGAGAAAAAATTAGAAATAATTTGAAGTAAGAAAAAAGAAAAAATACCTTAAATAAGGAAAGAAGAGCAAAGAGCTTAAAATAAAAACGAAGAAGGAAAAAAACATGGCGGATTTCGGAAGATAGTGAGAAGCAAAAATCAAAAATGGAAGACGATGACAGGTGGGCGGCAAAATAGATAACGAAGCGAGAGGGACCATTATGGAAATAAAAAATGATGGGGACAAGGCTGATACACAAGAAGTATTTCGAGACGAAAAGAAATGGCAAAGGAAAATAAGAATCTGTTTGAAGAGATCATAAGAGTGAAAGAAAGAATGAAGCATAATGAGGAGTAGAAAGACAGAAAGGAAAAAAAAATCAGTGCTAAAATACCGTGAAAAAAATTGTTCCGCAAGCCATAAATTCCAGGTGCACACACACACACACACACACACACACACACACACACACACACACACACACACATATATATATATATCTTAAGGTCACATCACATTGAAACACCGATTCTCGTACGATCACCGCAGTTATGCAACGTCGAGCCTGCTCAGTACCTAGATGGGTGGCCACTGTGCGGGTGGTGCAATGGATAACGGTTCGCAATTGTAATTTAGAGAGCCGAGTTCCAATGTCAGTCGGGTTCGTCATATTCACTTACGCGCAAATACCCTTGGGAAAGGTATGAATCCACCTCTTCTCCCCACCAGCAATGGGTTAATTAGTAAGACTTGTATCAGTAAATCATTATTATCCCCCACCCCACCAAAAAAAAAAAAACTCAGAAAATCTAAAAATATTTTCTGGATTTAAATAACTTATCAATGGTTGATAAGTCGTCGAAAAAATCTCTCTCTCTTTCTCTCTCTCTCTCTCTCTCTCTCTCTATATATATATATATATATATATATATATATATAAAGTTAACGAAAAAAAAAGCTATGTACGTACATGAGTACATATAGCCATTTTAACATTCAAGGCATTTACATATTTACAAATGTTCTTTTCAAACATTTTTGGTGCTTTTTTTCTTTTAAACATTTTGCTTTTACACCCCATCCAATTCTGTTCCGTGTAAATCGATGAAGTCGTCGATAATTGAATTACTGAAAGTTTGTATCGAATTAATGGAACCGAGCGAAGAGTACATCGATTCTATGGAAATCATAAATCAATCGCTTTCATCCATTTGGGAAATAAGCAGAAGTTTGATTTATCGAATTTCACTGCTATTTTCTGAATTTATTTTATTCTTGTTTGTCACTTTTTTCTTTTTGTCCAAAACAAAATCGATTTGTCCGTGCTGTAGAATTTTTAAAGAAAATAGTGTCGAACTATACATGTGAATATTCTACGTTTTATACTCTTGTATAATTGGTTCAAGGAAAGTTATTTCTGATTTGGGCGTCTCATTTTAAAGTATTGATTAGCGGGCTGTTTTGGGTGAGTTATTAATGTTGAATAGAGAGCTCTCCGTGTTGTATATTTGTGGTCTTGTCTCAAAACTAGGCTTAGTAAATAACTGATCAATAGAATGTCGTCTTGTATAATTGGTGCTAGATTTAGCCAGGTTGGTTGATTTTACGACTTGACAACGCTTTTTGAGATATCAAACAGCTGGTCTTGTATACCTGATACGTATATTTTAGTTGAATATTCATCTGAAGATTTTGCTGCATGTTCTTCACTCAGTTTGAATAACGGAAAAGTATTGGATTAAGTGCGGTGACAATGAAGGAGATTATATTGAAAAATGAATGCCTATTATATATTTTTATCATTAGACCTTGGTCTTGTTAAAATACTTAGCTAAATATACGCTCTGTTTATTCATATGTATTAGGTGTGTACATAAGGACTGGTCAGAAATTAACTTTAACAAACCACATGGTAATAAATTTTATATATATCATATATCATATATATATCACATATATATATCATATATGTATATATATCACATATATATATCATATATGTATATATATATATCATATATGTATATATATATATCATATATGTATATATATATCATATATATATATCATATATATATATCATATATATATATATCATATATATATATCATATATATATATCATATATATATATCATATATATATATATCATATATATATATATCATATATATATATCATATATATATATCACATATATATATATCATATATATATTACATATATATATATCATATATATCATATATATATATCATATATATATAAGATATATATATATATGATATATATATATCATATATATATATCATATATATATCATATATATATCATATATATATATCATATATATATATCATATATATATCATATATATATATCATATATATATCATATATATATATATCATATATATATATCATATATATATATATAAGATATATATCATATATATATATCATATATATATATATAAGATATATATCATATATATATATATAAGATATATATATATATATCATATATATATCATATATATATATATAAGATATATATATATATATCATATATATATCATATATATATATATAAGATATATATATATATCATATATATATCATATATATATATATATATAAGATATATATATATATATCATATATATATATATATATAAGATATATATATATATCATATATATATATATAAGATATATATATATCATATATATATATATATCATATATATATATATATAAGATATATATATATCATATATATATATATCATATATATATATATCATATATATATATATATCATATATATATATATATTTCATATATATATATATATCATATATATATCATATATATATATCATATATATATATGATATATATATCATATATATATATATATCATATATATATATATCATATATATATATCATATATATATATATCATATATATATATCATATATATATATATCATATATATATATCATATATATATATCATATATATATCATATATATATATCATATATATATCATATATATATATATCATATATATATATCATATATATATCATATATATATATATCATATCATATATATATCATATATATATATCATATATATATCATATATATATATCACATATATATATCATATATATATATCACATATATATATATATCATATATATATCATATATATATATCATATATATATATCATATATATATATAAGATATATATATATATATATATATATATATGATATATATATATCATATATATATGATATATATGATATATATATATCATATATATATCATATATATATATATATCATATATATATATCATATATATATATCATATATATATATCATATATATATATCATATATATATATATCATATATATATCATATATATATATATAAGATATATATATATATATCATATATATATATATAAGATATATATATATGTATCATATATATATATATATAAGATATATATATATCATATATATATATATATGATATATATCATATATATATATCATATATATATGATATATATATATGATATATATATATGATATATATATATCATATATATATATCATATATATATATATCATATATATATATATATCATATATATATATCATATATATATATATCATATATATATATCATATATATATCATATATATATATCATATATATATCATATATATAAATCATATATATATATCATATATATATATATTATATATATATCATATATATATATATCATATATATATATCATATCATATATATATCATATATATATATCATATCATATATATATATATCATATATATCATATCATATATATATATATCATATATATATATCACATATATATATATCATATATATATATATCATATATATCTATATCATATATATATTATATATTTATATATATATCATATATCTTATATTTATATATATATCACATATATTATATATATATGATATATATATATATCATATATATATCATACATATATATATCATATATATATATCATATATATATCATACATATATATATCATATATATATCATATATATATATCATATATATATATGATATATATATCATATATATATCATATATATATCATATATATATATATATGATATATATATATATGATATATATCATATATATATATCATATATATATATTATATATATATATATATCATATATATATCATATACATATATATCATATATATATATATCATATATATATATCATATATCATATATATTTATCATATATGTATATATCATATATATATCATATATGTATATATCATATATATATATCATATATATATATCATATATATATATCATATATATCATATATATATATATATATCATATATGTATATATATCATATATATATATCATATATATATATCATATATCATATATATATATCATATATATCATATATATATATATATATCATATATGTATATATATCATATATATATCATATATACATATCATATGTATATATATCATATATACATATCATATGTATATATATCATATATACATATATATATCATATATATATATCATATATATATATATCATATATATATATATCATATATATATATCATATATATATATATATCATATATATATATCATATATATATATATATATATATATATATATATATATATATATCATATTGATTATCAATTATAACAAAAACGTTATAAAATGCTACATAAATGCAATCATGTTTCGACACTGTGTGTGCCTCCTCAGGCGGTGTTGCTCAGCTGGAGAAAAGACGGTCATTTTATGGTTTGTATTTTACGGTTTATAACATGATTTTGTCATAGTTGTTAACGACAATAATAATAATTATTATTATTAGTAGTAGTAGTAAGATCTACTCTTTATTGAGCACTTTTTAAAAATATAATGTCTGCACATTGCCACTAACCTACCTTACACTATATATATATATATATATATATATAACGGATTTCCTAATCAATTGTTGGATTTCCACATTAGGCGTTTCTTGTCCAAAGTAACTAATAGCAACGGCGAGAATAGAAACATAAACAATAATATTAATATTTTTTATAAAAATCAGATGAACGATAATTATAAACAGGATGAATGCAGAATTAATAACATTATAAAAAAATGCATAGCACCAGTTGATAATAGCAAAAAAATTAGATTAATTATTTATTATAAAAAATTTAAAACTTGTAACCTTATAGTTAAAAATAATAATTCACCTCCTAGAACAAAATTAAATAGAGCAAACATTATTTACGAATTCAAATGTCCATTAAGGAATTGTATTCCTCAAGAATCAACTTTCGTAAATAATTATATAGGCCACACTACAAATCGTTTAACACGCAGATTGACTCTACACCTTTCTGACAATAGCTCAATTAGATCTCGTTTAAATATTCATGGAGACCTACCGGACACTATTCGGAATATACTTGTCGACAACACTAATATAATAGCATCATCCACTTGCAAAAAAAGGCTAAAAATAATGGAAGCCTTACTAATAAAAATAAACAAACCAACACTTAATAATATTAACTTTGAACATGGACATAATATCTTGACCGTGTTTTGAAACAAAAAAATGAATCACTTTATAAACATACATATAACAAACTATTTCTATTTCTAATTCTAACAGTTGAAATATAATCCTTGAAAGTGGCTAAATGTATAGCCGAAAGCGCTCGGATAAAAAAAACATTCGGACAGTTTTTATATAATTTATCCTCTGAAAAGAAAAACTTTATTAGATCGCACGAGAAATTATATAAAAAAAAAGGACCTTGTCAGTCGTTTTTAATGAAATGTGCTTAAAAGAAGGATTGCTGCCTAAATACACAAATATATATATATATATATATATATATATATATATATATATATATATATATATATATATATATATATACTAGCCATGAATTACTTTTTCTCTTCTTAAAAAGCAATTAAGTAATAACAAAATAATGATCTAACTTAATTCTTCTCAGGGTGTTATATAGATTTAATCCATTAATATCCTCTGAAAAATCCAATATTGGGATAGACAAAGATTCCTTCTGAAAGCTAAGCAGCGTTCTGAGAAATAGGAAAGATTTCTTGATGTTAAATAGAAGTTTCCAGAAACAAAGAAACGAGTACTGAACTGTTATGTGATATATGTCCTCCTATATAGCAGAGAATGCTGATCAACCTTCCCAAAGATGAGGAGGAGACTTGAAGTGACAGAAATGTGGTCTTACAGAAAGATGCTGAGGATACCATGAACCGAATATGTGAGCAACAACGAAGTTCTAAAGAAAATGGAAACAAAAAGGAAACTTCTATTTAACATCAAGAAGAGACAGCTGAAGTTTCTAGAACGCATGAGGAAAAAGGGCTTGGAAAATCTGATACGCACAGGACAGTATGAAGTCAAGACAGACAGAGGAAAACAACGCATAACATACTTAGTGAGCTTGAGTAAATGGATGGCGAAACAGAGTTTGGAAGAAATAACAAAATAACAAAGAAGAATTTATTAAGAGGTAGAAAGGACAGAAACTTAAGGGACGCGGCACAGGAAGAAAAAGACTAATTCTAGGTTTATATAAATCCGGCATTAATTACAGGTCTCTAGTTAAAACACGTTAATACCCGTCGTCCCTCAAAAACGGGACGTTGAGCATGAATGAACTGAATATTTGTTTAAAGCTTAAGCCATCCTGGGTATGAGGATAAACTACATCCGCGTCCTGGGTAAGACGATAAACTACGTCCAACAGCAAGGCCTCTGTTCAGTAGGTTTTGAGGAGGATGGAAATACCTCTTAATTGCTGGTGTTCTCACGTCCCCCTTGACCCGGAGTTGTAGTACTTGTTAGGGTCCCAGCTATGAGTAAATAGTTAACCTCAAACTGGGGTCAAGACACTATGAAAGTGTAAAAATATTTTTTATACCAGAAATACTTTGTAAAAATTGTTACCAGCAATAACTATTTGAAGAAAAATTATTACCAGCAATACATTATTACTAGCAATACATTTAAAATATTACCAGCTATTCATTTTTTTTAAATACTAGCTATGCATTAAAAAAAAAAATTATCAGTAATACATTTTTGAAAAAATATATTACCAGCAATGAACATTTTGTCGGCATTAAATAACCCATTGAGGTTGATTTGCCGTAAAACAAAACAAACCAAACCAAACCAAAACAAAGCTTAAGATCGATTTGCATTAAATAAAAAAAGAAAACATTTTTTAGGCATCAATATATTCAAAGAAACCCAAGTATTGCGCTGGAAATGAGGAATTTAGATTTTTTTCTAAACAAATTTAGGAAAAATAATTCTTGAGAATTCTTTCATATATAATAGCGATAAAATGAGATGTATTACCGATACAAAACATTTTTGGCAAAGCACGAAAATACTTCTCTTAATAACTATTTCAGTTTTTATTTGTTTATTTTTTTGGCACTAGTTTCTTCTTCGACCGTAAGCTGATTTTATCGTTGACAATATTTTTTGTTAATCATTTCCACCTAAGCAAGGTAATGAAGCCAATAAGACATAAGAATAAGTCGTTATTTAGGAGAGAGAACAATAAGAGAGAAACGAAGAAGACAGAAGATAACTATTGACATTGCATTTAAACTTTTGAAGGTCAAAGCGGACTGAAGAGCAAAAAGCTGGAAGAAAGTTTCACAAGCAAAATGTACAAGAAAAGAAACTATTAGAATTCAACTGTAAAATGATGAGACTTTGCCCGCCAATATTCCTTTTAAAATCTGAATGTCGGTAATTTCTAACAATAAACATCAAACAGAACGGCTCTAACTTTGTAATCTTATCATGATAAGCTACAATAAAAAGTAAATTTCTCAGAAATAGCTACCAGATTATCACGAAATATTATGATCTCATATACCTGTATGTTCTTTTGGAGTAAAGTTTTGGTCTAAATGGATTTATTTCTTATAACTTTAAATTTTTACCATGTAGCGGATTTTTTTTAAAATTTAAATATTTTTGTAAGAAAAACATTTATTTCATTTAAAATATGTAAGCTATCGTTAGAAACTATTTAAAAAAAAGATATATTGTTGGTGGTTACTCGATGGCATGTAATTCTCCGGCTGTTTACAATTTATCGTATGGCAAAAAAAAAAAAAAATCCACTATTAGTATATAACGGTACATATAAAATTCGGGAGATGTTTTTGAATCACTATTTTTTTTTTTTTTGGATAGTGGGTTTCTATAGTAAGAGTGTTGGTAAGTACTCATCCAGAACAAGGAATTTAAAAAAAATCTGTTGATTGGACACCTCGTAAAGCTTGCGGAAGTAAGTCAAACCGAACACTCTATCTTGTATGTTATTACGATACAGTGAAGAGAAAAAATCTTGAAAATGTGTCTGAAAAAATCTTAAGAGCCGATTGTCATGATGTTTGTTTGCTAAGTTTTAGTCTACATCATAAGCATCATCATCATCAGCAGCAGCCTTAACTCGTCTATTGCAAGATAAAAGCGATTTCCAATCTTCCGCTTCACACTCCTTCCTGGTCTTTTGAACAGGAGTAGAGGTTTATACAGTGTAACCCGGATATAAGAGAGTTGTCGGGACCGGAGAATAAGTCTCTTGTATCCGGGTTTCTCTTATATCCGGATTTGGTCTATTTTGTTTAGGTAGGTATGGCTCTAATTTTGGACCAGAGAAAATCTCTCTTATATCCGGGTTTCTCTGATATCCGGGTTACACTGTACCTTGTTTCCTGTTTAGGATTGGCGTTCTGGTTCCTTCTAAAGGATGTTCATTCTCTTTCACGGCCCAGTAACCCCCTTGCGTCTTAGTGGCATTATCGCCTTGCTTGGAGTGAATTAAAAAAATTCTTCCATGATGTCCATGACAATGCAATTCCCTGCCATATCTTATCAACAGGCCTCTCTATTACATCTCTCTCTTTTCTATCTGGTTTTACCCACAACTATATTAGCTTCACATTGGAGTCAAACCAGCCACCTTCTGTTTTCATTTGTTCTTGTTAGATGTCTTGTCTTCCATATCCTTATTTTGGTCTGTTCCCTAATGATCCATGCTGGTCTCTTTCTGCCTCTTTAGTGCTAATTAGACCTAGCATTGTTCTTGGCCATTTTTCTTTTTTGTTTTCAGGCGATCTTCCTGATTTCTATGTTTCTCTATATGATAGATGTTCAGTTTTAATTTGGTCGAGATTTTAAAACTTTGGCTGCAAGTATAACAATAATCTGAATCTATTCCTCGACTGAAATTAAGAGAAATTGTCTGTGCGATGCTGGGTTATTTTTCAGCCAGGAGCAAAGAGGGAGGGTCTCGTTGTATAGCATTTGCTGTTATTAATCCAGGAGGGGGATCATATCACATTGAAAGACCGAAGTTAAGCAAGGTCTAGCCTGGTCAGTATCTAGATGGGTGATCGCTTGGGAATACCAAGTGCTGTAAGCTTGATTCTGCGATGTGCTGGTAGTGTAATGGATAACGGATCGGAAGAGAAAATGGAAAAGCCACATTCGAATTCCAGTCGGGTTCGTTGCAAATACACTTAGCCGATCATGAATCGAAAAGAGACATGATGATTCAAGTGTGTCAGATACGCCCCCATTAACACGAATTCGTCTAGCACGTTAGAGTAATGGCTCATTCCTCCCCATGAATTCGGGGGTACGGCCCACATGCAACAAAAGACTTTCACACGAATATTTTTGACTGGTCACTAAGTTACAAGCTATTCGTTTTTCACGTTTAAATCAAGAGGTTTTATCACAACTGCTTTTTTTTAAATCATAAAACCCAACCAGTCTGACATTTAAGAGATGCATGTGATTTTAAACTTTTATTTTTATTCATTGGGTTTTAATCTCGACCCTACGCAATAAATTGTTTTTGCGAGAAATTGTCCCCATTCAAAACAAATGGAAACAAAAAGGACATTTATACTTAACATTAGAAAGAGAGAGTTGAAATTTCTAAGAGATATAATGAGGAAAAAAATTATGGAAAATTTGACACTCAGAAGGACAAACAGAAGACAAGAGGGACAGAGGAAATCAGCGCACAACAACTGTCTAACGAGCTTGTGTAAATGGTTAGCAGAACAGGAATTAGGAGAGCTAGCAAAATGACGAACTTTACTAAGAGTTACACAAGGACAGAAAATTGTGGAGAGCCGTGATCGCCCACTCCCCGAAGAGACACGGTACATAGAAGAAGATTACTTTATTTTGTCAAATTAACTCATGAAATTTGGCTAGAAATGCCAGTCTACTTTCAAAACTAAAATAAAGTAGATATTAAATATTATCTGTGTTCGGTAATTGGTACCAATAACAAAAATATGGGACTATTTTCGCCATGCAAAACAAACCAATAACAATTGAGTCGTATAATTTGGAAAGCAAATAGGCATACTAAGCAATAGTCGTTTATGTAGTCCGTTATACCAATGGTAGGATTTATTAAACAAACGAGTTTGCCGTCAAAAATGATTGAATATATGAAACTGATATCTTAAGTTATTCGTAGAATGTTTTCACATGTGAGTCTTTAAACATATTTTTGCCAGTTATTAATGTTACACTCTGCTCTTTCACAGGCATATTTTCTTTTCCCGGCTTCATAAATTTATAATCCGCCATTGTCGGAACAAAGACGTGGCCAGTGATGATTAAGTAACTCTGAAAAGAGTAATATTTTTAGTTATCTCCCCATAAGCAAAGTCACACAAATTTACACTATATTATAAAGATATGTAGATACTTTCATTCATATATGGCGGACTTTGGCATTAGTAAAGAGAAAATGAAATCGCAACTGTATTTTAGTATCGACTCTTACAATCACAGAGCTGACTAAAGTTCCGATAACAGATGTTTCTCCGGACTCGATAGCGTAATGAAGTGGGTGTACCGATTAAATGATAAGACGAATCTTCATAACGCCTTTATCCACTGTGCCATATGGCACAGTGGATAAAGGCGTTAGTCCGAATAATGTAAATAGTGTAATGAAGATTCGTCTTATGATTTAATTAGTTAGATCCAGTGACAGGACCCAAAGAGTGTGAGTTCAATACCCGGTTAAGGCAGTGGAGAACATGGAGAGGGGAATTAACAGGAGATAACTGATAACTGGCATCTATTAAACATGGCACGTGGAACTAGAACAGTCTACCCCAGTGAGTGAAATAAAGGGTTCAGTTCGACATTCCGACCACCTGAAGAAGGCCGAAACGTTGTAATAAATATGGCGACAAAGATGAGGACAATAGTCCGAATAATGTAAATAGTGTACATAATACCTCATCTCAGAAATATAGACAGATACTGAATCTTCATTACTTCATTACTTTCCATTTTATTCACTAGCAGCCACAATCTTAACAACATAAGATATGCAGATGACACAGGGATTAGGAGAGATAGCAAAAAGACACATTATTAAGAGCTACGAAGGACAGAAATTTTTATGCCATAATCGCCCACGTTCTGAAGGACGTGGACGATTATGGCTCAAAATTACAACACATAGAAGGATACAGCAAATAGAAGAAGAATATTTTGTCAGTTACTCTCGGTCAGTCTGTGCAGCGAGCTCCGTACTCTCGTCTGATATGTGGATCTTACATTCTCCGGCTAAGGTGCGTGAGAGACTGCCGAAACCATGTCTGGGACGGTTGTTTGCATATCCCTCTGTCTTTCTCGTTTTCATTCTTGCATTACTGGATGTAGGTGTTAGGTCAGGAAACTCTGTATTCAGTGACCGGGATTAACCCCGAGCAAAGCTTCTGGTGTACCCAGATTACTTAATGGTCTGGTGTGGAATCTGAGGGTAATTTTTATTTCAGCATAATGCTACAATACTCTAAAGAGCTATGAGCGGATGCTGAAAAAATCTTGGCTTAATCAAAAACGTAAAACACAAAAACTAAACAAACTGATGTTTGATTTAGCCAGACTTTAGGAAATAGACCGAGTCGAGACTTTTCAGCACTCCTCGTACAAAAATAATAAAAAGTTGGTCTAGAACTGTATTTTTTATTATAAAAAAAGGGGCTTGATCAGTTAGTTAATATAGCACTTCCAGTCCTATAAATTTCATCAGAAAATAAAAGTAAAAAACACTATTTTTTTTGTCTGAATTTCTGGGATGAGGAGTTATTATTTACATTATTTATATTCGGACTATTGCCTTCATCTTTGTTGTTTTTATTACGACGTTTCAGCCGTTGTGCACTCCAGTCTTCCTCAGACATATATCGATCTGGGTAACCTACAAGGAATTCTGAACTGAATTCATTATTTAATCTAGGGGAGTAGATTTTTCTCGTTCCACTGCTTGTGTCTAGTGATATTGTCTAGCTCTTATTTTAATTAGCACTAGAGGTTACCCAGATCGATATAACCTGAAGAAGGCTGGAGGGAACACCGGCCGAAACGTTATTATAAAAACAACAGATGAGGACAATAGTCTGAATATAAATAGTGTAAATATATACGGTCATGATTTCTAGCGAGTATGACCATCACAAGACCTCATTATAAAATTTAATTGAGCTTTAAACAAATATGGCGCTTTAAGCTTCTGGCACAAGGTTGGCAGACATGGGGGACATATTCTGTAGGCACTAGGTTATTTTTAGTGGATAGCCTATATTTGAGTAGACGCCCCGTTAATTTTTTCAACAGTATATTTATTTATTTTTGTCTACCTGAATGAATATTCCAAAAATCTTATTAAAAAAAAAGACGCGCCCTCCAACAGGATTCGAACCTGCGTCCCCCATTGCAGGAGAAAACTTCGTTACATCTGACGTAATATTGAAAGACTCGGGCACGTAGGGAAACGCTGATTTACGTTCGGATACGAAACTGAGCAGGTATGAACTTTCGGGATTTTGAGAAGGATTTACGCATATAAGGCAGTAATTTGGCCTTCCTTGATCGGAGACGCTCTTTGTGGTCGAGTCGGACCTAGCGACGGTTTCTCCTGCTAAGAGTTGCGCAGGTTCGAATCTTGCCGGGGTCATCATTTAGCTTAATAATATTTCTCGAATATTCAGGCCGGGATACGGAAATAAATAAATATATTATTTAAAAAATAAACAGAGGGTCGACTCAAATACGGTTATCCACTAAAATAACGTTTAAAGTGATTTATTATTTTAAGAATACTAATGCTCCTATTATTATTATTATTATTGGAATAGTGGTTTTGTTTAAATGTCACATTCTTACAATTTATATTCTCAGATCATGATATTTTGGAAGTTCGTTAAATTATTTTATTTTTATAAAAAAGGATGACCATGTCTATGAACTAGCACTTATATTTTTTGAAATCTTTTATTATAATTAGTCAGTTGGCTTGTCTAATGCAGTTGGTATCTAGTGACGTCCCAGAGCACTAACATTTTCACCGACTCGCACTGGTAGTGATATGTTCCTCATACCATTTTTTGCGTGGGCGAAGTTATAATGTTATATCTTCCAATGTCTATATTTAAATTCCTTTGGCGTTAGGGCACCTGAATATTAGATTGTCTCCTCAATGTCTGTACGAAAGAAACTGTTTGGATTTGTCCCATTCATTGAAATATGTGCCTGATAAGATCTCATTGGTAAGTTTTGATCTTGAGTGGCGAGTTTGAATCTCGTTTCCTGGATTCAACCCAGACCACCACAACCACTGATTTAGCCAACATCAGGGTCACGTGCTCGGAATAGGTATCGACCATGTTAATTTGTTTCCTTCCCATCATAATTACTAGGTTACTTGTGCTGTCAAATATGACAGAAATATTTTATAATTGCATTGAACTTAAATTATCTAAAAATCGATCTTGCCCTTCTTTTTCTGTTCGTATTCAATACTTCTTGAATATTACATCAAACAAATAACAACCCCATTACAATTGAATAACTGGGAAACTATTAGAAGTACATTCTACGTCAGCAGAATAATCCCTTTGTCATTATAAAAGTCAACCGCAGAGAAATGCGCGATTCCTCTTTGTCTTGGTAGTGGATTCTAGAAAAATATTGTCATAAAAAATATTATTAAAAGAAATATTACAAAAAAATATGTTAGGAAATATTAAGCAATATAGATAGATATGGACATAAATAGATGGAGGGAGTGATATAGAGATAGATAGAAGTATAAATAGAGAAATAAATAAGGATAGATGCATAGATAGAGAGATAACGTGAGAGATATAGATAGGCATGAAAAGTAATATAAATATTTAGAGAGATATAGATATTTATAGATAGATAACGATAAGGATATAGACATATATATAGTAAGAACGAAAGAGACATAAAGATATATAGAGAGACAGACATATGTGTATGTATATATATAGAGAGAAAGAGAGAGAGAGAGTGAGAGAGAGAAAGTGAGAAACGTGTATGTATATATATATATATATATATATATATATATGGAGAGTCATATATAAATATATATATACATATATATGTAGAGAGAGACAAATATATATAGAGAGAAAGAGACATATATATAGAAAGATTATATATAGAGAGAGAAAGAAAGAGAGAGAGAGAGTGACAAAGAAGAGAGAAGACGCACACATATATATAGAGAGAAGCATATGTATGAATATAGAGAGAGACATAGGAGAGAGACAGCGATATATATATATATATATATATATATATATATATATATATATATATATATATATGGAGAGAGAGAGAAACATAGATATGTATATAAATATATATAGAGAGAGACATATATATGGAGAGAGAGACTGACATAGAGGAGACACACACACACACATATATATATATGATGAAAATGTGGAAAAGACAAAGCAAAATCTGAATATGTGAGTTTACTGTTTTTATTTTGTTTTTGTTTTTGTTATTCTGTCGACGTCAGACGTTTCGGTCAAATAGACCTTCTTCAGGACATGGTTAATGGAGACATATTTATATTAGATTTAAGTTAGATGAAGAGACGATATATACAGGACTGGTCAGAAACAGAAAAACTAAAATTCTAAAGTCAGAGTATTCTTTCTTGGAGTCGGATACGCTGGCGACGCGTGGGCGGCGCTACGAAAACCTGCTCACAGGGAAAAGATTGTATCCTAAGTGGAAGGTGGGGGGGACTTATTTAAATATATATATATAGAGAGAGAGATAGATAGATAGAGAGGAACATATATATATATATATATATATATATATATATATATATATATATATATATAGAGAGAGAGAGAGAGAGAGAGAGATAGAGAGGGATATAGATATATATATATATAGAGAGAGAGAAAGAGGCAGATAGGTAGATAGAGAGAGAAAGAGCAAGATAAAGATATACGTATACACTTTATCCTCGTAACTTATTGTGAAAGATATATATTGTGTCGAATGTCAGACGCTTGAATCGTGAAACTGACGCATTGATTTTTGTCTGCCACAAGCCGCAACAATTTATCGATTGGAAATTTCGGCGTGTGTTTCCTACAAGAGACATTTGAGGAAAGCTAAAATATTCTGCAGTAGATTTTGGGGGCCGGACAATACCACCTTCCCGAACGTTCTATTTTCCTCCCAACAGTACATCTGTACTTGAGTAGATGCGTAGGCGGGAAAAAGCATTGGAACAGGTAAATATTCATTTTGATGGGAAGGCCACAAACGATTATCTAAATCAATCTTTCCATATTCATGTCTACGAGGCACAACCAAGAAGTGATTTCCCATCCACTCAAATTCTGATGTTTAGTAAGATATTGGGAAGTTAATTCGGCCGAAAACTTTTCAGCACCTCGAATTCAACACCCACTCACATTTTACTTATATTTTGTTTTTATCGTATCAAACTGTGTGAATCTCACTGTTTTCATATCTATCTATATTTATTACATAATGTCGAACGGCACAAAACGTTTTTAGTACTACATTTGGCCCAGTGTAAGGCTCGGAAGCCACTCAAGTTAGAGGGTTACAATCAAAATGCTAATTGCTGAATATAAATGGGATATAAATGGGAAGACTGCGGCGAAGTGGAAAATGACGGTTGACCTTTAACTTGAAGAGGTCAGAAATGAAGCAATCAGGATGGAGTCTTCTTCTTACATTCGAAACACAGAGGAAAATAAGTGTGATTCAACTCCGTGGAAGTGGCATACTGTGTCCTAGCTGTAAATGTTTGAAGTTCATCTAAATATTTGGCATGGAAATAGCGATAGACTCGCAACGTTGCGTCTTTGAGGAAAGGGGTTGAAGAGTGGAAGATAAGTCATCACTCACAAGGCGTTGTAAACGATTTTGAACTCTAAGGAGTTTGGAAAGTAAGGGTTTAGTAGCTCCAGCTCAGGCTTCATTCATTTGTAGTCGTCTGCAAGACTGACGTTTGAACTCCTAATCCAACAAGTGCCTTTAGCTTAGTATGGAATAAATACCCCAAATTTTGGCGATCTAGTGAGAACCTAATTCATAATATCTCTATGTCTGTCTATCTCAGGGTTTCCCAACTGGGGCGATATCGCCCATCGGTGGGCGATTTCAATTGTTGGATGGGCAATGAGCAACTGAAGAGAAAATGGTTGACGATTGGAAACTTTGGTGAAGAAATATAATATTAAAAAGTTATTTCAATTCAAAAAAATATTCAAATGAGTTATGCAATAAAAGCTGTATAAAAAAAAACAGGTGGCTAAATGGGAATAACTGGGTCAAATTCCTAGATTAGATATAAATATCTCCGCAAATAATGAATATTTTAGTATTTTTTTTAGTTTTGAGAAGAGTCATTAACTTCAAATATTTCTTCAGACGAAATAACTTTTTTTCGGATATAAATTAGATAAGAGAAGACAAAGACCAACAAAAAATATTCGCTGAATTTTTTTTAGTTCCCATTAGTGTATATTCTTTTTCATTTTATAATTATGAGAAAATAGTCTCGTTTCTTTTTTTGTCAACACTTGCAACACTAATCCTAACCATAAATCCAAATTATATATAGTTTTCAATGGTCACGTTTGATTTATTTTTTTTTTTTTAATACGGTAGTAGCAGCAGTAACAGCCGCATAAGCCAGAGTTATTTATTACTTTCCTTTGGTATTTTTAATTCATCATAAAATCAGTTTATGAACTAGTAACAAACTTTTACCAAATAATTTTGGTATGCTTACTGTACAACATTCATTTCGTGACTGAATCAGTTCAAAAATTCGTCTCGAAATCTCATAACACTTATATTCGAAAGATATAAGTACATCATCCCCTATTGTAGTTTTCACCTTTGGGAAATTATTGTGAATTGTAGACATAAAAGGAAGTCCCTACTCACAAAATAGTAATCGGGAATTGAAAATTTAAAAAAAAAAAAAAAGAACCCACCATGGGTAAAATCAAATACGAATGAAAAAGAGGATATGCATTTTTTATGTATAGCAACATAAAGCGGAATTTTGTTCTGGGAAGGTTCATATTTTTTCACACTCCTCCATATTCTTAGAGTTAAGAAACTAAATTTTCTTAGGGACATCGGTGGGCTGTCTCAAGACAGTACTATTAAGACTGAAATGGGCCATGGTTCTATAGCATAGGTGAAGATTATAAATATATATTTTTATTAAAGAAGAAAAAATTCAAAGGGTCTGTAATATTATCGGTTCTGTGGTCCAAGAGGATAACAACACTCAGAAAACAGCTTCGGTCTGCCTACCCTATGTGAAGTGATATCGGAAAAATACAAAAGATCTGTGGTCCATATAGGATTAGGACGACATTCAAAACGGGTTCAACACTTCGTAGACACCTCTTCCGAGTAAGATCCCCCATAGAGGAGAACATGACTAAGGACTGTGTGTACGTGCAGCTGTGGTAAGAAATATAAAGGAGAAACCGAAGCCCCTTAAGAAAGACTGCAAGAACATCGTAAAGCCGTAACACGAGGATAAATAGTAAAATCAGGCGTAGCTGACCACATATGGCGGGAAAAGGGATGAGGTTGAAACAATAGAGAAAATACGAAAATTAAGGAATCGGCACATATGTTAGTCCACAAAAATCTCCTAAGCCGGCTAAACATAGAAATAAATACAATATGGCGACCAATAATACGGAGTGCTGGAGAAAAACAATAACAACAAAAATTTCAATATGAGCCCTGGTAAAAAAATAGATCTGAGACGTTGAGTTTATAAGTTCCCAAAATCTATATACTGATAACCTCAAGGACACATGGCCTAGTGGATAAAAGCGTTGGTTATATCCAGTGACCTAACCCAAAGACTTGTGTGTTACCTGGCTACTGCAGTGGTGGATAAGAACTTGGAGAGTTAAGTTAAAGGGAGATAATTGAGACATCCAGAAGAGGCATGGCAGTTAAAACTAGAACAATCCAAACACCTGAAGAAGGCTGGACTCTAGATGCTCAGAATCTAAAAGCTGATCTCTTCTATAACCAAGCTGTAACAGTTCAGTGAGGGAAAACCTGGTCACATTCAAGGCCTCGAAGCCCAAACTAGTGACGTCCCATCATCTGTATTTTCACCTATTGCGATGAACGGCTGTTCTCTCAGCGAGACCTACTGGGAGTTAAGCTCTCTCAGACCTTCATCGTTAAAGAATCGCTAAATGATCGGTTCCTTGTACCGATCTCGTAAATACCTGATTCCTCCTGTTATCCTCTAATATTACGAAAATGGAGAAGATGATGACTAATAATTTTCCACTCTGCAATCCCTTTCCTACAGACGAAATGTCACAAGTCTCTCGCTGTTCTATCACTATTTCTATGGAAAGTGTTCAAACGAACTATATTCCTTAGTCCCGCAAGTTCTAACTCCTAAAACTCCAAGGTTAAAACCGGCCATGTAACGTACATTGTAATGAACCGCTCTAATTTCGTTCGTATCCCTTTGGTGAGATATAGGTTGTCTTCAAACAGCTTCTTCCCACAAACCGCTGCTTTGTGGAACCGACTCCCAGGAGGATGCTTCCCCGATCACTACAATCTTAACCTGTTCAAGTCTAGGGTTAACCGTTATCTTCCCCACATATTCCCATAAACTGTACCACGTACTCTGTAGCACTCTACCTCGATGGCTCTTGGATATTGTAATAGTTTAATTCATAAATAAGGCTTAATAAGAGATTAGAAATAATAAACTAATAATAAAGTCGAAGGATTATAATAATATCGTGTCATAAGGAATAAAATATTATTTCCTACCGTATATTTCAGCAACCACAGCATACAACTTTCTTGCGGTATATTTCGTGGTAGGATACTTTACTCAAACAAGAGAATAAGAGTAAATATAAAATTATGTGCAAGAAACAACAACATAAGTTATTGCCTGAACAAACTAAGTAGAAAGAATACAAAAGGGGTGAATGTAGATGTTTGTCAACAGATGTACTTATAGTACGTTCGTTTCTATGAAAGACTGAGAGACTTACACTTGCGAAAAAGAAATGTTAAGTCTCTTAGATTCTTTCACAATCTGTTGGCTCAGTAGAATAATTACAGATGTCTGTGTGTAGCCAAGTAAGCTTAGGCCATTGTTTGCTCTGTACGATTCTCTGTTTTGCTCAATGTGACATGAGGTTCCCTGGGGACTGAAAAGTTCCCTAAAGAGGAACGAAACTCGCCCTATCTTTTAGGCATCCTGTGGATAAAGAGAAAAAGAAAATGAAAATTTTACGCAGTTTTCATACATACTACTTTTTGCAGTGCCATCTAGCGGTTGTTAGCAAAACTTAAACAAGTGGAATAACCCCGTTTACAAAGTAAATGTTTGTAGAGTTAAATATAAACAACCAATATTTAACTATCCTGGAATCAAATAAATGCATATAAACTAAAATATTAGGGTTCAAAAAGTAATTACATTTTACAAGAAAGATATGAAAACAAATGTAAATTAAATTTATTTAACTATTACTTATCAAAAATAATTTTAACGGCTACAGCCGAAAGGAAAGGCAAATTTTCCATTTCGCGTTTAAAGAAATCTCCGTAAAGATTAAAAGTCTGTTTTCAAATTCTTTGTTTCTTAATGTTCAGATCTTTATGAAATGTTCTAGTGTTCGAAATTAAGGAAAATCTGTAGATGGTAAATCTGGCGAGTATGGAGAATGTGGAAGAACTTTAGATCCTAAGTATCTCATTTTTTCTTGGGTTTGTTTTAGTGTTCCCTTAGATTGTCATGCTAGCGAATAACATCCTTTTTTCTGTTTACCGAAGCTAGGCATTTTTAATATAATGCTTCGTTTACCCGGTCAGGTCTCTGGCAATAAACATCTCTAGTGAGAGTTTTTCTATGTTCTAGTCACTTGTAATGGATGATATCTTTCATATTTCAACAGACAAAAAGCAAAAACCTCTATAGATTGTGTCCTTTTCTGGTGTCAGCAATGGTTTCTCATTTTATATTCTGTCGTTTTTCTGCTTGCGCGCCAAATCAAACGCTTTTTTTTCTCATCATATTTAACAATGCAAGCATGAAGATTGAAATTCCTGGTTAAAAAAAAAACTGTCATAGATTTTGGAACGTTGCATTTGGTTCTGAAGCGAAGGTTCACGAGGAAACCAAATTCCCTCATTGCAAATTTTTTCAATTATTTCGAAATGCACTATGAAACGACACACTGCGAGATAGAAAAGATTATAAACGAATTCTGGACACGGTTTTCTACTATACATACCACTGACTCGTAATTTATATCGATGAAATACGTAATTTACTTTCCGAACAGTCTAATATAAACTACAAATCTTTACTTATCAAGTAAATGTCTATAGATTCAAGGTGAATAAATATAGGAAGTGCACTGATTACTAAATCATCCATGGTAAATTTGCGTCAAGATTTTTACAAGATTTCACTTTCCTTGATAGGTTGTCACAATGTAAGACATTTAAAACAAAAACAGGAGCTAAGGCAAACTGAATGAGACCGACGAGGCTGTGTGTCCAGACCAATCAGCCAAAGAATTTTTAACTTAAAAACTTAAATGTTATCGTTCCCACATCTTTAGTAATTACCCTCGATACTTAATTATAACCAACGTTCGCGTTTATATATCCCCATTTACACATATGCAATTCTCTTAATAAAAACATTATTTAAGTCCGATGAAGTCCTTCCAGGGAGAAAAACACGTTGCACATAATTTTTTCCACTTTGTCATTAAATTACCTAAAATAGATGCAAATATAAAAATGTGTTGGCATGTCGTAAAATCAATCATCCAACCAATAAGCAAATACAAGAGGTGAGATTATATGAATAAGAAAATGGAGAAAGTACTGTGACTACATAGACTCAGACTACGGCGTTGCAAGGATACTGAGAAATCTGTTGAATAACATTTAGTCACTTTCATTTATTAGGCGTTAAATTACATCACTTAGCCTCCTACATAGTTTACATTGACTTTCCCAGTTAGCCTTAAGAATATTTTTGAGTTCTGAAACTTAAAAAATTGACAGCCTATTGATATTTTTTATTCCATTTTATAAAAGGTAGATGTTCCAAAATAAATTTACCTGTGCCTTGATAAATGCATCAGATGACGAAACATGTTGGTAAAGAAAAGTTTTCCTTTTGTCTATATTCACATATTCACACACACACACACACACACACACGCGCACGCACACACAAACACACACACACACACGCACGCACGCACGCACGCACGCACACACACACACACAAACACAACACGCACGCACGCACGCACGCACACACACACAACACGTATATATATCCAAGTATAGGATTGGTGTAGACAGAACAAAATTCCAATAGCCGAAAACGCTATTTCTAAAAGAGTGATCAATACAGAGTAGATCAAATTAGGTTATAATTTTTTAATAAATAAATATATTGTTGAGTCTTGACTCAATGTTGAATCTCGCCTATTTCATGGAATAATAATGCAACACAAAATGTACTTAGAACAAGAATGTATTATAACAAGAAAGTGTACACAATAAGTACATATAGTATTTCTGTATATTTCTGGGAAGACGTTCCTGGAGAATGTGTTGACTAGTCGCAGTCGATCAGAGTCTCTAGTTGGATCTCGTGATTCTCTTCTTCTCGTCTTCCGGTATCAACCATTATTTATATAGTTGGTAGTCACCTATGCAGATTAGGTGGATCCCACCACAACATATATATATATATATGTGTGTGTGTGTGTGTGTGTGTGTGTGTATGAATGTGCGTGTATTCATGCATATGTGTGTGTTTGTAGGGTGTGCAATCGTACCCAAAACAAAATTGGAAATGATGATCCACTGGTGTCTGTTGGATTTTAAATCAGCCCACTAAACTCAGAAAGTGTTTTTCTTTTTAATTTATTTATATCTATATATCTATATATCTATATATCTATCTATCTATCTATCTATATATATATATATATATATATATATATATATATATATATATATATAATATGTATGTGTGTATATATATATATATATATAATATGTATGTGTGTATATATATATATATATATATATATAATATGTATGTATGTGTATATATATATAATATGTATGTGTATATATATATATATATAATATGTATGTATGTATATATATATATAATATGTATGTGTGTATATATATATATCTATATATATATGATATGTATATGTATATATGTATATGATATGTATGTGTATATATATATATGATATGTATGTGTATATATATATAATATGTATGTGTGTATATATATATAATATGTATGTGTGTATATATATATATCTATATATATATGATATGTATGTGTGTATATATATATATATGATATGTATGTGTATATATATATATATATAATATGTATGTTTGTATATATATATATCTATATATATATATGATATGTACGTATATATATATATGTATGTGTATATATATATATATCTATATATATATATAATATGTATGTGTGTATATATATATATATCTATATATATATATGTATGTGTCTATATATATATCTATATATATATATATATGTATGTGTATATATATATATATCTATATATATATGATATGTATGTGTGTATATATATATCTATATATATATATATAATATGTATGTGTGTATATATATAAATCTATATATATATATAATATGTATGTGTGTATATATATATATAATATATATGTGTGTATATATATATACATATAATATGTATGTGTGTATATATTTATATGTAATATATATGTGTGTATATATATATATATAATATGTATATATATATATAATATGTATGTGTGTGTGTATATATATATATATATAATATATATGTGTGCGTGTATATATATATAATATGTATGTAGGTGTATATATATATATATATGTATGTGTGTATATATATATAATATGTATGTGTGTGTATATATATAATATGTATGTGTGTATATATATAATATGTATGTGTGTATATATATATATAATATGTATGTGTGTATATATATATATAATATGTATGTGTGTATATATAATATGTATGTGTGTGTATATATATATAATATGTATGTGTATATATATATATATATAATTTTTATGTGTGTATATATATATATGTCATATGTATGTGTGTGTATATATATATATATATATAATATGTATGTGTATATATATATAATATGTATGTGTGTATGTATATATATATATAATTTTGTATGTGTGTATATATATCTATATATATAATATGTATGTGTGTATATATATATATATAATATGTATGTGTGTATGTATATATATATATATAATTTTGCATGTGCGTATGTATATATACATAATATGTATGTGTGTATGTATATATATATATATAATATGTATGTGTGTATATATATATATAATGTGTATGTGTATATATATATATAATATGTATGTGTGAATATATATATATAATATGTATGTGTGTATATATATATATAATATGTATGTGTGTATATAAATATATAATATGTATGTGTGTATATATATAATATGTATGTGTGTATATATATATATATAATATGTATGTGTGTATATATATATATAATATGTATGTGTGTATATATATATAATATGTATGTGTTTATATATATATAATGTGTATGTTTGTATATATATATATATATGTATGTGTGTATATATATATATAATATGTATGTGTGTATATATATATATATGTATGTGTGTGTATATATATATAATATGAATGTGTATATATATATATATAATATGTATGTGTATATATATATAATATGTATGTGTATATATATATATAATGTATATGTTTGTATATATATAATATGTATGTGTACATATATATATATATAAAATGTATGTATATATATATACAATATATATGTCTGTATATATATATATAATGTGTACATATATATATATATAATGTGTACATATATATATATATATATTGTGTATATATAATGTATATATATATAATGTGTGTGTGTATATATATATATATAATGTGTGTTTATATATATATAATGTGTGTATATATATATATAATATGTATATATATATATAATATGTATATATATATAATGTGTGTATATATATATATAAAATGTGTATATATATAATATGTGTATATATATAATATGTATATATATATAATGTGTGTATATATATATGTGTATATATATATAATATGTGTATATATATATAATATATATATATATATATGTAATATATATATATATATATATATATATATATATATAACGTGTGTATATATATATATATAATATGTATATATATATAATATGTGTATATATATGTATATATATATAATATGTGCATATATATGTATATATATATAATATGTGTATATATATGTATATATATATAATATGTGTATATATATGTATATATATATAATATGTGTATATATATGTATATATATATAATATGTGTATATATATGTATATATATATAATATGTGTATATATATCTCTCTATATATATAATATGTGTATATATATGTATATATATAATATGTGTATATATATGTATATATATATAATATGTGTATATATATGTATATATATATAATAAGTGTATATATATGTATATATATATATAATATGTGTATATATATGTATATACATATATAATGTGTGTATGTATATATATATATATAATGTGTATATATATATATAATGTGTATATATATATAATGTATATATATATATATATATATATATATATATATATATATATATATATATATATATATATATTATATATGCGCGGTACTTATTAAAAAGCGTTCAATATCTGTTATAGACCTCACATATTTAGTTGTATTGATGTGAGTTTGTTAACCTGGGTTTCACACCCCTTGAGATAGTTATATATATATATATATATATATATATATATATATATATATATATGTATGTATGTATGTATGTGTGTGTGTGTGTGTGTGTGTGTGTGTGTGTGTGTGTGTGTGTGTGTGTGTGTTTAATAATCAAATTATACAGACATGCCCACCGTTTTGAATGTATAAGCTTTGGGGGATTTCTTAGTGAATTTAAGTTACTTGTTGTACATATAGTATTTCGCTTTTTTTTTCTTAGGAAAATCTTATTTTCATAACATATATTTTGTAAATCATTCTATAACTATTTATATATAATTAAAATTAATAATATTAAAATTAACTGAAATATAGCTACTGTTGACACAATCAAGAAGCTATTTTATTAAAAGATGAACTTTATATTTCTTCAATGACAGAGCTAATAAAATTTCTTCCATCATAAATTGACACTTGCAGTCAGCAATAGGCAGCTACGCGTAGAAAGGGAAAATGACTACGATAGAGTCCTACGCATTTGATCTGACACTCATTTGATCTTGTCGTATAATCAAGCATCGGCTTTTAGAAGAATTAAGTTTTATATTTCAGTTATTTAATAGATTGGTGAAAACAGTTCCCGTTTTAATCGAAGTTGATAGAAAATTTTGAGTTCTTTTAATCTCGAAATTTAGAAAAAACTAGCCTTTCATCCGAGCACCTGCTTGTAGTATAGCAATAGCCACTCATGTCTTGTTATTCAGTAATAATGATCCTCTCTAAATAGAGCCTTTTACCAGACACGCATTAGTGCATTTGAAATAGATTTAGAATATAAAATTGCAGAAGTAGGTAATTTAAGTAGCTCATTTGATAAAGAAGTTGATTAACAAACTATTCATTTTGATATAAATAAGAATCCTTCTTGCTTGGTACCATCAGTTCAAATTTAAAATATTAGACTCTTTCAAAATCCTTATACATGGTAGTCACTACATTTGCATTCTTGTAAAATAACATCATTCTGATTTCTATGCGTATATGGATATAGAGCATATACAAATGCAAGCAGATGATTGAATTTCAGTGCAGTAGGAAGCTGAGGGATATGCAGAAACTGATGCCACTACAATTTAACAATAACGAGGTTAATTAATGCAAGTTCCCGAGTTGATGTTACAAGCATACAGCTATGTAAAAATGAATTTCTGATGCAAAAAATTATCAGGATTATGAAATTTCACGAAACCACTCTACAATTCAGGAATAAGATAGGAAATATTTTATAGATTTTAAATATGTATAAAAAAGAACAAATTATAACATTTCCAGTTTATATATATATATATGTATATATATATTTATTGATAATTTTATATATATATATATTTATTGATAATTTTATATATATATATATATATTTATTGATAATTATATATATATATATATATATATTTATTGATAATTATATATATATATATATATATATATAATTATCAATAAATATATATATATATATATAATTATCAATAAATATATATATATATATATATAAAATTATCAATAAATATATATATATATTTAAAATTATCAATATATATATATATATATATATTTATTGATAATTTTATATATATATATATATATTTATTGATAATTTTATATATATATATATATACATATATATATATATATATATAATTATCAATAAAAATACAACCTGCATGGAGAAAATAATAACTAAGCACAAGAAAAAATACTCAACAAAAATAATATCCAACAAAATAAGACCATTAAATGTAGCTGCAGAAACAAAGAAAATTGTCCAGTTAACAATAAATGATAGTAGAATAATATACAAAACTATGGTAACTAATAACATTAACACGGACGATAAATATACATAGGCGTCACAGAAAAACCTTAAAAAAAGAAATTATAATCACAAAATGTACCTCGAAAGAAAAAAACATAAACAACATAACCCTAACAAAATACATAGGGAACTAAAAAGAAAACAATATCTCCCACCAAAATCAAATGGGAAATTATAAAAAGAGAAGCCACATATAGTATTAACAGTAAAAATTGTAAACTATACTTAGAGGAAAAAATATCAATAATTACTTTTAAAAACAAATTAAACTCTTAAACAAGAAAACTGAAATAATGGGTAACTGTAGGCATATAAATAAATATTTACTTTGCTATCTAAGCACTAATTAAAAATAAACAAATAAATAAAATAAATATAACATGGATTTCAAATAAATAAATGAAATAAATATAATATAAACTGAAAAATAAATCATTAATCGATAAATAAATAAATGAACAAATATTAAATATACACACCTATATGTGTATGTGCATGTATATATAATTACACACACACACAAAATAAAAACTAGAAACGAGCAAATGAGTTTTCTTTTTTATATATTAGATAGTGTTATTTTTATGCATATATATTTATTTTTCTATCCATTTCTATATATTTTGTGTCCTTTTTCCTTATGTTGTTCATTGACTAGTATTTGTTTTTCTATTACCCATATTAAACTTTATCTATTCAACCATCTTTATCTATATATCTTTGCCCGTATTAGTTATATTTTAATAGTATGTTAGAATTCGTTTACTAACACTTTCAAATTTTAATATTTCTTGGTGTGTATGTGCGTGTCTTTATCAATGTATGTGTGTATAATCGCTTATATGTGCCTTTCATTGTATGTATATGTTGTCGTTTTTTGTTTTTTTTTAAGGGTCGTGGACACCTATTTCCTGTCCCGTCGCTTTTTTGCGTGTTTATATATATAAATATGTCTACTTGTTTGTGTATTATAATCTGATTGTGATGTATTGTCTTTTGCAAGATTTCACCCTCCCTTGCCCATATATTCACTTCAAATGTATCTAAGTTGTAACGGAGCCCAGAGCAACATTAGATTTTAACATTTATTCCAAATTAATTTTTAGTCTTTCAATAAAAAACAAAATAAATACAAAACATATGTATTTTTCCTCAGTTTCTTCTTTAAATAATATAATTTTTTAAACTTAATATAGATTAAATTTAAAATTGGTAATTTTTAATTTTGATTTTTATAGTATAATTTAATATTTATTAGTTAGAATGAATTCTATTTTAGTCTAACCCTAACATTAAAGCATTAAATAATTATTAAAACCAAAGCTCGTTGTCAAGTTTTTTGAATTCTCATATACTTGTATTTTGATTGATCATTCCAGCTTATGTAACAGCGTTTCCCCTAGCGAGGGATGTTTGATTGATTTGAACCTTTTAAAACCCTTTATTCTACATTCAACACCATCACTTGATAAGACACTAGAAGTGTTGAAACAAAATGGCTATTTTTGTAGTGATTTTGTAACATATTTATGTTATAATTTTCGAATAAATACTTATATTTGCTCTACTCTGGATTGAGCACTCTTTTAAGAATAGTATTTTTTGGTTATTGGAATTTATTCCATATACACAAACCCTATACTTGGATATATATATATATATATATATATATATATATATATATATATATATATATATATATATATATATAACTAAATTCCGGTAAAACAGCGACCGACCACAACTGTCAGTTTCATGCGTAGCGCGTAATCTTCAAGCGGTCGGCGTCTTTGATCGGAAACAGGCACCCGTATCCACCCAGGAGAGTTCAAGATGGCAAGACCCACAGTTGGCAATAAGACCGACTGAACTCGCCCAGTGGAGCGGGGGGATGTAGCCCGATCAGCCAAGATGGAAAAAGAAGTCAAGGAAAAAAATAACCACCAGAAATGGCCTTCCAGTGTGAGTAAAAGTGCTCAATGTTAAGTGAAGCAAAAGAGTAGAGGTGTATGCCTTTCAGGCTATCAATGACACAGTCTTCAAAGTGCTTTACACCACCGTGACACAATGAGCCCTCACATGACAGAGTATTTAATAAAGAAGGCGAATAAGTAATACTAAAAAGAGGGGGAGTGGGTCTTGACATCTTGAGCTCGCCTGGCTGGATAGGGTTGCCTGTTTCCGATCACAGACACATACCGCCTGAAGATATCGCGCTGTGCATGAAAATGACAAATGTGGTCGGTCGCTGGTTTACCGGAATTGAATTTAGTTTATAAAATTTATCTCTGCTACAATGTGTGGCATGGAACACTACCCTTTTTGGTGTGAAACCACAAGTAAATTCGTTTTAGAATTATTTATTTCCTTATATATATATATATATATATATATATATATATATATATATATATATAAAAGTGGACATGGAAGTCAGCACTTAGAGGCGACAGTCTGTTTCATGCTAGTGCAATCGTCGCCTGACGATTGCACTAGCATGAAACAGACTGTCGCCTCTAAGTGCTGACTTCCATGTCCACTTTTATATTTACACACGCTCTATCTCTGATATTGAGCACTTTACCCCATAAATATAGCACACTTTAAGACTATATTTCTGCATATATATATATATATATATATATATATATATATATATATATATATATGTTAGAAAGAGAGAAAGAAAAAACAGAAGTGTGGACACTGAAGTCAACACCGAGTGGCGACAGTCTGATTTATGTTTGAATCATCAGATCATCAGCGGCCTGAAGATTGTGTTCAAGCATGAAAGAGCCTGTCGCCACTCGGTTTTTTACATCAGTGTCCACACTATTTACATACGCTCTCTCCTGGATATCTATCTATCTATCTATCTATCTATCTATCTATCTATATACATTTATATACACATAATATATATATGAGATTTGATGTTTAGGTTTGGTCTTTTGGTCAGATTAATTAGGCCAATGTTTCATCTATAGAAACGCAATGAGAAACGTCAACTTATAAGCTGGCAATTAGAAAAAGTTTCATTAGTCCAAAATGATCTAAAACTTTTGCACGGTACTGTATATATAAAAGACTGAAAATTAGGCAAAAACACAAGCTCGTCATTGAGTGATTGACGAAATTTACACATCATATTTATTTTTCGGTAGCAACATTTATGTATGGAAAATATTAATCGCGTAGATCAATTTTTATACAGTGAAATGATAAAATTTTCAGCCCAGATAATAACCTTTGGAGGCTACAGACTTATTGATTCTCCCTTATGTATCAAGAGAATAAAACATAGATGGTTAAGTTATTATATATGTATAAACTAAAAGAAAGATGATTCATATTCAGTTACAGCTGCCACTACTCTTCAAAGAAACACAAACACGTTAGTAACGAAAGCAAGTTGCCCAGTTACTGAATTCTGGTTACGTTTCCCGATTTTCAATTCCTATTTTACCTTCAAACATTTCTGTTTTCTATATGTTAGTGTATTGCATAACTAATAACATAAAAACCTTTATTCCGATTGTTATGGTTTTGCATTATAACTTAACACAGCATAATACCTTCAGCACCAAGGATTTCAAGAAGCATGTCTGAACGTAAACGCTAAATATTCTAAATAAACTCATTGAATCATCAATGCTGTAACAATTAATGTCAGAAATAGATTTTACCTTTAAGGCAAATATCTTCTCTTAATTTGTTTTCCTTTTCTTCAAAGTATTTTTTCTTATTACTCTTAAGATTCTCAGATTATATTTTCTCCTTTTCGACTACGGTGTGTCTAGATTTTCATCTTCTTTCAAAGCGCAACTATCTATCCATTAATTTTTCTCCCTATTTAACTTACAATTACTAAAGTTCCTCTCTTTATCATTTTCTTATTCTTTTTTCTCTTTATTTCTAGTTTTTTTTTCCTTTTTATTTCCTTTTAATTTCCTTTTTCCTTTATATTTGAACACTTCTTCCGTTCGTACTAATCTCCCTTTTCTGCCATTATATTACTTCACATCATCTCATGTCTCGTCTTTTGTCTTTTCTCTTATTCTCTTCCACATCTCTTACTCTTTTTCTTCTCTTCCCTCACTTTTCAACTGTTTTTTCCTCTTTCACCTCATTGTTTCTGTTTCTTTTCTCTATTTATTCCTTTCTATTTTCCTGTCTCTTTTCTCTCGCCCTTCTCCCACTATCTATGAATATTCTTTCTTTCTTTTTTCTTTCTTTCTTTTTTTCTTTCTTTCTTTTTTCTTTCTTTCTTTTTTCTTTCTTTATTTTTTTTCTTTCTTTCTTTTCTTTCTTTCTTTCTTTCTTTCTTTTTTCTTTTTTCTTTCTTTCTTTCTTTCTTTCTTTAATTATAATTATGGTTCTTTTCTCTTCCTCTTCCTTCTTTATTTCTTATTCTTCCCATCTGCTAAATCTTCCTTCTGTTGGCGTTTGAATCTGTCTTTTTCTTTCAAAAAGGGAAGCGCATGAACTCTACTGTATACTCCATTTAATCATACTTCTAATCTCGTGATGAACAAAATAAAAGGCTGATTAAATTTTAAAATGGAAAAAGGCTTGAGCAGCCGATAAAGAAAAGCAGGAAATACGTCAACCCAATGATTCTAAAAATAAAAATAAATAATTTTAAATTTAGAAGGCTGTCAATTCAAGGATGATTATTTTTAACATTTTCAATCTTGTATATTGTTGTTTTACACGCACGCACACACCACACACACACACACACACACACACACACACACACACACACACACACACACACACACACACACACACGCGCGCGCGCACACACATATATATAGTTTAAAAGTTGCTATAGAGGAAGAGTGGTCAGTATTGCAGATATAGCGTTTTTAGACAGTGTGGACGTAGTAATCAGTGATTGCCAGACCAATGCATATATATATATATATATATATATATATATATATATATATATATATGTATATATATGAAGAAATTTATGGGATAAAGTGCTCAATATCATATATATATAATAATATAGTTATAATATAGTAATATAATATAGCAATACTATATATATATATATATATATATATATATATATATATATATATATATATATATATATATAGTGGGCTATGATAAGTTTTTAGCCACCCTTGATTACAGTAATTTTGGCTTGTCTAATTACGTCTCTTCTTTTTTTTCAGACAATACCGTGTTAGTATGAAGCTACTCTCCTCTATGAACAATAGTTGACTTATATTTTTGCAATGAAAGTTCGCGGAAGAAATTAACTTGGTAAAATTCAACGAGGGCACATAATAGGATAGCATCAGTGTGGCATGTCAAATGGAGAAATTGCTAGGTTTTTCCAGGTTAATCATCAAATGGTTAATAATAATGTCAAGAAAATTAATGAAGAAGCCTATTATCATGTAGAACAGCGTCTAGGAAGACCAAGCATTGTGTCTGAGGACTTTAAAGACACGAATAAGATTTCGCTAACAATATATAAAAGTTTGCGTGAGAAAGATTTGCTCAAAACTCAATAAAACGATTTAAAAGTCCTCAGAAACCGTCGTCAGAGCGTCAAAGATGTCGTCAACAGCATGGGAGACTCTGAAAGAACTGGACTATTAAAGAAGAGTTACAATAAAGAAGCCCTTGATATATGAGTTTAACAGGAACAGGTGTACGGACTGGGCGTGAGAATTCAAGTGCAAAGATTATGAATTTTGGCGTCTGTAATTTGGACAGATGAAAAAGAAATTCTGCCAATATTCGAATTCGAGACAGGTTTATGTTTGGAGAAATCAGAATGAGACTTGGAACACTGAATATCTGCAGGCGACTATGAAACATGGAGGGATTGGAGTAATGGCGTGGGGTGTTGCCTGGTTTGGAGGGAAATCTGAGCTGATCTTTGTTGACGAGCGGTTGAATGGTTCAAAATACTGTCAAATATTAGAGAAAGAACTACTCCCACTATCTGAAACCAATCAGATTGCAAAAGAATGTTTACCTTTTTCAAGAAGATGAAGCAACCAGTCAGACGAGCAAAGTAGCAAAGGCCTGGAAGGAATAGCAAGGAATCAAGTCCCTGACATAGGTAGCCCAAAGTCCTGACATGACTCCAAGAGAGCACGTTTGGGTGCACTTTGACCGAAAATTTGAGAGCTTGCAACCAAAATCATGTCAGTGGCAATCCTTAAAGAAACCTTGCTAGAGGAGTGGCAAAATATGGATCAGACGAATGTTGATAACTTGATCAAATCCATGAAAAATCTAATACAAACACAGAAACTAGCAAATGGAGGACCTACTCCATACTAGTTCCAAATACCGTTTATTTATGTTGAGTTGGGATTTAGTAATTACATTTTGAAATTGAATGTAGTTTATTTCTCCTTGCTAAATACTTTTCTTAAGTCAGAGTGCACACACACACACGCACACACACACACACGCGCGCGCACTCACACACACACACACACATATATATTATTACTTCAAACGTTATTTCTAGTGGATACTCGCATTTGAGTAGGCGCTCCGTTTATTTTAAACAGTATTTATTTCATATATAGCCCTGTATACTCGAGCGTCCAGTCAAATATGGCTATCTATTAAAAATAAAGTTTGAAATAAAAAAAATATGTAGTTTTAAAAATAATATATATATATATATATATATATATATATATATATATATATATATATATATATATATATATATATATATATATATATATAAGTGAACATTGAAGTCAACACTTAGAGGCGACAGTGTGTTTCATGCTAGACGCAATCGTCAGGCCACCGTGGTATTGAGCACTTTATCCAATAAATATGGCACACCTTAAGACTATATTTTTTCACATACACACACACACACACACACACACACACACATATATATATATATATATATATATATATATATATATATATATATATATATATTGTCAGGCCATGTACGTTGCATTTTGACTTGAATGTTTATATATGTTGGCTGGAGATGTATTATGAGTAGGTTTATTGTTATAAAGGTTAGCGGGTGGGCAGTTACGGTTATGTTTCAAATTATTCTAGGAGCTATTGAGTGGAAATAATTGTGGATCCAAATACAGTTTTGCCGCTATTTTATTCATTCTGTTTATTTGTATTTTAATTAGAATATTTTCTATTCCTATAAATGACCAGAACAAATTACTTCCATTTGTCCTATTCTAAGAACATCGCAAATAAACGCCATCTTTGTTGTAATGGGAAAATGATAACCATCAAGTAATTTTTGCGAAGTTATCTTTACGTTTTATCTACGAGCAGATGCTGTAAATTCTTCGGCCTCACAAAGAACTGTGTCGCGCAAAAACACCACCACCTCCTCACACATACACACACACACACACACACACACACACACACACACACACACACACACACACACACACATTCACACACAGAGGATTGCGTGCGCTTGAGCACGTGTACATATATGATAGTTGATCACTTGATGCAAAGGAGACAAGCACCAAATATTCCGCGCCAGATAAGGTGATTCCATCATTCAGTCAAAAGCCCGATGGTACCTGTGCTATTGCTTATGGTCATTCAGAGCTTGTACAACATTAGTTTGACTCTTAGCATCAGACAACCCCGATCCAATGAGAAAAACTAGTCAAGATAACTGGAAGATGCCTGGGATTCGATTAGTCTGAAAAGGAAAGGCACTAGCGGGTTCGTTAATACCTGAATCATATCACAATCATATGACACCCGTCATAGCTTATGATCGAATCAGTTTCCGTTTGATTACCGAAGTTAAATACTTTCGAGCCTGTTCAGTACTTAGATAGAGTTCCACTTGGGGACACTTGATATTCTATCTATCTATCTATCTATCTATCTATCTATCTATCTATCTATCTATCTATCTATCTATCTGTCTATCTATCTATAAAATACCGAGCGGTGGCAGTCTGTTTCGTTTAAGCACGGAGCAAACTGTCGCCGTTGGGTGTTGACTTCGATGCCCACGTTTATATTTACATAAGCTCTATCCCTGATATTGAGCACTTTATCCATATATTTAGCATAGCTGAAAATTATATATATATATATATATATATATATATATATATATATATATATAGAGAGAGAGAGAGAGAGAGAGACAGAGAGACAGAGAGACAGATATGATAATATATATATATATATATATATATATATATATATATATACAGTGTAACCCGGATATAAGAGAGATTTTCTCTGGTCCCAAATTAGAGCCTGTGTTAATAAAACAAAACAGACCAAACCCGGATATAAGAGAAACCCGGATATAAGATACTCCTTCTCCGGTCCCGACAACTTTCTTATATCCGGGTTACACTATATATATATATATATATATATATATATATATATATATATATAGGTTGGTAGATATAAGCAGATATGGGCTTTCGAGAAAAATGTTTGAACGAGATAGTGTGCGTTCCTTAAAAGTGAAAATAGAGTTCTGCTGTACTGTGACACTCTCTGAAACCAAGCAGTAAATCACGCTGGAGCAAACGGTGGTTTCTCATACAAGGTGGACGCAGGTTCTATCCTTGTTGGAGTTTACATTTTCTTTGTTAAGATCACTTGAATGCGTAGTACGATAGACGTAATACATACTGTTAAACATGAAATGAAAATGGGGCGTCTATTTCAATTACGTGTGACAATAATAACATTGAAGTTATATATATGTATATATATATATATATATATATAAACAATCTCTAAAGAAAAATCTCTCAATTCTTTAGAAAAACGCGCACTCATATATGTGTATGTGTGTATGTGTATTTCTAAAGAATTAAAATATTTTATTCTTTATATATTGCTTTATTTGCGTTTCGGATACGAAACTGAACAGATATGCGTTTTGAGGAAATCTGAACGTGTGTACTTTAAAGGCAAATAGAACCTTGTTTGATTGTGAAGCTCTTCGTAGCCGAGTGGTTAAAGCATGTAGGAGCGGACGGTAATTTCTCTTGCATAGGAGGACGCAAGTACGAATCTTGCTGGCGGGCACATTTTCTAGAGTGTGCAGGCCGTTAGACGAAATAAATAATGCTTAAAATAAGAACAGTGCGTCTACTCAAACGCCGGTGGCCATTAAAAATAGGGTTTGAAGTAATAATAAATAAATAAATATATGTTATGTTGTGATTACAATACTAGTCTTAACCTTTCAGACTGAATCTTTTTATCGATTTCGTTCGTTACGATAAAAAGGCAAAAAAATAAGATGAATGATTACCTCGTGCGAATATTAATAATAATGGAATTGATTCATCTAAAAAAATCGGACAACTTTAGATTAAAATGTTAGTATTCAAAAACAAGATTCATAGCAAAAGGAACAGATCGTCATGCAAATTACAAATTGTAGATACCAAAATTAAAAAACTACAACAAATGAAATATCTCAGGTGTGTTTTAACAGAGGACGGAAAGTGTAACTTTGACATTCGAAGGCGCATTGGAATAGAGAAAGATGCCTTTGAAAAGCTAAGCAAAGTATTAAGAAATAGGAAAATTTCGTTATAAACACAGGAAAGAGTTAACTGTTACGTAATATCAGTCTTCCTATATGGCAGTGAATTCTGGACAATCTCCTCAAAGATGAAGAAGAGATTCTGAAGCAACAGAAATGTGGTTCTGCAGAAGGATGCTGAGAATACCATCGAACAAACTTGTAAGCAACAACGTAGTTTTAGAGAAAATGTAAACAAAACGACACTTATACTTAACATCAGGAAAAGACATTTGAAATTTCTAAGGTACATAATGAGAAAGGAGGGCTTGGAAAATCTGATACTCACAGGACAGATTGCAGTCAAGAGGAAAAACAACGTATAATCAACATAAAGAGCTTGTGTAAATGGATGACAGAACATGGTTTAAGAGAGATAACTAAAAGAGAAAATTTATTAAGAGCCACAAAGAACAGGAAATTATGGAGAGTCATGATCGCCAACGTCCTTAATAGACAAGGCACATCGAAGAAGATATATCTGTCTATTCCTGCATATGTGTAATTGCTTCGCTACGTGTGTGGAATTGTGTGTGTATGTGTGAGAGAGAGAGAGAGAGAGAGAGAGAGAGAGAGATTATTAAATGCACGCATAATTAACCTCCTACACATGTACATATTTCTGTGAATTTGTAAACATACAGTGGCATACAGAAAATCAGAGATCTGTATTAGACATTTGATCTGTACTCACTTGTGTTCTCTGTTTGATTATTACAGTCTCAACGTGTCATCTGTTAAACCTTCCAACCAATTGTCACATGTCTGTCGCATGATGGATTCAGTATATGTATAATAACCGCTTCTCGTTCCAAAAATTAAAACAAAAATGATAACAGAACATAGGGCACAGCTTAAAACATGTTATATGTTGTGTATTGTGAGAAAAAAAAAGCATTCAAAGTATAGCAGAGAGTGTGGATTCCTGGCGGGGTTAAAAGCCGTATTCGTCATGTGCATTCGTGAAAATGTGGATATCAAGCTATATTCAGAAAGGTGAACGCAATTACTATATATATATATGTGTCTGCCTTTAGTAGAGATGGATAGACCTATTTGAATATTGATGGATCGATCAGTCGGTTTTCGAAAAAAAACTATTCATACAATTTAGTAAACAATTTTAAACGTGTCTGAAAACGAACTAAGTTGTTGGAGAAGTAAACACAAGATTTGAGATGCACTGTTTTGAAATAATTAAAAAAAAATCATTAAACGATTTATTTTTTATGGTATAGGTGTATTATTATAGTAACAGACAATGACGACAGCCTTCGATGACGTTTACAGCAGAGTTCGTGACGTACTTCACGTTTTTCGTGTATCTAATATGGTCACGCATAAACTCGCTTTTGAAGATTTTTGAAAAGAAAAAACACCCAAAAAGCAAAGATAATGCAATGTGTAACGTTGTATATACGTCACTAGAGACCTTGATTGTAGTCGCAGTGCCAACATTACACCACAGATTAAATGTCATAAAAGCGATTATTTTTTTTTGTTCTCATCAAATTTACTATTGTTTTTTTTCTTTCTTTTTACCTTCCCCATCACAGATATCATTGTAATTTTATTGTAATTCTTATTTTTGTTTTTACCATTACTGTTTCTTTTCTTATTAACAGAAAAACTGAAAATTTTATTGATAACATTTCTTTCAAAAGACAAATATTAGTAAGAGTATTTTAAAAGAGTGTAGGTGGGTGAAAAGTGAAACACACCCAAGCGGATAATCAATATTTGATTTTCTAGTTGCTTGGATAATTGTTACACATATCTCCTGAACAAAGCTACAGAAATTTCCTAGAACGCTTTTAAGGAAAGTCGACAATCACTGAGCTACTATTTCTTTTCCAAATCAATAGTTGAGGTTAACTTAAAAGTAAACTTTAATAACATAAAACTGTAGCATTGCATGTAAAAGAGATACTGCTATAAAAGCAGAACGCCACAGCGAATGCCAGTGGAGCTACCATCTGTTGACCTGACAATGTTTATTACAGAGATTACTCTACCTCTTAAAAAAATATGGCGTCGCCGATAGGATCCCTAACTCCAGTGGATGAACTGGGGCACGTAGAAACTTGGATTAGATGTTTCGCAGCATTGGTTAGGGCAAAGAAACTTAAAACATGAAAGCCTCTGGTGGGGAAAATCAAATTATTGATTTATTTTTGGTTTCGGCAGGATGTGAAGCCATAAAGAAAAAATCCATTATGATGTACCCCCAAAATACTGGAAAACTTAACATATGGGGAAATTTCAACCATTATAAAAAGAAACATGCGACCAAAAAAAAACAAAAAACAAACAACAAAAAACAAAAAACAAAAACAAAACAGCTGGCTATTGCAGAAAGAACGAAATTTCTGGAAAATAGACAGAACCCAAATAAAACCGTAATGCAATATTTACACAGATCGAAAGAAGCATCAAGATATTTCGAATTTAAAAAACTGGGTTTGAGAGAAATGTCTATAGAAAACGAATTGTTCCTTCTAAGACTAATTGAAGGCATGTATGATGTTACATACAAACATAAGATTCTAGAACGGCTACAAGCGAATGATATGAATTTTAAAGCAAGTGCAGAATTCTTGCAGCAATTAGAAATTATAAATGAATTTAATAATTCTAAAAACAATGTGTAAGCATATAACGCAATTGAAGTCCTAATTAAGTGCAAATATTGCGACAAAGAACACGAAAGAAACAAAAAAAATGTTCAGCACTGGGAAAATTATGTTTAAACTGTAAAAGAAAACATTTTTAATCTGTGTGCAGATACAAAAAGTGAATAGAAAGTGTAGAAAATATAAACACTCATACTGAAAATACAGAAGTATATTCGATAAGAACAACTGTAAAAAGTAGAGAGGCAGTAAAATTGAATGGCATAACTTTTCCCATGCAGGTTGACACGGGGTGGGATGTTACCTTGATCCCAAGGAATTTCTGGGAAAAACTGGGTACACCCAAATTAAGAAAAAGTAATCGTAATTTAATAAATCTGTCATCAAAACTCTAGGCTCCTTTGAAGGAACTTTCGAGAAAAAAAAAACGTTTTTAGAATATTCCCATCACTGTTGTAGAATGCCTAAAAAAATCATAGACTCCTGGGAATAGACGTTTTAAAAGTGGATACAGCCAAATTAATAAACTCTATAAAGTCAAAAGAACCTGACACAGGACGATTAAAAGAATATAAAGCAAATATTCCTCTAAAAGAAAATAATCACCTGGTTTATTTTGAATCTCGAAAAATACCTATTCACATTCTATCCATGGCAGTTACAAAACTAAAGAAAATGGTAAAAGAAGGCATATTGGATAATGTTACCCAAGGTGGCAGCAATTGGGATTCGCCAATTGTTGAGATATGAAAGCCCAATGGCGATTTGATGATATGCAGGGATTACAAAGTAGGTGTGAATTCTCAGATATGTTCTGATCCATTCCTCTTAGCTAACATAGACGAGACAAGTCATGAATAAGCAAGAGTGAAATACTTTGTCAAGACTGACCTGAAGTCGGCATATAACCAAATAGAAATTGACAGAAAATTTAAAGAAGTCACCACAATTAATACCCCGATAGGCTGACTAAGATGGACTTGTATTCTTTTTGGAGTTAAGACTTCAAGTCATATTTTTCAAAAGACAATTGAAAAAGTTCTATCGGAGGGGGTAAAAAATATAATCGTATATCAAGACAATATAGACATAGGTGCTTACAGTAAAGAAGAATAAAAAAAAGGAAAAAAGTTTTAAACAAATTAAAAAATGCTGTTATGACGATAAATAGCGATAAATGTGAATTACATTGCGATAAAAAATCATATTTGGGATGGTAAATATCTAAAGAAGGAATTTCACCAGACAATAAACTGCTAAATAAAATATCGGAAGTATCTACATCAAAAAATAAAAAAGGAATTAGAATCCTTTTGGGACTGACCAATTTTATAGCAGATATCTACCTAGATAAGATACAGCAACCTAATAGAACCATTTTCAGAATTACGGAAAAAGAATACAGAATTCAAATGAACTCAAAAGCAAAATATAACTCTTGAAAGCATAAAAAAGGCACTAATAAAAAAAACGATTTAAAAAAATAAGTGACATTGATTATAGATGCAAGTACACATGCTGTAGCCGCGATTTTATTTCAAGAAGGTCATCCAGTATTGTACCTGTCGAGAAAATTAACGTCAGCTGAAGTTAACTGCTCAAATATTGAGAAAAGAGCATTAGCAATAGTATGGGGCACAGAAAGAGCTCGAATTTTTTTGTTAGGACGAAAATATTTGTTAAAGTCAGGTCAGAAATCTTCAGATTTCATATTTAACTCCAGAAAGGAATTACCAAACGTCACATATTCTGGAATTTTAAGTTGGGCTATAAAATTAATAGCCTTTGATTTCGACATCATATACGTAAAGGGGGACACTAATCTACAGGTCGATGCGCTATCCAGACTAAATTTCGGCAGTAAAAAATTAGAAACGTCTGAAAATTCAGACGATAAAATACTGCACCGGGTTGGAACGGACGTGTTACACCTAAATCATCTGAGAATAGAAACTATACAAGATACAGTGTTAAGTAGAATTTCAGACAGAATAAAATGAAACACATGGAGGAATTGTTCAATGGCAGAAAGAACCTGCAAGGAATCGCGTCAAAAGTTAACTGTAAAGAAAGGCATAATATCCAATGGAGATATTATATTACCATCACAATGTTTAATAAAAGAAGCACTGAAAGGTGTAAACGATGATGTAAATTGTGGTATAACAGCGACACAAATGAGATTAAAATTACAAGCCTGGTGGCCAGGATATTCTCGAGATGTAGAAAACAAAAAGGCCCAAGATGTACTGAAATAAAAAAATTTCGGCAAAACAAAATTTGCTCGTGGCCTAAAGAAAAATAACTATGGTCTCGCGTATGTATACATGAATCATGCTCATATTATAGCCATGGGGCTATTTTTAATTTTAGTGGACTCATTTGCAGGATAGCCCGAAGTAATTAAGTTTGCTCTCAGAAAAGCCATCACTGTAAAACAAATATTAAGAACAATATTTTCAAGGAATGTGTTGACCAAACGTTGGTCTCAGATAACGCTTCAGAATTTCGCAAGGAAAGTCCGTGTTCGTGGCTAAAGTGTATTGGATGCGTCCTGTATAAAACACCAACTTACCACCCACAATCGAATGGGATCGCAGAAAGAATGACGCGGACTGTAAAATGGGACTAAAAACATTTTCCCCATCTAATGATAATATAGAGAGTTACTTACTAATATCACTGTTAAGCTATACGACAATTCCACATGTCAGCAGATTACAAAGTCTTTCCGCATTAATGGGCAAACAGATTAAATCTCCGCTAACAATGCCATTTTCAGCAAGTGAAAGTGTATAGTATAAAAACGACAAAAAATCTAATCCAGAGAAGGCGAACTTTGTAGTAAAGAAAGAACACAGCACAGCAATATTAACGAAAATTGAACAAAATGTACTGGGCCATGCGGATAAATTCAGAAGTAGAATGGAACCTGAAGATATAGAAATGGACGAAGGATCTGAAGGTGAAGAACATGAAGAGGAGGAGGAGGGGACTAATGAATCCAGTAGTGAAACTGAACAATCTATGGATGATAATGACCAGAAACCTGACGATGAGTCGGAAGAGGAAAAAACTCAGATCTAGGTCCCTTATAAGAAGAATTGAAGATACACACTAAGAAAGACAGCTTAGATTCCCAAGAATAATTGGAAGTCAAAGATCACCGAAGGGAATAAGGTCATTTTGGTTCAGGGAGTTGTAGTATTGTATGTAGATAAGATACAGCTATAAAAGCAGAAGGTCACAGCGAATGCCAGTGGAGCTACCATCTGTTGACCTGACAACGTCTATTCCAGAGATTACACTATTTCCTAACAAAAACATAATCCAATAAGAAGCTATTATTAATATTTCAAATGAAATAATATTATTATTATTAGATTTACTTAACGTACTTTATTGTTGCTTTTCAGATTAAGACTATTCATAATTATTATTATTATTATTATTATTTATTACTAGTTTTATAGCATCTTATTGGCTTGTCATTGAAGTAGACTTGAGGCAACAGAAATCTGGTTCTTTAAAACGATACTGAGAATACCATGGACTGAACGCGAGAGCAATGGCGCGGTTTTATGGAAAATGGAAACAGAATAGACACATATACTTAACATCAGAAAGAGGCAGTTGAAATTTCTAAGGATCATAATGAAGAAAGGGGGCTAAGAAAATTCGACACTCACAGAGCATATTGACGGCAAGGGAGACAAAGGAAAGCTATCTAACGAGCTTGTGCAAATGGTTAGTAGAACAGGAATTGGGAGAGAGAGAGAGAGAAAAAAAAATCTTTACTGAGAGGTACAACGGACGGAATGTTGTGGAGAGCTGTGATCGTTCACACCCTGAAGGACACTGCACATAGAAGAAGAAGAATTTTTACTATTATTATTATTTTATTAATAGTTTTACTCTGTTTTATTTTAGTTGTTTCTTTCATAATGCATTTCTATATTATTATATGACCTTCAGAAGTGGGGGCTATTTCGAAGGAGATTAAATACTGAATTGATATGTGTTATTAGTTTTCTTTTTATAGCACCAGTGCCGATACGATTTCATGAGACCTCGCGGTCATAGTTTTTCATTTATTGAGATGAAGAATTATTCATATTTTTTTAGTATTTATTATTATTATTATTATTATTATTATTATTATTATTATTATTATTATTATTATTATTATTATTATTATTATTATTATCCTTTTTGTTTAATAAAATCCCTTACAGGATCATTACCCGAGACCTGGGGTAAGGCAATTTAGTAAATATATGTATTCTGTTTGCACAAAGTCTGATGTTAAGTTATACTTAATATACATTGTTTATATTTTATTCACCTTGATAATTCTCTCTTGAGTAAATGAGAAGTTGTACATGATGCAATTTTTGGGATCTCTTGTAAACAGGAACAGTGTTAATGTTTTTGTCTTTGGCTTTTTTTTTATCGTATCCGGGGCTCCAGTTACAGGCAAAACAGCAATACCATATATTTAAATTTCAAGCTCCTTATATTTACTTATTTCCTTATATTCTTTAAAAGATATATTTTTAGCTGATGGTACTCCCATATTTTTAGCTGGTGACACTCCTATATTTTTAGCTGCCATATTTTTTTTGCACATATATGTGGCACAAAATATATATGGCACATATATGTGGCACTCCCATATTTTTAGCTGCCATATTTTTAGCTGGTGGAACTGCCATATTTTTAGCTGGTGGTACTGCCATATTTTTAGCTGTTAATACTACTATTTCTGAGGAGGTAAAGTGTTTATCTGTGTTCTTTAATCCCCGCTTCCTCTTATAGCTTTTACTGTTATGTGCCTAGTAGACGGGGAATATTTTTGTGTTTTTATCTTTATTTATTTATTACATTTAATTTTGTTTTTTAAATTTAATTATTTGGGGCAATGTTCCAATATTTCCCGCGTTTAACACGTCTCCATCTCTTAATTTAGCACTTCATGATCCTGTAAATGATGTTTGACCTGTTCCTTATTAAGACACGTGTTCATTGGATATTAAGAAAAATCCCGACCCCCACCAATTATTAAACTCTTCTTGTATTAAACACGTAAATGTATACGTCAGCCGGTGTTGGCTTACGCGTAGCATAGTGGTTGTCGGCACAGGAATTGGTATCGGGGAGAGAGTTTACATTTCTGCTTAAGTCTGTTTTTTTTTCTCCCCTGTCACACAAATACCCTTGAGCAAGACATGAATTTATCTTTTCCCCGTAGCTATGAGTTAAATGACAGAATAAACTCAGTTCTTTAGCCTTGGCTGGCAACCAGTCTAAGAGAAGAAGAACTCTGAATTCCAAACTGTTGAGAAGGCAACATAAGAAGGTATGACAATTCGCATATAATACAGAAAAATAAATCCGTGGAGAGCCACGTACGCCTATGCCATGAAGTGATATGTCTGTTAGTATGGATAGTAAAGTCCCAAAGAATAGTGACTCAAGGGCAGGGGTGGGCAAACTACGGCCCGCGGGCCACATGCGGCCCGCTTTAAAATGTTATCTATTAAAACTATATTTTCCTTTAAAAGACCTTTATTTTGCCAATTTTAAATATCAATTATTTTGGTTTATATATACTATGCGGCCCAGTAAAACTATAAATTTTTAGAACGCGGCCCTTGTACTAAAAATTTGCCCACCCCTGCTCTAGGGCATTCTGTAACTGGTTGAAAGTGATGTTCATATACCATTTTCAGCTTATGGCACACAATAATATAAGCATATCTTCCAATTAATATAGTGCCCAATCTTATGTTTGGTTTGTTTTGTTTAACGGCATATCAACTCTTTATGAATTATTTAAGACCGAAATTTAATTTCCTTGGGAGCTTTGGTATTTTTCTTTTACTATTAAAATCTATTGCTGAAAATTATTACTATAAAGATGTATTTTTATACTTTCATAGTGTTTTGATCCCAGTTTGGGGGTTTCAGTATTTGCCGATGGATGGGACCTTAACGGGTGGACGTGGGAATAACAGCAATTGAGATGGTTCCACGATCCTCAAAATCTCCCTTTGCTGCCGGATGTAGTTTATCGTCGTACCCAGGAAGTTCACTCATGTTAATATTTGTATTATTTCAACGTTAGAATGAACAACTAGATATGAAGTAGTTTGAAAATGTTGCTCACATAGTGTCCATATTGGGTTTGCGCTATTTGTATTATGTTTACATTGTAATTCTTAGTGAGCCGTTGTTATTGTTAGAGCAAGGCGCTTGTGTACAAATATACAAAGCTCGGTATACTCATCATAACATCCAGTCTCATAAGGACATAACCAGCCATATATAAGCCTTATGGCGGCAGGTTTTTCTAAAAGCCGCGCATGATCGTGCAGGTGGATCTCAGCTAGGAAATACACAGTTCGTTCAGACAGTCTCTGATTGGGGATGTTCCTAAATATTTACATGTGATTCCCACCAGCCATACTGCTTCGCCACCACTCCTGCTCATGAAACTCACGTACAATGCATCAGCCCCTAAGGGAATTGCCGATCTCTGTTGTGAACATTTCTGCTGACGTAATAGAAACCATTTTTTTGTTAAACAAAATGCTTATTGATGAAGTTTATCATTATGACGTAGTATTGACGTAGTAGTAATAGAATTTCCTTTGATTTTTAGAACATTCAATGAGAACAATGCTTCTGTTTCATATTGTCGCATAATTTTTAATGTTTGGCTTTATACTTGAGAATTTGATCCTCAAGTCAGCAGCAGAATTAAGTCTACTTTGGTATTTAGATTTTATGGCGGTGTAATAGGAAAATCCACTTTCGCATAACTTTGATTTTTATTTTGAAATTAAAACATTGGAGCTAACTAAATGGCAAAATATTTTATTGCCAAGTATATGTTACAAGAAATATTGTGTTAAAGGAAGTCTTAAACTGTAGGTAAATAAACTCTACTCTAAATTGTAGATAATAAAAATTACATGTTTAAAATATATTTATATATTAACAATTAGTTTATTTTGTTTTCATTTGCAGCTTTGAGACAAGGCAATCGTAATTTTAATTTAAGTTTATTTGAATTTTCAGGAAGTATAAACAAGATATTGCAGTGCAACATAGTTTTTTTTATATCTATATCTATAATTCTCAAAATGTGTGTGTATGTATGTGTGTGTGATCGGATGTTGTTTATACATTTCCACAGTTTTCATCCGATTTCAATGAATTTTTTTTGTTTGATAGATAATTCTTCAGTGCCGGTTTTGAGTCCAAATTGTTGGCGACAATGGCTCTCCACTACTTCCTGTCCATTATAACTCTCAGCAACGTTTTACTATTTACTATCTGTTCTTGGATATATATATATTTCATAAAGACTTTACTAAAAATAAATAGTTTAAATTATTAAAATAATATTATTTATTATTATACAGTTCCTTTTTCAGGGCCACCCTCCCCCATTCAAATTGTTAACCCCCCCATTTGTGGATGTGCTTCAGTTGCACCCAATTGTTGTTACTAATATTGATTTTCGGGTGGGCTGACTTTAAACTTAAACTGCTTCAATTGAACGGCAAAAATTCCCAGTAATGAATTACCCGATCAAAGACGGGGTATACTGCTAGTAATATATATTTTGACAACGTTACTTAAACAGTACAGTCATTTTTGTTGGCACGGTTAAACTTATAATATTAATAATCATCATCTTTATTTTTCTAGTATCTTTTCTCTTGCTTTATTCCTGATATTCATATTTGAAATTTAAAACCTTTATGATTGTGCCTTCGTAAATATGACACAACTGTGTGTGTGTGTGTGTGTGTGTGTGTGTGTGTATGTGTGTGTGTGTGTGAGAGAGAGAGAGAGGTTCACTACTTAGATTTTTATGGTGAAATTACTTGTTAGGGATTTTGCGCTTCTGAGAACGACACGTTAGCCCAGTCTGAATTAAGATAGAATAGTTTTTTCCTTTTGTTAAGCTAGTTTAATGAATATTTAGAAGACAATTTCTCATGTAAGAAACAAGAGCCTTATCGCGGCACGATATCCAGTAAATTTGCATAGTAAAACAATTTCAGAATGTTGCGAATTCGATTCTCATTGTATCTCAACAGTGATTTTCCGCCAGACTGTCTATTGCAAGATCATCAGTAATAGCAGGCTGCAAACACGCAAGAAGATTTCTGTCGGTCAGTTATGATTCCAGATCGAAGTATTTGTGCAAACGCCCCCCCTCTATTCAGCTTTGCCTCTCTATCTCTTTTTCATCCCACACCTTTTCCTTCTTCTCTCTCCACTGCCGGTGCAATTACAATTATAAATAAGTCTTTTTGGAAACGAAACATTCTAACTTACTGCCTAACGAAAGAGTTATGAATTCAATACCTGGCCACAGCAGAAAGAAAAAATAACTTGATGAGTAGAGTTAATAAAGGAAAGTGAAACTGAGATATCCCAAAAAGGCACGGCACGTGGAATTAGAACAATCTGCTACCGTGGCCTAAATAAAGGGGTCAGTTCGAAATTCCAACGTATATCACCTGAAGAAGGTCAGATCGTACAACGGCCGAAACGTCGTGAATATGGCAATAAAGATGAGGACAGCAGACCGAACGATGTAAATAGTGCAAATAGTTACAATACCTCATCTCAGAAATATAGACAGATTAAAATTTATTATTAAAGTATTATCGTTTATCGAAACTAATGACATTGCGGCATTTTCCCGCTCAATTTTAGCTTTTATTATTAACGCAGAATTTCTGTTTAACTCGCAGTTATTGAATGACTAAAATGCATCTGTTTGCTTTATGATGTTTTGTCGTAGCAAATATTTATTTTTCACATAGCTGAGGTCATAAGACGGAGCTAGATCTATGCTTTACTCTTTTTTTCCAAAACCAAACGCATCACTTTTCTAAAATTACGATTATTATTCTGCATATATACTTTACTCATTTAATGACCAACTGCAAGTGAAGCCAGATCTGTCTCGATAGTAACTGTATTCGAAGTCGTTTTTGACTATCATTTGGATAATGCTAACTTTAGCACAAAATTGCATTCATGGAGGCCTCCACTCTTCGAGGAAAACTTTTATTACGAGCAACGTCTTGCGAGTTGAAAATGATATCACATGACAGCACGTTTAATCACCGGGTGTTTTAATACAGTAAATTTACTTGTAATGTTTTCATTAAAAACTAATAGAAATTGATGTTTTTATTATTCCTTTATTCAACTTCAATCCCAAATCCGTCATTAAGATGTCACTTCCTTAATTCGTATAAGCAATATTATTGTTGATATAATTTGTTCTTTTGATGTTTTTTTGTATCTTGATCTTCTAGTTTGACGATTTCAGTTTCCAATTAAAATGTATTTTTTATATCAATTAACGAAAGAACGAAAAAGATTGTTTAGTGCTGACAGAAAAGTTGCAAGAATATCGTTAAGATTAGTTGACTAATTTAAAAGGAAAAACAAACAAACAGAAAAAGTGATAAAGGAAATAGAGGGAGGAAGAAAAAAAAAGAGAGAAAGAACGAAAGAAAAATAAAGGAAAAAAACAAAAAAATGAAGAAACAACAAAATAATAAATGAGAAGGAAAACAAGAAGTCAATAAGGTAAGAAGAAAAAGAAAAGAAGAAAAAGATAGAAAGAAGTAATATGAAAAGCGGAAAGAAAAGAAAATAAAGAAAAAAATAAAGAAAAAAATGAGGAAATAAAAAGCATAAAGGAAAAGAAAAAGGAAGAAAGAAAAAGAACGGTAAAATGAGAAGGAAAGAAAAGCAAGAAAAAGGAAGAAAGGAAAAAAAGTACAGAATGAAAATGCAAGTAAAATGGTTAAGAAATAATGTAATTTCCTTATTAATACGCTTCCTTTTAAAATTGCATACACAGTACATCAAATCTACATCCGGGCATTGGTTAGAAGTAAAAGCTTTTCCTGAATATCCGTCTACCAAAAAGTAGTTCCACATTGAAATAAAAAATGCTGTCATATGCCAATGAAACTTGGAAATTTTACACTTCCAGTGCATAAATTTGTGTGAGATCTCACTGTAAACAAAAAGGCTTGCACTACATTTTGTCCCCGTGTAGTGATATCTTGAATACTTTGACGTAGGGTAATGGTTAACAACTTAGTTTTGTAAACCCTTAATATTATACCGTTTTACGTTGTTATGGTTAAATATCTATGAAAAAGTTTGAGCATGAAATTAGACAGTCTTGTAAAACGCAGACATTAACTATGTTTATTTTTATGTCATTAGGTGTTATTTGAAGGTTCCCTGCGAGTATGCGACATTGTGGTATGTGGAGAATTGATTGATGATGAATGAGTTCTTGTGGTGAATGTACATATTGTGAATGGGTCGTGAATCGAGTCGATGGCAAATTTCACTTTAAAGTCCCCTACCCTTTATTTTTTCCCCCGACTAGCTTTCATATTTTGCGCGGACAATATTAAAAAAAAAAAAAAAAAAAAAAACCCAACTAAAACTGTCTACATGCCACCGGACAATGAATGCATCTTAATTTAAACCAAAAAAATCCTGCTTTTGGAAGGTAAAAGTGCTGCAAACATTTACATGAGGTTAGTGAATGTTTATGGAAAGACTGAACTTGATGTAAGCACTATAGGAGATGAGTGAGTAGAGTTAATGGCAATCCTAGAAAGAAGAAATTGAGGTTACTGACAAATTCTGCAGTAAATTTACCCGGATTATTATTATTATTATTATTATTATTATTATTATTATTATTATTATTATTTTATTTCTTTTGATTTCTGGTGTGTACACATTTCTTTCTGGACCCCGCCGGGAGAGCTAAGGTCAGAAATGGCGTCTTGATATTTTCCACTGACCAATTAAAACAAACACACACACACACACACACACACACACATACACACACACACACACACATTTTACATAGATAAAGCCCTTCGTAAGGTGTGGGCTGTACTCATGAGAACAATTTTTTGTATTTCTTAAAAGAATCCCTTCAATGAGTCAACTCGAATCTTTTCCAACTACAACCGGGTCATTATTATTATTATTATTATTATTATTATTATTATTATTATTATTATTATTATTATTATTATCGGATTAGCAAGGTATAAGATAATAAATGCAGACCAGCCTCAGACTTTTCCTCCATTTTCAGCCTTATGCCAAAATTATATTCTGTAAAATATATCTTGACATTAACTATGTTTTGACATACCACACAAGCATTTATATTTCACTCTTTCTTTTCTGTGTAGTGTATTTTTGTTTTGCATGCGACAAATACTCTCGTGTCGATGACAAATTTCACTTTTAAGCCCCCCTACACTTTATTATTTTCCGACGAGCTTTCATATTTTGCGCGGACAATATAAAAACAAACAGTTTTCATGCCACCGGACAATAAATATTTCTTAATTTAAACCAAAAAAAAAAAAAAAAAATGTAGAAAAAGCGAAGCAGGAGAAAGTTTCTGCCTTAAAGACATCTAAAAACTGTCGTTTGCTTTCTCCCTTATTTTTGTTTTATTGTGAGGGCCAGGGAAAATGCCAAATGTCCGTCAGTCTTTCTTTCAGTTCAATGGAAAGTAAAAGTTTAAAAAGTCAATTGATATAGAAATAAACATTTTTTTTTTGCTTAGAAAAATAGAAAGGTTTACAAGCTTATAAACACAGATAGATATCTATGTGCATATATATATATATATATATATATATATATATATATATATATATATATATATATATATATATATATAAAGAAATAAACAATTATTTTAAGACATTTTTTTATGTTTATACGTTCTTTTTATAGATACAAATATTTAAGTAAGTGGTCTGTTTATAATAAACATTATTAGCAACATTTACCGGCCTGAATGTCCGACAAATTTTTATAGAAAATATGCGTCCTCCGACAGGAATCAAACCTGTATCCGATTCGGAACCGTCATATAGCCTGACGTGCTTTTAGCAATTGAGCCACAGAGGAGCGTTTCGGTTAGCATGGTCAATTTTACTTTTTTAAACTACAATTCTCCATGATTTTCTCTCATACATTCATATCCGCTCGATGCGTATCCAAATGTAAACTAATGATGTCACACATTATGAAATTGACAAAGTCCGACAATTATTTTAAGACATTTTTTTTCAATGTTTAAAATCAACCTGTCTAATCGAAACGCGCCTTTGTGGCTCAATCGGTAAAAGCACGTCAGGCTATATGACGGTTCCGTATAGGATACAGGTTCGATTCCTGTCGTGGGGCGTATATTTTCTATGAAAATTTCTCGGACAGATGTAAGGATCTGCTGGAAGTGAAACAGGATGTAAAGACTTTAGAAGGAACTGGAAATCCAATCCTAAACAGGAAACAAGGGATAAACGTCTACTCCTGTTCAAAAACCGAAGAAGAGTGTTAACCGGACGATAGGCAAACTTATCTACTCCGATTAATACTTTTTATTAGCGAATCTGACACATGCTTAAGTATTCTGATGAACAACAGTTCTAAATTACAATCCTCACAGGTTACACGAACATTAGGAATCTCCATGTACTTCTGTGATATCGAATTTAATTCCGGAATAAGTGGTTTGCGTCTGAGTCTTGTTAAAGGCCAATTTTCGCGCGCAAAACGAAAAATTATCAATGTAAAATTAGTTATAGCAATGAAAATTAAATGTTAAAATAAGAAAATAGACGACTGCAAAGCAGAATAGAAGTGTCGGATTACTGATATTCTATGCCTGACAAAATCAATTTAATTAAATGCAGGACCAACGAACAATACTTCAATAGATGTAAGAAAACAATTGAAACCACCGCACGCCAAGCTGCAACCGAATTGCAATTATCATCGATAAAAGCAATTAGTAGGGACAAATATCAATAGCTTTTATCACATTGTGAAACGTCATTAGGTAACAATAGATAGAAGAAGGAAAGAGAGAGAGAGAGAGAGAGAGAGAGAGAGAGAGAGAGAGAGAGAAAGAAAGAAAAACCTCGGTTTACGAAAAAAGAATGTCTGCATTGTTATTGCCTGAGTTTTAACTGAACATCCTGTTGAACATTTTTTAGCGATGTTGGATACGCGTGTTATAGAGAATAAATGAACAATTGAGGAAGGCATTAGTTTTCTCCCTTACATTAGAGAATTCATCACTTCCTTTAAAACGAATATCAACAAGGAGGTTAATATGATTTGTGCGTTATCATGCGTTTCAGGACTGACTGAACAATGCGGTATTAAGCCGATCTGCGTCGGACACGATGTAAAGATTTAATTCAGTGAAACACAATTTTTCTTTTTCTTTTTCCTTTTTTCCCATCTGTAGGATCCTCTTTGTTAGCCCGACAGAAGAGAAGAGCAGTGTAGCTGATCATTTTTAAGTAATGTGTAATTATTTCATTTATGCCTCTGCTGATTATTAAAAAGAAACGAAATACAGAAGTCTTTTGTCCAAACTTTATTGCATTTGACACATTACTGAAGATTTGCTAGCCAATGCTGCATTGCGGGTCGTCTCTGGATTCTAGTGCTATATCGGCACTTTCACAGTAAGGATCCCAACGCTGCATCATCAGTCTGAATCAACAAAGACACTGTTCTATAGGAAACAAGAGACGATAAGAAATAGTTGTAGAGGGTTGCAATTACCCACCGGCTGCTACACCCTTTCCTGCATGTCCTAATAACCATCCGAGAGCCTGTAACAAACGTGGAATGCCCAGTCAAATCTTCATTCGAGAAGCCAGGTCATGTTGACATGATATAAATACATACGTAGAGACATAAATAGGTGCAAGTAGTTGTACCAATACATATTCTTATTGATCCTTTTATCAGTTTATTCTTACACTTGTCAGCTTACGGCCATATCACATTAAAACACCGGTTCTCGTACGAGCACCGAAGTTAAGCAACGACGAGCCTGGTCAGTACCTAGATGATTGACTGTTTGGGAATACCAGGTGCTTAAAACTTTGGATATATGAGTGGTGTAATGGATAACGGCTCGAAATTTTCTGGCTTTAAATAATCTGAAAAAGGTTGATAAGCCGTAAAAGGCAAATCGGTCGTAATTGTGCAGTACAGTCATCTATGTGTAAAAGAGATATTTTAATATTACTCTATTGAATAGTTATGAAAAAAACTTCTTTGTATTCTATCTACATGAATAATGATAATTACAAATTAACTTCTATAGAACTATTGGCTAAAACAGATCTATATAATAATACTTGACGAACCAATCTATACGCATTGGAGCGTTTCCATCCAGCCAATAAATTTTTCTTATAATTTCTTTTATCGTCAAACACTTCTGTTGGTTAATGGTTAGCGACAACAGATCATTACTACTATGGTTCCATGATGGTTACTCTATATTAATGTCCTCGTGTCAAACTCATATAAGCTGAACGAATACTACTATGTAGTGAATTGGTTCCTCGATGCTTATCCCACATTAGTGTTCTTATACTGAACGAATATCTATGAAGAATCAACGTTTCTGTCTTCGCCCACCCGACGAATCGACATTTGAATATATTCACGCATGCAGAGACACGGTTTTATGTAAGATAATACGTGCCACCGGAGGATCTTAATGGACAACAGCCGATAATGAAGAGGAGAAAAAATACAATTGAAAAGCGAAAGGGCACCGAGGCGAGAACGTGTTTCTCTGGTTGTAACCATGGCTTTACCCACAGGGTAAAAATGGCGTCTGTGATCATAGCTAAAGTTATGCATTGACGTAATTTCCTTTAATTCGATTGAAAAGCAGCAGCATCTATATATTGTTAAAATTCAAAAAATTAAAACTCGAGGACTTAATTCACTACATAGGATTGTGAGCAACTAAAATAATCATTGTTTTTTTTCTTTTTTTAAATGCCATGTTCCTTCAGGGCGTAGGAGATCGAAACTCCCAACAAATTCTTTTTTTTTAAAATGTGTTTGCGTACTGCTATGCCTTCTTGGGAAAAATAGTGGAAATGCCTTTCCTCTGTTTGTAATTCAGTTTTTCTTCTCTTAGACTGGTTACACTCGAAGATTGGTAAGCTAAGCTTGCCCTGCTATTTAACTGGGTTCGTGCCTTTCACAAGGGCCTCAGTGAGAAATGAGCGCAACAAACTAGGCTGGGATTTGAACTCGGCTTTCTGTTTTCCGAACCAATACTTATTACATTACCCGCATATAATTTTACCTGTTGTGAATTCACACCGGTTCGAGAAAGGGGTTAGAAAATGTTATAAAATACAATACTTAAGACATATCCGTCCATCCATCCATCCGTCCATCCATCCATCTGTCCGTCCGTCTGTCTGTCTGTCTATCTATCTATCTATCTTTGTGTGTGTGGATTACTTTCTTAATCCATTTTCAAATTATCACTGACAAGTGCAGAAATCGATTATCGACCCGTTTCTTTTGCCGTCCATGGTAACAAAAAATTACTGAGTACAATGAAAACAAGACTACAGCAGGAGTCATTTCTTTTTTCTGTACTAAATTTTCTCCTTTTAAGCGATTTGAAGCTTTCAAATGATGGCGCTAACAGACCCGCACAAATACGACAATTGATTTGTTAAACTCAGAAAATGAACGGGCATTTTTATTAAACCACTGTTTTTGTTTATTAAGGAACAGTTATTCTGTCTTACTCTCCATTTATAAAATCATTCTTCGTGAGTTTATAGGTAAACAAAATCACGCATTAACTTGTTTCACACACACACACACACACCTATATATATATATATATATATATATATATATATATATATATATGTTTATAAATATATACATATATGTAAACGTCAATACAAAACGGCACTCCCCTAGCTGATCGTAACAATAGAAACTAATGATAGCAACCGAGACATTAACTGATAAACATGCAGACGAAATAATGGTCTTCTCTTAAGATTTTCACACAACAATCATATTAAAACCCAGTTCTCGTCTTTCTAAGCTCTCTTTTTAAGTTCACAGTTCCGAGACGGCATTTTTACAAACTGGCCAAGCGAAGAATTTCAATATCAAATATGACCAAACATTCCAGAGATTAATCACTGGTAGTTATCGCGTTGCTGTGGTCAAACATATTTCAGATTTAATCTGACGCCGAGCGGCACACGCGCACATAACTCACGCAAGAGAAGTAAATTTAAAGAGCGATCATTAAATATCTTAATGCTATCCTGGTTATTTTATGCGAACGAAGAGAAAGAAGAAGAAAAAACCGTTGCATTAATTTGTAAAAGTACTGCACCCCAAACAAGTTGCAGCAGGTCAAATTTGAGTTTGTTGTCTAGTGGACGGCGGAGATTTCCAGTAGAAAATCGGCTACCTACCTATGTAACGAACAGGCTATCAACAAACTTACCCGTTTATCACGCGGATATGTTATCATTCATGCAGGTGGCCTCCGCCCTGGCTGGTGAGTATATCACTCTCTTTGTTATTAAGGTGATCAATCGATCTGTTTGTTTAATAGGCGCAAGGTTGCACTTCAAGCGTTGGTCTCCAGTGTAATAACTAACTGCATGGGAACACATGTATGCCCTCGGAGCTAACAAAAGAACAGTCCGAAGTTGGTTATTTAACATATAAACTTGTATATATTTAATTTATGACGTGTGTTCGTGTGTGCATGCGTACACACGTCCCATATAAAGAATCGTGTATTTTTACGCCTATTAAAAAACAAATATAGAAACCTGTATGCAAATCTTGCTTACGGCAACATAACATTTAAACACCTGTTCCCGTCCGATTCAGCTTTGTCAGTACCTAGATGTGTAACAGCTTGGGAATGTCAGGTGCTTTAAGTTTGGATGTGCGAATGGTGTAAGGGAAAATGGTTCGGAATTGTTAATAGGAGAACCGAGTTCCAGTACCCGCCGGGTTCGTTATATTCACTTACGTGCAAATATCGATGGAAAAGGTATGAGTCCACCTCTTCCCCCCAACTATGGGTTAATTAGTAAAACCGGTTTCATTAAAACCATTATTATCTAAAAAAAAAACCCAGAAAAATAATAAATAAAATTGCGTGCAAAATATTTAGATTTTGGCATTAAATAACCCATAGAGGTGTTGATATGCCTCTAAACAAAAACAACCAAACCAAAAGTGTATACAAGTCGGTGCTTACAAGGCACCTTCTATAGAATAATAGTGAGAAAGATAATCTTACAAGTTATGGCTGATCCATACTGAGTACTCAAATACAGTGGCCTTGTGTCAGATTAGGCTAAACCAGATAAATAACTTCATGTGCAAATGTACTCGTCGGTGCCTAATAGACGAGGAGACGTTTATTTTAATTTTATTTTTTATTTTTATTTATTTAATTTTTGAGGAAATCTTTCGATACCCTCGGGGTTATTGAAAACACCGCGTTTATCAGTTGCATATTTTTTGACACTTTTTCAACCCTCCTTATATATTCCAATCCCCGCCATTTATTGCATATTGATAACATCCCCGCCGTTCATTTATTAAGCACCTAATAAACGCACTATAATCTAGAATTCGGTAAGTTATATAAATATATCTATATAATATAGTCAATGGGTTATATTAAGACATTCGTTATTTATTTCATACTGAGAAAAAATTTCGTGGCAGCCTACTGCGGGAATTCTTCTATCAAGTCAATCATCAGTCGAAAAGAAACATGGTCGCCCAAGCGTGCATCACGCATGGCACCGAAGGAAGGAAGGTTGGCTAGCTGGATATTAATTTTAAGCAATAAACACTACAATCGTCATGAAATAATTCTTTTCTTTTTTTTTTTTTACTTCAAAAATGGGATACGATTTTTCCCCTGTATTTTTATATATAAGTGATATCTCCTGACGAGTGGACTGAACGATTACACAAAGTAAACTCTGGAGTAGATGTGCTGAATCTAACTTCTATCAGCTAAGTAACACATTTTATATCTGTATTAACCCAATAGAAACATATAAATAGATCAAAACCGAGACAAAAAATATATATTCATTATGTTTATTTAAATCTGGCACAAGGATGAATAAAAAAGAAATGAAAAGTAAGAATAGTATGATGTTTCCCTAGCATTCAAAATTCGGGCTTTTAACTAAGCACGAAAGCTGGCCAGTATAGTTCTTTTTTAAAGCGCATGTCTGTTCAGGACGAAGTGATCATCGTTATCAACAGCTTCTTTTCTTTTATATCTTTCAATTGCCATGGATTTTTGGTAAAGATAGTTGAGTGGTTTCCAGATGTCTTGTCTATGGTTCGAAATTCTGAGAATTTCTTCTTCTCGACTGGCTGTAACGCAAAGCTAGAAAGTCCAGTTTACCACTTTATTTAATCCATAGTTGGAGGAGAACAGACGAATTCATGCCTTTTCCAAGGGCATATATGCGAAAGTGAACACAACAGATAAGATTGGGATTTGAACTCGGCACGCCAATTTTACTTCCCGTACATGCGGGTGGTACCATACATTTGACAATTTCATTGACACTTCTCTTTTTAGGATTCCTCAGTTATCAGAGATTGACCAGACCCTCCAATTCTGAGTGCACTGGGGATGAGAAATTGTGATTTCCTAGTGATTTTCTAAGCGTAGATTAGATGTGGCACAGGGCCAAAAGTATCGAACACCCAGTGAGGATCGAACTCACTATTCAGTCATAATTTATCTACCGAAAGAAGCTTGTTAAACACTACACCACGTTGAGGTGCTGAAATGGTGGCTTTTTAAGTACAGCTTAGATGTGGCACAAAGCCGAAAGTATGGGGCAATCAGTGAGGATCGAACTCACTATTCAGTCGTAATTGATCTAGCGAGACAAGCTTGCTAACCATTACATCACATCGAAATGCCCTAATAGTGATTTTCTAAGCGTAGCTTGGATGTGGCACAAGGCCGAAAATATGGGACATCCTGTAAGGATCTAAATCACTATTCAGTCGTAATTGATATGTTGAGACAAGCTTGTTAACCACGTAGAAGTGTCCAAATGGAGAGGAGTCACTTGAAATTGGAATTTAGTTATTTTTTGCTTCGGGTTTTAACTGGCCTGGAAGCGATAATGTAGATTAGTGTAAAGTCACAAGTATGTTTAGTAGCAGTAGTCGACCAAACTAGTCTACTCACCATTAAGTCACACTGAGGCGATCTGTTCCGGGAGCTAAGGAATTGGTAATGTATGTTAATAAATTCAGAAACAAATAAATAATATAAGTTAAAAAAGTGGTTATCACTTTAATCTTAAGTTCGAATGACAAGCATAGATTGGAAAATTCAGTCAGAATTCATTTATTTTTGGAACCAAAAAGAAGAGGAAAGAGGTTGCGATAAACAATAAACAGGTTGGAGCAAAGTGAAAAATAAAATAAACCAGATGTTTGGATTAACAGTTGAAGAAAGTTGAAGAAAAGTTAAATAGCCGGCCAGTCCTGTCTATTCCGAACGCGAGGAAAGGATGCTAAACTGATGCAGCATCGAAAGGAGGACTTCATTTAAGAAGGTTCTGTTACGCATCTTGTACGTGATTGATGTCGTTCACAATGAGTTACTGGTTCCTGGAGAAAACGGCGCTGCAGACTTTGGTTGTGAACACAAGTGTATCAACGTCCAGTTTTGGTGGATAGAAAGGTTGTTATCTTTTAACGTGGCAATGCAAGGCTTCAGTCTGCAAAACAAGACCAGGATTAAATAAAGTCATTAGGCTGAGACATTTTACTTAATCTTCAAACCTGTTCATTTATTTTCATTTTTTTAAACGTCTGATATTGAGAAGGGAGATTTATACATTTCATTTTCACAAAATAAAAAAACCTTAGTATTTTATCGATAAAGACTAAAAAAATCTGCTTGTACCTTGGGCTATTGTAATTTCTAAGGACATCGATTACGCCATTGATTAATAAAATCTAAAATATTTATAAATATACCTGCATCCATTTTTGTCAAATGCTAAATTAGCTTCCAAACGTTATCTATCTCTCTATCATTCTCTATCTATCTATCGTTTAAAATTTTGTGTATTTAGATGGAAAGAGTGCTCAGTAGTGGAGACAGAATGTTTATAGTAGTATAGATAGAAGTGAACAAAGGAATATCTATCTATCTATCTATCTATCTATCTATCTATCTGTCGTTTAAAATTTTGAATATTTAGAGGGAAAGAGTGCCCAGTATCAGAGACAGAACTTTTATAATGACTATCAGTTTCTTCCTTCGATGTGATTTCAGAAAAAGTACCCTTACTCCTTTCTATATCCACAATATATATATATATATATATATATATATATATATATATATATATATATATATATATATATATATATATATATATATATATATATATATATATATATATATATATATATATATATATATATATGCTGTGGGTAAGATATCTGACTAAAGTCAAATCAGTCGGGTTTCGATCCCGGTTTGAAACAATCGGACGTCTAGCCACACTGAGGAGCTGTGATACAGTGAAACAGTCTGTCTTTGGATGACTGTGTGTGTGTGTGTGTGTGTGTGTGTGTGTGTGTGAGAGAGAGAGAGAGAAGATAGATAGATAGAGAGAGTGAGAGAGAGAAAAATAGATAGAAAGACGGATGACGGTAAAGAAATGATATCATCCGTTAATGACAGCGAACGACTCTTTCTCGGTTCCAAAATGAAAGATTTTTTGACATTTCTTTTGATGCCCAGTTGCTACTTTTTGCAGAGGACAGCTTTTTAAAAAAGATTTCTCGCACTTTTCGCTTCTCGCCCAATCTGTGAGGAACTTCCAGAAAACTGTTTCTCAAAACAAATCATATGGCGTAAGTCAGTGCAACCAGTTGAATCAGCAACGAACCCAGTCTGTTTCGAACTGTTGTCCTCATCTTAGTTGTTATAATTACGTCTTGGACGATTTACTCTTCGATCGAAACGTCGCGACAATAATGACCAAGATAACAACAGCCGGTCGAATAAATTAATGTTCCAATCTTATTATAATTCCACTTGTTCGTAAGTTAACACATGCGTTGCGACCTGTCAAAACTTGCCTGTTTCGCAAATTCTTGGTATAGCAGCAGCGGACAGATTAAATCCCTAACCCTTTTCTTTACTTCCGGTTAGCTCACTCTGGGTGTACTTGAACCTGTATATATGTTTTGCTAGAAATAAAGGTATAAAAACAACAATTCTTGTGTTGAGTACCTACTTATTTCATGCCCTGTCATAACCTCAGATAAATAATAGGTCATGCCGTTTTGATTGAAAGGAAAGACGGAAGAAAAAACATATTTCAGAGGCTGATTAGTTTTAGTGAGGAAAAATAAGGCATGCATCGTAAGAAATAAATAAATAGAATATAGTAGAGGTGATAATGCTCTCATTCGTTTAACGTCTGCTTTTTTTTTCGTTTCGGCATGAAATGGAAAGTCTTGTAATTTTTTAAATCTTTTCATTTGTACTTTTTTAAAAAAAAACTTTTTTGATATATCCACATGTCATTATTTAAACTGAAAAAAATAAAAAAAGGAAATAGTGTAGAATTTCCGCAGTAAGTTAGTAATTGAATTTCCGCTTCTCAGAAATTCAGACCGAAAAGGATTACCATTTGTTTTGGCGGGAATCTGAAGCGACGCGTTATTTATTGATACATGACGTAAGGTAATTATGCGCTATTTTAAGAAAGTTAAACTGCAGGTTGTGGGCTGTGAATATATGTTGTCGTTTTTCGTATTTAACCTAATCGGCTTAAATTCAAGAAATAAAAAGAATTAAAAAAAAAAATACACACAAAAAAAAAAAAAACGATTAAAGAAACAAAAGTTGGAAAACTTTTGAGAAAATTTTAACCAAAATAATAAAAAGACTTCTTGTCATTTTCTGCCGCTGAACTAAAATCTTTCTGAGAATTTTCTTTTTTTTTTTAAAAATCATTTCAGGAAGGCGGGAAAATCACTAGGCAACAGAGAGTGAAGGTGATAAAAAAATAGGTATAAGGGGGACCGAGGAAAGGGTAAAAGCTGAACGGGATTCAAGAAGATAAAAGATGGCGATTGACATTGTATTTATATTTTTGAAGGTTGCGTTTATCAGGGAAAAAAAGGAAACGGAAGGGAGTTCCTCAGGCTGGGAGTGCGAGAAAAGAAACTGTTGGAGTAGAAGTGGCGGTTACATTTAAAGACTTTAACAGTAAAAGGGTGGGACCTAGATGCCAATCTAGTAGCGCGCTTGAAACTCACATAGTCCATGTGCCAGGGGGAAAATCGTTGCCGTAAAAATATTTGTAGAAAAGACAGAGGGAAGCCACGTTACGTTGGTTAGAAAGTGACTGAAGTCGAGATGCCAAGGCAGGATCGATAACATTGCAGATTCTTCTTTGGATTTTGTCAAGAACTTCGAGATGAGTAGCAGGAGCACCAGACCAGATATGGCAAAAGAATTTAAAAAGGAAAATCTAAAATCTTGAGATAATAACATTTAAAATTGTCCCGTGTGTTGTCATAGAAACAGTGATGAAGTAATTTCAGTAGAGGTCATCAAAAGAAAAGAATCTCTAGAATGACTAAAATATTTAATTTTCTTCAGCTTGAAGAGTCAGGCATGTAAAACCAACCATCAAAGTTCTCGGCTTCCATTGAATGGATAATGAACCATTGACGACTTTGGGCAAAAGACGCTCTTACGGATAATAGTGGATGAAAGGTTTTCAGAAAGAAAGTGATTTATCAAGTTGAAAATAATACAAGAAACATTGAGTGTTAAAACAGCACAGAAAGCGTTGAAACCACTGATAGTTGATCAGTGTAGCATCCGGGTAATTTCCTTCTGGATACTGCATGAATAGCCTTCACAATTAGAACGATGTCAGAACTAGAAATTACTAAACTCAAATAGCACAAATTCCCACATGAAACAATTTATTTATAGGAATAAGTACACACACGCACGCACACATATATATATATATATATACACACACACACACACACACACACTCACTAACATCATGTTATGACCCTTGTGCCTGTTTAAAATTTGCTATATTTATAGGGGGAAAAGTGCTCAACAACAGAAATAGCGTGTTTATAGATATGGATAGTGTGGATATAGGGATCAACACTGCATGGTAACTATCAGTTTTACGCTTTAAGGCGATCTTCAGACTAAGACCTGACCTGATGAAGGCCTGAAGCGTAAAACTGTCAATCACCATGCAGTACTGATTTCTTTATGTTTGGAAATTTAATGACAAAGTGGGAAAAGTTTTCGTGTGACGCGTTACGTTTATTTATCTATACTGTCTATGTATAGAAACGCTCTGATATGTAGCACTCTGCTCTTTCACCATAACTATAGCAAATTTCAATATGTATACAGATGTATATTGCTTACAATCTATCATCTAAATTCCGAAACGAGTCAAAAGTCAGAGAAAAAGCGTGCCGTTATCACGTAGCGATCTCCTCTAATAACATAAGGAAATTGTACTAACTTGAAACTGTAACTTTCTATTGAGTCCGAGACAGAAACTTCAGCCTAATTAGGTCGGCCATAAAACTGGAATATTCCTTTCAAAGGGCACCTCAACTATCTCCGAAGAAGGAACTTTCAACAGAAAACATGATTCTCATCTTCTCGTTGACTCAATGAGAAAGGTGACATCGGTAAAGAATAAAACAATACAAAAAAGAAAAAAGAAGAAAAACAAAGACACACACAAACACATGCGCTCAACTCTATCCAAAGATACATTAGCGCATGTTTGAGTATTATTACAGATCGGATGTGCGGGAGGTGTAATGGATAACCACTCGTAATGAGAAATCGGAGAGTCGAATTCTAATTCCAGTCGAGTTGACTTATTTTTACAGCTTATCAACCTTTTGCAGGTTATTTAAAGCCTGAAAATGTTTTTAGATTGGAAGAATTTTTAGGTGATAAGAGATAAATAAATTACATTTGGGGCCTACTTTGCTGCAGGAGTAAACGGAAAGTTGTCAGTGTTGGCAGTCATCTACCTTCGGGGCTCCACTCCGGGTTTTCTCTCTGGGTTTACTTCCATAGCCTTTTCCGTCTTTGGATATGACTGCGAGATAACGGAAGTTTAAAATCAGAGTTTTTCTTCTAGATGAGCTGCCGATCTCTATCTAAATGAAGTAGCTAGTTATGAGGCGCCAGTTGTCCGTCATCTGGCTTGGAACTGAATTTAGTTGTCAGGGGTTATTTGTGACGCATGCCACAAAAGCATTTTATAGACAGTAGGAGCTTGTCTTCAATATCTCCCTCGGCCATAAAAACCTTTGGAATATATATAATGTACGTATTGTTGTTGAGTGCCATACGTGACACGCTTGGGCGATCATGTCTCTTTTGAGTCATGACTGACTAGGCAACCAGTCCGCCGCAGAAATAAACGGCAACTTACCGCGGGAAATTTTTCTGCCTAGCCAGTCATGAATCAATGTACATATATAAACATTATATACATTACGTGTTTTAGAATCTCCCCCAAAATTAAACGTTTATTAAATATATAAAGCGTCAAGTAAACGAAAACACTAGAAAGCAAGTCAAATTACGAAATAGCCGTACAAAAACAAACACAAATATCGTAAAGTTTGTTAATTTTGGGAAAAGATTGTAGAAAGACAAAATGAAAATATAAAGAGATTATGAAGTGATTATTTATAACCTGCAATAAAATATTTTATACTAACACCTAAACTATCAATTGATAAAACATGAACGAGGGTAGAAAATGTAAGGTTGATAAATATAACTTTAGTTAAGCAAAAACAGAAAGTAAAAAGAAGCCGAATGATTTTCAGGTTAATTGTATAAAAACAAATAAATACTGAAACAGAAAAGCCTGGTAACTGCAGAAAGAGTTGAAAGAAATAATTGTAAACAATAGATATATAACTTCAAATCAAATCATATAATAATTATTAAAGTGTGTTTATTTATTTCATGTCCTATCTATTGTGGGAAGAGAGGTAAATAAATAGTAAATTTATGAGTGATAACTTCCCTTTATCGTTTTAGTAATCTATACATATAATACATTTATAAGCATTTAGACAAAATTAGTTATCGAGCCAAATGCGCCTTTTAATGAATCAGTTCTTTTCCATCTACATTTCATAGATTGCAATCTTATTTGTTCAAAACTTTCATGTGAGGCACTCAGATATCTCTATCTATTAAGTGATTGTCCTGCTTTAACTTGGTTTTGAAATAGGCTTTGTCGTCGCTGTCTTTGTTGTTCTTTTGCTAGTCTTTTTCTTCCGAGAAATATTTCTGTTTCATTATCACATTAAACACAAAATTTTTAATCTGAAAAGATATTGAGCAATAAGTGATTTATATAATACCAGGAATAATCAATGAATCGTAGATACCATTGAAGGTCTAAAAATATAAAGGGAACGGCTTAATTAAACGGTTTATTGGCCTTTATTTTAGTTGTGAATTATTTATCTCCGCTCTATTAAATTTTAATACATTGTTTCAAGATGTTTGTTTCATTGCATCTGACTATGAAAAATTTGTAACAATTGCCGGTACACTAATAAATATAATAGCCATGATATATATAATAACTGAAATAAAAGAAATAATTATTGCGTATTATATTAAATTATAAGCAATATTTCCGTTTTTACAGTTAAACTTAAAATCTGTTTACAGTTAAACTTGAAATCCGTTAATTTTTTTTTAGATTCAATATATATATACGCTCTTTAGCGCTAGGGGGCGTCGTCATTGATGTTCTGAATTTGGTCATTGGACAGTTTCGGGTCTTTCAAACATCATATTCTCCTCACCAAGTCGACCCCATCAGAGCTGATTATTTATTGTATTGAAAATACAATTACGGCACAAGGCCAAAAAGGGGAGGGATTGGGGCTGGTCGTCACTAACTATCTTATACCTAGCTAATCTGATTCATGACCCATTCACACATTGCAATTTCCATATTCACCATAAGAACTCGTCCATCGCCAATCAATCCTACATCTACCATAATACCGCATCCTCTCAAGGGGAACCTACAAAATGCACCCCATGCCTTAAAAATTTAATGATAATAAATTATTATATATAAAAATCTAATAACGAAGAATGAGCGGGGAGGGAGATGAACCCAATAATAAACTAAAAATCAACACAAAGTAAACTAAACATAACTGATGTGAGTAAGGCCCGTCCAACCCTCAAAAAGGGGAACCTACAAAAATGCACCCCATGCCTTAAAAATTTAATGATAATAAATTATTATATATAAAAATCTAATAACGAAGAATGAGCGGGGAGGGAGATGAACCCAATAATAAACTAAAAATCAACACAAAGTAAACTAAACATAACTGATGTGAGTAAGGCCCGTCCAACCCTCAAAAAGGAGAGGCCGTTGTATTCTGCCCATTGGACAAAATCAAGAAGCTCTCTCGCTAAATTATACGAGCATGGGAAAATATAAAGCTGACCCAGTCGAAATAAAAGGGGCGCCAAAACAAACTGGGGAGGTTGGGAATCTCAACCTGGATCATAACCAAAGAGGCAGCCGGGGACAGGCCAGGAACAACACTTACTCACATTAACTAGTTACACAAAAGCTTGTCTAACCTAACCAAGGGGAGGCCTCCACAGGAAACCACCTCGATGTAACGTAGGTTGACCGAAAAGAGAAAATCGAGGCTAGCCCCGTTCAAACGAACCAAGCTCGCCTCAGTCACCCACTTTTCGCTGAAGACTGTCGAATACAAGCGTTTTCTATCAGTTCTAATCTTCATCTTGAGTTGATAGTCAAAGAATCGGATCACATCCTGATGAGAAAGACGGTTACCTCGCAAGACTTCCTCCTGTCGCGTCGTCCAAATCACCATTCGGGCCGTGGCCAGCAGCGTCAGAAACACCATTCGTTTTACCCCAGAATACGGGGGCGACACGTTGCCACACACGTATGCGCGATCAATGAGCACGAGCTTTTCGGGAGCGAGACGAGCCGTCAACTCGATGACATGATCCCATAAGGAGCGGACCCGGGACAATGCTAGAAGGCGTGCGAAGCCGTTTCTTCCAGACCAAGGTCACACCGTTCACATTCTGGCAAATCCGCCAAGCCCCATATGAAGACATTGTCATTGAAAGGCAGCCGATTCCGAGCCAATCGCCAGGTAAGCGAAAACACAGGGTTGCTGAGATAATCCGCCGCTGGCGCCCAAGACCAGTAAGAGCGAAACTCCTCCTCCGACAAGCCGAGCCGCTCACGTAGGGAATCCTACGCGACCCCCTCCACTAGACGATAGAAAACCTTCCTAGGCTGTGAAAGGTCACTGTATCGAGGAACGACCAACAAGGCCGACCGACACTCGCGAAGGAAATCTGATTGATCCCGGGGTTTACGATGGCGCTCAACACGCGAGATGGGGGACTGATAGTAGGGCAAGGGATAATTCGCCATAATCGAATCTCCTGTCAATGCGTGGCGTAGGAAAGCCAACCTCAAGGCGAGTTTGTGATTCTCCAAGTGTGGCATTACCATCCCCCCCATGACACGGACGTTGTGCACTGACTCGTCTGGCGACCCGATTCCCGCGTCCCCTCCATAAAATGGAGGATAGCGAACGCTCGAGCGGCTTCCTATGGTCGTCACAGAGAGGAAGTACGGACAATCGTAAAGGACAAGAGGGAAAACGTAAGTGGCACACGCCCCCTCCCTGTCTTTCACGGACAACCTCCGTCAACGCCAAGTCTGATCGGCCGCGTCGACCTTTGCTCGTACTTCAGACCAATTTTTCTCCAGCTGGAGGCCAGGTCCAAACCACACTCCAAGAATGCAGACAGGACCGTCTGACCAACCGAAGGGCCTCGGAATATCGACCCCCTTCCAGGCATCTAACCGCAAGCCAGACGATTTGTCGCGGTTAATCTTGGCCCCTGTTACCTTTTCGTACCGATCAAGCGCCTTCAGTACTGCCTCAATATCGCTGCGGGACGACACGAAAGCAGATACGTCATCGGCGTACGCGGAAACCCTGGCTCGAGCCCCTACAGGATCGGCGATTCCACGTAAGGCCGGACTGCACGACCTGTCCCTCGGCCGGCGAAGGAGAGGCTCCAATGCCAAAGCATAAAGTATGGGCGACAGTGGACAACCCTGACGAACCGACCTAGACAGCGCAAAAGCGCCCGACAGCTTCCCGTTCACCTGTACCACAGCACTGAGGGAGCGATACAGAAGGCTAATCCGCGGCAGAAGTCTGGTTCGAATCCGGCGGCCTGCAGGACAGCCGCAAGGTAGCGATGGTCAACCCTATCAAATGCCTTGGACTGATCTAAATTGATCAGTGCGGCCTCATCGTCGTCATTTACATCCTCTATGATCGTGCGAATCAGATGCAGGTTGATCTGAATTGCACAGCACAAGTCTGCTCAGGACCCAACAGAGACTCAGCAACTGACTGCAAACGCTTCTGCAGGATCTTGGCCAAAATATTTAACTCTGTATTTAGCAGAGTTATGGGCCTATAATCATCTAAATCCCGCCCAACACCCTTTTTCAACAGCGTGTTCACACCCCTGATGAACCGGTTGGGGATGGACCCCGACCGGAACCAGTTGTTGAACACCACAGTCAAAATCGGTACAAAGATGTGTGACAGCCTCAAGTACAATTCATGGGGCAAACCATGCAGACCGGCGACTTGCCTCTGCCGACCTTCAATGCCGCGTAGATTTCACCCTCCGTGATCTCTCCCTCGCCGCTTCAATCGGCAAAAGCTGAGGAAAGTCAGTAGCTGCGAAACTCCTCATCACGGAGACCAGGCTCCTTGATGAACCGGCTCTCGAAATGCCGCCGAAACGCCTCTCACATGTCGTCAGTTGCCCGAAGAGTACGCCTCTCCGGGGAATTGACCTCAAGAATGTAACGATCGGCACCTCGACGGACCTCTTCCTTGCGCAAATCTGCGCCCATGTTCACAGCTTCAGAAGACATCTTGCTTAACCTATGTCTAATTACCTGGCCCATGTAGCGTTCGAATAGCGAACGCTACAGGACTTCCCTAGCTACGGCTACCTCTAGGGGATCCCCCTCCAACCACCGCCGGGGAAAAACTAGCCTTAAGCGTCTTCACCTTCTCAGCTTTATCTAGAGCGAGCCGTTTGCTGAAATCAGTGGTGAAGGACCTAATCCTTAAGTCTCTTGCACCACTTATTCCCGATAACCGCCCCCACTAGCTCCCACTTCACTAAGCTACTTAGCTGCTCCTGGAAGTCCCGCCTGTCCAGTAAGGACAGATTGAACTTCCAGTACCCAGCCATTCTAGGCCTACCGTCTAACGCCATGCGGACAAAAAACGAGTTTGTGGTCCGTATAGCCTACCCAGTGGAACGTGGGACAATCTATCACGTCTATGTCGGCTCTTCTAACTAATATTCTGTCAAGGTAGCTAACCACATTGTCAAAAAGCCAATCCCCATTAGAGCTGATCAGTCTCTGATGCGCCTCCTTCTAAATTAACAGCCTGCAGACACCGACTTATATTAGGCAAACCCTACCCCTCTGTCACGCATTTGATTGGAAGTTGACCAACATCCAATCGCAATGGTGTGAGCTCTATTTAAGTTGTTTACGGGGGATTTTTTTTTACCTTTTCTCTTTTTTTATGTGGATACTCTGAAGGTAATTATGTGTTTTCCGGTTTTTTTTATTTACTTTTTTCAATTTTCATCTCCCCAGTTGATTGTTACTGTTAGTAAAGAAAAAAAAATAAATAAAAAAAAATAATAAAATAGCTCCTTTACTGCGTTCCATTTCCTCCCAGTGTAGACTTCAATATTTGCTCCTACCACTTTTGGATCCTTGGAGAACTTATGTTGTATTACCGTTCGCACTTTAGCGACTTTGTATTCTTCTACAAGGCTTTTAAATAGGAGTTGAAGAATGTTGGAATTACCGTAAAGGGCAGCACTGCTGAGACACTTTCGTAGACCTAGCCATCTTCGTAAACGGGCGTTAATCTTTTTTTTCTATCTGTTCTACGGAAGAAGTAGTGAACTCGTAGATGGACAACGGCCACAATATCTTTGGCAGGATAACATGCTGATAAACCCATGTCTTGTATCGACCGGGTAAGCCAGACTTTGTCTAACCATACTTCTAAGATGTCCCGTGTTTCCTGGATTGCGACAGAGTCCTTCAGGGTATTGTAAAAACGCTTACCCAAGTTCTTTTTTGCTTTATAGTCGGGATAAATTCACCGGACAATTTAAAACGATCCCTCTCTGATGTTTTTCCTTTTTTTAACACGAGTGACCTTGATTTGGTAACGTTGAAATTCATCCTCGCCCATAAAATAAGTTTCTCCAAACCTTTTAGTAGCTACCTCGCGCCAATCACAGACGAGGATGTTATGGTCATATCGTCCATGTATGCTCTTATTGGAGGTTGCCGTTGACCAGATCTTGTCAAAGGACCTCTGCATTCTATTTCCGCAGCTTTTATGAGCATATTCATGGCTAAGGAACAAAGGGTAGCTGAGATGGTGCAGCCTGTTATAATGCCTCTTTCCAATCTACGCCATGCAGATGTGTTTCCTGTTGCTGTTCTCATTTTGAAATTTTTATAATAGTCCACTATGGTCTCTATTATTTTGGCGGGAACGTGATGGCGTTTTAAGGATTCTTCTACCAACATGTGGGATTGAGCCATAGGCGTTCTTAAGGTCCAGCCACAGGAAAGCCATGTCGCCCTTATGTGCTTTGACGTCTTTCAGCAGCTGCGTAATAATACCTGTGTGTTTCATGCACCCCGGTATGCCAGGGACACCTCCTTTTTGAATAGAGGTGTCGATGTATTTATTATTTAGGAGGAAATCTGTTAAACGTCGGTCTAAAATACTAAAAAATATTTTCCCTTCGACGGTCAATAGGGAGATGTACCCAAATTGATTTACTGTACTTGCTCCTTCCTCTTTAGGGATCCATATGCTTTCTGAGTACCTCCATTGAGTAGCTATCTTCCCTCTTCTCCAGATAATTTTTAATAACTTCCATAAAATACGGAGCAGCATTGGGCAACGTTTATAAACAGTGTAAGGGACTCCGTTAGATCCAGGGGCTGATCCCGATCTGGCTGTTTTTAATATTGTCTGAATTTCTTTCATGATGGTTCTTTTAAGTCAAAAGGGTATGCAGGAAGGTTCGATCTGATTAGAGATGTGTTTTCTCCAACTGTATTTGTCTATTTGGGTCACTCAATGTCTCTTTAAGGAAGTAATTTATTTCGTCTGGGGTCGATGTTAGCCTTCCACTACATTTATCTCCTAATAAGGATTTAGTGAAACCGTATGGATTGGAGACAAAAGCCAATCATTTGCGCGCCCTTTCCTTCCTTCTACTCCTCTGCCATTCTGCTCTCCGAAAAGACCTTATTTTGGTACGGATGAAGTCACGGAGCTCTTGTAACGGCCCCTTTTCTTCCGGTTTTGCTTTCTTGTATTGCTTTCGGATGGCTTTTAATTCCACTCTGCATTGTTTGATCTTATTTTCCCTTCAATTTTCTAGGTTTTCCTCTTGTTTTCTTTTCCTCGCTCTGAAGCGTAGCTGACTATAATTTTCGACATAGTTCTTAAACGTGTATCCACCGAACACTTTGAAATTAACTTCTGTATCTCGCTGATGTCTGAGTCGAAGTCGTGCCAAGCTTTTTTGTCGACGGCCGCAGGCCATTTGATCTTTTCCCGAAATGTCTTAGATGGTAAATCGGGGGACACTTGTGCCTCTGCTTCGAAGAACTGGGCTTTGTGGTGAGCTTCCCGACCCTGTATATCCTGCGTCTCACCAGGAGGTTATCCCGTGCGCTGCATCTGGCTAGCTTCCATTTGACATCTCATTTTGGCTTGATGGGTTTTTAGGCCGCGTATATGCTTGCATTTTTTCCCGCTTGAGCAAGTCATAATGATTGTCCGTGGATGTGAGGCTTGGTTTGACTCCGGTTGGTCCGTCCTAATAGGGAACTCATTCTCTCCCCCTCTCGGGATCCCTTGGGGGTATTTATTATTTTGTGCGTCAGTAGCAAAAGGTTGATCTGCATACCGGGTGGCTTGCCCAAGAATGCTTTAATATATATATATATATATATATATATATATATATATATATATATATATATATATATATATATATATATATATAATTATTTATTTGAATATTACAACATAAATATGTTATAAAATCACGACAAAAATAGCCATTTTGTTTCAACACTTCTGGTGTCTTGTCATTTTTAATTTTTTACTTTTAATTTTAATTTCAAATTTTATAAATCTTTTAATATCTATGATAACCTCGCTTAGTTGTCAAATTTTTCGAATCATCCTATACTTGTATTTTGATTGGTCATTCTAGCTTATGTAACAGCGTTTACTCCTAGCTAAGGATCGTTAATTAATTTGAAACTTTTAAAACCATTTATTCTATATTCTATATCATCACTTGACAAGACACCAGAAGTGTTGAAACAAAATGGCTATTTTTGTCGTGATTTTATAACATATTTATGTTGTAATATTCAAATAAATAATTATATCTGCTCTACTCTGTATTGAGCACTCTTTAAAGAATAGTAATTGTTGGTTATTGGAATTCACTCCGTATATACCAATCCTAAACTTGGGTATATATATATATATATATATATATATATATATATATATATATATATATATATATATATATATATATGTTTGATAGGAAAACGAACAAACATGTTTCACTTTATCAAAGCTTTGCCAGAGATCAAGATAGAAATGATAAAAATGATTAAAATGTTTGCCATTCATATTTAAATATTATCCGTTACTTCAACACGCGTATCTAAGTAATGAAAATACTTATTATTTATAAGTTATACTATACTTATTAATGAAATAGCCTAACATAACATATAATTAATCTGCGTCTCTTTGCTTTTAATCATTCTTTTTGTCATTTTTGCCGACGTTTTAATAAAGTTAAACATGTTAGAATATCTGTTTCCTACTTGATCGTTTTCCTATCATTTTGTCGCATTCTTATCAATACTCGATTTCTCTTCCTCTCTCTCTCTCTCTCTCTCTCTCTCTCTCTCTATATATATATATATATATATACAGGGTGACCAAAAACAACGGGAATTTTTGAAGTGAGTATTGCCAGACATGAGCAAGTGGCAACACTGCGAGGCAGTGACCTTGAGCAAGTAAACATTTCGCCATTTTAGTAACGAGAATGAAATTCACAGTATCTCAGCTGAGATGTTGCAGCAGTCAATGAGGAATCTCAACAGCAGATTTCAAGAATGCATTCGTACAGGAGGACGCCATCTACAGGACGTAATTAAAAAAAAAAATGAAAATTCCATCATTGTTTCTTAAATGCCATGTTTTAAGGTTTCAATTACTATGAATTAAATACTTTTCTTCCATCACTCTTGGTTTTATTGGATTGTTAAAAAGTTCCCTTTTTTGGGATCACCCTGTATATATATATAATGTAGGTGTGTTTTGTTTTTCTAGTTCATTCTGTTTATTTAGATTTTCGTTTGTTCCTATAAATGACTAAATAAATCACATCCATTTGTCATATTCTAATGATTTTGCGAATAAATGTCAAAATATAAACAAATCTTGCTTTTAATGGAATATTAGTAACTTCCAAGTATATTTTCCTATTTATCTTCATCATATCCGACCCCCTCTCTCTCTTGTTTTATATGCACGAGGTTTAGCTGAACGGTTCATGGGCTGACCAATATACTCTCATGGAATCTGACTTCTTCCGTCGGCATTGCAGTGCTTGGATCATATTTTAACTGTATATATAACGTCATCACTACTGCGATACTGGTTCCCGGCCAAGTGTCTTTTCATTTTGGGGAACAGATGGGGTCAAATCATGGGAGAATAGGGAGGGTGATCAACCAATTCAAATCCACAGTTACGCACAGCAGCCATTGACACCAAGAACTTGTGTGCTGGAGAATTGTCCTGATGAAATAAAGATGGTAAGGTATGGTGCAGAGTCCTGTTGCCAGATATAGGGTCTTCCAGCAGACACCTTCTTGACCCAGGGTGGCACTACCTCCTCAAGGCACTAGATGTAGACCTTCGTGTTGATTCTGAGGCCCTTTGAAGAGACAAATGGAGGCATAACGGCGCCATCACTAGTGATAACTCCATAAATCTTTGTAATCTCAATTAGACTCATTCAGCTTTTTCTGAATCCTCTGAACTGCCTGCAGATTGACACCCAAACACTTTGAAATGTTCGTATTGGAACTTCCGGTGCGAATGCCAAGTAGTACAGTGTGCAGTTTCCAAATTTCTGGCAGAGTGAATTGCGTCATTGTTCTCTTTTTCTCACAGATAATGCGCAACTGACGCTACTATAATGTGCAGTCGACAAAATAAAAAAACTGACTAAGCGCATGCGCGAAATTAAAAATATAATATTGCGACAATTTACCCATCGAACCATTATATATATATATATATATATATATATATATATATATGTTAAAGGAAAACAAAACAAAAAAAAACGTTGATAGAACCAACGGACAACTTGCCAAAACCTAAAACTTTTATCTAGACACAGACTCGAATAAAACCAACAATACTGAAAAAATAAAGAGAAAAAAGAGCCTGAAAGCAAACTTACTTACTCAGTAAAGTGCTCGAAACCTAGATTGCCTAGACAGAGCAAAGTGCTTATAAACGTTAAATCCTATGAAAGGGTGGTTCTAAGCGTAACTCGAGTTTCACGTTAATGCGATCTTCAGACGACTTGATATATATGTAGATCATGGTCATAAATAAACTTAGCCTATTTACGTATACTTCGTCCAACCAGCATAAATAAACAATCTGCAGGTCATGACCATAACTAACCCCCAGCAGTAACCCTAAAATGAAAATGAAGTACCGATTTCACCATCGCCCTCTTCCTTTAATTTTCCTACATGAACTAACCCGCTACAGAGATCCCACTAAAGAAGTAGTAGCAATTAGTATGATCATTGTAGTGAAGCATGAAACTGAGTCACCATTCAGTTTTGATTCCTAGGTTGTCACTATCTACTATGTCTATACACACACAATTTCCGAGACTGACCATTCTTCCTCTATAACCCTATAAGTATAGCACATTTTAAATTTATATATATATATATATATATATATATATATATATAATGACTTCGATATCCACTTTTATATTTACATACTCTCTATCCCTGATATTGAGCACTTTAACAAATAAACATAGCAAACCTTAAAACTACTCTTAATACTTAAGATACCACCAAACCAAATAAGAAAACGAAATAATAGCCTAGTGAATATATATATATATATATATATATATATATATATATATATATATATATATATATTTGCTTTGGTGGTATCTTAAGTATTAAGAGTAGTTTTAAGATTTGCTATGTTTATTTGTTAAAGTGCTCAATATCAGGGATAAATATAAAAGAGGATATTGTAGTCATTATATATATATATATATATATATATATATATATATATATATATATATATATATAGTAATATATCTATATATATATAATTTAAGTAGTAATATATATAATTTAAGTAGTAATATATATATATATATATATATATATATATATATATATATGATTTAAGTATTAATATCAATTATTTGTGTAAAAAGAAACGAAATAAAACTTTCCTAGCTCCAAAGACAAGAACTCTAAAGAATCAAAAATTATAAACGGTGGCATGTCTAGAGAACATAATAATTGCCCACAAATGGTTACAGTTGAAAGAAATAGGAAAAGGGGGGGGGGCGGCAAGGAAAGGACAAATGATCGCGGCACCCGTCTCCGAAACTCTGGAGTCGGGAAGCTGAAAGTAACATCATTCAGCTAAGTGACAAAATATTATTTTTATGTTTTTTAAGCATTTCACCCTAAGCAAGGCAGGAGTGCTACTAGTAATCAAGGGGCCACAGAGGGTGTAAGTAAGAGAAACGACTGGGTCGAGGGGGCATTGAGGAAAGGATAAAAGAAAGAACGGAGAATGATGAAAAGAAGAACCGGATCAAGGCAACAGAAGATGTCGATTGGCATTACATTTACATTTTTGAAGATTGTAGTTATCAGCGAAGCTAGTTAATCTGCAACAGATTGATTCCGTTAGCTTCAACAACCTCAGAATAAAATATTTAATTTCAGCGAAAACACATTTTGGTTTTGTTGACTGGAGCATTATGATGAGAAAAATACGATAAAAGATAAACGTCTTTGAATCACGAAAGTGATTCATCTCCAAAATTCGGGTAACTTAAAACTAAAACATCCAACATCTTTTAAACCAACATTCACCAACTTATTTATCTGTCTCTTCCTGCATATGTGTTTGCGTGACTTTATGAGAAAATCACACGCAAGAAACGAGGCAAAACATCTTAATTACACATGTCCGCATTAGTATGCATAGGTAATTAATCGCTTACACACGTACATATTTGTTTGGATTTGTAAACATGCTAACAGATTTTGTACAAACAGGTATAGCAAAACAGAAAATTGAATTCTATTTTTCCTATCCAAAACTTTGTGTGTGGGGCTGCGCGTATGTGTGCATGCGTATGTGTGTGTTCTCGGTGTACGCGCGCGTTCGCCCCCTTTACTTTTATTCTTTACTTTGCCTTCCTCCACTTTTTTCCGCCGCAAACTCTGTCCGTTATCTTCATACTTGAAAACATGTTTTCAGATTGAAAGCATTAATGTGTTCGGTAAGAGCACGTGTCGAACTGCAGATTGCATAAAACGTGAATGACCAAATGTTACAATCCTTGGTCACAACTTTGCATAGGTTAGCCAGATGTTGATGTAAGCATATTTATAGCTAAAGATATCATCAGTTAATAACAACTTTGCTTATAAATATTCCTGCTTTTGTCCGCTGGTTTATTTTTGTATAGTGTTATAACGTACGACTGCGCCAATATATATATATATATATATATATATATATATATATATATATATATATATATATATATATATATAATCAATTCAACCCGAGTATGGCAATAATGCCACTAAGACTGATAATGAACAGACTTTATATGGAACCGGAAACCCAATACTAAACAGAGAACACAGTATAAACCTGTACTTCTGGTCAAAAGGCCGGGGAAGTGTTAGAACCGGGCGATAAGACATACACACACACGCACACACACACACACACACACACACACACATATATATATATATATGTGTGTGTGTGTGTGTGTGTGTGTGTGTGTGTATAATGATAATATTGGTGATCAGTGTGGATATTTCCACAAGGATATAGATCCAGGGAGAGATCTGCATATTTACACAAATTTGTTTGTCAGTCCTGTAGAAATCTTAGAAGAGTTGGGGTCAATTTTCCGACCTCAATGAAATAAATATAATCTCATGGCTTTTTAAGTGTTCGTGTCTTTATAACAATAATAATAATAAAAATAAAAATAATAATAATAATAATAATAATAATAATAATAATATATATATATATATATATATATATATATATATATATATATATATATATATATATATATATATATATATATAATTCTTTTTACTACTTAAACGTTATTTTTAGTTAGGTACCTTCATAAGATTGCAAAAAAATGAGCATAGCATGGTGAAAAAGACGCCAAACTTGACGAAAATAAAATTTTATCGTCTAAATGTTTATGTTATTATTAAGAGGAAAGATCAATTATTTTGGGGGTATTTTTTACATTTTTAATCTTTCCTAGCACATCGAAAATTTTCGTTAAAAATCTTGTTTTTTTGAGTCAGAAAAATTTACAGATAATCAATCATGTCAACCATTTTTTTCCATTTAACAAAAAAATGAAAATCTCAGTTTGAAATTCTTTTAAAAATCAATTATAATTTTTTCAAAACTTATTTTAAAGAAGTTAAAAATTATAATGTTTATTTAAAATATTTTGAAACATGCTTAATTTAGTTTCTGCGCCGAAAAGATATAATTTGAAAATAAAATAAAGCAGGTCATAACATTTTGCATCACTTGACAGGTAACGAAAGACATTTTCATGACGTATTGATAGGTTACGTGAGGATAATTTATTCTACGAAGGAGCGAAGTGAAATTATTTAGATTTAAGTGAACAAATTATTTACCTCGTTATTTTTAAGGACTACTTTCAGCGCTCTATTTTTTTTCTTTTGTATTTAGCATTCACCTTTACGTTTACGATGCTTTATGGAAAATATATTATAAAGAAATTAAAATAAGACTGTTGAGAATGAGATTAAATTTCATAAAATTGAAATAAGATGACTCACTGAAAACTGTAAAACAACTTCACAAAATTGAAATTGCAATGAAATATGTAAAGGAAATAAATGGTACTTTTAAAAAAGTTAACAAACCCTCATCATTGTAATCAAATCACACGTAGATAGTCTAACCGTTCGGTTCTTAATTGAACTCTTACTTTCTCATAGGTTGAAATCGCCAAAAAACTCTATCTCACACACACACACACACACAGATATATATATATATATATCATAAAGAAACAAACGATTTATACAATGAATTAAATAGCAATGTTCATGTGATTAATGGCGAAATCACTTCGCTAACAAGACTTAATGAGACATTAACTTACTATCAATTCCTTGAATAATAAGATCCTTATAGTCGAGTTGTTGTCAGATGGAAGGCACTTGCCAAGAACTTTCGACAATTTCAAATTGTCATCAACAGGGCGCAATTTTCCTCCATATATAGGCAAACACTAAGACGAAAATATATGTAGACCAAAAGATATTTTTTTTTTAAATTATGCTGATCGATTTGAACAAAAACTCTATCGTAGCGGCATCGTACGTTCCAAAACATATATTCAACTGTCAATAAATAGCATAATTTAAAAAAACATCTTTCGGTCTATTAACGTACGATCACGGAGATAGGTCTACCGAAAAGTTTGACTAGCGCTGCCCTATACGGCAATTCCAATGCTCTGCATATTTATTTCAGAAGCCTAGTAGAAGAATTTAAAGTCACCAAAGTTAGAAAAACAATGCAGTACAAATTCTCCAAAGACCCAATGGTGGCTGGAGCAGGCATTGAAGTCTACTCAGGGAGGAAATGGAGAGCAGGAAATGAATTACTGGTAGCTAAATAAAGACTTTATTAAAGGCCGTAGCTACAGGACGCGCGGGCTTAGGGTATTTTCCTACCATTTGGGTGTACAGGACTAAAGGAAAAGAAAACAACCTTTTAATACAAGAAGAAATACGTAAGGGTGAAGAGGAGAAAAGGTTGGCAAAAAAGGTGGGACTAAGCCAACAAGGAGCGTGGACCAAATGGGGATCCATGACTTATAGGAAAATAAAATGGTCTGATATATGGCATAATGACACTGGCATAAAGTTCCTAATTCAGACCGTATATGACACCATTCCCAGTCCCATTAACCTCTACTTATGGTATGAAACAGAATCGCCCATATGTCCATTGTGCTCGCGTCAAGGAGCTTTAAAACATATCCTAAGTAGCTGTCAAACAGCACTAACGGAAGGCCGGTATAGATGGAGGCATGATCAAATTTTAAAGGATCTAGTAGAGATAGTTAGCATAGACATCAACACTAATACTTTAAATCCTGATAATAGATCTATAGAGTTTCTTAAAGCTGGCGAGAAACCTAACAAAAAGAAAATGTACACAGCAAATACTTTGTCATTGGCAACGGACTGGGAATTAAGGGCCGACTTAGGAACAAGACTAACATTCCCTGCCCACATCGTTCAAAAATCATTACGCATAGATATAATATTATTCTCAGACATTATAAAGAAAGTAATAACGTGGGAATTGGCAGTGCCTTGGGAAGAGCATGCAGAAGAAGCCCATGAACGGGAGAAACTAAAATATGATGAATTAATAACGAGTTGTAAAAACAATGGATGGAAATCAACCTATTCTGCCAACTGAAATGGGCGCCAGAGGTTTTGCTGCAAGGTCCTTATGTAAAGTCCTAACTGATATTGGTTTAGTAGGTGCTAACAAAAGGAAGGTGATTCGAACCATAACTAATACAGCAGAAAGGACAGCAAAATGGTTATGGATTAAACGTGACAGTTCTTGGACTCCAATACAACAAAATAGTTTAAAATAATGGGACAGGAGAGATGTGTTAATAATATAATTTTAATATAATATAAATTTAATGTGGAAATAATATAAATATCATTTTAAATGTTTAAATACACGACTTGAAATGTACAGCTACAGTCTATGAACATTTCATGTCAGTTTGTAAAGTGTGTTATTTGTAAATCTGTATAATTTTTTATGTTATACCCAATTTTATACGCGGTAATTTTATAAAAGTTTCTTATTTATCTTTTTCGCGGTTTTAAGCGCGATCTACATCGTAAGTCGTTTTGTCTTCCAGTTGTATTTATTTTTTTTATTTTTAAACGGTTATAAGCATAAAATAGATTGTAATTTTTTTCGTTTCGTAATTTTAGCTTGTTTACATGATAATTTCGCATTTTTGTGTAGTTTAATTGCCATCATAACTTGTATATAGTGTATTTAATTAGTATTTTTTCGATCATCGTTTTACATCGTTGGCAGGTCGTTATAATTTTTTTCTTTTCTTTTTTTTCTTTTCTTTTTTTTCTTTTTTCTTTTCTTTTTTTTTCATCGGTTTTGAGCACAATATATATCATAAGACGTTTTGTCTTTCATTTGTATTTAATTATTATTATTTTTCTTTTAACGGTTATAAGCATGAAATATATTGTAAGGAAGATCGTTCCCCATTCCTTTCGTAAATGAACCTATTTACACGAGTATTTCGTAGTTTATTGTATTTTAATCGTCTTCATAATTTGTAAATAGAGTATTTAATTAGTCTATTTTAATAAACATTATTGTGTAATTTATCCCTTGCATTATTTGTGTATAGTTAAGAAGACACGGCATGTTTATGGAGACCAAATAATTATTTGAAAAATTGAGAATACGGCCTTTAAAACGATAACTGACCTGTAATAATGTTAAGAATCATTTTAAACGATATTTATAAAAATGTGATAGTAGGGGTGAGTTTTTTTTTCTCTTCCCCGTCCCAACTACTAATAGTTGACTTCAATGATCATTCAAATGATATGTTTAGAAGTAGTTTTAAGTTATAAAATTTAATAGTAGAAATTAACAAATCAAAACCGTAATTTTTTAGAGCAAGGCATCAGACTTTGCTTAGGAGACAACATAGAGGGTTAAGTTTAAGAATGTTAAATTATCTCCTCGATTTTCCACTGAAGCTGCTATCCACCGAAAAAAAGAAAGATAGGAAAGAAGCCAGTCCCCTAGTGGACCATTTAGAAGTCAGCTCACGCAGTGGATTGGTTGTTATAAACATCCAATCGGGTGCGCGGAAAACGTGGTCTATTTTCGTCCAATTTATTAAAAAGGTCAGAGTCTCTGCTAGCGTTTGATTGCGAGGGGGAATCAGGTATTGATCTCCTCTGATTGGGGAGACTTGGTGATGGGGAGTAAAGATGTTGAAAGACCCGAAACTTCCCGATGAATCAAGTTAATTTACATCACTGACGACTTTCTCCGGCGCCTATTTAAGAGCGTATATTTAAAATTAATTCTCTACACACGCAAACACGTGATATGCTCAATATCGGACAAGCAGTTCACACAGACAGGTCGTTAACACGTGCGCCAACGAAAATTTCATCTCCTTTTCCTTTTTCAGACCATAATAGTAACATTTATCTTTTAGCACTCAACAATAATTCGAGGTAAAAAGAAACTCAGACACTTCTTTTATTTTCTAACTAAATTATCTGGACACTCATTACGCACATCTAGAAAAAAACATAGGAGAAAGACCGTATACATTTTACTTATTCTTATCATTCCGTCGGATTCCGATCCGTACTTGAGCTAAGCTTTACTCAGTATTACTGTCTCTCGTATCTCCAACACCACATAGCAACCAGATAATAAATAATATTTGTTTTATTGTTTCCATGTCTTGCTGTTTCTCATTTTTACAAGTATATTTTGTATATATAAATGTAATGGGGTTTATACTTATTTCCTCAGAGTTATAACTCCCCTACACAGAGTATGCTGGGTTCTTTAGCTTTGGTTGGTAACCAGTCTAAAAGAAGGACAGTTCTGAATTTAAAACCTAAGAAGTGTGCACCAGTACTCTGTTATCAGTTCTTCCGAAAAGTGTGGCTGGTTCTACACAAGTCTCCAGCACTAGAATCAAATCATGTGCCTGGCAGTTCAGTTTTAAGAACTGAACTGTAAGGCCCTCATAGGTCATAATCGACGGGAGAGTTCTAATATAGTAAACCTTATTTATCAATATGTACATTTAATCCAGAATCTATCTTACATATCTATAAGTCTACCATTTTCCCAAGCTTAGAATATTGCTGTCATATATGATCCAGTACTCCTGCTATTTATCTAGAGATTCTTGATAAAATCCAAAGGAGAATCAGCGATTATTGGTCCTGACATGGCGTTTCGACTTCAGTCACTTTCTCACCGTCGTAAAGTTGCTTCTTGTACCTTTTCTATAAATACTTTCATGGTAATTATTCGGATGAGCTCTTTACTATGGTACCTAGACTTTATGAATTTAAGCGCAGTAATAAATTGGCAGCAAATTTTCATCAATTCACAGTTGAATTGGCTAGATTTAACCGTAAGTTCTATGATAACAGTTTCTTTTCTCGCACTTCTCGCTTGTTGAATTCTCTTCTGGCTCCATGTTTTACGCCCAACTTTGACCTCCAAAAATTTAAATCCATTGTCAATCGTTATGTATTGTCTTACTGATTAGTCATCACTTGTTTTCTCTCCTTCGTAATGTTTTACGGTTTCTAATTCTTTCACACCCACTAACCTTTTGCGTCTTGGTGGCTTTGCTGCCTTGCTTGGGGTAAATTTGATTAAAAAAAATTATGGAATAAAATGTAAAAAGACAGCTGTTGATAATTGATTGAATTCTGTCATGTCTAGAAAGTGAGGATTAGGTAGATCCTGTCCAGATATGTCAGCGACATTCTATTTTCGGCCAGAGCTAACCCTTATAAATTTAGAGCATGTCAAAAGGAGTTAGGGACTTTCTGGAGCGGTGTAAGGAACCGACTATTTTCCCAGCATCTTTAGCGATGGGCCGCATATATGAGTTCCACTTGCGATCTGGGATGAACTTGAATCCTAACATACGTTTAATGCAAGGTGTTTTAGAGTCTGATCGATAGAATGCTACTCGGCTGGTTTTGGAGGTATTAAATGTTACAAACCAGTTCCCTCCGCCACCCACTGAACTGTTAGAGCTAAATCAGCATAGAGATCATTTGCTGTGGCATAATCCGCATAGATCTGAAGAAAATTGTTAACAATGTAAAAAAAAAAAAACCTACGCGGCTTGATTGGTGTATACTGCAAAGATCGAACCTACGATCTGTCGTTTGTAAAACTGGTAAGCTGACTATTACACTCCAAGGAGATGAGTGGCCGTACAATAAAGAAACCAATGCGTACTGCATTCAGTGAGAGAGAACAAATTTGCGATTTAGTAGACATGTGTCTAGAAATCATTTTACACGTGGATACTTCGTTAAATGTCAGCTTACCATCACCAGAGATTATAGGTAAACATCGCTCCAGCAATCTTTGACTAATAGATGCGAAACGTGATGGCTGTAATCAATTTGCTCACGAAGGCCTCTTAGTGGCACAAGAATATGTATGCATACAAACACACGGTGTTTTCGAAGACAACTGCTTCAACCTCATTTCGAAGCAATACCATTATAGAAGAAAAAAATTATCTGCGCATGTCGACTTTACTCTCTGTCGCTGATGAAAATCACTAAACACCTAATCCTGGTCCGACGATCTTCTTTTCTCATTTGATTTAAAATAGTAGGTTATGGCATTCACTGATGTCTGCGGCTAATCCTGGGCACCACAGACACGATATAGATGCAATCTCTCTCTCTCTCTCTCTCTCTATATATATATATATATATATATATATATATATGTGTATATATATATATATATATATATATATATATATATATATATATATGTATATGTATGTAAAATAAAAATATAGTTTTAAGGCATGCTATATTTATGGAATAAAGTGCTCAATATCAGGGATAGGGCGTATGTAAATATAAAAGTGAACATTGAGGTCAACACAGCGATGTCAGTCTGTTTCATGCTTAAACGCAATCGTCAGGCATCACAACTTTCTTAGCTCTCATTTCTTCTCATTCATCCTTGCGCCAGACTTGGCTAAGCGTAATAAATATACATTTTGCATATCAATAAATATCTATTCATATTTTGCTCTATAAAATCTCGTGCCCCATCTCGAACTGAACAAAAAAAAAAATCAGAATTAGAACATTTCATGATGTAATCAGTATTTATAGTTATTGCTTAAAATAAATATATTTCGAACGGGATAATGGTTATGTTGAGTTTGTCATAAAAATTAACATTCGGTTCTATTGAGTCTAAAAAGCGTTTTAAATAAATTTCAGATGCAATATTAGATATTTTTACATAGATTTATTTAACCACATGTGTATCATTTTGTTCCACTACCTTTCGCCATCTTTGAAGTAAGCTACATGATCCCATCCTCGTGTAGTTTTGTGATGTCAACGAATACAAGTTGTGACTTTTTGCAATGCTCATTGTAGTAGAGACTTTGTAATCACAGCGACAACTATAGTGCGCTTTTGAACAATATTGGTATCAGACGCCTTCGAATAACACTAGCATTAATAGTACTTGATCAATAATACTCGCTCGAATAGTAATCCGTATAGTGATCCGAATAGAGAAATAGTATAGTGAATAGAGTCGAGAAATAGTATAGACTAGAAATGGTCATCCGTAGAGTAATAGAGGAGAAATGCAGATCCTTTAGACGTTATGCGTCTTCCTGCATATGCGCTTCCTCTATGGTCACGTAGTCTAACTAATTCAATAATGGGATCGCCTATGTTTGCTCACTGGCGACCTATTTTCAAACTCAAGTGTCGGCAGCGACACTTTATTTCTATATAACACCTATTTTAGCATCTTTCTTGGTGATGAATTAGTCTTAGTGGTTTTTACAATTTTTCCCCATTAAGAGAATTTTGCAGGGATCGGAATGTGGTAGTCTGTAGGTGTAAAGTTAGGTGAGTATGGTGAGTGTGGTTTGACATTCCAACCAACCTATACTAGTTTGTACCGAGTCTGCAATAAGAAATAGTCTGGCACCAACCTGATAGAAGACGGCACCCTTCCGATCGGCTAATTCCAGACGCTTTTCATTGATTGCTGCCTTTAATCAGTCCCATTGCCAACAATACTTGTCTGAATTCAATGTTTGATTTTGCCCTTCCAATCCTACCAGAAATACAGTATCACTTTCTTATTATGCAGACCAGTTTTTCGTTTTCTCCATGACAATTTTCACTCCACGTATTTCATCGCCCGTGAGCGATCTTTAAAAAAATAGGTCGTTTTAGTTGCGTTTGAGCAGAAAATCGTAAAGTGAAATGAGTTCCATTAAATTAGTCTCCGTTAAATCCTAATGCAGACATACATCGTAGCGATTGACGTATCCAAGTGTTTTTCAAATGCCTTATAATGTTCGTATGAGAGATGTGGATCGTCTCTGTGATATCCCGTGTCTGTTGACTTGGATATTTAATCGGCATTTCCATTTGACCATTATCAACGATTACAGGTCTGCTGGAATGGGATCGGTGTTCCAGACAAAAATTTTCACTTATAATCCTAGCAAACCAGTTACCAACAGTACTCTCAGCTAGGGCACCATATCCTTAAACGGCACATATCTTTTTTACAGTTTGTACAGTGTTTTTCCTTTCCAGAAATAAAAAAAATGGAATGATGAAAATGCATCTAATTTTCCTCCATTATTACTTTTAATGCTAAAACATTTAAAATTAACATTAATTTACAAATCATACGAAAAGAAACATTGAAATGTCACCTTTCAGACTATGTATATATGCCATAAATTTCAGTTACATGTGAAACAAAATCCCGAGTTCAAACGTCACCTATTGAAAAACAGACGAGCTTTTGTTACAATCCAGTATATATTACTGTCAGATTAGGGTTAGTATGTGTATAATTATATGTGATAAATGTGAGTTATACAAGATTATATTTAAATATATTTTCAATTATTGACAAATTTATGGATTATCACAATTACTTTAGATTAGGAATAATGAATAAAGCCATGGTTGCATAGAAAGTCTATCGCTTGTTGTCATTCAGTTTAACGATAAATAACGAAAATGTAAATTCTCTTTCCTTCATTTATGTCCTGAGTAAGTCGTCAGTAAGTTTTTTCCATTGATGTATTTTCAGTTACATCGACATTAAGTTTCGTCATTGAAATCCTAAAAAAGTATTGAATATTTCATGTATATAACTTTCGAGATGTTTCGACCCGTTTGGCTTTCTGAACTGCATTCCTGATTTCAAAAGGAAAATAACGTTTATGAATCTTCTTTTTTTCTTTCATCCTCACTTGTTCACTCACACGCTCTCATATATAACTACGTACATAGCAATGTTTCTTGGATTTTGTAACTTTTCGTTGATGATAACGTTTTCATCATTTTAAACCATTAGCGATTTTCACTAAGGAAGATCACACGTATAAACATCGTTTGCTTTACAAACAGGAAACGTCCATAATTTTTTCTCTGTGGAAGAAATATATTTCTTATTTAAAAAAAAATATATTTGTATTTTCAAGTGAATAAGCTAAAAACAAATTACACACAGAAGTGTGTGTTAATCACATATTCATTAGTTATGTGATACCAAGACTACAATTTTTTAATTATAGAAAAAAAAAATTACAAAGAAAAAAAAATCTTCTCCCCATTTCTAAAGCAGTAGGGTCTTCTGTTGTGAAAATGGCTGAAGCACGTTCTACGAAAATTTACCCTGATATTTATTTAGTAGTACGGTTTTGTGATGAGCTATATTCCATGTGACCCACTGGCCGGAAAATGTTGCCATGTAGTGATTGACGTCTATCATTGTTCTTGACTTTGTGGAATAACGACTCCATTAGCCTTTTTATGTTCTTCTTGTTGTTGCTAATAGTAAAATGTTACGAGTCAATTTTCTTGTGGAGACTGATGCAATTTAATTACCTGGGCTAGGTTATTATTATTATTATTATTATTATTATTATTTTATTATTATTATTATTATTATGATTATTATTATTATTATTATTATTATTTTTATTATTAATGGCCAGGCTGAGTGCATTAAGTTTTATCCAACATAAACTGCTTATTCAAATATGTTAATCACATGAAGACACCTCATAATGGAAATTTAAGAATAGCTCTTCTCGATATTTTAGTTGCATTTTTCTGGGTTTAAAGCTGTTCATTGACATTTATCGGTTTTTTCGGCCACTTTCCACAGGTCAGGTCAGGCACGAATAATAATGAATGTATATGTATGTAGAAAATGGAATATATAAAATCAAATAAATAAGTAAAATATAGAAATATGTAATAAATTTAAAATTTGGGAAGGGCCGTTTTTTTTTCTCATTTCTCGAGCGGCCTATATACAGAGACCCGTGAAAGGAGTAGTAGTAGTAGTAGTAGTAGTAAAATACCTGAATTGTAAAAGTGACGTCAGCATGCAGTGTTGATTTATATTTCAACACTAAGATACATAGCAAGTGTAATAGCAAAATTGCTCAATTGTTAGATTAAGCTTTGAACCGTTGTATCTTAGAAATGATTAAAGATATCTTACTGGGATTCTCTGAGGTTTTTATAACACTATTAGACTCTACTTTGAGCAATAAGAATGTATAATTACTCTCAAGACTTAACAGAAGAATCGTGATGAAATCGATTATAAACGAAAATGACATGCTCATCATTAGTTAATCATAGCTAAGTATCAGACGCTCGTGAAGGATTGAAATAAAGTTCAAATATATATTATTCCAGGATCATTTTTCAACTTATTCAAGATGATCTTCGCCCTCTCTAACCTTCTAACTTTCTGTCCTGGAGTAACAAGTTGCTTCACACATTTCACGTACGATTTCATTTTCAAGTCTTTTTTTTTTCACTGCTTTTTGGACTGGCATAGCTGAAACTCCTCCCTCAAGTGCCAAACGTCGTAAGGATTGAGTTGGATCTTTTCTAATTGATCTCTTTAGCTCTAAGTTGAAATGAAGATCACTCTTTCTGTTGTGACCTACTGATCCAGTTTTCTTCTCTACTGTTCCCTCTTTTTTAAAACTTATTCACCGTTCTCTTGATGGTTCTATGGTTCTTGAATGGACTTTGAAGATGGAAGTCAGAGTATGAATGTTGGACGATTACTGAAGGCCTGAATTATCTTTACCATCGCTCAGTTGGGTCCGACACAAAACAATTTTAACCTGTTCTCTTTCTAGCTAAATAACTCAAAGGGTTTTTCAGTGATTCTTACGACAAATGGTGCCAAGATGGCTAAACATGTTATTTGAAAAGCTGGAAAAAAACTCAATTAGTTTAATGTTTTTTAGATATTAAACATTTTGTGGGATAGACAATTATGCTGTAACACCGTTTGAACAATTTTGCTGTTACACCCGGTACATATATTACTTCAAATGTTATTTTAGACGATACCCGTGTTCGAGTAGAGGCCCCGTTTTTGAAACAGTGTGTATTACGTCTATCAACTGTAACTCGAGAAACGTTAAACGTTAATAAAGAAAATGTGCTCTCCAGCTGGGTTCGAACCTGAAATTCAAAATCTGATCGGTTGATAGACAGCTCGACCACAGAGCGCGTCATAGCCCAGCACGGTTCTATTTACCCTTTTAAGCTATACACATCCTCTCTAATGTCGAACGCCCAAAAGTTAAACAAAGCAATTTCTAAAGAATTATGGATCTATTATTAATCTGACAGTTTTCATTATTTCAATATGCAGGATGCAGCAGAACTACCTCTCAGAAATACCTCCCACATAATGGTAAGACATTAGGGTCGGCAACCACCGGCCCCCCAGACCGCATCCGACCCACAAAGGATTTTTGGCGGGTTCGCCAACTTAACATCTGCTAACTAATTCTCTAATTAATTTGTGAAGCAAGTGACAAAAAAAATATCAGTTGGAGTTAATCGACTTACAATGCGACGAATTTTTAAATCAAAATTTAATTCCGAATCAACTGCTGACTTCTACAAGAAATATGTTTTGCTAAGCGGAAAATTTTAAAGCCTATTGTATAACGCGTAAATGATGTTATCATTATTTGGAAGTACATGAATATCTTCAAAGAAAGACGGCGATGTAATGTAAGGTTTTAGGCGTATGTTTATAGTTAATAATAACGTTACTATTAAGTTTTCCATGTATTTTCTCCTTAAAGAACTATGTTCTTTTTCTAATTAGAGAGGCATTAGTGAAATCAAACTATGCCCAGCATCGTTTCGATGCGAAACGAGAGTTAAATCGGTTGTCCAAACGCAAGTCACTCTTGTATTCGTAGATGCGGCCTTTCAGATCACGTGATGTCTCATGCATGGAGACAACAAGTGACTCATTAATAATTTCGGTTGCAGTAAAAGGAATTTGCATTTTTGTTGATTGTGTTAGTTGTTATCCTGTTACTCCTGTAGTAAAATAAGGAACTTTGTTTAAATAATATAACATTAACTTCGTTGTTTTTTCTTTAAACTTCCAGACCAAGGCAGCCTTCTGAACAGAGAGTTTATTAAAGTACAGTTAATATCATGGCCCTCTCCGAGACAATGCATAGTTTTCTGGCCTGCTCTCTCCAAAAGGTTGCCGACTCTTGGTCTAGCTAATGTCTTACCATTATGTGGGAGTTAATTCTGGGAGGTATATATGGAAGGTATATCTGACGCACCCTGTATATATAGTCAGGTTGCCTTGAAGATTGCGTTCAAGTATGAAACACCCTGACGCACTATCTCTGATATTGAGCACTTTTACTCATAAATATAGCACACCTTAAAACATTTTTATGACACACACACACACACATACACATACACACACACACACACACGCGCGCGTGCATATATATATATATATATATATATATATATATATATATATATATATATATATATATCAAATACGCTACTCAGAGTTTCATGCAATGGTAATCATCACGTAGAACTGCCACCATATATGTTGAACGATAGTTTGTTTCTGTAGTTCCGCCTGATGATTGATATTGCATGAAACTTTAAATAGATTATTATTATTATTATTATTATTATATTACATAATTATTTTATTATATTTAGGCTCTCTCGATTTTGCCATTGGGTCCTCAATTTATTTTATATTTAAGCTTTTAGCTTATTTTAAGCTTTAGCTTTTATTCTTACTATTTGTATATATATTTGTTTATATCAAGCTTCAATGACCGATTTTGTGCAGGCAGAATGAGAACTTTTTTCGTTCTCTCTGTCTCATGATCGGGTCGTGAGTAATTGTTTTTATGTTTTTATACTCACTAGAGGCTTTATACCGATTTGTTTTTTGGTTGTTTTTTTTTTAGTAATAAATTTGTTTTAGTCGTGACTCCTAAATGACCGCCCGTGTCTACCTTTTTCAGTTTCACCGTTTTGATTATTGTCGTTCCAACGAATCTTTTTGAATGTGAATCTTTCTGAATGTGATGACATGCAAGGTAGAATGTATGTGTATATACACGGCTCGTTATATTTACAGGTTTTTCTCACCGTGATCGAATTCAACAAAGAATAACGACAAATGCTTTTCAAGACATTGATTAGGAAATAGCAAACAATACGATTTCTCACTTAATCGGCAATGCCTTCCTTCAGCTTTTAGAAGGTAAATTTCTATCTTACTAACTTCCGAGTACGGAAAAAGGACCCTTACATGCACTGTCCGATTTTTCGGCGACTGCTGACTCACTCACTTCCCGTTCCTTCCTCACTGCTGACTTCCTGACTCTCTCTGCTTATATGTATACTGGCTGGGGTCTCACCACCCTATCCGTCCACTTCTGTTTGGAAAAAGGAGACCATCCATTCAAATTCTGGGTGGTCAGTTTTTAAAAGGACTCTATTACTATGATTAACTAAAAACGCTAACAAATTTTTATGTTTGCCAATTCAAAGGCTGGCCGGAGACAGGAATCCTGAAAAATCTTGGTTATTAAATTGACTCAGAGATGGACTGGAGACAAGGTTCCTAAGAACCATCGTCATTAAATTGACTTAAAAAGAAAAATAATCTATTTATTTATCTCCTAAAGATGCGTGAGAAATCGTATTCCTAGAAGAAATGTTGAACAAAAGAGGTCTCGTTAAAAGAATGCGTTCCGTCATTTTCAAAGGCATATTTAAATTTTGTTGTACAACAGTTTTGTCCCCCCCTCTCTCTCTATGAGGGCGTGATGGACAATTCTCGACCCAGAAGGGATTAAAAACAAAATTCTGATGTTGGGTCCTCTTCTAGGAATTTTTCTGACCAAAAAATGTTCAGCACACCCTTGTAAACACACACACACGCTTATACCCATGAAAACGCCCAATTATTAAAAAAAAGCAACATTTGGACAGTATCTCTACTCAATGGAAACAATCATAGGATTTAGCGAAGGCAAAAGAAATGCAATGGAAACAGCGGCCATTTGACAAATTTATGTAAATAGAGACAAGAACATATAGCAAGAGAAGAAAAATGTCATAAACGAGTAGATATTGCAGAGAACAACAAAAAGAAGCTGTGGAGTGCCATGATAATCTATGGAGTCAATGGACTCAACAAACACACACAGAAATCTTATTATGAAGATATGATTTTTCTTCAGTTTACTAATTCCAATTTCAGTTTATCAATTACGCAATGAACTCGCATACATAAATGATTCATTGATTGATCTCGCATACATAATTGATCGATTGATATCGCATACATGATTGATTGATTGATCTCGCATACATAATTGATGGATTGATTTGTCTCGCATACATAATTGGTTGATTGATTGATCTCGCATACATTATTGATTTATTGATTTGTCTCGCGTATATAATTGATTGATTGATTGATCTCGCATGCATAATTGATTGATCGATTTGTCTCGCGTATATAATTGATTGATCGATTTGTCTCGCATACATAATTGATTGATCGATTTGTCTCGCGTATATAATTGATTGATTGATCTCGCATGCATAATTGATTGATTGATTGATTGATCTCGCATGCATAATTGATTGATTTATCTCGCGTATATAATTGATTGATTGATTTATTGATTGATTTCGCATACATGATTGATTGATTGATTGATCTCGCATACATAATTGATTGTTCGATTTGTCTCGCGTATATAATTGATTGATTGATTTATTGATTGATCTCGCATACATAATTGACTGACTGATTTGTCTCGCATACATAAGTGATTGATTCGTTTTCTAAGTCTTATCAACTTTTTGTTAGTTATTTAAAACCAGAAAAATATTTTTAGACAGTAATTTTTCATTTTATTGTAGATAGTAATGATTTATTGATAGAAGTCTTAATAATTAACTCATAACGGGGATGAGAAGATGTGGATGTATGCCTTTCCCAAGAGTATTTGCGCGTAATTCGATATAAAGAACCCAACGTGAAATGGAACTCGGATTTCCGATTAACAATTCCATTACACCACCCGCACATCCAAGCTTACAGCACCTGGTATTCCCAAACGGTCACCTCTCTATAGACTGACCAAGCTCGATGTTGCTTAACTTCGGTGATCGTACGGGATTCTGTTTTTTAACGTGATGTAACCTTAAGACACTAGCATATATATGCATGTGCTTAATATATATTCTTATTGTGGCCCTTCGTGTGGTATTTTGATTCTTACGGATGCATTAGCACTGCCTATCCAGTTGTCAGGACCGAAAATACACCGACAGTATTCATAAGGATAAGAACCCTCCCTTAAAGGAGTTAATTCGCAGGTGGATGCTCGGTATTTTAAGTATTTTACCTGGAGACTATAGAGTTGATATATCTTAACTCCGCCAACATAAACCAACCGAGTTAGCCACTGACGCGCTTTTCTAGACAAATGCTTTGTAATATATGCATCCGTATTCATATTGGTTGTGTGCGCCGCCACGCGTGTGTTAGGCTCATGAGAAAATTGTATCAAAATAACAAATATAAAACCAACACTCTATATTTTATGCAAGTATTAAGTCGTTTTATAATGTAGGTAAGCCCATGATTATCGACGAAAGCATTAAACATAATACTCTTCGAAACGGTCATAAATATGCAAGCGATCGTATGCATCAAACTAATTTAGAAAAAGAAAAAGACTTCAGGATTTCAAGTTTAGAAACGATGAATTATGAGAAACATTTTTTATGGCGCATACTAATGCGTTCACTCTCGGAACCTAAAAACCATCAACAATGATCTCGTACATTATTAAACAGACTGGTAAATGTGTGAATAAGCTTAATGTTTTAAAGAAGATGTGCGGATAGCGTAACAATTATTGGCGCTGAAAGCAAAATCAGCCAACCTAGTTCGAATTCCGGTTATTTTGTTGGGTCCACTTTCACGCAAATTCCCTTGGAAAAGACATTAATCGATCACTTCTCCCCCAGCTATATGTTAAATAGCAGAATATACTAGGCTCTCTAGCTTTGCCTGTCAAACTGTCTAAAAGGACAGCTCTTAAAACTATATAGTAGGCATCGTGATAACGATCCACTATATTTCCCAAGTCATAGTAATGCACGAATATTAACGAAAAAGAGGCAGGGAGCCGTGATCGCCGACACCCTGAAGGTACACAGAATTTAAAATAATGTTTGTGAATAATTATCATCAAATTTCAGATAATAAAACGTCTTCACTCGAGTATGGATCGTTGAGTGAGAATTATTAAATACAGTAGTTTACCATTCATTATTCTGCGATAAACGTTCTAGTGATAAACATTACTTGCGATAAACGTTCTTGTGATAAATGTTACCTGTGATAAACGTTACTCGAAATAAACGTTCTTATGATAAACGTTCTTATGGTAAATGTTACGTGTGATAAAACGTTACTTGCGATAAACGTTCTTATGATAAATATTACTTGCGAGAAACGCCATTTGCGAGAAACGTTCTTGTGATAACGTACTTATGATAAATGTTACTTGCGATAAACGTTCCTGTGGTAAACGTTCTTGTGATAAACTTTACTTGCGATAATGTGCTTATGATAAACGTTACTTGCGATAATGTACTTATGATAAACGCTACTTGCGATTAACGTTACTTGAGATAAAAGTTCTTGCAATAAACCTTACTTGCGATAAAAGTTCTTCGATCAATTTTATATAGGACAAACGTTATTTGCGACAAACGTTCTTATGAGAAATGTTCTTGTGATACATGTTACGCGCGATAAACGCTACTTGTGATAAACGTTCTTATGATAAACGTTACTTTCGATAAACATTCTTACAATAAACGTTACTTGCGATAAAAGTTACTTGCGAGAGACGTTACTTGTGATAAAGGTTACCTCTATTGAAATAAACGGTATTTCACAGCGGTATTTTTCTTAAATTCTGCCACAATTTAACTTCTTTAAAAAGACTGTTGTTTCTCTTCAAGAAAAGTCTCCTCAATTCAACATGTTCGGACATGTGTAGATAATTTGGTTTCGATCGGTGTAGTCATTGTTCCGTGAAATCTATCTTTAAATCTATAAAGACATTAAAGATTAATCAACTTGACAGACTTCTTACCCGGTTATCTACTCAGCATTGAATACATGTTATATAGCTAGCTCTTCAGTATTCAATGTTGGCTCTGAAGGAGAGAGAAGCTAGGCTGGTACTAACTTGTATCAGATCAAAGAAAAGTCCTTAATCTGGGACCATTTGTTGCACCTACCGTTCACTTTATGCGAGACTTAAGTAAGTACTAAGCAGTGTTTTAGTACAATTATAAACTTTTATGGTACTAGTGTTGTTGGTAACGATATTGGCAGGAAGTTATAGAAGAGAAAAAGAAAAGAATATATATATATATATTTGTGTAGACAGAGGTGGTTATATGTATGTGTTTTATGTTGTAGTTTTGTTGAAGTTATATTTTGGAATACCGTTTGATTTAAGAAATTGTAGAATATTATATGGATTAATGTCATAAAAGTGTTCTTTCATGTTGGTTTGTTGGTTGAATTTCTTTGTCGGTATATCAAGATCTATCGGTTAATAATTTGTATGTAATTTCATGTTTTCGGCTACAGATATTTTGTACGTAATTTTATACTTTCAGAGTAAAGATATATTTTTTAGATATATATTTTGTAGATCATAAAATGTATTGTTGGTAATTTTACTATAAAAATGCATTTTTATATTTTAATGTTGCATTGATAGTCATTTTGCTATAAAAATGTATTGTTGGTTATTTTATTATAAAAATGTACTATTGATTTTTGTTTGGACCTTCATTATTTGCCCATAGCTGGGACCCTAACAAGTGTTACCACCCCGAGGTCTAGGTAGACCTGGGAACGACAGCAATTAAGAGGTGGTTCCACGCTCCTCAAAACTTCCAATCTTCCGATCAGAGGCCTTGCTGCCGGATGTAGTTTATCGTCATAACCAGGACGACTCACGAACACACACATATACACACACACACACACACACACACACACACACACACACACACACACACACACACACACACACACACACACACCCACACACATATATATTTTTAAAAACATTGTTTATTCACAACGTGTATTGAAAGAGTTAACAGTAAAAGAATCTAAATATATTCTGAATGTTACGATAGAAAGCAACAAGAAAACAAATAACAATCGGGTAAAAAATTAATATTAATAACACGAAATATGATTTTGTTTTCATTAATAGGATGTATAATCATGATTAAAGAATTAGTTAATTATTTCCTTACGAGTTGTTCTGGGAATTCGGTTTTATGTTAAAGAAGCTGGATGTGCGTGTGGAGTAATGAGAAGCGTCTCGGAATGATAAATCAGAGAGTCGAGTTCGAATTCCAGTAGAGTTCGTTACATTCAAATATTCTTGCGATAGGTATGAATCCACTTCTTATCCCCCAGCTGTAAGTTAAATAGTAGGGATTATATCTGGAATAATGCTTGCTATTCTCGAAAAATTGCTAATGCAATATTCACTCGCCGAAAACAAAAAGAATTATTCTTACGGTGCAAATAGATGTTTCAGTTTTAAATAACCTACAAAGGGTTGATATATCGTAATAAATCCAAATCAATTATGTCGAAGTAGGCTTCTGTATTGTTAAATATTTAATAAGTTCTGCTTGATCAAGTGCAAGGCCACAAACATCTTATAATATCCATTGTTTTTAATAGGTCACCTTTCTCACAAATGAACAAGTTAATCATTATTCAACTTTAATGAACAGAACCGGTGCGTTCCGCGTGATATAACCATGATAGCAATTTAGAACGCCTCAGTTGTGGATTAATGGTTAGCTAGTTGAATAAGTTGATCATCACTACTGAATAGTGAGTTTGATCCTCACTGGCTACCCCAATCATTTGACCCTGTGTCAGAATTAAACAAAGCTTAATAAATAACAACTCGGAGTCCAAATTCTAGTCTAACTTCGATAATTAGAAAAAAAAAGAGTTATTTTAAGGTTACTTGAAGGATGTGAAAGTTGTTTAATGGCTAGAGGCTCGGAACATGAAAACGGCGAGCCGAGTTCGAATTCTCTTTCGTTTCGCACAAATACTCTTGGGAAAGGTATGAATCCATAATTTCTAACCCCAGCTTTGGATTAAACAGCAGAGCATACACTTTAGCTGTGGTTGGTACTTAGTCAAGGAGGAGAACTCTGAATTCAAAACCATACATTACTCTGGTGGGGAATATACTTGAACTGAAACTAATGTGCGATCATTGTAGTTGAGGTATAAACCACATAAATGACTTCGTGAGTGTTGAAAAAAAAACTTACAAATAGACCAGAGCAGATGGGCAGACATGAAAACAAGCAACCATATTGAAGAGGAGAAATTACATGTATTTGCAATGTGAATTTAAGTCAGAACAGTTCTATCGCGTCGGATTAATCGTAAGCAATTTTATTCTTCTGTTTTAAGCGTTTTTCATAAATAGTAAATGATCGATCGACAGCATTAAAAAGATGATTAACGTTTTAGTCATTGCTACTGAGTTTCGTTCTTACTGTAGTCAGGCACAAGGTGCCTATGAGCATCAAACTACACTGGCTAATTAATCTGCGATGCTAGATCGTTAATCAACGATCTACGGCAGTTGGGCAGGATGATTTCCGTTATGAATGCAATTTCTGTTCAATTGAAGAAAATAGACAACAGTAAATTATTCATACGTAAATTTTAAGAAATCACTACTCAAACTAATGTACAAAATCTACGAAAAATAACTCTGGCCTTTGGACAGTATTTGCCCGCGCTTGAAGCGAAAGGTATGGAGATTCCTTGATGTTGACAAGATGAAGCATAAGGATGGTCTTTTCATGCGTGTCGGGTTGGAATTAATTCCTGGTAAGCCTGGAGATTATCTTCAGTGTCATCAGTGTGATGAAAATTAATACAAATGGGAAAGCTAATAAAATAACAATATATATATATATATATATATATATATATATATATATATATATATATATATATATATACGAAGAATTAGACTTGCGGCCAAGGAGAAGCGTCACGGATGTCCCATATATAAAGATTTCATGGATTTATTTTTAATCCGATATTTTTAATACTTCAAATGTCATACGCGTGTTTGAAATAGACGCCCGTCTTTATTTTAAGCAGTATACATATATATATATATATATATATATATATATATATATATATATATATATATATATATATATATATATGAATGAAGAAATATAGTTTTAAGGTGTGCTATATTTAGATAAAGTGGTCAATATCAGAGATATGTTAATATAAATATAAAATTGAACATTGAAGTCATCACTCAGAAGCGATAGGCTGTTTCATGCTAGACGCAATCATCAGGCCACCCGACGATTGCGTCTAGCATGAAACAGCCTGTCGCCTCTGAGTGTTGATTCAATGTTCAATTTTATATATATATATATATATATATATATATATATGTGTGTGTGTGTGTGTGTGTGTGTATGACCTTCCTTGAATATCATACCACTGAGACATGAAACTCATTCATCACACAGTATAAATCAACATTGTATAGTGGCTGTCAGTTTCTTACCAAGACTGTCATAACACACACACACACACACACACACACACACACACACACACACATATATATATATATATATATATATATATATATACAGAGAGAGAGAGAGAGAGAGAGAGAGAGAGAGAGAGAGCGAGAGAGAGTGAGAGAGAAAATAAAATTAAATGTTCTCAATTCGGAGTTACCTCACTATGGTTATCTACTCGTCAGGCTTTTGATATTAAAAAATGAATAAATTCTTTTTCTCCACTGATGAGTGGATACCATATATGTGAAACTCCGAATCGTGGAGATAAGTTGAACATTTAATTTTAATTATTTTATACGCTGACTATGAAGGAGTGATGTTAGAACTGTGAAATCTTGCATCCATTAATTTCGACTCTTGTTACTAACTGCATTATTATTTTTTTTCAATTAAACTGACATCTGACTGTTGAAAGAAATATGTTCAATCTGTTGGTCAAAAAGTTCTCAACAGCAGGCATGACTTCATAATCATTGCAATACTGGTTCCCAGACAAGTGCTTTTCGTGTTGGGGAACAGATGATAGTTACATCAGGAGTATAGGGAGGGTGATCAACCAGTTCAAAACCACAATTACGCACAACAGTCATTGAAATCAAGGTCCTGTGTAGTGGAGCATTGTCCAGATGAAAAGATCCCTTCCATCAGTTTTCCTGATGGTGTTGCTCTTTTGAAGATAGTCATTAAACGCAATGCCATTTTAATCCACAAAACCTGAGGTCATCACCTTCCCTGTGAATAAGACGACCTTGGCCTTCTTTGGAGTAGACGAGGAGGGGTGTTTCCATTGGATGGAGTGTCTCTTTGGCCCAAAATGATGAACCCAGCACTCATCCTGGGGTTAGGAAATGTTCAGGGAAACCAGCTTGATTTGCCTCAATGTCAGATTTTCCCGTGATCTTCTCAATCAGGTGCACTTTTCATTACGTATACCTGATGCCCACCAAGCAGAAACTTTCGTCATGTGCACAATATTCGCAACTCTCTCACGGGATCTGCTAATAATACTGGCTATTGTATTTATAGTCAGTCGCCTGTCGTTCATCAACATGTGGTGAACACGATCAACGTTCTCCTCCGTGGTAGCAGTTGCAGGACGTCCAGACCTTGGGTCATCTTCAAGATTCTCCCTTCCCCCTCCTAAATTCAGCTGTCCACTTTTGCACTGTTGATAAAGCTGGAGCATCATACCTTAATGTAGCAACCATGTTAGCATGAATGTTTGGGGGGGGGGGGGGCTAAACCGCTTTTCGGCATGTTTTTGATAACACCACGATACCAAGATTTGCCCATTTTCAAGTGAAGTAGCTACTAGTTACTTTTGAAGTCTTCTTTGAACTGTCAGATATTAGTTTACCTGGAAATAAACAATGCAGTTATTAATAAGAGATGGAATTAATGCATGCAAGATTTTACATACCCCGCCTATGAACTTTTCAGCCTACCCTTGTATAGATCTCACTGCATGACCCCGAGACAAAACTCATATGCACCAGGTAATTACCTACACTTATCCAATGATTATATCCACTCATAGTAAATTCAGGCGATACAATTTTGAAACCTTAAACATAATGTCTGTTCTTTCCAATCAAAGGTTTCCGTTTGATGTTGAACATGATACCTACTGAGGAGGTTATCAGAGGCAGAAGACAAAGTCGAATAATTATCGTTTTTGTCGCTAATAAGAAACACCGGCATATAGGACGTACGCTAAATTTAGCATGGAATATGTTGGAATATATATATATATATCCATTCAAAAGTTACATGGATCATTACTGTGATTTGCAGATCTCAAACTTGACTACAAGCCTGACTTTCCCTGTATAAGACATAGAGTAAATTTGAAAATATTGGGTACTCTTACGAATTTTGGGAAATGGTCTTATTTTTAGTTAAAAGATTTTTCTTACCGATAATCTTCTCTGAAAATGGATTCCCCTCTGGACACAGGAGAAAGTAAAAGACTACGTCGAAATCATTTTGGAAAGAGAAAGTTCTGCAAACATTTACAAAAGGTTAATGAATATTTATGGCAATGCTGTGCCTCATATAAGCACAGTGTGAAAACGGGTTGAAAATGGTAATCTTCGAGAGAAAGGATAAATCAGCCTTAGTGACAGGCCCCTCGGTGGCAGGCCAGCTGCAGTTGTGAATAAGGATATGACTAAAAAATCTCATGCTCTCATTATAACAGACAGAAGAATAACTATTGAAACAATGCGGGAACACTTTCAGGTGAGCTACGGTAGGGTCAGCAGTTTAGTGCGCTCGCTCTCTCTCTCTCTCTCTCTCGCTCTCTCTCATTCACACTATTGAGCTCTTTCAAATGCCTGTGCAAACGGGGTCCTAGAAACTCATGAGTTTGGCTCCCATATCACGTTGAAACAACAGTTCTCATACGATCAACAAAGTTAAACAACGTCGGGTCTGGTCAGTGCCTAGATCGGTGACCGCTTGGGAATACCAGGTGCTTATATTTGGATGTGCGGGTGGTGTAATGGGTAACGGCTTGGAATTGGAAATTGGAGAGCTGAGTTCGAACTCCAGTTGCGTTCGCTATATTCACTTACGCGCAAATATTCTTGGGATATGTATGAATCCACATCTTCTCCCTCAGCTATGGATTAATTAGTAGAAGTTGTATCAGTAAATGATTATTATCTCCAAAAAATGATATGTAGCATAGATGACGGTTTACTCTAGACTTGAAGAGTTTAAGATTGCAGTGACCGGGGAAGAATTCCCTCAAGAGACTGTTACACAAAGTAGCAGTTCTTAAGAAGAAGCTGTCTGAATGGAATTTCCTTCTTATCACTGGAATTCGAAGAGAATGGGGATGATTCGACCCTGTGTACGTAGAATGGCGGGTTCTTTTGAGAAGGAAAGAGACCCCGTTGGAGACGAGATTTGTAGTACTGGGTCGTTTTTTTAATATTTTGGTATGCCTGAGTGCTTTTACTATTAAATCTCTTATAAATAAATAAAAAGAAGAAATTACTTTTTTGAGACTGACTCTCGTATATACCCAGGTCTTTTGACTGTTTCTTAAGAAATGTAAAATGAATTCGTAAACTGTAATTCAAAGTTTAATTTATCAAAATCCCCAGGGAAAAATACTGAAGCTCTATCAAAATAAACTGCAAGTTTACCGTATTAGTTTAACTCTGAACACGTCAATCAAAGTCAGGCATTATTTAGAGTTGTCATTGTTTAAAAGTGACTAATATTTAAAAGGTTAAAGACTTGAGTAGCAGGAGTTTATCAAACAATGTATAGTGGCTTCTCAATTTACGTCATTTTTTGTTTAACTGACACTCTGAATCCATGAGCTATTAACTGACAATATATAGTGACGTTCATTGGGAACTTGACATAAAGTAACTTTTTTTTTTACTGTTGTTGTCCCAATACAAAAGTTCAGAGCCACTCAAGGTAGAGGGTTACTCAATCAGGTTGTTGAATGTAGATAACAGTTGACCCTAGATTTGAAAAGATTAGTATTGTCGAGAGTTCTTTCCACAAAGTAGAGGTTCTTGGGGTGAAGCTGTCCAAATGAAACTTCTTTCTTATCAATGGGCTTTTGATTGGCTGATTTGTTTTTACGGTATATCAACCTTTTAAAGGTTATTTAAAGCCAGAAAATATTTTTTGAATTGTAAGAAGAATTTTTGGGAGATAATACTGATACAGGTACCAGGTACAACTTGGCACATAGTTAGGGGGAGAAGTGGTGGTGTCATACCTTACCCAATGGTATTTGCTCATGCGAATATAATGGACCCGACTGGAATTGGAACTCGGCTCTCCTATTTCCAATTTCGAGCCTTTATCCATTACACTGTCCGCACACACAAGCATACAGCACCTAATATTCGCAAGTGCTCACCCATTTAGGTACTGACCAAGCTCAACGTTGGTTAACTTCAGTGACCGTACGGGAACCGATGTTTCAACGCGATATGGCTGTATATCTCTTACCAATGGGATACAAAAAGAATGAGGATTATTCGATCTTCTATAATGTGACATGGCGGTTCTTATCTGTATAGGTCTGGACAGGTGGAATTAAGTAATATAGCTCATCAGAACATTTGCCATAGAAATAGCGATAGAGTAACGTGAGGCTTTCGGCGTTTCATCTGTGGGAAAGAGGTTGCAGAGTGAAAAATAATTCATTACCCACACGGTCGCGTAGACGCTCTAACTGTTAGAATGCAATTCACTCTGTTTAATCTATTGAAGCGATGTCAGTTATCACTCACTACCTTGTCGGTTTGTGCATTATTATGCCCAGCTTAGTAAATGCATATTTGCAGACCCAACATCGTAGATAGAAGTCAAATCAAATCCCAAGCAGTTCGTCAGAGTATCATATTTCTTTATTACAACGGAGTTACTTGGTTGATCCATCTTCGTTTTACCTAATTTCGACAGGCCGTACTGGATTAAGAAGCAGGAAGTGGAGTGGATTTATATTTTTCCAAGTGAACACAAACTACCTCAATCAGAATTTGAACTCGGTTCGCTGATTTAATAATTTTGTAGTGTAATTTCGAAAACAGTTTGGAAGAGGTCGAAGTTTGTGCCAATACATAGTCACACGTCCTCAACTAATTTTGAAATGAGTTGTTATCATATCACTCTTGTTTGTTCACTCTCTTTGTCATTGTTAGCATTGATCAAGGCATGGCCAAGTGGTTAGAGTAATAGTGTTCTGACCATGAGACTCAGATGACTTCTTGATAATATTGGACTAGGGAGAGAATCCCAGCATGTCGCACTATTGGAAAGTGCCTGAAAGCCGTACCACTGGTTGACCCAAGCCGTTTCAATAAAATTAGACAGAGGAAATTGTTCAGAAGTCGTCAGTATTTTGTGCTAGGACACAGATACAAGTCTTCACCAAAGGGGAAGAGAGAAGCTCTTTAGCCTTGGTTGGCAACTGGTCTAGAGATAGTGTCTCGATAGAAAAATAAATAGATAAATAAAACAGCCTGGATACTCATGGGGAAGTATATCGATTTGAAAAACGTAGAATGGCTAAAGTTCTTAAATAAAAGAAAACCCCACTATTATTTCAAGCTTATTTTGGTTGGTATAACGATTTTACTAAACGTAGCTTAGACGTGGCACGAGGCCGAACGTGTGGAACACCCAGTGAGGATCGAACTCAATTGCAATTGATGTAGCGAGACAAGCTCGTTAACCATTACACCACATCGAAGGGCTCTCATCTTAATTGATATAAGTGCTAATAAAAAGAACGTGAGTACGTAATCATCCGGAAACGGAAATAGAGCAATGTTATTACATTCACTTTATATGTATGTGTGTGCGTGTGTGTGTGTGCATTTGAGCGATCGACAGACAGATAGACAGTGCGAGAGAGAGATAATGTGAGAGATAGAGGGATGCAGCGGCAGAGTGTTACCATCGTCAGTTAAGTTCATCTCATGTGAACACTAACAACTATTTAAGATTTTTATGAGTATTCTTGGCAGACTAAAATTTTTCGCTAAATCGTGAATAGATTTCGTCTGTCAGAAGACATTTTGTCATGGGGTAATTTTATTTGCAGAATGACTTTATTAATAGATTTGCTAGTGTTTTTTTTTTTTTTTTTACTAAACTTCACCCAATGCAAAGCTCGAGAGCCACTCAAGGTAGATTGTTCCTGAACGAAGTGTTATCATACGAATGTAAGAGTTTGATTGGTTGATTTGTTTTGTTTTTTTAAGGCTTATCAACCTTTTGTGGGTTATTTAAAGCCGAAACATATTTCGGATTGTAAGCATTTTTTGTAAATGAATATTACGTTAACATTTTTTTAAAATAGCAATGATTTTTCCAGATACGAACATTACTATTTAACCCATACCTGGGGGTGATTGACTGATTGATTTTTACGACTTATCAACCGTATTGGTTAATTAAAGCCAAAACATATTTGAATTGTAAAAATATTTTTTTGAAAGTGAATATTGCATTAGAATTTTTTCAGATATACTTTTTTAAATACAAGTCAATTTTTTTTCAAAGACAAGTCTTACTATTTAACCCATAGCTGGTTGAGGAGATATATTCAAATCTTGTCCTAGTGTATTTGCGTGTAAGTGAATGTAACGAACGCGACTAGAATTTTAACTCGGCTCTCCGATTTCTTATTCCGAGCCGCTATCCATTACACCACCCGCACATCCACGTATGCAAAAATAAGTAGAACAGTGAAGATAATGCGGTTAAAGAGGGTAGATAACGATTGAACCTTGACTTGAAGTTAATGTTGTAGCGTTTCGGGAAGCATCCACACAGGAGTTCACAAAGTAGTCGTACTTGGGAAAACGTTGTCTGTGTTGAATTTCCTGCTTACAGTTGGAATACGGAGGAAATGTGGATGATTCGACTACGTGGAAGCAACATAGTGATTTCTAGCTGTAAAAGTCTGAACTGAAGAATCTAAAGAGTGTATATAGCTCATCTGAACATTTGCCATAGAAATAGCGATAGTGGGAAAACAGGCTGCAGAGTGGAAAATAAGCTTACCGCTACAAGACTGCGTGAACGATTTTGAACTCAATCAAGGCTGGAAAGTGTGCATTGAGCACTGCCAGGTCATATGTAGCAGTAATACTCCATTTTTAGTTTAATCTGACCCTGTAAAAAATAAAGCTTCCAAATATATAATATTGTATGCAAAACGGATTTTGAGAAAATGTAAGGGATACTATTTTTTTAAAAATAAATGATTATTGAATCATAAGTTTACAAAACTTTTTTTTTCGAGACCCATTGTTTTGAATAGAGTTTTTCTTATCTTCCTTTTAGAAGAAGAACGCACGCGAATAATAAACTAACCGATTTCAGAATTTTTTGCTTTAACCATATACCCCCTGTACATGCCAGTGTGTATTAATAGTTATTGTTATTTGTGTGGTGATTAGTAAAACTAGTAGCTTTTACTTTGGGGAAATTGTTTTGGGTTAATTAATTGGTTGTATCCATTCACCGAGGGGAAAAAATGTAAATGCTACACATCATACTCACGGAACAATAAAAACAGCAAAAATCGAACTCGAAATCGATTCTAATACAATCGAACCAACTAAAGAATCACTCAACAAAAATGAATGAATAAAAATCAATAAAAATAAATAAATGAAAGGGAAAATAAACGTAAATCCCAGAGCAATGTTGTAATGGTCCACCCAGTTCTAGAATCTGCCCAAACATGTCCGTCTGCGCTTCGCTGTAGGCATGCTATGTAACTAAATGGTTGACTCAGAACACTCGTTACCTTATCGAATATCGTTCCCCGGTGACTGGCCGACCAACTGGCTGCCCAGAAAGTCTTCAGTATTTTCGATCCCACAAGTTTATTATTAATGTCGACATTATTATTCATTGCCTGTCGATGTGATGTGGAATCTAAGGCGCCATTTTGTCCCCTGGAATCTTTGAAGAGGAAGATTAACAGTTAGGATTTAAAATTGAAAGAAAAGGAAACAGTAACTTCAGGTAGGTGACTGATAAGAGGAAGAATGCTTGAGAGTTGTGCCCTTTTGTTTTTGAGACACGTTCCAACGTGCCGAGTCGCTTCTTTTTGTATATTTTTCTATCCTGTCAACTTCTTTTAATGTCTCCATTATGGCGTGTTAGAATTATGTTAACAATATGCTAACATATATGAAGGGTTTTCAAGAAGTGTGATTAATTTTTAAAGAAACTAACGCTATCGCCAAATTTTAAGGGAAGTTTAACTTAATTGTAGTTTTCGTTGGTTTGTTTGGAGTCTAAACTGATGTCTATTTTGTTCATTCTCACTGAAATATATATATAAATCTAGATTAATTTTATGATTTGCAGTATCAATCCCTTGATTAACAAGGGCTTGGTGTTTTAAACTGAATTTAAGAAAAAGTTTTCACTGTTTTGTGATTAAGACATCGTTACTCATCCTTCCTGTAATCTGAAATGACCCTCAGTTAAAAAAATCGTCTTAAGTACTTTTGCTTTGATATGAAATTAAAGAATTTTCTTGCCTACATATTACTTTGTTGTACATTTATTGCGTATGGCGTTTTACAACGCGACGTAGCGTGGTTTTACTGATACTGAAATACTTTACGATAGGTATGTCCAATATTTCGCTAAAAAGTGGTATACCTTGACGACAAAAGGTCCCCAAATTGATAAAACATTTTTTAACGTTTAAATATTTATGTTGTTATTAAAGAGGAAAGACCAAAGTATTTTCTGAATATTTTTTCAGATTTTTTAATCCTTCCTATAAATGTTAAAAATTTTATTAAAAATCTTGTTTTTTTTCGAGTCAAAAAATTTCATAAAATCGAACTTATCGACATTTCTCTCGGAAAGATCATAGTTTGTTAGTTAAAAAATCATGAAAAATCAATTACACCTTTTTCTTTTGTTATCTTAGGAAATTTAGAATGATTAAAGTATACTTAATGTAATTTGAAAGAAACATTACTTACATTTTTAGCAGAAAATTTTTTAAGAGAGATATTTCCAACCAGGGTGCTCTATTTTGACAGGCGTTGATTGATGTACGTCAATATATTCACAACTTACGGTACGGAAATTTATTGGATGGTAGCACAGAAGTGATATAATTCGTTCTAATTTTAAGTGAATCTGGTTAGTAGATTTTTTTTTAAAAAAATTCACTTTCAAATTTTTTTTTTTTTTTTTTTTTACCTTACGTTTGAGGAAGAATTCTGCACTGAAAATAACATTTAAATTATGAAAGAAAATCAAATTTTACAAGTAAAAATAAAACAGTAAAAAAAATACATTTTTTTAAATTGAGGTTTATTATTTCAGTCATGAAATATTTTTCTGGGAATATAAAAATTACATGAAACACCATTAATTGAAACGGGTTAACTTAATGAAATGAGATTTTATTTCTTTTTTATTAAGGCAGATTTTTTTCTATTTATTAATAATTATATGGCAGTAATATGAGTTTTATTTTATTTATTAATAAAATTAACATGCTAATATCATCTATGTTGGTTTTGTTTTGACTCGACAAGTATTTTTTAGTTTGAGTAGTAGCGAGCTAACTCCAGAAAATTTAAACTCCAAAAATCGTTTTAATTGATAATTTGTCGTGTGGATAATAATTCCAAAGTAATGTACAATGAATTTATGCATTCGATTTCAAACTTGAAAATTTGGGTGGACTTCCAAGGGCGTTTTTTTTTTTTTTTTGTAATTGTAAATAGTCGATATTTTCTTTTATCCCACTATTCGATTATATTTGAATAGAAAAAGAAAAAAATTGAAAATAATACGACGATATTCAGAAAACTTGACAAGCGTTGTTTTCTTGTTACTGGACGAATCAAAGCCATTTCTGAAGTAAAAAAAAAACTTGCTTCTATCAAAGGAAACTATTCATGTGACATTATTTCAACAATGTGCATCCGTACTTTCGTTGTAGACGATTTTAAATACAATTTTGGAATATTAAAAATTATTTTTAAAATAATTATGTTTGTCAGATTTTAATAAGCTTTCAAATTTATGATCTTTAAAAAGTAGAGAACATAATATATCATTTCCATAAGGTTGCAGAAAGAACTTAATGTATAAATATATAACAACCTTTTGTCATATTGTGTATTTAAAATTGAAAAAAAAAAGAAAATTAATGTAAAAATTTATTGTTCATCAAAAAATTTTTTTCTTTCAGATAATAATTACCTTCGTATATATTATTCAGAAAAGCCATTAAAAACTTTCTTAATTAAATATTGTCTTAGTTTTATTGGGTTTTGTATTTTTACAATTGAGGTAAAAGTTTGGACAATTTCGGACATTTTTTTAACAAAAAAATCGATGATTTAGATTTTTCAGAGTTTTGTGCATTTAATTAAAAAAAAAAATTGAGGTTGCAAATAAATTTTTTTTTGTGTTTTCATAAAATTAAGTTCGAGGGGGGTAACAGATATAAAAAAAAATATTTATACCATGACTTTCAAAGAGACAAACATTTCTAAAATAAGTTCATTCATTTCTGAATAAGTTCTGAAGTTTTCATTAAAATCCAACAAGTAGTTAATTTTTACAAGAATTTCGAAATTAATGTGTCTTTCAACTGACAAAAAAACAACTAAAAAAAAAACGCTAAAAAGGTCAAAATTGGACATACCTACTTTACGAGATTATCTGGTTAAAAATTTGTTTCATGACGTGATAGGATTTATCGGTTACCCACAATAGTAAAATGTGGCATAAGATCTCTGATTCAATGTGGAATTCAACCGATTTGAACAAACAGGTTACAAAATTACAAAAAGTTTATTGGATTGTTGTAAAATTAACTTTTTTTTTATTATTTACTAAGCGTTGCTTGGTTTTAGCATTGGACACCGAATGAGGTTCTAACTTGCTATACGATAATAATGATCAAATAGCTGACCATTATACAGTGTAACCCGGATATAAGAGACCCGGATATAGGAGAAACCCGGGTATAAGAGAGATTTTCTCTAGTCCCAAATTAGAACCATACTTACCTAAACAAAATAGACCAAACCCGGATATAAGAGACTTCCTCTCCGGTCCAGACAACTCTCTTATATCCGGGTTACACTGTACCACAACGAAGCGCCCATAAAATTCAAGCATTCTAATCACTTTTATCATTTTCAACAATTCTCCCATGGAAATCAATTGTTTTCTGAAGTTAGCACAGCTTGTACACACTCATGCCAACTTTTTAAAAACGGCTGAAAACGTTTTAAAACAATGCGTCGTAAGTCTTTTCTTTTATTTACATTATTTTTTCATAAAGAAATATTTGAAGCATGATGAATAAAATTAGTGGTTACATATTTTTGTAATTAAATGCATAAACCAAAAACTGAAAGAGAGCCGATGTCTTAACATATTGAATTCTACCACAAGGAATCCGTTATCCCAACACTATACGAAACAGGATACGAAGTAAGAAAAAAAAAAAAAAAAAAAAAAAAAAGTGAAAATTAACTGGCTTTAAAATTGCATCCTTTCTGTGGTTTTTAGATGCACCCGTGATTATATTTCTCCAAGCATAAAGGGTAGAAAAAACTGTATGTGAAATTGGTCACCTTATTTAACCTGAGTTGTGTTGATCACCCAATTAAGATTGAAATCACTCTATAGACGAACTTACTAAACATCACTCCGTAGCTATGCCCTTGGCATTATATTTACTGTTGAAAAAAAAAAAATCTGGTTCAAGGTCCAAGAATGGAGAAAGGGTAGGGCTAGTTGTTTCTGTCCTATCATTTAATCTAGCTAGTCACAATCACTGAATTATTCGATGCCGTTTCCTTTCACCCAAACTTAGCATTTACACTTGTCATTCAGTTATGTCCCTTGGCAGTATCTATCGTTCGGGAAGTGCTTTTTATTTTAATGTGAAAAGCACATACTATATTTGAAAGGCTTTCTGCTAAACTAGGCCACATTTTACAAATATCTACCATACGGATGGAAATAAGCAGAGTTATTTTCTTACAATAGAAATGTGGGCTTTTTTAATTCTGTTCTGGGTATGACGATAAACTACATCCGCGTCCTGGGTAAGACGATAAACTACGTCCAACAGCAAGGTTGGGTCAGGAGGTTTTGAGGATCACGGAACCACCTCCTAATTGCTGGTGTTCCCAAGTCCACTCTAACCCGAGGTGGTAGCACCTGTTAGGGTCCCAGCTATGGGCAAATAGTTAACACCCAAACTTGTGTAAAAATAGGTTTTAATACCAGAAATACTTTGCCATAAAAAAATTATTACCAGCAATAATTTTTGAAGGAAAAATTATTATCAGCAATACTTAATACTGGAGGGCACAGAATGCCTAATATGCACTACATGCCAAGAGAAATTTACGTGCTGACCCGCCTTTACATAGGCCACACCTACATCACCCTCCATTATTTACTAGAGGGCACAGAATCCCCAATATGCAATACATGCCAAGAGAAATTTACAGTGAAACATATACTGTTAGAGTGTGTAGATTTTGATCTAGTGTGAACAAAATATTACCAAGTGAGTAATTTAAAAAAACTTTTTATAAAAATAAATCCATCCCAAGATTGTAAATTTCCTAAAAGAAGTTGAATTGTACTCAAAAATATGAGTAATTGAAAAATGGTTCAAATATATTTGTATACATACACACCATTTTTTTTTACCAAACTATCGCTTTGAATCTATTTCAAAAATTTTATTGGCATTAAATGACCCACTGAGGTTTTCATATGCCATAAAACAACTAACCAACAACCAACTTGTTTAAATACCAAAAAACAAGGAAATATACGCAATTTTATATCTGCTTTTATATTTAAATCAAAATCTGAAATCCTATCATCGTTACAATGTTTTCTCCAAGGAATGAGTTATAATAAAATTAGAAATAAAACGAGTCAACGAGTGTAGGGAAAGCTAATTTGTTACGATTTATTTGTTATATAATAATTGATTATATATAATATATATTATATATAATATTATATATATTATAATATTTAAAAAAAAAAAGATTCCTTCGCTACATAAGAGTTCTCATGTTTCAAAAGCGAGAGCCGAGACCCTTAATATAATTTTTGAAATTAAGTTGAATTAAGGTGTCTGGTCACGCTTCCTCGTCAAGCGAGCAACTTAATTTCAAAAATATTAGGGGTCTCGGCTCTCGCTTTTCAAACATGAGAACTCTTATGCAGCGAATGAATCATATTTTTAAAAAAAAATTATAATATAAGCTCTACTTCTGTATGGAGCACTGTCTTTTTAAAAATAAAAGCAAAAATACTAAGGAACTCCGGATTATTTACGTAACGTGTTCTTTCCTATTTTTCTGCATACCTGCACATATATATATATATATATATATATATATATATATATATATATATATATATAATATTCTATTAGAGAAGGCGTCTACCTTAGGATTCAGATTGATTGATTCGTTTTTACGGCTTGTCAACACTTTGCATGATATTTAAACCCAGAAAATACTTTTTAGATTATAAGAATTTTTTGAGAGATAATAATGGTTTAGTGATACAAGTCTTACTAATTAACCCATAGCTGCGGTGAAAGAGGTGGATTCATACCTTTCCCAAGGTATTTGCGGGTAAGTGAATATAACGAACCCAACGGGAATTGAACACTGTTTTTCGATTAAAAATTCCAAGCCATTATCTACTGTACCACCTGCACATCCAAACCTACAGCAATCCCAAGCGGTCACCTATCTAGGTACAAACCAGGCTGGACGTTCCTTAACTATGGTGATCGTACGGGAACCGGTGTTTCAACGCTGTATGGCTGTAAACCTCTTGAGATTCAAAGTTTTTCAGATATTGGTATGTCGGGAGTTTATTCCACAAAGTAGCGAGTCTCAAAAAGAAGCCGTCTGAGTGGGACTTCCTTCTTACCCATGAAATACAAGGGGAATGAAGATGATTTGATCTTTTGTACGTGGCATAGTTGTAAAGGTCTGAACTGGCGTAACAAAGGAATGTAGGTAGTCTGAATACTTGTCATGGAAATAGCGATAGAGCAGCCTTCGTCTGTAAGGAAAGCGGCTGTAGGTTGAAAATAATCAATCACCCACATGATTAAGCATTTTTGAACTCAACGCTGAACCGTGAAGATTAACCAGTTCATTTCCAGATATGGTAGCAATTTTTCGTTTGCTCTTGCTTTTGTAAAGATAGAGCATAGTAAGTAAAGTCCAGTATTTTTTGAGTGGTACAAGGAGCCGACCATTTTCCCAACATCTTTAGCAATGGATTGTATATATGAGTTTCTCTTGAGGGCTGGGATGAACTTCAATCCCCAAAGACATTCAATTGAAAGAGTTTCATTGAGAGTGCAACCGTTCTGCTCGATAATGAGGGAACAGCCTTTCTCGGCATGCTTCATGTTTTTTAATCGTCAGGTTAATGCTCGAACAAGGAAGATTTTGTAAGTTTTTTTTTTGTAATCGATTTTTCTTATATCGCTACAATTTTTCTTTTTTGGGGAATGAATGCGTAGAGACACTCTGTCCATAGTGCACTTTCGAATAATACTTTAGCCATCTTAAAATGGCGTAATTTTAGAACTAATGAGGATTGTTAATGTGTTGTTTTGTGTTTTTATAATGGTCTTCCATATTTTGCCTTACACAGACATAAGAATATTTTAGAGCGTTCTTAAATTTAAAATTTCGAGAATTTAACGATATTTTCCTCCACCTTACCTCTGTTTATAAATTACATGTTGTAAATAAAATCCTTACATTTATTTTGGTAAAATTCTTCGTTGGTAAAGAAAGGTTTTCCGTTAGTTTTTATTCATGCATATATATATATATATATATATATATATATATATATATGTTCAAATCGTCTGATGATAGCGTAAGCGTAAAACTACAGCCATCTTTTCATAGGAATTAACGATGTTAAGCGGTCTTTGTTCTATCTAGGCAATGTAGGCTCTGAGCAGTTTACTGAGTAGCCTTTCTTCTTTTTCTTTTTCTCAGTATTGTCGATTTTGTTCCAGATTTTATCTGGACAAGGGTTTTAGATTGTTGGAAACTTGTCCGTTAATTCCATCAACGGTTTTGTTTTTTGTTTTTTTCTAAATATATATATAAAAATAAATGTATGTGCAAGTTTACACACACACACACACACACACACACACACACACATATATATATATATATATATATATATATATATCCTTTGGTGCAAATAAAACAGTGCTTAGTGAAAAATAACAGGCCTATTAAGTATATATTAATAAATATACATAATTTCCGACGACGAGTGTACAACTCGGAGTTTTATGCACCATGCAATCATTAGGTACGTACGTGATGATCGCATAGTGCATCAAACTCCGAGTCTTACTGTCGGCGTGGGGCATTATGTATATTTATTAAATACTAAGTATTAATATTAAGTATATTTATTAATATATATATATATATATATATATATATATATATTTATTTATTTATTTCTAAAGTAATGAAATTTTCTATTTAGTAATCCGACAAATTTTATCACTTAAAATTTATTTTTCGTGGATACCCATATTTAATTAGACGCTCCTTTATTTATTAAACAGAATATTTATTTATTTTCATCTACCGGCTTGAATATTTGAGAAATCTTATCAGAAATGTACGAAGCAAGAGAAACGTCATTAAACCCGACGTGCTCTAGACCAACTCGGCAAATTTTGTCTAAATCACGCCGGATCGTCTACTCAAATATGGGGTCCTCTAAATATAACCTCTAAGTGTTAATATATATATATATATATATATATATGTGTGTGTGTGTGTGTCTTTCAGAATCCAGATAAGAAGACGATTCGGCTTCTTTTAGATGGCATGAAAATCTCATTAGACACAGCGCTGTTAACAAGTAGATCACTTTGCGTGTTTCGAAGATAAAACTGTTAGAATCCAAACGATCTTTCCAAATGGGATGTTGTAACTCATTAGCGAATATCGAATAACAATTCTTCTTATTCTATTTCACGTCGCTATCCTCTTCCTTTCAGTCCCTATAGGGTGAAAAATATTTAAAACAAGTCCTTCCTACCAAGGCCACAACTGCTATTACCAGTCAAGTGCCATGTTGGTCACGTGTATGCTATCGCTAAGTGAGACAGATCATTTTCATTTAATATTTTCTCAATGTCTGTATCATGAATTTAAAAAAACTACTATAGTAATTATTTTAGTTTATAACATATTTGAAATTCATATTGTATTCTGTCTAATATATAAATTTAAATGTAAGTTTCGGGGGTGTGTGTAAAATTAGTAATTCTTTGATAATGTTTAAATTCGTAATTAAATTTGTTTTATTATGAAGCGTTGTTTGAAAGATTTTTCGAGGTAAGAATTTGGAAACAAATATTTTGTTGAATACAAAATATGCTTTAATGTTTGGAAAATTTTGAATGGCAGAATGTTGCTTTGGTTTTCATTTTTCTTTCTCTTCTCTTTCTCTCTTTTGTCTAATTTCTAACCTTAGTCTAGTCTAATTTCTAACCTTAATCTAGTCTAATTTCATAGTTATAATTCATGATACATACTACTAATATATATATATATATATATATATATATATATATATATATATATATATATATATATATAATATTGCGTTTTGGGTAAGAGAGAGTCAAAAACAAGAAACTCTGTATTACTGATAAAAGGATGAAAATGTTAGAAAAGGAAAAAACATGAAAATATTTTACAAATGGGATGCACAATTGTTTCGTCCTGGGTAAGACGATAAACTACGTCCAACAGCAAGGCCTCTGATCAAGAGGTTTTGAGGAGCGTGGAACCACCTCTTAATTGCTGGTGTCCCCAGGTCCACCCTGAGCCGGGGTGGTAGCACCTGTTAGGGTTCCAGCTATGGGTATTATGAAAGTGTAAAAATAGGTTTTAATGCCAGAAATACTTTGTAAAAAAATTATTACCAGCAATAATTTTCTGAAGGAAAAATTATCAGAAAAAAATATTATCAACTATATATTTTTGAAAAAAAAATATTACCAACTATACATTTTTTGAAAAAATATTACCAAAAATAGATTTTTGAAGGAAAAAATATTACCAGCAATACTTTTTTTGAAAAAAAATATAACCAGCAATAAAAATTGTTGGCATTAAATAACCCATTGAGGTGTTGACATGCCGTAAAACAAAACAATAACCAGTAACAAGCACAATTGGTACACAACTGTTCTTTGCTACTGTCGACAGTGATAAACCCATAAAATTATGACGTCAGTTTAAACATACCTTTCTTCCGTACATCGTGACTGTTTTCTTTAGAGCTTTTTTTTTTTATTCTAAATGAAAACTTGGAAATTTTCTTACATATTTCAATGAATTTGTCACTTCAAAATTATAGTTGAGAATTATATTTTACAACTAGGGAAGAAGAATATTACTATTTACACTACTTATATTCGGACTACTGTCCTCATCTTTGTTGTTGTTATCACAACGTTTCGGCCGTTGTGCCCTCCAGCCTTCTCCAGGTGTGTATCAATCTGGGTAACCTACAGGGAATTCTGAACTGACTCCTTTATTTAATCTACGTGGGTAGACTGTTCTCATTCCACTGTCCATGTCTAGGTATATCGTCTAGTTTTTATTTTTATTTAGTACTGCTCAGTTATTACTCAACTGTTTCCACTGAGTCCAAGTACGCACTGCCCGACCTAGAGATTGAACTCGCAATTACTATGTCATCAAATTCACAAACCAACGCTTTAATACACTAGGCCATTGTCCTGTAGGACAAAAAAGAAAAATGTCAGTTTAAACTGACACCAGGAGGATATACACTGAATAATACATCTGAACTGAAATGCATTAGTTTATATATTAGTTTGCATTTGGAGGCGAAATACTCTCAATAATTTTTGGCTGGTTTTAGTGACCGAATTGGTTCCGACATCATCCATGAAATCCGAACTCAATGACTAAATTTAAGACTCTTCTTTCTATTTAATTTAAGCTATTTATTTTAATGGTCAGCGGGTAAATTGTGGCAAAATATAAATGAAGGAAAGACTAAATCGAAAACTGATTGTGAAAATGGCTTCTCCTCATAGTTCAAATGAGAATAAATTAATGATCTAGCATAATTTTCCGATTTTGTTTAAATGTGCAAAATACAAAAATTCATTAAAAGAAAATAACATTAAGTACTGCATTTTTATAATCCATTTATCTCAACACTGTTAAATAAAATTTTAATTTCTGTTGCTGTAAATACTATTTTTGCCTTTTATTTAGGATCACCTCAACAGAAAAAAAAACTAACCACAACGACAGACGATCATTCAGAGTGTAGAAAAATGAGTGAAGCAGACGACACTTCTGAATCGAAAGGCAAAATTTTTACATCAGTCAATCATGCTATGTGCAAATTTCATTGGCAAAATACGCTTTCCATCGACATCCAGCATGTTGTGTTACACTCATCTTACAGCAAGGTAAGGAATATTTTTCATCATAAACTTTTCTAATCGTCTGTATGTTTACTATCAGATACTCTTAAGCAGGGAAAATATATCTTCACCTCTTGATCATTAAGGTCAATCAAGCCACAAAATACATCAATGATTGATATACAGTAAATTTGCATTTTATAATATTTGGTAATCTATATTTAATGATACTACTACTAGTAATAACAATCAGGGGAGCTTTTATTCAAAAAAATTCTGTATGTGCAGAAAACAATACATACTTAAGAAATTCGTAAAAGTTTATATAATGTTCGCATTATCAATATGCGATCAAGAAATGTTATTCGTTAACAAAATTTGATGTAATTATAAACAATACATCGCAGTAATTATTTTATAAAACTGTAATAAGTGAAATTTTAGACGGCAAATAATAAAATATTATAATAGATGTAATGGATTCATATTGAATAAAACTGTATTAATCAAATGTTTATTTTAAACATGAACTTAGATTTAATAAATCCTTGATTAACATCGTATTCATTTAACACTTTCCTGCAACATGAACTGTGGGAAGTCATGACATTTTCTAATGTCGGCAGTCCTACCTGATCTTTACAGGCATTTCGAGGAGAATTTATAATAAAAATAACATTTTGCCATATGCAATGTCCACTTGAGAACTTTGTTAAATGTCGACATTGGAAATTAAACCTGAAATCTTGTAAGAAGTAAATAATTTTATCCATTACGTTACTGAAGATTTTCTTATTTTCAACAGGGAAAATATGAATAAAAATCAGGGCCGGCACTAGGGTCTCGGTCACCCATCCCACATCGAAACTTTGATACGGGACCCCCTCTCTACTACTACATGTCGATTTCAATGTTTCCTAAACTGGGGGCCACAAAGCCTCGAAGGAAATTTGTGGGGGAAGTGCAGCGCTTTTTTAAATTACCAAAAATCAGGGAATTATCCAATTTAAATTAAAATTTCAATACATATTCATTAATTATTTACTTTTATAATGAATTGATTATTTTATTTAAAAAAATCTGAATAAATGTTATTCTTTTTGTAATATCCACCAATATTTTCATGACTAAATTTTACTCAGTATCTGTCTATATTTCTGAGATGAGGTATTATGTACACTAATTACATTATTCGGACTATTGTCCTCATCTTTGTCGCCATATTTATTACAACGTTTCGGCCGTTGTACGCTCCGACCTTCTTCAGGTGGTTGGAAATTCATACACAGATGCCCTCAAGGACACTTGGCATAAAGGCGTTGGTTAGATCCAGTGACAGGACCCAAAGAGTGTGAGTTCAATACCCGGTTAAGGATGTGGAGAACTTGGAGAGGGGAATTAACAGGAGATAACTGATAACTGACATCCATTAAAACATGACACGTGGAACTAGAACAGTCTACCCCAGTGAGTGAAATAAAGGGTTCAGTTCGACATTCCAACCACCTGAAGAAGGCCGAAGCGTACAACGGTCGAAACGTTGTAATAAATATGGCGACAAAAACGATACTAATGCATGAAGACTTGATGCATTTACTGCTTTGCCGATCGTTTGATGGAAAAATCAGTTTGGGGATTTTAGGGCTAGTGGTAGGCTAGGGGTAGATCTTTTCCGTAAACATTTGACGAATGAGATAATCCACAATTTACTGCAATTGATACATGGTTTACTAGCGTCTCGACTCACTTTGAAACTTCGATATGGAGCCCCCTTCTCTACTACATGCCGATTTCAAAATTTCCCAACCCGGGGGCCACAAACCCTCGAAGGAAAATTGGTGGGGGAAAGGGCAGCGCTTTTTTAAATTATCAAAAATCTCGGAATTTTTTAATTTAAATGAAAATCTCAGTACATATTCGTTATTTATTTATTTTTATAATGAATACGCTTTTTAATTTAAAAAAAAATCCGAGAAAATGTTATTCTTTTTGTAATAACCACCAATATTTTCATGATTAAATTTTACTCGAAAAATCTGTTAAAGTCGCAAATTTTTTACATTTCCATACAGATTAATCGCCGACGTATTTCCGATGAAAAAAAAAGAAGTTTTTCAATGATTCCAACACAACACATGAAAAAACATTCTCGACAAAATAATTTTTCTTTACCCCCTCCCCGCCACTAAAAAAAAGAGAAACGAAAACAAAAACGGTGCTAATGGATAACATGACTTGATGTACTTACTGTTTTTCCTATCGTTTGACGGAAAAAATAGGGTCAGTTAGGGGATTTTAGGGTTAGTGGTAGGCTAAGGGTAGATCTTTTTCCGTAAACATTTGATTTGACGAATGAGATAATCTGCAATTTACATTTACATTGCTACATGGTTTACAGTCATTTACTAGCGTCTCTTTTATCTGATCCTGTCATGGATTTTCCCCCCCCCACCCAAAAAAAAAAAAAAATGTTTCCTCTAATACGATTCATAACTAAATAAATACATAACTTTATTTAAAAGAACTGTTCAGAAAGAAAATTACAATTTTAAAAAATAAGCACTACTGAAATTATCACTTCTGCGCACCCCTCCCCAGTAAGCATGGGGCCCCCACACGGTTGAGAAATTTGAGGTAGTAAGTACCGGCCCTGTCGATTATTATAGGTGATGATTGACAATATAACTTAGGTAGAATAAAAGTAAAAAGTACAAAAGCAAAAAACGCAGCTGAAACTAGCCTTCGTCAGAGGTTCCTGCGTATTACGCACCGCACCGGCCAGTCAGATACACGATGTATATTATTCGCTGATGACTGACAATGTAACGTCAGTTTAAAAATAATATAAAAAATGAAAAAAAAGTGCTGAAAAAAAATGGCAGAGGCTACATGGAGCCCTTCAAAACGCCTCCCCCACTTCCCCGGTCATGGGTTTCAGGGGTAAGACGCGCTGGACCTGATAAAGATAGTTTGATACATATGTATGCATGGGCCACAAAAGTTAAGGGAATATTAAAAAAAATTAATATTTCTTACTAAAAACATATTTTTTTTTTTTTAGATGTCTGAAGTAAAATTTGTCTCTTGTAAATTTCATTTTGATAAGCAAAAAAGGATTTTTAAGACTCTTTCTCGTATTTCTTCTCTCGATATGACTATTTCTTTCAATACCTCTGTTTCTATCTCTTTCTCTTTCACTACCCATCTCTTTCGCTATTTCTTTCTCTATCTCTCCTTTATATATATCTCTTTATGTTTCTAATTTTATGTACTTATCTTCATATCTAAATCTCTTTATCTATCTATCTATGTATCAATCTCTATCTATCTACATACTTACACAAGGTGGTTTCATAAATTTCGGCGAACTTAAGGCGCATGATGGTTTTCATTTTTTTTGTTAAGAAAAATTAATAGAAAATGAAGTTCTATATTTCCGGGCGGAGTAATTTCTATAGATGTGTGATGTGTGACATATCCGGCGAAATACAGAAAACATTACATACTTAAGATCATTTGTTCAGTTTTCGGGAAAATAAAAATTTATAAACAAAAAACAGAGTTATACATTTTTTTACTGAAGCTTCTGGGTTTTTTTTTTGGGTGGGGGCTTTTTTTTAAAAGATAGATTGGCTTGATTTTTTCAATGCCTAATATGAACGTTTGTTTTTTTATTAAGATATCAGGTCAGTGATCTCACCATTAAGTATTTTGATTATAATAATGGACAACACATGCGACAATTACAACATTGAAAGTAATATATTGTACTGCTTCTGTACCAGAACATTTATTACATCTGCATATATATTCCATTGATTAAATATAAAATCCATTATGAGAGAGCAATATTTGTTTTTTTATGAATTCCGTACAGATGCTTTGGCAGTCAAAATATTATAATAGGAAAATATTTTGCAATATCAAACGTTCGTTTTCCTCAAACAACTATTTAAACTTTTCCATTTTTATTTTAGTGGCCGGTTTAATTGAGTCACTCTTTCACGATTTTATTTCAACTTAATTATTTTCTTGTACCCAACACCACAAAAATGTTAATTTTCTTACAAAAGATTGTTGTCAATAACGTCA
>OZ038486.1:35575777-35580777 GCA_964036315.1 Acanthosepion esculentum | reverse complement strand
AGCTCACCCGAATTTGAAAAGAGAGTTATTACTATTTCACACTCACTGTATCTCTTCTTGCTCAAATACCCAATAGATTTCTTGCGCTTAACGCAAACTTAAGGAATAGCATTTATGTGCTCATTTATCTATTTGAAAAGATTTCTTTCTTATTGCTATTAACGATATTCTTAGTGGGTACACGTATTTGAGAAGCTATCCTTGTTTCTTTTTTATTTTATTAGACAGTAAATTTAATAAGAAATAGTGTCGGATAATAAATCCTTTCAAAAGTTACCGTTGTTTACGTTTTAGGTACGAAACTGAAGCTAGCAGTCTTAGATTCGTAGAAGGCACAACGAGAGAAACATGTTTCCTTTAACAGACAATTCTAACTTTGTCCTGTAAGACTGACGAACTGGTAGAGGTAAACTTTGGCTTAAGAAGTGGGTTCCCTGAGGTAAAAAAAAGGGATTCAGGTTCGATTCCTGTCGGAGGCACAATTTTTCTTTAGTAAGACTTCTAAATTTAGACTGTTGGTTATTAATTTCACTGCGTAATAAAATAAATGTCGGGAATGAAAGCATGTTTTTCTCATTGGGAGGTCTAAGAAACTATATCTGCTAGCTTCAGTTTCGTACGCGAGACGTAAACAACTTTAATTTTTTAAAGACATTTTTACTCGACATTATTTCTTACTACTATAAAGGTAATTTTTAGTTAGTATATGTGTAATGACAAAAGTACGCAGATGTAGGCTTTAAGAAAGCTTTATTCAACTGAGAATACAAGGTTCACATATAGTGTCCTTTTATAGTCCCAGTAAACAGAAATAGCTCTCTCAAAGAGGAGAGTAACAAAACAAAGGGAAACCACTCTTTATTATTCATAATATGTTTGAGTTTCTATCACTGTTTTTTTGTCAGAAGTTGGCTATTCATTTCATTATTCAATAAAATAAAAACAAGGATACCAACTCAAACGCTTCTATTCACTAAAAATAACCTTTATAATTATAATATATATATATATATATATATATATATATATAAACGAGGAATGCTCCTTTATTAAACTCATAAAATCCGTTGGTTTAACTAAATTTTGTTACTCTCGTTGGTTTTGGGTGCGTGTAGAGGCAAACATTGTTTATATCTGTCGGTACGTTTGAATTCAAACGAGCTTGTACCTGTCTATGCAGGTTAGTATTGGGAATAGGTAATTTTTTTTTATATCTACCTATTTCTCAGTACACATGCTATGTATGTACAAATGATGCCTGCTTGGAATGTTTTGTGTATGCAAGCATGTACGCATTGAGAAAAAAAAGCAAAATCTGCACATATTAAGTCTACATTCACGTATAAGTGAATTAATACCTCGGACGCTTGCCTCTCGAATAAACAACCGCGGTGGGGAGTAATTTTAAAATTTGAAAATGAAGTGACCCTCCGTTTTATCTGAATTCGTTTTTTTTGTTTTTTTAATGGAAAATTCTTCCCACGTTTTTGATACCCCCCATCTTTTTTTCAAAAAATCATTTTCCCCAACTTACGAGCAATAAAGACACTGAGACGCAAAGGGTTAATGAGAGTGAAAAAAAAACTGAGATGATATATATATATATATATATATATATATATATATATATATATATATAATACAATGACTGCCAACCACGAGAGAACTGGTGGGCTGCAGTTTTTATTATGACACCGACTACGAGTTATCTCGTGCTTGGCATTTTCTGATATATTTTCATCTGCGGGCGCCAACAACGATTTTATTCGCAGTGATACTTTTAGTGTGAAAACAATGTTAAAACTCCTGTTGAGGCTATAAATCAACACATAAAAATTCTATTGCCTCAGCCAATATAAAGTTGACGTTCGAAGTCAGATTTCGTAATTAACCACTGGCAGTTAACGTGTTAAAAGTAGTACAGTGTAACCCGGATATAAGAGAGTTGTCGGGACCGGATAAGAAGTATCTTATATCCGGGTTTCTCTTATATCCGGGTTTCTCATATATCCGGGTTTCTCTTATATCCGGGTTTGGTTTATTTTGTTTAGGTACGTATGGCTTTATTTTGGGACCAGAGAAAATCTCTCTTATATCTGGGTTTCTCTTATATCCGGGTTACACTGTAGTGTCTTTTATCAGTAATAGTTTAAAAAGGTGATGTTCGAATACTACTACTACTTCTTTTATTTTTATAAGATTTTGTTTGGGGGTTCACTATTCTTCTTCTTCAGTCTTTTTTTTTTTTAATTACCCCAAGCAGAGCAATAAAGCCACTGAGGCTTTGAGCAAAGGGTTAATAAGAGTGAAAAAAAAAACTGAGATGTTCGAGAGAGACAGACAGACAGACAGACATTAATACAATGACTGCCAACCACGAGTTAACTCGTAGTCGGTGTCATAATAAAAACTGCAGACCACGAGTTATCTCGTGCCGATTACGAGTTATCTCATGCTTGGCATTTTCGGATATATTTTCGTCTGTGGGCGTAAACAAGGAGTTTATTTGCACTGACACTTTTAGCGTAAAAACAATGTTACGACTCCTGTTGAAGATATAAATCAACTCCTCAAATCTTTTCAGTGTCTAACTTGAATATTATGAAATTGGCGTTTGAAGTCAGATTTCGTAATTGACCTCTGGAAATCAACGTTTTGAAAGGTTGGTTGGTTGATTTTATTTAGCGGCATATTAACCTCTATGGGTTATTTAATGCTGAAATCTAAATATTTTTTGTTGTGAAAGGGTTACTGAATGAGGAATAACCAAAACGGAGGTTGGTAATAGAATGATAATCTTTATAAGATAAACAAATACAATACTCGCCAGCGGTGTGAAGTAGGTAACCCACTGCTAGTTGGGGACTACTTAGATAGCATATTGTCCCCAGTTACAATAGTATCCAATGTCTTTATGAGGATTGGGACATACCCATTAGTGTTCATAGGTAAGGTATACCACAATTTTGAACACAATTTTATGGTTTCAATTACAGATAAAATGTATTGTTGCTCATTTTGCTGTAAAATGTATTGTTGGTAATTCTACGATGAAATTGTATTGTCAATCATTTAGCTTTAAAATTGCTTTGTTAGTAATTTCACTATCAATATGTATTTTTGGTAAAATTTTTTATATATAAAATGTATTTTTTACACTTTCATAGGGTTTTGTTTTTGTTTGGGGGTTCACTATTTGCCCATAGCTGGGATCCTAACAGGTGCTACAACACCTGGGAACAACAGCAATTGAAATTTAAGATTTTAAGATTGAAGTTGACAGGAAAGCAAGAAACTGGAAGAGCTCCACAAATGAGAAGTGCGAAACTATGTCCATCGCTACTCTATCTCGCTATTTCCATGGCAATTGTTCATTCCTTAGATCCATCAGTTCATATCTTTACTGATAAGGCCAAACATGCTACGTACAAAGGGTTAAATCATCCTCATTCTCTTTGTATTCCATTGGTTAAAAGGAAGTTCAATTCGGACGAATTCTTGAGAACTGCTACTTTGTGTAACAGACTCCAAAGGGGATGCTTACCCGGTCATTACAATCTTAACTTCTTCAAGTCTAGGGTCAACCGTTATCTATTATTATATATATCTTCATAATCTGTATTTACTTTCTCTTATATCTAACCTCGTGCAGTAAACTTCTGTATCATTGAGTGGTTGTTAGGTCTTTTTTTAAGTGAACATTTAGGAGAAAAAGAATATGTTCTTTTGGGAAATTTGATGCGACATATCGGCGTGGAAAAATGACTTGGAGAATGGAGTTCTAATTTTTGCTTAGAGGGAAAAGTATGAATATGAATTGATACCACCACCCCACCCCACTATGCACTGTGTCACCGCCAAACTTCTTGCCACCGGTCGACGGAAAGACAAAAAAGGTCAGTTAGTCTCATTTTAATTTCATTTTTTCACATGTTCAGGCAGCACCAGCAGAATTCCGTTAGTCCGTCTCCATAGACAAACTTGACAGAGGCCAATAAATAAAGCCGGTCTCCAACAATTTATGACCTGACGAAGAAAGAATTATTAAAATCAGGAAGCAACAGTAAAAATAACTGCTAACCTACAAGTGGGCCGGATTTCATTTAACATAAAGCAAGGAATTGAGAATCACTATATACTTATATGTAATCCTATAAACATTCATACAGAAAACCAAGTTTTTTATCTACTTTTGTTTATACTTCCAAGACACCTAGAATATAGGCTTTTCATACATGATATTATGCCTGATCCTGGTCTTAGATTTATTGTTGCTCAGTTAATCGTCTTTCTCCTAATCAAAGTAGTATTTATTAAGTCGAAATTGTTGTTACACATCTAACTACAATTTCGACTTAAAAATGCTAGTCTCATTAGTATTAAAAGGATTCAATGAGAAGAAAATGCACCGAGTGCATTAATTTCTCTCTCTCATACATATATACATATATACTTACACACACACACACACACACACACACACACACACACACACACACACACACACACACACATACATATATATATATATATATATATATATATATATATATATATATATATACATACACATATATATATAATATATATGTATATATATCTTATATATCTATAATTCTCAAAATGTGTGTGTGTGTGTGATCGAATGTTGTTTATGCATTTCCACAGTTTTCATCCGATTTCGATGATTTTTTTTTGTTTGATAGATAATTCTTCATTGCCGGTTTTGAGTCCAAATTGTTGGCGACAATGGCTCTCCACTACTTCCTGTTCTTTATAATTCTCAGCAACGTTTTACTATTTACTATCTGTTCTTGGATATATATCTTTCATAAAAACTTTAATAAAAATAAATACTTTAAATTATTACTAATATTATCTACATCTATAATTCTCAAAATGTGTGTGTATGTATGTGTGTGCGTGTGTGTGTATGTATGTGTGATCGGATGATATTTATGCGTTTCCGCAGTTTTCATCCGATTTCGATGAGTTCTTTT
>OZ038486.1:35565777-35573277 GCA_964036315.1 Acanthosepion esculentum | reverse complement strand
AAAGTCAGCAACGGTTTCCACAAATCACGTGTTTACTAATAAAACACGTGTTTAACTGAAAGGAATTTAAATACGACCTCTGTCCATGCAACTTTTACACTTGCATACACATTTCATGCAGGAGCTCGACGAAAATTTGATCTTCCCGATCCACTTCCAAAATCAGTAATTCAATGATTAAACATCCAAATATTGATTTTAGGAAATGGATGTAGCCGATAACATTTCAGTCACCTCTTCGTGTTATGAGACAGAAGTAATCTTTAAAAGTGGACTGTTTCATGCTTGAGCGCAATCTTCAACCCCCCCATATATATATATATATATATATATATATATATATATATATATATTATAATATTTTTTTTGTTTTAAAAATATGATTCTTTGGCTACATAAGAGTTCTCATGTTTCTAAAGCGAGAGCCGAGAACCCTAATATAATTCTTGAAATTATGTTGAATTAAGGTGTCTGGTCACGCTTCCTCGTCAAGCGAGAATTTGGGAATAAGCTATCTTGTGTTTAGCGCGTGTTTATAACCACAAGATAGCTTATTCCCAAATTCTCGCTTGGCGAGGAAGCGTGACTAGACACCTTAATTCAACATAATTTCAAAAATTATATTAGAGGTCTCGGCTCTCGCTTTTGAAACATGAGAACTCTTATGTAGCGAAAGAATCATATTTTTAAAACAAAAAAAATATTATAATATAAGCTCTACTTCTGTATGGAGCACAGTCTTTTTGAAAATAAAAGCAAAAATACTAAGGAACTCCGGATTATTTACCTAACGTGTTCTTTCCTATTTTTCTGCATACCTGCACACACACACACACACACACACACACACACACACACACACACACACACACACACACACACACACACACATATATATATATATATATATATATATATAATTTTAAAAAAATGATTTCATCGCGACACAGAAATTACTATTTTTCGAAACTGGTCCACAAATGTTAAAGTTTAATTTCAATATTAAACCTTAACTTTAGATGACCTTTTCATTCTCAAGCGATACGGTCATCTAAAGTTAAGTTCTAATATTGAAATTAAACTTTAACACTTGTCTACCAGTTTCGAAAAATAGTAATTTCTGTGTCGCGATGGAATCATATTTTTATAAAAATAATTATAATTTTAAGCTCTACTTCTGTATCCGAACGGACAGGTAATGCTTGGTGAGTTCTTCTTGGTATGGAATAAGTCGCTTGCTGTCGGAAGAAAGCTTGTAAGTTCCTTGCCGAAATTGTGTGTAATGTGACAACACTACAATATTGCTAATGCAACTGAAAAAAAAACACATTTGCCAAATTGGTGCTGAAGCGTATGGTGAATTTAGTCACGTGACGCTACCGCTGACAACGTAAACCCTCCACTGGGTCTCTTTCGACTTCTACTTTCTCTCCTAGAAAATGAACAACAGAATTTCGACAGGTTCTTTTACAAGTTTCCACCCGAGATCAAATGACTTTCTTGACACCAAGAAAAACTCGGCAAAAACTAAAAAGAGAAGACCTTCTCTGTTCATTCTATTTAATAAAACATATTTAAACGAAGACACACACACACACACACACACACACACATACATATATATATATATATATATATATATATATATATATATATATATGTGTATAGGTTTTCGTTCTTCTAGATTCGCTGCTACTCAAACCTAGTTTAGACTGTTATTTAAATATGGAGTCGGAACTTTTCCAAGGACATTAATGCAAAAATTAATAAAATAGACAAGCACAGAACTTGAATTCGGATCGCTGATTTCACATATATATATATGTGTGTGAATGTATGTGTGTGTGTGTGTATAAATATAATCAAATGAACCAACATTGGACATTTTAAGTTTTTTTTTTTGTTTTAGGCCGAGAACTTATAAACGACTCCTATTTGGGCACATATTTAAGTGTGAATTAGCTTGATATTATAATTATTTACCAATATTTATTTCAGCACTTGTATTTGCCGGATTTATTTGTTTGTATGCGTCTGGAGAAAAATGTGTGTTTGCTTATGTCATCTGCTCTACATTTGTTAGTGAGACATCTTTGCACATTTAGCGTCCTTTCCCATAACTTAGATTATAAATGCATTCCTAAACCGCCATATTCTCCTGTGTCGCAGTTTGCATCAAGCAGGCGACGCAGCGGAAAGCTGCCCAGAAGCAGGCTTTCACACGAGCAAAATATTTAATTAAATGAAATAGATTAAAAAAAAAGAGAAACGAATGAAAAATAACAACAGAATTTGGCTTGATTAAATTGACATGTCCACTATATTTGCCTTTCATTTGAATTGGATATCTCGTTCTCGGTAACGAGAATCACGTGATTCAAATTTTTCTACAATAATTTTTTACATGCACAAAATGAAACGTATTGCGAGAAACTACAACTACAAAATGGGTACTAAATAAATAAATAAAATAAGAATTTAGAATGAAATAAATATTCAATATTTTACAACCTTCAGATGTCGTTTCTTTTTATAAACAACATGGCAGCGGATTTTCTTCTCAGTAATTTATGATCAATCAGTAGTTGGAAAATTAAGAACAAAAGGATGAGCCCAAAATGCAAAATACAAATTGGAGATACCAAAATCAAATAAGTACAAAAAAAAATGAATATCTGGGAAGAGGACGGAAATTGCAACACTGAAATCTGAGACGTCAAATCGTCAAAGCCAAAAGCTAAGCAGAGTATTGAGAAACAAAAAAATCTTCGTTAAAGACAAAGAAAAGTGTACGAAAACTGTTTCAATATAGGCATGTGGCCGAGTGGTTATAACTGTTCGCATTCGGACCATGAGACACGGGTTCGAATCTCACCATGGTCGATTTGTCAGGAAGGTGACTTCTTGATGTTATCAATCTGGAGGGGTCGATCCTTTGGAAAGTGCCTGAAAACCATACCACTGGTTGACCCAAGCTTTGTGAGTGAAATTGGGTAGACGGAACCCTTGGGGGCCGTCGATAGCTGTGCTAGCTGGCCTTGTTCAAATTGTTGAACACGCTCTTTCATAGAAACTGTAACTAAGGTCTGCTCAGCATAGTTGCGGTATTTGGGTGTTTAATAAACACAAATGCGCCTGAGGAAGCGTCTGCAATAGGGATTGGTTAGCCGCCCTAGTAGACGGGTATCCTCGAATACGAGTGGCCAGCTATACTATAGATATATGGCAATGAATGCTGGACAGTTTCCTCAAAGATAAAGAAGAGACGAAGCAACAGAAATGTGGTCCTACGGAAGTATACCGAGGACAGCATGTGCCGATTATGTGAACAACAACGATATTCTAAGAGAAAATGGAAATAAAAAGGAAACTTATACTTAACATCAGGAAGAGACAATTGAAATTTCTAGGACACATAATGAGTAAAGAAGGCTTGGAAAATCTGATACTCACAGGACAGATTGAGGGACACGGGAAAACAACGCATAACATTACTTGAGTAAATGGATAACGGAACAGGGTTTAGGCGAAATAACAAAAAGACAAAAATTTATTAAGATCTACAAAGGGCAGGAAATTGTGGAGAGCCATGATCGTCTACGTCCTGAGAGTAAAATATTTGTTCATGATATCTTTAAATATTTAATATATATGATATATAAACATATTATCTTTTTTATGTATAATGTCCCTTCAAGATGTTGGCGATCACGGCTCTCCACAGTATCCTACCCTTTAAGCAGTGTTTGTCTCCTTACTTTTCCTCTCAAGCCCTGCTCTGCCATCTGTTTAAACAATCTCTTTAGGTAGGTTCCTCTATGTTTCCCTCTTGCATTCAGTGTGCCTTGTGAACATCAAATTTTTAAAGTCGTTTCTCCTCATCGTGTATGCCAGATTTCAGTAATCTCTAACCAGAGGTGTTAATTGCAACAAGCAGAAAAAAAAACTAACATCTGTCTATATTTCTGAGATGAGATATTGTAACTATTTGCACTATTTATATGGTTCTGACTCTTGTCCTCATCTTTATTGCCATAGCCACGACGTTTCGGCCGTTGTACGGTCCAACCTTCTTCAGGTGATATACGCGTAATTTCGAACCGAATCCTCTATTTACGTACATTGTTCTAAGTCCACGTACTGTGACATTTTTTTTTGATATTTCAGTTTCAGTTAATTTCCTTTAGTAATTCAGCTCTCCAAGTTTTTGTTCCCTCTACTGTAAACTCACAATTTTTGGATCACACAATCAACGCTTTTTTTCCCACTGGCCCCAGTATTGGTTGAGTGATTCAACTAAAGGGAATTAACTGAAACGAAGATATCCAGAAAGGCATGGCATGTGGAACTAGAACAATGTACGTGGACTAAATAAAAGGTTCGGTTCGAAATTCCAACGTATATCACCTGCAGAAGGCCAGAGTGTACAACGACCGAAATATCATGAATATGGCAATAAACACGAGGACAACAGTCCAAACGGTATAAATAATGTAAATACCTAAAAGTTAATGTTGATAACTACAGATTAATGATCATTTTTCAATACTTCATATAAGCAATTCGATTGTTACTAACTGAAGCGTTTCCAAATTTTGAACCATTACGTAAAATTCCGTCCAAAAAATAAAAGTAGTAATTATTTTAGACGGCTTAGTTTGAGGGTTAAAATGTGTATGAAGAGTATCCGATATCGGCAAGGAAAGATAAGAGTGGGCCGAGTTCAAAATCCAGGCTAGTCTTTTGCGTACACCTTCGCCCTAATGCCCATGAGGAAAGAAATGAATCCGCCTTTCTCTCTCTTCCGCTATGGATTAAATAGTTGGGTAGACTGGGCTCTCTAGCCGTGGATGGTACTTAATTTCAAACCGTGGAGACGGCAACGAGAAATCACTTCATTATCTTTCCCAAGAATCCATGGTAATTCACAGTTGATAAAGAAAAGGAAGCTGTAAAGAGTCATAATCGCTTTTGTCCAGAAGAAAAATGTTATTTAAAAAAGAAAAAAAATGGTTTAACGGTTAATCTTCCCTATATTTTTACATTTTTCTGAAGGATATTATAATCAAGAATAACCTTTACGCTTATTTCAAATGATCTGTGGTCCATGCCCGTTTTTATTTTTATTTCTTTTTAATACTGATTTTGCTTTTTTCTATCTTTTAAGATTACAGCAAATCGGCCTGGAATTTCGATATAAAATACAGTTTTAATGTTGAGCAAGCTTGTAACAGTTTCACTAGTGATTACAATAGAATGCGGACCTCAAAAGCGATTCTAACAAGTTCTGACATGACAAAAATGTGCAAATGATACACAAGAACTATAATACATTGAATAGCTACAGTACTAATGGAAGGGAAAATATTTATGTCTCTATGACGCACATTTTAAAACCTTTTTTCTAACCTGACTTTTAGATCTTTATCTGATCTAAACAGTTTTTGTATCGATCCATCAAATTTTAAGAATAATAACAAGTGTTGTCTACCACGAAAATCATGTTTTTCATTTTCAACTATTTTATGCATAACAAAAAAACAACAACAACAAAAAAACACACCCTTTCTGAAGTTATTAAGCAAATCATATAAACTTCAATAATTCAAATTAGGTTTGAAAAAAATTGTCAAATTTTAAACAATCAATCTAGGTGTCAAAACAAAGCCTGAGTTAAAATTGTAGGTAGTATTAATGTTTTATTGAAGTTATTCTAAAAAAAAACTGCCCTCTGAAGTTATTAGGCAAAACCAAATAATCACATTTTACTTCAATAAAATGTAGTAAAATCATCAAATATTGATCAACACGTATAACAGAATAACAAACATATATGATAAGTTTTTGAGTCCTTTATATTTTAATATAGTGGCCCTTTTTTCAATAACAGCCAGTAGTCTATTATCCATTGATTTTGTTATTGATTTTATTTCAGCATGTTCAATTTCAGACATGGTAGATTTATTTGTTTCCCATAGCTCTGCTTTTTTGTTATATTGTTTGCTACCTTCATATAAGTTCATCTTCACTATTGACCATAGATTTTCGGCCGGATTCAGATCAGGACTTGATGGTGGCCATTCCATTAGCTTCTCTCCTGTAAACCTTTTATGTTCAAGGAATTCACGGGTAAGCTTCAATACATCAGAAGGAGCATTGTCGTGCATAAATATACACTTCATTTTGGAACTGAGAGACTAGAACTTGTATAATGCAAAGGAAATATAACTAGCACTGTTCAGTTTAACTGCTTCATCGACTTTGAATTGTCCAATAATAGTTTGATCAACAATCCCAGCTCATATCATAACATTTACCGCCTCTTTGCTACCTTCGTTTCGCCACAGGCACGTCTGAATTGGATAAAATTCATCCTTTGGCCCATCATCCATCAGGTCCATCAAATGTTACTCGAGATACGTCTGTGAAAATTACTTTAGAAAAGTCAATTTTCATGTATTTCTTGGCTCGATTTTGACGCTTTAAAATATTTTTTAGTGAGAGGAGATTACCTAGGAGACTTTATTTTTATAAATCTCAATTCACAAAGAATTCTACGCCTTTTGTCCTTCTTGACGACCACAATTCCAGCCTTTTCAAAGATCCGAGTGCTGGTCAATAGTGGTTGCTTCGCTATAACTCGCTTTAGTTTACGTTCATCTCGAGGAAGCAACTTCTTAAAGTCTTTTCCTTTGCTTCGAGTTCTCAACATATTTTCAACCGTCTTCTTTATCGTTCGATGGTCTCCGCAAAGCTCCCTTGATATCTCCAATGTGGACATTCCCTCACTCAATAATTTTATTAATTTCTGTTTTTCAGCCGTTACCCATGTTTCAACATATATTATGGATAAAAAGAAAAAATAGTTTTTACTAGATTTCAGAGTTCTCAAGCTAATGTTAGTTTAATCTGCATAATACCTTCAGTCAGTTTAATTTCGTAAAATCCAAATATCTCAAAAACTAACCATAATGTCATAAAATTTAATTAAATATTTTACTAAAGGTGGAAATGGACGAGTTGAATTTTACAAATATTGGTTCGGAACTGAGTTATTGAGGTTCACTTGATTTGCCTAATAACTTCAGATAGGCTGTAGTAGAACATATTATAATTCATTCGGTCCTGACATTACAATAATAAACAGAATCTATAATACGTAAATAACCAATATAAATACTTAGATAACATGTTGAGGGATGGAGGGGTAACCTACCTAATGCGTTTGTGTGGGTGGATAGCAGAGCGGGAACAAAGAGGGATGATAAATAGTCAAATAGTGCTTGCAGCGAGTTACGAGACAGGAAGATGTGGAGAGCCATAATTTTTTTAAGTCATACTCTCGAAAATTACTTCCAATCAGTTGTTAACTGGGGCAAGAAATGGCTTGTAAATTTTAACGCTTCCAAAACGAAACTGATGTCCTTTAATCATCATAGAGAACTATTTTTGTCCTCCATCAGCATGGCTGATGCCAACCACCAGGAGAGAAACTCACTG
>OZ038486.1:35538277-35555777 GCA_964036315.1 Acanthosepion esculentum | reverse complement strand
AAAAAAAATATAATTAAAAATTGCGAGCTGGTAATATACATACTTATATTTGATATGAAAAAATAATTTTATATACTGTAAGTAATTTCATTATACTTACTAGTTTGAAAAAGCAATATCGTCTATTAGTAATTAAGAGTGAAAATATTTTAAAATTGTAGTTAAATAAAACGTATCCTAACCTGAACATCCTATGAAAACAATCTTATATATAGAAGTAGGAAATAATGCCCACTTTTTGCCGTTAATAAGAAAAAATTACCCAGACGACAGTCAGGTAATGTATGTCAGAATTCGTTGAAAAATACACCCCTAGCCTCCCTAAACTTAACCTCTTTTTCGAACGTAATTCATAATTGATACTACGATAGTTAATAAAAATGAACACGCTACCGCCCCTTGTCTGAATGATTGGATATCTGTGTATGCTTGGAAACGGGGAATTATGAATTTATGTGTGCGTTTAAAACCCAGTAAATTTAAACATAAGTTATTTCAATATTCGCTTGAAGATGAAATGGAACTAATGCTTTTAATTTAATTACAAAATTACATTTGAAATTTTTAGCTTCCATTTTTGAAACATGGTTATTACTGTGCACTCCTCTCTTACAAATATGGCGAATTTTAACATATATACAATTTAGAAATCGATGTACTACAAACCAGCATTCTCTCATCGCCGAGTTGAGAATGCCAGAACTCAAATTAAGAATACTTCCCATAGGCAATGTGTGGTCAGCAACAACTTACGCACACTGACTTTGCTGTAATAAGAGACCTCGGCGAAGACAAATGTACCTATTGTAAACATGTTTTGAAAGAACGAATAAAGAAGAAAGAAGTAATTAATTTTCTCCTTATTCAAACTATGTATATTCATAATCGAGTACATTCCTTACCTGTGTGCTTTTACATTCCCACGTTAATCACCCGCATCAATACAACTGTTCCCACTCTCAAGATTATTAATTATGCCCCTTTCTGACACCACTCCTCCATGGGAGCACATTTCTATTTCTCTGTTTTGTACTTTCTTTTCGCGCTTTTTTATTTATTTCTACATTTTCAGATTCAGTTCAGAAATTTAATCTTACTCTTTACAATAAAATAGTGAAATCTGATCAATTTTTCCTGTTAAAATTATTTCAACTTCATTCCCAACATTTACACAATTTGGAATATTACCAAATCGTTTTTAAAGGGCCATTTTGTGAGTCTTGATTATTGTACTTTCTTGTCGAGAAACTGTTAAAACTAATTGCCTCTCCAGGCAAATAGCTCTTGTTTTAAAATCGTCAAATAATGTGTAAACTGACCCCTCGCCAGGCCTGATGACGTTAATAGAAAAGACACAATTAGCTATGTAGTGATAGAAGCGAGTGAGCAAATGAACAACTGATTCTTCTTGCAATTATCCAACTCTAGCAGAAAGCTGATTTTTGTCGATTACTAAACTCGTTTTTAAATCCGTGTGACCAGCATGCTCATCACAGTTCAATAATATGGTTTTCGTCTCCTCATAAGATTTTTAAAGTGACAATAATGAAACGATCTTATCATTCAGGATAGAAGCCAATTAAAAAAGGAATTCCTATTAGTTCCTAAGTAAATTTGTTAAGAAAACTCTAACAGAAATGGTTGTAACTCTATTGTTACACAATCATGATTCGCATGAGGAATTTGGCCCCTGAAAGTGTAGAACTTGGGAGATTTTCATAGCTTCACTTTGATTTTCTTTTTCGTCTCTACCATTATTTGTGAATGCTTGTTACAAAAAATTAACATGCCTAGAGGAAGCAGCAGAACCTTTCCAAAGGAAATTTACTTTCAAATAACATCATCTACTCAGATCTTGAATTCGCTTTGCTGATTCCATTTTCTATTTCACTACCAACTGTGTCAATTCACCTGGAATTGGACATTCCTTTGAGAAATGGCTAATGTCTTTTTCAATCGACTTAAAAAAAACAAAAAACAGATGTTGACACTTGTTATTTACAAAACAAAGAACTGATATTGAATAAAAACTATGACCGAAGCTGATAAAGCGGATTTTTCCGTTGCTATTTTAATATATTAAATCAATCTCCCGTTTCTGTCTCCTGGATTGCTTTAATGAATAGTAGTCAAGTAACCAAACTGTTAGTATTAAATAGGAGCTCTTGTTGAATGATGGTCGATATATAAACTCTGGACCCTATGACAAACCCTCCAAACCTTGTTCTTAAGATAATTGTCGCAATCGAATGACCAGTAAATCATATTTATATTTTATTTTCAGCAAAATAATAGATTGTAAATATAAAATCGAACGATAATGAATTTAGATTTTCTTCGATTATAATCTTTGAACAATTGACACATGACGATCGATATTCTAGCGCTATATTTTTACATTGCTCGATAATCATTATTAGGGATCGATTAAATAGTTTGAATAAAAACTGCTTTTATTAAACAATGTTTGAAACTTGTTTAGTTTTATGCTTGATGATTCGAATTTAAATATGCCTTCTAAAAGCTAAACAAAGTATTAAGAAACGGGAGAAATTTATTAGAAACAAAGAGTACTGAACTGATATGTAATATTTAATCTCTTATACGTATGGTAATGAATGCCGGACAATTTCTCCACAGATGAAGCTGAGACTTGAATTAACAGATATAGTTCTACAGAAGGATGCTGAGAATACCATAGATGCAACATATGAACAACAAGTAAGTTTTAAGGAAAATGATACTTATGCTTAGAATCAGAAGGAGACAGTCGACATTTTTGAGACAGAGGGAAGAAAGCTTGGAGAATACAGGACATACTGAAGGCAGGGGAGGGTCAATCAGTTATGTGCCATGCGTGATACACGCTTAAGCGATCATGTATCTTTCGATACATGACTGACGAGGGAGATTTTTCCCGCAGTAGGTTGCCATTACTTTCTGCATTAGACCAGTTGCCATCCAAATCTATAGAACCCGGTCTGTCCTGCTACTTACCCATAGCTCGGGGTTTTAAGAATAAGATTCATACCTTATCCAAGGGTATTAACACGTAAGTGAATGTAATGGATTCGACTGGAATTCGAACTCGACTCTCCGATTCCTCAATCCGAGCCGCTATCCATTACTCCACTGTACCTAAGGGATAAACATTGCTTAGAGCAACAAATGATAGGAAGCTGTGGAGAGCCATGACCGAAGTATACAAAATTTAGAATTATTTAAATTTGCAGAACATTATAATTTTGCTGGTCATGCAATTGGTGATATCGCCGCTAGATTTTATTGAAGAAATTCGTCGAAAATTTCCTCCCCTGTAAATATTATATAAATATATTGACAGCAAATGATAAAAACATTTATAGAATTCATTGTAGATAATTTTACTATAAAAATAAATGGAAAAATTATTATGTTATGGGAATGCCTCCGTTGATATTAGGAATTAAAGCAAGCTTTACTGAAAAATAGTTGTCAAAAATGTCTGGATTTTAACGTCGAATACCTCAAAAACCAAACTAGTAATTTTTCATCATTTCCAGTCATTATGAACGGTTATAATCTTGCGGATATCATATCACACATATCATTCCTCATAAAAGCTTTAACATGAATTCCTCTACCTTGCGTGGTCCTTGAGCCTTTTATTGGGTGAAATTTTACGATTAAAAAAATTGTTATTGCATTAATTCTTCTTTGTTGCTTTCTCAAGGCCTCTTTTGGCGCTGGGTGAATTTTTGTGTAATTTTCATTTTTCCGTATCAGTGATTCCCAATCACCGTGCTGTGGTACACTAGTGTTCCGCGTGATCCTTTTAAGTTTGCCGCGAAATATTGTCACGGCGTACATATGTACGTCTGTGAGTAGAAGTAGTAATGGTACAGCGTTAGTATTCTACTAAATAAGCTGCACAAATAGTTGAGTAGTAACATTGAAATAAAGTAAGCTCCTATTTGCGTGTGTATTTTAAATAAAGTCTATGGTTTTGTTTCACAACATTTAAATGTATATCCTTTAAAAACTTTTTATTAAGTGTGCCGTGATATTTTCATTTGCTCCTAGGTGTGCCATTGCTTAAAAATGTTGAGAAACCCTGAATTAGAATAACTCAAAAATTCCGAGGTGAGGGAAATATTCTTGTTATACTATTTGAGTTTGAACATGAGTCCAGTATTCCTGAAGACAGCATTCGGACAGTAAAAGCGAGCTATAGAGATAGGAATTCGAATAGTTCATAGAATAATGAAAATACGTCGTCTCGGAACTTCAGACAATAACTATCGATTGTTTTTGTTTTTTTAGATCGATAGCAAGGTTTGACTCAGGTGGAAATCAAATATCAACCGTTTCAAGTGGCCTTTCCACAACCAATACCATTGTGCCTGGCTGAACACTGCTGGGATATTTCTCTTTCGTCAACAGGTATATAAGTGGCGATCAAAGGTCAAATTTGTTTGCTCTGCATTTATTGTCCTCAAATCGAAATGTTCAATGTCAACAGAAAGTGAAAGGATGATGACAACAGTAGTCGGTAAAAGACATAATTTAGAAAACTTAAGTGTTGTTTGTGAGCTTCAGAAAAATCATTGTCATGCAAATGGCAATCGGTCTGGTAAGAGGAAAAGTTGGAACTGCTTTAAGACAAGAGGGGAAGCTATAAAGCACTACAAAATACACAAATGCTGAATACGGCAAGAAATGTAAAAGAATGTTTCAATTCTGAAGAGATTAATAGCCTCACTTGGTTTTCAGGCAAAATGGTCTACGACATGACAGACGGTGTGCATTTAGTGTAAAGGTTATTAGCGCGGAAAGTGAAATCGGCGGATGACCTTCAAATCCAAGTCTTTCGGTAGCATTCACTTTCGCAAAAATGTCGTTGTGAAAAGCATTTTCTCTCTGTAGCTATAAGAAAATAGCAGGGTAGACAGGGCTATCTAGCCTTACGTTGTAAACCATTCTATGAGAAGGAAATTTGAAATCAAATCCCTGGAGAAGGCAACAGAAAACCAACAAATCAAGCCCTCAATTCACAAATAGTAAAGGGACATATGGAGAGCCATAATCACCTAAATCCTGAAGGGACATATCATTTTTTTAAAAATGGGCGATAATAATTCTAAAATAGTTCAAACAGAAGTAATGTCATGTCCTTTTGGGATGTAGGCGTTTTTTCTGCCACTATTTCCTCCGTATCTTCGACCTTTTCCTACTATTGTCTCCGTGCCTTTGTCGTTTTTCCTACTGTTTCCTTCCTGTCTCCGTCTGTTTTGGTCCTTTTTGCTACTATTTTCTTCGTGTCTCAGTTTTTTTTTTTTTTTTTTTTTTGTACTATAACACTTTTCGCCGTTGCCTACACCAGGTGGTGTAACTACATTTAATGGTCCGGTCCTCAGGGTCTTAGAACGACATTTTAACAACGAGCCTAACTCTGCGCTGGTCAGTGCTGTTCCAAGCTGGTTGTTTGTCGCTGGCGGCTTCGATCCACACCAACTCCGCACACGCCGAGTTCTTTATCTCAGAGAAGTGGAAAATCGAACGTCATAGTCTCGCGGCACCGGTTCAAGCTGTGGTGGGTGCTATATTAAGGGAAAATCTCTTCACGACGAAAAATAAAAATAGTGATTCGTGCGGTTAATCTTCAATTGGTTTATATAGCTCTTGGTATAACAAGAATTGACCCTTCCCGCACCAATCTCCATAATGACACTGGGCATTGTCTAAACTTCTGGAGGGCTGGAGTCGAAGTCTTAGAATCAGGAATTTGGTTGGTAGCTGACATGGATTTCAGAGGCTCTCAATGTGGGACCTCAACCCAAAGTATCTGAGCTCCCCAAAGTCAGCTGCTTATATGCATTCCGGTCCAAAATTGTCGTGGGGCCGTAGGGTTCTGGGGATTCGGTAATTCTTCAATTTCCATTAATTCCAATAATTTCTTTGTTCCATATTTTTGCTTTCACAATCAACTTACTAAATTTAGAGAATTATCCACCTTCCTTGGGAGTAGTCACAGAGATTGCTTTTCTCTTAACTTTAACCTTCTTCACTTCACATCTCACACTGTTACTCCGCACAGGCGGGGCTAAATTTTGCCCCTTCCTCCTTCCTTCTCGGTATTCTAACTCTGCCCATTTCTCAGGGCTGGTATAACTGTCTTTGTGACACATCTAATTTTGCGTAGGAGAAGTGGCGTGGTTTATTCTCCTCATTAATTTCAATTCTCTGACTCCTTTTCTGGACCACCTGTCTAGCGAAAATAACATAAACCTTCTGCGCGATAGATAAAATATATATCCAAATTTGTTTTCGTTAATGAAAATATATTTGTTTACCTAAATTTCAAACAAATAGATATGCTGTTTTCCATCCTTGGACGGTCGCCGTCTTAGCGAAAACATAAGCCAGATCACCTGTCTGTTATGACGGATTGATTCTTATAATCTTACTCCGCGCAGCGGGTTCATTCTCTGTTTTCATGTCTCAATTTGTTTTTGCTAATGAAAATATAATTATCATCTGCTTCTCTTTTCGTCAATGACATGTGTTTTTCTAATTTCCCAAGAAAGAGATAAAGCTATTTCTCAATTTGCTTTACCCACATGCCAGATTTTCGATAGATAAAAAAAGTAAAATTCTTAGAGGATTGTTCCAATTCGTAGGGGTGAGGCAACCCAGGTGGCCCTTTCTTCACTTCCACATTACCAGGGGAAATGTTTTCCATTCTCTTTCTATTTTCCAGTTTATATTTCACTTTTGGGCTTAACCCTTTCTTTGCTTAGAATGAATATTTAACCACCTTACAGCCTCAGTGTCACACTATTATTTCCTTCGTGCCTTCGTCTTGTTTGCTACTTTTTACTTCGCGTTTTCTTTTTTTCTTACTCTTTATCTCATGTTTTCTCCTTTTTCGACACTTTTTTAAAATTCCTCTCTTTCTTATTGTTTTTTCTTCTCTTTCTTTTTCTCTTTCCTTTGTATCCTCACCTTATTTTTACGTTTTTTCGTGTCCTCTCCCCTTTTTAATTTTGTTTTCGTGTTCCATCTTTATTTTTACTATTTCCTTCATTTTTTTTCTTTGTCTCCTCTTCTTTTTCTTACTCTTTTCGTTCTTCTTCTTTCTTTGTTTCCTCTTTTTTTTTCTTACACTTCCATTCGTTTCCTCTCGTTTATTTTTTTATCTTTTTCCTTCGTTTGTCCTCTCTTCGATTGACTTACATCTACGCTGGAAATATCTTAGCGACTTTTTCTCCCCCACTTGCGTTTTCTTTGTTATTCCATTTTCCACGGGTTAATTTCCGTCTCTTCACTCACTCCATCTTTATTGGTTTTTATCCGTCGCTGGCGAGACGCATTCTTTCTGAGTTCACTGCCCCCCTCTCATTGCTCAGTATATTTTCATTGTAAACCGAATGCATTTCTATGTGTTCTGTTTTGCATCAAAACTTGTAAACTTAGTAATGATATCATTTTAGGTAATTGAGTATTGTTTGGCTCTATCGAAAGTTCTACTTCGCTAAAAGGCTTGTAATGATAGATTCTGAAAAGTTTTACAGTACTCCCTCGTATACAGACTTAATATTCAAGTTTTGCTAGCCATGGAGACAACGCAATTATATCAATATATTTTCCTTTAATAGTTCGATTTGTGATCGAAATTGAGATTATTTCCTACTGACGATATTGATCTTTTTTGTTCAAGATCAGGTAAAAACAAAATATAGATATTATACAAGTATAAAAGGAAGGGAGGAGAATGTCGACTCATCAACATGTAAAGCTCATCTGCAATGTTATCGGTTCTAATCTGGTATCTCTGTTTCAGTCACATTCTCACCGCCGTGACATGGCTTCCCTCTATTTTTTCTATAAATATTTTCGTGGCTAATGAGCTCTACTCCTTCGTACCTCGTACTAGATTGTCACTTAGGTTTCACCGTTTTATTGTTGAACTAGCTATGGCCATGGACGCATTTCAAAAGTTGGCCAGAGTAATACGAGACAGGAGGATTTCTTTGGTAACAGAGAAAAGAGTACTGAGCAGTTACGTAACATCTGTCCTCCTGTACGGCAGCGAATGTTGGATGGTCTCCTCAAAGATGAAGAAGAGACTCGAGGCGACGGAGATGTGGTTCTACAGAAGGATGCTAAGGATATCATGGACCGAGCGTGTTAGCAACGATGAGGTCTTGGAGAGGTTGCAAACAAGGAGGAGGCTTATATTTAACACCAGGAAGATGCAGCTGAAGTTTCTGGGACACGTAATGAGAAAGAAGGGCTGGAAGAATCTGATACTCACAGGTCTAATAGAGGGAAGGAGAGACAAAGGAAAGCGATGCATGATATAACTAGCGGGCTTAAGCAGGTGCATGACAGAACGTGGTCTCAGGGAGGTGGCAGAGGGGCGAAATTTATTGATAGCTACAAGGGGTAGGGAGAAGTGGAGAGTTGTGATCGCCTACATTCTTTTCTCGCACTTCTCATCTGTGAAACACTCTTTCAATTTCTTACCTCCCTGCCACCTACAATCTTCAAAGCTTTAAATGCAACGTCAATCGCCATCGGCTGTCTTCCTGAATACTGAATTCTTTTATAGTCCTTTCTCCTCACTAAATTCTTCTCATTCTCTTCCACTCCTAGTAACCACTTGCATCTTAGTGGTATTATCGCCTTACTTGTGTTGAAATGATTAAAAACAAAGTACATTTGGTTTTGTATCATAATAAGCTAAATTTAGTAACTATTGCGATTGTTGTGTATTTCATAATGGTAGCAATTAGTGGTTTCGATTTCGAATAAAATATCAAGATTTCGAACCCCGATTCTCATGGTAGGCCAACAGAATCCCCCACTTGGAAAATTGGCACAAACGACAAAGTAAAATTAACAGCTGCTCTCGTAAATGACCTCCAATCAGAATGAAAAATGTCCTGTAAATCTTAGCGCATGCAAAACGAAACTGCTATGGTTTAATAAGCATAGAGAAGTAATTGTCTGTACGCATGCTCACAAGTACAAGATGATAAACAAAGATGATGACCAATTGGAAAACATTTGCCAATATCATAAAAATGTTCATATCACTATTCCGACGATCGCAAAAATCTGTTTTTTTTATAAACGTAAACTCTCAATTTCATGAAGACTCTAGTGATATTTTCAATATGGCGAACAGTTCGGAATTTTCTAAACATGACCAAGCAAATAAAAGTAAAAAGAAAGACCTATTCGATGAGCTCCAAAAATAACTGATTTAATATTCATGTTATTTGTACACATTGTTTTCACAACAGTTGTAAGTGACGGCTTTCGCAAAAGATCAAGAGATAGCAAGTCTTTCTACTATTGCTCTACTCTCCTGGGTCTTCTAATTTCAATAATGCATTTTTGTCTGGATGGTTTTCAGTTCTTCCTAGGATTTCCAGCTCGTCATTTGAAAGATTTTCGAGTTTTTAAAAAAAATAATAATGGTTAAACTAATATTGTGCTGTTTATTTTCCACTTCCCTTGAAACAATTTTTAGATATTTTCCCAGATTTTCAATATCTTTCAGTTTTCTCTTTGGTCTTCTAGAACAGAGAAGTTCACTTTCTTGTTTCTATTTTGTTATTTATTTGCTAAATTTAGCTTAGTCTGGCAATCAGGGATGGCGTAGTATGGCATGCCAAGATTTCGATTCGTCAATTATCCAAGCATGAAAGAACTTCCTGCTTGAAAATTAGCATTACTTTTTTTGTTTTACTTTTTTTTCTTTAATTGTTGCACAAGCGAGAAACCGGTTCATATTATTTGTATCTTCACACAAAAAATGTCTTCTTGTTGTCACTGGAGATTGTTTGATGTGTGCCGATAATGATAATTTCTATTATTAATGTGGATTTTTCAAGAATTCGACTGAGAGGAGAAATACCAGTTTGAACTCTAACTTTATTTCCAGATAAAATCTTGACCAGGAGTGTTATCGATCTGATACAGAATAAACCTCAGGTTACTTAGTAATCATTTGCTTCAAGAAGAGACTATGAATATTTTATTGAGCTTTAGCGGACATGTCGAGTTGAAAAAACACTGTATAGTTTCTTATAATTATGGATCCAATATTCAGTCATTTAAAGTGTTTAATGGCCAATAGACTAGCCAAAGAAGCCAGCGCCATTGTGTGCACCATGAAAATAAGTATTAAACTAAGCTTATTACTTTACAAAGCCACGAGTATGTGTCAATCAGTAGGAATGAAGCTCGGTACATTTGTAACTGTAAACAAAAGACTTATCTGTGAAACAACGGTCGGTTGATTTTTGGTCGAATAATTTTACAACCCTTTTTAGGTTATTTAATAACGAATTTGTATGGGGCACCTAGTGAGGACGAATTCCCGACTCAATAGGAATGGTCAACCTGATTAGCCTTACTATCGAATACTCTACACCGAGGCGTAGACAACAAGACTCACTGTGCAGACGGCCTCGTGAATAACTCAAATACATCATTGCAGGCTTTAAAAACCCTGCCAGTGAGGAGGGCGACGGCCAGATGTTAAAGGTCATCCAGCAAAGCAATTCGATGGCGTAGCGAGCTAGATTCTCACTGGGTGTTTCTACAACTGTGGCCTTGTGCCAGATTTACCTGCGTTAAATAAATGTGTTATTATGGCCCGCGTCGTGGTTTAAAGATCGACTTATTTCCAACCGTTACAAGAGATCATTGTTCGAGTCTCAGTAAAGGCTAGTATTATGAATGAAAGGCAAGCAGATTCTTCACACTTGTAAATTTTTTCCATTACATTTTTTCACCTTTAACCCTGTGCCGTACTGAGTTAAGAAGTCTAAATACGAAAATCATGCTTTGAGCAATATAAACTTTCTCCAGTCTTTTTCACTATGTACGTTGTTAAACCTGGCTTAAGCATTATCGAGGTTATGCTTGACGCACAATAATCTTACTACCATTTGTTAGCCTTCTGGAGAGTGCAAGTGTTGAGGTGTATAATATAGTTTATTTCGATTTATAAGCATAAAAACAGCAACATTTCAATGCGTCGTTAAGTATGAAAGAAAATCTGTATCGAAATGTAAGTTTGAGGCAGTTCTGTTGTGAGTATGGTGCCATGTTTTATTGGTGCGGCCCTGTATTATGTAAATATATTTTTCCATATATCAACCTTTACTTCCCAAATCCCAGAGGTTTATCGGCTGACAACACAAAATCTTAATCATTTCTCGTATTGTCCTTTTAATATATTATACATCATATTTATAATGAAAGTGTGTCGGAAGGCAGTTTGAACGAGTACATAGGCCGGTAAACGAAATAAATAATGTTTAAAATAAACGGAGCGTCTACTCTAATACGTGTATCCACTAAAAATAAAGTTTGAAATAATAAAAATATTATACTTATAATTTTGATTTTTAAAGCTTTTTTTTAAGCGTTTTACCCCAAGCAAGACGGGAAGCCACTAGCACGCAGGGGGTTACAGAGAGTTGGATCGAGAGCAAAGAGGAGTGATAGAGGAAAGGATGAAGAGAAGGATAAGGTATAGATCAAGGCATCTGGAGACGTCGACTGACATTACATTTGAATAGTTGGAGATTATAGCTATCGGGGAAACAGGAAAAGGGGAGCGAGCTCTACAGGCGAGAAGTGCGAGACATGAAGCTATGCAAATTAGTTATCTCCATGAAGCAAGAAGAGTGAAGCTGGCAAGATATACTGTTAATATGATAATAATGCATTTATCTGATGTCACAGTTTTACATAATATTTTCTGTCACACATACACAACTTTATGTATTTAATTTTAGGGGTGTCTAGAGGACACAGATACAAACTTTGAACTTTATATTTTAGATCTTAATACCATCCTTTATATCAGTATTTTGGATGTTGCTTCAAGTCAATCGTCATCTTTCTATCGGCTTGATTTCTGTTATTTTTATTATGATTTCTTTAATCATTTCACCCTAAGCAAGGCAATAAATCCACTAAGACGGAAGGTGTTATTGAGTGTGTAAGAATATGAGGTGAGGATAAAACACTATTAAGGAGAGAGAACAATGAATAATAGGAATAAAAAAGATGGGAGATAACAATTGACATTTCATTTAAATATTCGAATATCAAAGTTGACTGGGAAGCAAGAAAAATCTCTATTTTCAAAATAAAACCCTTTATTAAGTGCTGTAAATAATTCAAGAATATTTTAGATATTTATACATATGTATTTACAATTATATCTTTATACTTCTTCTTTCTGTGCCATGTCCTCTCGAGACTTAAGTGATCATGTCTCTCCACAACTTCCTGTCTTTTGTAGCTCTTAATAAAGTGTGTCTTTTTGTTATTTCTCCTAAGCCCTGTTCTGCTATCCATTTACTCAAGCTCACTAAGTGTGTTATGCGTTGTTTTTATTTGCCCTTCTTGCCTTCAGTTTGTCCTGTGAGTACCACATTTTCCAAGCCCTCTTTCCTCATTATGTGCCCTAGAAATTTCAACTGTCTCTTCTTGGTGTTAAATATGTTTCCATTTTTTTCTAAAACTTTGTCGTTGCGCACATATTCGATCCATAGTATCCTCAGCATTCTTCTGTAGACACACATTTCTGTTGCTTCAAGGGTCTGTTCCAAAAATTAGCAATTCATGAGAAAAACGTGATTGAATGGAACTTTTGCGTTTCATTTGGAATACAGGGGAAATGAGAGGGAGATAATAGAGCTCATGGGAACATTTGCCATGGGAATAGCAATAGAGAAGTGATAGGCCATCGACATTTCGTCTATTGCGGAAAGAGGTTACTGTGGAAAAATAAGCTTCTCCCCACATGACTGCTTGAACGATTTTGAACTCGATCAAGACCGGAAAGTGACAAATGAGCAGTCTCAGCCCAGATATCGCAGTAATGATCTATGTCTGGTCTAATCTGACTCTTGTGAAGATAAAACATACCAGAAAGAGAAAGATACTTTTTAAAGCGACTTCTTCAGACCGAGGTGAAACCACTCCGGTCTTACCTGTCACATGAAAACCCACGATCAAGCTGAACAGAATTTGCAAAACAAGCTAGGCACTGTACACAAAAGCTCAGTTTTCCCCCTCTGCAATAAATATTACAAGTCACTTGCTAGCTTCAAGAGCTATTGTATTTCTCACAAAAAATAAAAACGTTGTTCAAACTGGTCAGCGATGGTCATACTCGTTTAACGAGTCGTTAGCCATTGTGATGATCGTGAGGAAATAAATCGCATAAAAATTGTCGAATACGTGTTTCTTAATTTTTTATTTTTTAAGAATTAAAAGAAATGACACCAATTTTAGGTTATCAAAACTTGAAACCAGACTTACATAATCTTTCATTGTTTCTGTTAATAAGAATTATGATTGGGATTTATCGGCAACCAAGAAAACACGAAGACATAAGCTAATTTCCTTGATTGGAAGCTTTTCTTTAAGAAATTGCGATAGAAAAATTCAGTTAATGTGATATGAGCAAATATTTGAATAAAAGCAATTATCTGGTTTATTTATTTATTTAATGTTATTATCAGCAGCAACAACAACAAAGTTCAATCATTTACTCTTTAAAAATGAGTAATTAAAATCCTTCAGGAACATTCGACCTTGTTTTGGGTGGATTTTTAAAAAAAATGAATAATAGAAGTCAAACAATTATCTCATTCACGTGAATCAGAAATAATCAAAAAGAAAGAAAAAAGAAAGAAATAATTTGAGCCGTTCAGACCGGAGGCATCACGTGTCCTCTAAAGCCGAAAGGATGTGTGCAGTCAACCTCGTTTCCGATATTAAGATGTTGGCAGCAGTTAAAAAAAAAAATGGAAGAAGCAACAGATTCATTGTTATTGAAAGTGTTGATAGCTTTCGTAAAGAAAATAATAATAATAATAATAATAAAAAATTGAACAATAATCAGAATGGGGTGAATGCTATTGCTTTGCCACAGTGGAATTTTTTTTTTTTACTTAAAATAAAAAGCAAATATTTAAAGATATCAACGTAAAAATTGAAATGTCAGCAAGGCCCTTAGAAGACGACAGACAGAATTCAAGAAGAAAATGATAAATTGTAACTAACATTAATTCTATCTTTTCCATTTTTAAGTAAACGATTTTCTCTTTGTCGTCCCTTCGAATTAACCTCAAGTTCTGTAGAAAGAATACAGTGAGCTGTTAGTTTCACTTAATCAACGCTCTCAAAAATGTTAACGATATACGAATATTAGCGTAACGGGCAAAATGGTGCATGTATGAGGTACATAGTTAGGAATTAACTCACAGGTATAGTAATGGACTGTGAGACTAAATTGTTAACCACTGATCCAGAGGAAACACCATAGTATGACACAGTTTATCTGAAATGCCATGCGCCTTCATGAAGTCGGCAATCATAACTCACCGTAGATACCTTTTCTTTATTATCTGTGAATTGCATGACTTCTTGGGAAATATAGTAGAGTGGTTTCCTGTTACCTTGTCCATTGTCTTGAATTTAGAGTTTTCCTTTTCGTAGATTTGTTATCATCCAAAACTAGAGAACGTAAGGTTTTCAATGTAACATATGCTGTGTTTCTTTTTTTTCATTCCTTTTTCGATGTTTTCACACTGCTGGTTGATCCAATATTCCTTTACTATCCTCATTTGCTTGCGTACTTGGTTGTTGGTTTCATAGTAATCAGCGGTTTCATGGTCTTCTTCAAGGTCTTTCTCTTGCGAGCAGGAGTACCGGATAAATATGACAGCAATATTCAATGCCCGGACGAATGATAGATTTATAAATATGCAAGATGGACTCTGACGAGAGAAATTGTCTGGCACGACAAGGTTCTCTATGGTGATTAAATGATACCAGTTTTGTCTTGGGGGCGTTAAAATTTACAATTTAAAATTTACAAGCACCTCAATAATAATAACTTATAATTTACAAATTTAGCTATATACACACACACACACACACACACACACACACACACACACACACACACACACACACACACACACACACACACCAAGTATAGGATTGGTGTATACGGAATAAATTCCAATAACCAAAAATACTGTTCTCATAAGAGTGCTCAATACAGAGTAGAACAAATATAAGTTATTCGAAAATTATAACAAACATGTTATAAAATTAGAAACACCATTTCTTGATAAGACACCAGAAGTGTTGAAGCAAAATGGCTATTTTTGTAGTGATTTCATAACATGTTTATGTTATAATTTTCGATTAAATTATATATATATATATATATATATATATAGTCAGGGCAGAATTTAGATGAAGAGAGGCCCACTTGTGAGGCCCCTCCAAATCTCCCATTCTCACGAGAAGATGAATATGGAAGAGTTTTAAATTAAACAACTTGAATAAAGACGAGGATGATGACGAGTGTTTAAAATTACTGAAGGGTTATTTAGTGTCTACAATGAGTTATAACATTATGCGTGAGAAAGGCCTATGATATTGTCAAAAACATTATATACCTTGTGTGGAGGCCATCTAGATTTTGAGGCTCAAGGCTATAGGTAAATCCGGCACTGTATGTAGTATAAGTACAATGATCAGCTAATATATAATTGTAACTTATCTACATTTCTGAAAATTCTACTTATTAATGAACAGACGCAACATTTAAGTCGATTACACTCCTGTTTACATGACTAAATATTCTATAAGCCTCTATGGAAGCTCTATTTTTCTCTCTCGTTCTTTCTGTTTATCTTCATGCTATTCATTTAGCCACTCTGAAGCCATATCCTCATTATTCGCGGCGGGATTTTGACAGAGGATGTCCTACTAACTTAACAGAATTGGGGGACGATCAGTTTGAAGCCTCGCATGTTACGGTAACGTGCAAAAATTCATGCCACTGATGCTTCATTCAAAATTGGGGCTATTGATACTAAAATTCTGTTTCCAGCCATTAGTATTAGAGATAAACCTGATTTTAGTTTTTAGTAAAACTTCTATCGCTTTAAAAAAAAACTGTGATTAAAAACGCATCCCGGGTTATCAGAAACAATAAAAAAATGTTTCCCAGTGAAAATAATTGTTATATAATCTACAACCGGTGGCATAGCATTATTTCTACCAGAAAAAAATGGTCACCGCCTATCCTTTTTATCGATTGATTTGCCTTTTACTGCTTATCAACGTTTTTAGGGATATTTAAAGCCGAAACATACTTTTGGCTTGTAAGATTTTTTTGCAGATAATAATGATTACCTAAAACAACTCTTACTATTTAACCTATAGGTGGGAGAAGAAGAGGTGGATTCATGCCTTTCCCAAGAGTATTTGCAACTGTATATAATGAACCCAACTGGAATTCGAACTCTGCTCTCAGATTCTTCAATCTGAACCTTTATCCATTAAACCACAAGCACATCAAAAGTTACAGCACCTGGTATTCCCGAGTGATCACCCATCTAGGTACTGATAAGTTCAACGTTGCTTAGTGATCTGACGAGAAGTGATGTGTAGCGACTATTTTTGAAAATGGCCAAAGTTTGGCATCGTGGTGTCATCAGATACCTGCAGAAAAAGGGTTTTGCACCCAAGGACCTTCATGCTGGCATGGCTGATATATTAGGTGATGACGTTCTAGCTTTATCAACAATGTAAAAGTCGGCACCTGAATTTAGGAGGAGAAGAGAGAATCTTGAAGATGACCCAAGGTCTGGAAGTCCTGCAACTGCTACCACGGACAAAAACATTGGTTGTTTTCGCCACACGGCGATGGATGACAGATGATTGATTATAAATCGAATAACCAATGCTAATAGCATATCCCTTGAGAGGGTTGCGAATATTCGTCACAATGGATGTTTCTGCTCGGTACGTGTCACGTCTTCTGACACCTAATACTAGGAAAATCTGACAGATCCATCTGGTTTTCTTGAATGTTTCCTAACCCAGAATAAGGGTTCCTCATTTTGAGCCCGAGACAAATAGACAATTCATACACTGGAAACACCCTTCCTCACCTGCAAGGAAAACATAGGCCGTTTCATCTGCAGGGAAGGTTATGCCCTCAGTTTTTTGGATTCAAATGTGTTTATTGATTAACTTCATAATGGTCACACAATCAATCTTTCCTTCCTCCTTTCTTTCTTTCAGTCTTTCTAATATCTTTAATTCTTTCCTTTTAATATTTATGTTTATTTGTAATATTTTTTCTTTCTTTCGTTCTTTCTTTCTAATATTTTTCGTTCTTTCTAATATTTTTCTTTCTTTCTACTATTTTTTTCTTTCTTTCTTTCTAATATTTTTCTTTCTTTCTTTCTTTCTAATATTTTTCTTTCTTTCTTTCTTTCTAATATTCTTTCTTTCTTTCTTTCTAATATTTTTCTTTCTTTCTTTCATTTGTCTTTCTTTCTTTCTTTCTTTCTTTCATTTGTCTTTCTTTCTTTCTTTCTTTCTTTCATTTGTCTTTCTTTCTTTCTTTCTTTCTTTCTTTCATTTGTCTTTCTTTCTTTCTTTCATTTGT
>OZ038486.1:35360777-35525777 GCA_964036315.1 Acanthosepion esculentum | reverse complement strand
ATATATATATATATATATAATATATCATTATATATGTTATATATAATATAACATAATATATATATATATCAAGTATGTGGTGCAGTTCAATTTACATTACATGAATCATTCATACAAAAAACAGATATTGAAGTTAATGATATAAATGGTGAGAATACATCTTCGCAAACAAATTTAATAAATGACATTAACCCCGAACCTGTAGATGAATGGTATGATCCCTGTTTATAAATTCCAGTTGCGTAAGGTCTTTTCTTTTACAAGCTTTCATCGGTGCATACAGACATAATCAAGTATGAAAATATATTTGTTTTTTACATCCAGGTAATAACAGGACAACGAAAGAATAGATGTAATGCGAAATATGTTTTTAGAAATGTGTTATTGTTAATTGTAAGAAATTTTGGAGCGTGTGGTCGCAACGCTGACGTTGAATTTTTAAATTTTAAAATTGTGCGTTTTTGTACTAATATGGTAATAGGAGAATTCAACCTCAGCGTTGCGACCGCACGCTCCAAAATTTCTTGATATAAACTTAAAAATCAGAAGATGAGAGAGAGAGAGAGAGAGAGAGAGAGAGAGAGAGAGAGAGAGAGAGAGAGAGAAAAGAAAAAAAAAGGGTGGAAGTTGGGGGCAACTAAAACCGAAGGGCATTTATAAAAGAGCTGCTGTGCAATCAAGAAAATTTGACAAAAGTAATATCAACTACAGGTTACAAATTTAATATAAACATATAAAAATAACGAATATTTAATCTAGCAATGACCTACTATTTCTATGCCCCAAAACACATACATATATACACACATACACAACAACATATTTATATTTACACGTACATACATACATATACACGTGTACACATATAAACACACACATATATATATATATATATATATACATATATATCCATACACATCCACATCTGCGTATATATACATCTACGCACATATACATACGGACATACACATACGTGCACATAAACATATATACATAAAACCTTACACACCTCCATACATTTACATACACACACTCACCTAAACAAACATACAACGTATCTATCTATCCATCTCACTATACATATACACATATATACATACATACATATACACATACACATATATACACCTATATACATATACATATGTATACATACATACCTAAACATACACACACATATACACGCATATATATACGTATATATATATATATATATATATATATATATATATATATATATTTATAAATTAAAAGGTAAAAAATATCTAAAAATGTATAAAATTAAAAACCCCACATCCATTCATATATACATTTAACATATGAAAATAGATGGGTGGAATTAAATTAATTTGTACTTAAAGAACCCTGAGGAAGAGAACGTTAACAATATTAAAACCTACGGAGTGATTAACGCGTATCTGTCTCTTAAGCTTACATCTATACCTAGCTATACAAATATCAGAAAACTATCAGATTTTGTATATCAGTTATTTAGGAAAACTTTTACCTAAATACCCACATATACATATATCAACACATTAATAAAGTTTGCTAACCCAAATTAAATGATCAAAGAATATATAGAGCATCAAATAAACATACACAATGATACATATAGATAATCATAATAGTCATTCCATTTAAATGTCATGTCCGATGTTAGTGATCCAAGATGAAACTGTTACTGGTAACAACACGTTATATAACCGTATGTATATGTGTATATTAACCACTAATATTATCTCTCTCTCTCTCTCTCTCTCTCTCTCTCTCTCTCTATATATATATATATATATATATATATATATATATATATATATATATATATATATGTATATAAAGAAATATAGTCTTAAAGTGTGCTATATTTATTGGATAAAGTGCTCAATATCAGAGATAGAGCGTGTGTAAATATAAAAGTGAACATAGAAGTCAACACTTAGAGGCGACAGTCTGTTTCATGCTAGTGCAATCGTCAGGCTGCCTGACGATTGCACTAGCATGAAACAGACTGTCGCCTCTAAGTGTTGACTTCTATGTTCTCTTTTATATATATATATATATATATATATATATATATATATATATATATATATATATGTATATGTATGTATATATATATATAATTCTCCAATCGTTTTTGAAGTATGAAAGTACAGTAATTAAGTTTTCAGCCTGGAAATATTTTGAACACTGTTTCTGGAAATTTCCAGCCGCTTGGTTATCTCTCTCATTGAGTCACCTTTCTCTTCAAAGTCACAACCTTCATTTTTATTTCAGCAGAGATTTAGGTATGATTTTAGTTTCAAAAAGCAAGCCAAAACATCTTACAATCATCTTAATCAGAAGGAACAATTACTACCTAGACATTTGTATACAGGGTGTCCCAAAATAATGTATACACTCTTTAAATATTAATAGTTAATAATACATTACCGTGATGTGAGAATTTATATGATTAAAAATATGCAATACAGATGGCTTGAAAGAAGACGGACAGTTGAATACCCACCTAGATCACCAGATTTGACACTCTTGGATTTCTTTTTATGGGGGTTTCTAAAAGACAAAGTTTACAGCAGGAAACCTGAAACAATTACTGAAATGCGAGTAGCAATTGAAGAAGAATGTGCTCAAATACTCAGAGGAAATAATACTGGACGTTTGTAGATCTTCAAGATACGAAAAGCGTATTGAACAGAACGACAACCAGTTTTGAGCACTTGATGTGAAATCATCATTATATGAACATTCTTCCATTGCTCCAAGTAGCTTTTATCTTATTAAGGTTAATTTTCTATATTTTTGTATATTTTATTCTCAAATTCTTTAAATGTGTATTCTTTCTCTTGTATTAATCTTATTTACAAGTCAAAATACATAAATTGAATAAATTATAATGATTCAAAGAGTATATACATTATTTTGGGACACCCTGTATTATAACGAAGTTATCATCTCGGATCTTTCATTGGCTCAATAGTTTTACATGGCATTTTATCAACTTCAAACTGCATAAAGCGGTGTATATTCTGTTGTATTTACATTCGAAAACTCAACAATTTATTTTCCAATACTCAAAGTCTATACACACACAACTGATAAATGCATACTGCTAAACAATCTTAACGTGTATAAATAAAGGTGTATAATCATTGTATATAGTTGGCCCCAAACTTTCATGCACTAGTTTGTGTGCGCACATATAACTACAACTGTCAGCAAGGCCTTCCATCAGGAGATCGGAGGTGTTAAGGAACTTAATTGATGGTGTTCCCATGTTTACCCTGATCCGGGGTAGTAGCACCTGTTAGGGTCCCAGCTATGGGGAAATAGGGAGCCCTCAAACAAAAACAAAACACTACAACAGTACATATTTATCGTAGAATTACCAACAATAGATTTTATCTATAGTTGAAGGCATACAGTTGCGCTCAAACTATATTTAGTTGAAGCCAGAAATTTAAAAAAATATTTAGATTCCGGCATTAGATTTGCCTGTTTCGAAAATAAGCATTAAAGAGCTCTAAAAATGCTACAGCAGTTTACTCCGACCTGGACAGATAAGGTAATTTGTTGTTTAGTGGATTGCACACGTATTCACTGTCCTATCTTTTGTTTTGACCAGAGGCATATTGCATATGCAATGGTTTCGACCGGAATTCCAACTCGCCAAAAATAGAAATGTCTGGGGAGCGTTTTAACAGGAAACGAAATGTGTAACACTGAAATCCGAAGGCGAATTGGGACAGCAAAATATGCTTTCCAAAAGCTAAGTAAAGTATTAAGAAACATAAAACTTTCGTTAGAAACAAATAAAAGTGTACTTAACTGTTATGTAATACCACTCCTCCTACATAGCACTGGATACTGGAAAATCTCTTCACGGATGAAGAAGTGAATAAAAGCAACAAACATGTGGTTATACAGAAGGATGTTGAGAATACCATGGAATCAACATGTGAGCAACGACGAAGTTTTGGAGAAAATGAAAACAAAAAGGACACTTATACTTAGCATCAAAGAGAGACAGTTGAAATTTCTAGAGCACATAATGAAGAAAGAGGGCGTGGAAATTTTGATACTCATAGGACAGATTTTGTCTGTCCATAATACTCTTTCCAAATATGATTTTTCATTCTTATGTTCACGAATAAATTTCAAACTGGCATCTCTATGTCTTTTCAATAGGCAGTGGAGTTTTCCGAGGGAAACGTGAATTTAGATTGCTCCTATGAATTCCATTGCTTATTGTCTGTTTAGTGACACAGATTCCTGATAAAATCAAATCATCCTGCAACTCTTGACGAGTAACCATTGGATTTTGTTTAATTTGGCGCATTAATTTCATCGAAGATCTTGAAGAAGTCTTCCGTGGAGCACCAGTTCTTCTTTGGTTTTCAAAAGTTTTGAGTTTTTTATACTTTGCAATGAATGAACTAATGGTAGTAAATGCAATATTCAGGATATTTGAGATTTTCCTTTAACTTTTGCCTTCTTACCAAAGCTTAACAATCAGTTCTTTTTGCGAATTTGTCAGTTCTTTATCTTTTGCCATGATGATAACCTTCTTGCACGAATAACAATTACAGAATGTTCTGTTCATATTTTGGGGCTAAAAACAGCTACTGATATCATTATTGGGACATTCTAGAATATTCCATTTGAATAAGCTAGAGTATTAAGGCAATGTAAAAGTTTTAAAATCTTAAATTTGCATTGTACGAATACTTTTTTCACCCATTAAAATGTATAAATGAGATTTATTCCTATTAAATCAAATTCATTTCTGTTTTCGGTGCATATTTAGTTATTATGCATCTGTGTACAGTTAATTATATGAAAATTATGTTTATTCATTACTTAGATTTTCTAAGCAATTCACCCCAAGCAAGGCGGGAGTGCCACTAGCACGCAGGGGGTTACAGAGGATTGAGAACAAGAGTAAAGAGGCATGTTTGAGGAAAGGATATAGAGAAGGACTGGAAACAAGATCAACGTATCAGAAGATGTCGATTGACATGACACTCGAATATTTGAAGATTATAGTTACCAGGGAATCAAGCAAGAGGAAGTGAGTTCCACAAACGGGAAGTGCAAGAAAAGAAGCTGTTTGAGTATAAGAGACGGTTACATTTAACCATTTCGACAGTGAAATGGTGGGATCGAGATGCCGACCTAGTAGCTCGCTTAAATTCATGCACTCTGGGGACCAGCGAAAGTACCTCGTCGGAATACAATAAAATAAAAATTTGTATATGAATGAATATTTCCCCCCCCCCCCACTGTATACATGTGTGTGCGTGTGCGTGTGTGTGTGTATTCTGCCATTAACGATATTGAAATTGCTTTGTTTTGCAGGAACCAATTGAATTAACAAGGGAATTGACTCAAGAACTGACCCAGTTCTACAGCAAAGAACTACAAGTTCCATGCGGTTATCATTCTGGTTTTCTACTCGTGGATAACAAAAAACATGATCTCGAAGATATTCAAGTGAAGAATTATATGTTTGAAATTGACCTTTACATTAAAGACGGTAAGTTAATCGGTTATCTCACGTATAAATATTTAACATTCACCAAAGGTCAGGTGTGAAAAGTCAGGTTTCCTCCCAAAACGGCCTGCAAATATGTTCTTTATTGGCTATTTTTATTGTCCCCAGTAGGGAAAGTTTGCTGACTGCTAGTCATTGATGGAGAGAGTGAAGTGAGTGAGCGAGCGAGCGAGAGAGAGACTTTCCAATCCTAGCATACGTTCGTATTTCACTGAAGAATTTTCGAAGGAAAAGATCTTTTTTTAAGGAAATCTCTCCTTTTCGTTCACTGCTGATTCGCCAATTCACGGGTCAATGATAATGCACCATCACATACTTTTTCCATTTGAATTTAAATTTTAACATGGTATTCTGTACTTCTGTTTGGCAAATCTCGCAACAATTGTTTAGCTGTACTAGGAAAATATATCAAAGATTTTCTCTAAATGAAATAAAAATTTACAGTATTGCTGAAGTATTATAGGTGCGTGGCCAAATGATCAGAGAGCTGGCGTTTAGACACAGATTCGAATCTTACAAGATTCGATTTATTAAAGAGGTCACTTCTTGATGAGATTGTCCTGGTGAGACGATCCCAGCTTCGTAAGTGCCTGCAAACTTTGAAATAAATTCACATTCTAGCACACTTAGTGAGAATCATATTCATTATAAGTAGTCATGTGAACAGTTCGTTACGCACCAAATAATAAAGTGTGCTTTGCATACTTCCTATAAAAACGTCATCATTCCGCATAGAAGATTTAATCGAAGAAAATAATCGGCAGATGATGATCGTTTTTTTTTTTCGTCACAGGAATCGTTATTTTCCAGGTTTAACGTTTTAGTCGCAAGCAAAAATGCAAAATATAAGGAATCAGGAGACGAAAATTCTCCCTGAAGGATTTTGGAAGGAGAATATCATTTTTGTAAGGAAATGTCCCTAATATTGACCAAATAGAGAAAGAAACTTCGATAAGTGGTCTTTTTTTCTTTTTTTTATATAAGGAAATCAATATTGACCAAATAGAGAAAGCGAGTTCGATAAGTAATCTTTGGAACGTTTCCTGGACTTGTATTGTTCTCGCTTACAGCTTTTTCCTTTTTTTAAATGTTTTCGGAGGCAAACGGTCTTCCCACGTCTTACGATATTATCCTGCCCACTGTAGTCAATACTGGTGGATTACAAATCAATAATCTCCACTTAAAAATGAAAATAGATTGATATTCTATGAAAGATACAAGTTATATCGTGATTAATTTTGTCACCCGGTTTAAAGGGAGAAAACCAGACAGAAAAAATACATAAACCCGGATATAAGAGAAACCCGGATATAAGAGAAGCCCGGATATAAGAGCAATTTTCTCTGGTCCCAAATTAGAGCCATACTTATCGAAACAAAATAGACCAAACCCGGATATAAGAGAAACCCGGATATAAGAGAGTTATTATCCGGTCCCGACAACTCTCTTATATCCGGGTTACACTGTATCAAGTAAATTCTGTCAGGTTTGAATGCCTGCTGTGGGCCCTTCGACCTCCTATAATGATTAGCAAGCCTTGTCTTGCCAAACCAATTACGACTGAATAGTAAGTTCGATCCTCACTCGGTGTTTCATATGTACGGCCTTGTACCACAAATAGCAATAAAAGAAAGATACGTCTTTGGCGATAAGAGATTTTAAGTACAAGAGTGTCATGACTACTTGGAGCTGAAAGGGTCTGCGGCACCAATCTCCCAAGGGTTGCCGGCCTAGCGACATGGCAAGTACGGACAAGGTTTTGCTTTATGGAATATCAGCAGGTACATCTAGATATGAAAACATGCGAGCGGTTCTAGAAAGTTTTCGGAACGACCCACTTCCCAAAATCTGACCAAATATTAGAACTTTCGTTTTCGGAAGGACCTCTTGATTGAGGTGAAAACGTTACCCTCCACCGCCCGCATCAGTATATGATGGAAAGATAGGAGTAATGAAACAAATAGAAATTTATACCACGTGACTTTTGTTAATTTCGTGTGCATACGATTCGACTAACAATTCTCGGTTGGCAAGGTTGCGTGGTGGCAATCAGTTAGGTAGGAACGACCTGTCTTGAAAAACACCATTCAAAATCTCGAATTTTCCAGAGTTGCGAACACCTATCATTGCTTCTACAGGCAAAATCAGTTTCAAGAGTAACTAGATAGGCACCCACGTCGCTGTAAGTGGTATGGAAGTTCAGCCTCTCAACCAACTTCATCTTGGAACTGAAAATTAAACAGAAAACTAAAAATGCCTTTGTTTGCCTTGAACTATGACAATGTTTCCGAACTGAACCCTCTCATTTATCTAAAATCATTGCTGACATTAATTTTCAAAATAAATTACAAAACTTCATTTTCTGGTACTTTTTTTTCCGAAACTATAGTTTTTAAAATTAGTATATTAGTCTTATTAAAGAAGTAATGTACAGTATTACCCGGATATAAGAGAAATCCGGATATAAGAGAGATTTTCTCCAGTCCCAAATTAGAGCCATACTTACCTAAACAAAATAGACCAAACCCGGATATAAGAGAAACCCGGATATAAGATACTTCTCCGGTCCCGACAACTCTCTTATATCCGGGTTACACTCTAGTTATTTTTAATGTTACATTTTTATTGCTTCAAATGTTATTATAGTGGATACTTCGTATTTGAAATAGACGCCCCTTTCTATTTTTTTATTTATTTTATTTGTACACTGGGTCAAACGATGGTTTCTCATACAAATGGGAACGCATTTTATTTACTAAGATTTCTCGAGTCGATAGGCATAATACACACTACAGTGTAACCCGGATATAAGAGAGTTGAGAAGAAGTATCTTATATCCGGGTTTCTTATATCAGGGTTACACTATATATATATATATATATATATATATATATATATATATATATGATAAAGATCTAAAATGAAAATATTATCTTATGAGAGAAATTTAGAATCAAGAATCTTTAAAACTTAATATCTGATTTAGCCAGACCCCGATTTTTTTATTTTGTGGCGCCCTGCTTGCTCGGCTGATGGCACTTCTGAAAATGTCTATGAATATGTTAAAACGAGTTTTAACTACGAAGAAAAAAACAAATATTTATAACAAACTATTCAAAACAGTACATTTTCTTTCACGGTGATTTTATTTTATTTTATTTTTTTTTAATTTAAGCAGAACAAAACACCTTATCTAAGCAAATAAGTGCAGGCAAAACTGAATTAAACACTAACCATATGTAAATAAATAAAATCTGGAACAATATAACGCATTACATATTGATGTTTATAACAAAAGCAAAACATTGCGCTTAATCCTCCCTATTTTCTGGAAACTGCTTCCCCTGCCAGAACCCCCTCTCCTGCACCATAGATTACCCTTGGTTGCTAGCAAAGCGTAAGTATTAACTTGAGTAGTATACAGGGAACTGGACGGTACGGATCAACCACTTTAAATCCGCTGCTCGGGCGAAACCAACCGAACAAGTGTTGTGGAGTGGGGAAGCTATTAAACATAGAATCACTACTGATAAGAGACGGACGTTGATTGGCGGTGCAGATGTGTTGGTTATTAGAGAGTAACAGGTGTGCGGGTAGGTAAGATAGGCAGGTAACGCAGAGAGACCCACAGGAAAACAAACTGTCTGTCCGGTCGTTGGACAGGCGTATATTTTTTTTCTAATCAAAGAAACAGTTATGTAGCATAATAGAGATACAGTAGTAATCCAAAGGGATTTATTCAATACGTCTCCTTAAGACAAAGGTAAGGATAACTGATTACGGCTTTTTTTTTTCTTTTACAGTTGAACAATTCTTAGTTTGTTTGTGTTGTTGCACAGTTAAACGCTTAACTGGATTTTGTTTCGCTTTTGTTTGTCTTTTATTTTTTCTGTTGTGCAATTTTCTAGAGGCTTTGCGAGGAAGGAATAACGAAAAGAAATGACTTAATTTATTTGTATTCGTTAAAGTTCCCCACAAGTCATATCTGGCTGTTTTCACTGGAGACCAGGTGATAGCAAGTGTCCTCAGTGCACCTCCACTCTCACTATTCCAGGTAATTTTAGTAATGTTGTCGCTGTTGTGGTTTCAATTCTTCCGTGCTTTTTCAGTTCTTCCAATATGTCTGGGATTCATTTCTCGCTCTCTAAACATGTTTCTCCCTATTGAGTGAGTGAACAGCACGTCATCAAAGTGACCCCAGGGCACAAATATAGGAAGCTCAATGACGCTCTTCATGACAACCAGTCCGATAAAAGGTATATCAGGCACATGCATCACAGGCAAGCGTGAGTGATATGGTGAAAGCGGTTTGATAAAAAACAACGTATAATCTTGCAGATGAAGGTTAGTTAAAAATACCTCCAGATAGGGTAACCCAGTATGCTCAGGCTTTCTCCGATGGTGGGTGTGTCCAGGTATCCAGATGTAACTCCAAAGTTGTTTTTGCTGCCATCATACTCTCCAGCTACTCCGTTCATGAACAGGAATGCACAATGCCAGCTCCTAGGGGACATGTAAAGCTGGTTAAGGTCAGGCAACTCTTCTTAGCCAACCAACTGTACGGGATATTTATTGTAGTTCGTCTTAATTTATCCAGGCAAAATATGTACAGGTTAACAACTTCAACCAATTAAAATCAGAAGCCATTAAATCTATTTTGTCGTCGTCGTCGTAGTAGTAGTAAATTACTGTTTTGTTTTACTCGTATGAATATGACGTAGGCGATCATGGCATGCCCTAGATTCTTTATTAATTGCGAATTGCCATTGCTTCTTTGAAAAGACAGTGACGTTGTTTCATGTTGCTTCCTCTTAGACTGGTTGCTATCCGAAGCTAGAGAGAACTGTACACTTAGCTATTTAATCCATAGCTGAGGTGATAAGAGATGGGTTTATGCCTTCGTATTAATCGAAGTGAACATTTATTTTAAGTAGAGCAGGACAACTTACCTTCACAAATAAATTTCCGAACAAACTAAATTGAACACTAAGCATAAATGAATAATATCTGGAACAATATATCACCTATTGATGTTTATAACAAAGGCAAAAACATTGGGATTAATCCATCCTCTTTTCTGGAAAGAAATTGACTTTTGTGTTATAATAAATTCTCACTATCAAATAAGTTATTTTTTGTGATGTCAACGAATACTCGTTGTCACTTTCGTAATGCTCGTTGTAGTAGAGACTTTGTAATCGCAGATACAACTATAGTAACTCCGTTGAACAATACCAGTGTCAGACGCCTTCGAATATCACTCGCACTAATAGTACTTGCTCGATAATACTCGCTCGAATAGTAACCACCATAGTGATCAGTATAGACAAATAGTAAGTTGAATAGTATAGAGAATAGCGATCCGTATAGTAATAGAGGATAGTGTAGAAATAGTGATCACTTAGACACCACGCTAATTCCCATATATACATTTCCTTTACAATCACGTGATCTACTTATTTCAAAAAGAGATCTCTTGTGCTTGCTCTCTGGTGATCTGTGTTCAAACTCTAGTGTCGGCAACGGCACTTTATTCCTATATAACATTATTACAAACAAAGCACAACATATTTTTATTTATTTATATATAAACCCAAAAGATATAGGCCGTAGAAATATATATATTTGATTGACACACTATCCTATAAAACTGAATAGATTATAATTTTATATATATATGATAAGCCTTACGACTTTCCTCAGTCTTTTTAATATTGACCTTGTTAACCTTTCTACTGTGTTGACTTTAATATTGCTTGCGACAGTTTTTATTTCTTCTATGACCTTCTATGATCGAATATTGCTTTCAACTCACGAAGGCATTTCTTTTAATGATGGACCACAAGCTTGAAGGAGCCATTCATGAATTGTTGTCGAGGTTTCTTTGAAAGCTTTTTATTTATTTTGGGGGGGTAAGTTCGTCAATAAAATATTTTATAGAAAAACAGTGTAGAATTTGAAGGAAGACTGTCTTTCTTAAATATACTCCTTTTCTTAAAACTTCTTGGTTATGATTTGTATCATTCAAAACATGTTTTTTTCTAAGAACTTACAATCATTCTCTGCATTTACCTTGTCACCATGATCAACTCTGAAGAGTCCTGTACTTGTATTACCATGAAAACTAGTCCGAACATTACTCCACCCCCGCTTGTCCTCTCCTTAGTTATGTTGGTTGACTATTTCGATGAAGAAAACAACTTCTAGACCAGCCATCAGGTCCATCCAATATAGTTCTCTATTCATCACTAACAAATAGTATCGAGGAACCAATTTCCATGTACTTCTTTGTCCAACGTAAACTTTTCCTTCTGATGTTTACTTAAAGGTGGTAGTTTGGCTTCTTTAATGTTTTTTGACCATGTTCTTAACATTCTATATATTTTCTTTCGTTTCACATTCGAAAACACTAACTTCAATCATTTTCTTTCTAGTCAATTCACCTTTCTTGATTATTTTAATTTTTCTCAGATCTCTTTTTGTAGAATTCTTAAAAACATTTTTCTTATTTTTGCAAATATTTTCAAATTATTGATGGTTTTGTTCTCTTTAGCTGTTATATTTTTCTTACGACACATAGCAATATTTTTTAATATCTGAAATTAAAAAATGGTTATCAGTAACTATAACATATATATATATATATATATATATATATATGTTGCACTAAATATATATTCAACAACTGAATGCATTAGTTGCTAGCCGTAATAAGACTGACTATAATTTTGATTTAAAATAAATACTACAATAATTAAAAGAGAAAGCAATTCACTAAAAAGTGTATAGAAAGTGCTCTAATTCCTAGATCATCCACAGTAAATTTGCGTCCAGATTCTTATATATAATATTTCACCTTTCTTGGCAGGTCTTCTATTATCACAATGTGAGATATTTGATAACAAGTGATGCAAACATAACGATAAAGAAAAAGAATATAAATGAAATCGGTTAGACTGTATACCCAAAACATATATTAAAAAGAAATTAAATTTAAGATCCTTAGTGTCCCCTTTTCTTTGTGCGCATGCGTAGTGGCACCAACATAAACATTACTTCAGTTCGATGAAGTTCTAAAGGAAGAAACGGGATACATGAAACCTTTTTCAACTTTGTAATATTTCTTTCCATAAAATTATTCTTGATATATAAAAAATTTTATATCGTTTTCCTAGATATAGTTTAAAACGAACAGTTGAAATGTTTTGAATTTATAGAAATACATATACACATTCAAAGACAATTTAACCCCCTGAAAATGGTCTCAGATTGAAAGTACTTTGGAAAATAAAAAACTATTTGAAAAAAAATTTTGATATTTTTCTTAATCAATTTTCTAAGGCTATCAAGAAATTAATCTGTAAACTTGAAAGGATCACAATAAAAATAAATCAACACGATATATCTAAATTATTCAACCAAACCTATTTGAATGAAAATATGCTGCCTAAATACACACACAAACACACACACACATACATACATACATACATATATATATATAAGCATGCAGAACAACCCTCAAATTGTACAATAAAAATCAAATAGTACAGACTGAAATTCATATGGTATAAATAAAAAAGAGCCGTCTATCTCAAAATGAGAAGTGTTCACTATAATAACTTCTGAAGTTATATAATATATATATATATATATATATATATATATATATATATATATATATATATATATATATATTGAGACATGTTTCATTAAATAATGTAGACAATTTTTGTCTACTTATTTTTCAGTTAGATCCTTTTATATTCACGGACAAGCTTTTTGGTGTCATTATTAAAGGAAGAGAGAAAATCACCATGTTGATACATATTATTTTATTCCGAGTACTTTCGACATAGCACAATGTCATCATCAGGGTGTTATTCATTTCAAGAAAAATATTGTAGTGTTCATCATTTTCAAAGACAAAATTTGGTGTGTTCATCTGAAAGTTACATTTTTCACTTGTGAAGTGAAGAACGCTGAGTCAGTACGTGTTCCTTGACACACACACACACACACACACACACACACACACACACACACACATATATATATATATATATATATATATATATATATATATATATATATATATATATAATCACAGATAAAGCTCATTACCAAATGACAAAACCACGTCACCAAGAACAGAAATAGGTAGCACATGTAACTAGAAGGGAAACGAATGATATAATTAAGATGCTGAATTTCTACACTACCTCAGACAAAAGGTTTGGATGGAAACCCATCAATACTAAAAAAAAAGGCGATAACAATTAATGGATGTGAGAAATCTATTTCATTGAAAAATTTTAAGTTCGGCTTGCCACCATGTAGCGTTGAAATACCGGTTCCTGTACGAACAACATGGAGCCTGGTCAGTACCTAGATGGATGACCGCTTGGGAATACCAAGTGCTCAAAGCTTTGATGTGTGGATGGTGTAATAGATAATGACCCGGAATTGTAAATCGGAGAACTGAGTTCCAATTTCATTTGGGAGCGTTATATTAACTTACGCACACATGCCCTTAGCAATGGTATTAATCAACCTCTTCTCCTCCAGCTATGGGTTAATTAGTAATACTTGTATCACTAAATCATTATTATGTAAGCAAAGATTCTTACAATCTAAAAATATTTTCTGGTTTTAAATAACCTGCAAAGTGTTGATAATCCATAAAAAAGAAATCAATGTTTCGAATTAAAGATTTTATAAATTTAATTCGACAATAACGTTAAATGAATGCCAAATTTTCCTGTATGGAAACTATTAATTTCACCATTACCATTTCGTGACAAATTTTTGCACTCAATATAGAAAAAAATGTTACGAGACAGATATCGAGGATCAATATTTTAAGGGACAAGCGACACTCTTTGCCAGACTTCATCAGGATCTTTTTTCTTTCTTTTAGTTTATCAATAAATTGATTGATCAGTTGAATGTCCAGTTATATTGATGAATACTTGTTTAAATATAATAACAATAATAGCTTTTCTAAAAATAGATAAATACGAGTTATTAATGAATGGATGACTTCAACAAGCAGTGCTGATATAGATTGTGGCTTTTCTAGATACGCGCGCATACTCCTCAAGATTTTCATCTAAACTGTTAAGTTCAACATCCTTCGGCCAGCAGGCAATCCTATGCACCTCCCCGTCAATGTGAAATCTCCTTATTATGTAAATATTTACTTTTAATAAATTGAATAAGTAATAACAGTAGTAATCTAGCGGCTCGGTTCCAATCACTTTCCCACCGCCGTCTATGTCTTTCTATAAATATTTTGATGGTAATTGTTCGGATGCGCTCTTTTCTATGGTACCTAGACTTTTTGAATTTAAGCAAAATACTAGACCGGCGTCGAGATCACTCAACAGCTTAGATACCTAGATGCAACCGTAAATTCTATGCTAACAGTTTCTTTTCTCGCACATCTCGCTTGTGGAACTCTCTTCTAGCTCCATGCTTTCCTGCTAACTATAATCTTCAAAAAATTAAATGCAATGTCCATCACTATCAACTGTCCTCCTGATTACTCTTTTCTCTTCTCGCTCATTATTAATGTTTTTGTTCCTAATTCTTTCACATCCAGTAACCTCTTGTGTCTTAGTGGCTTTATTGCCTTGCAATGATACCGATTAAAAAATTAGTAAGTGCATTGTTATTGTTGACTGAGAGACTAGCATATATTCGAAGCCGAATATATTCATCAGGACAACCAGTCTTATAAGAGTATACCGGGCCCGTACCTCACAGCTTAATAGGCTTTATATGGCGGCGGGTTTTGGTAAAAGCAGTACATTACCTTGCTGGTAGGGCCTAGTTTGAAATACCTTTATGTCGAGTAGGGACAGGAAGTTGTGGAGAACCATGATCGCCTACGTCTTGAGGGGACATGGCACATAAAGAAGAACCCAGTCCGCTCAGACGACCTCCGATTGAGGGTGTTCAAAGTACCTCGATGTGACTTTACTAAGAGCCACATTGATTGCTTCATCAAAAAAAAAAAAATAAATAAATACACGACACCCAACTACTACTCTCGCTCACGAGCAGATAGGCACAGTTCGTCACCCACAACTCAGGGGACATGCCCAGCTAGTTGTCGTCAGGCAACAGATCTTATCTGTGTGAAAGTTGTTGTAAGGCTGAAAATAATTAATCACCCACAAGACCGCGTAACCGGTTTTGAACTCTGTTAAGACTGGGAAGTGAGGGTGTTACGGCCTTAATATGGCAGCAATAGTCCATTTTTAGTCTAATTGGATCCTTGTAATGATAGATCATGGTAGAAGGGTCAGGTACTTTCAGGGGCGGTACAAGGAGCCGACCATTTTCCCAGCACCTTTAGCGATGAATCTTATATATGAGTTTCACTAAACTTGAGTTAGTTTGAGTCTTATCAGACGTTCGAGGGAAGATTTGGGAGTACAAGCCTTCATTATAACTGGAGAAAAATCGGTCTGGTGATGAAATTTTACTAGCTTGGTTTGGGAGGTACTAAATGTTACAAACCAATTACGCCACCACTGAGCAGTACGTACTAGGTTAGAGTATGGATCAGCTGCCAGGCTCTGGTCATCTAGATGTTTAGAAGTGCACACCTAAGCCGTTGTCACCTGCATATACATTTACTAATGATCTGAGGATGTTCTTAGGCGGATTATTAATATAAAGCAAAAAGATGGTAGGACCGAGGAGAGAGATTTGAGAGATGCCTGCATTGATCTCATGAGCTTCGGAGGGCACACCATTAACAACGGTCTTCATGGACGTGCCTGATCAGAAGGACTTGATAATCGAAAAGACTTTGTCAGAGATTCCGTAGTTGAAGTGTTTGTGTAGCAACCCCTATGCCACATCTTGTCAAAAGACTTTGAGTCATCTAAGGCGATCGCTTTCGTGATTAATTTATAAATAATTATTAATAAGCGCTTTACTGATTCTATGCGAAATGAGAGTTAAGACATCAGCAGTGGACATAAAGGAACAAAATTCAAATTTGTCACTCAGGAAGTTATATAAAAATGTAAATATAAAAATATAAAAATATTAAAATTTGAGAATATAAAAAATATAAAAAATTAAAAATAGAAAGTAGAAAAAAGTATATCTTTATATAAAGTAGAACTAAGATGACGTTCGTGTAGGCATCCGTCAGTCTCGGGAGACTATGGAGTCTTCTAGGACGGCTAGTTAATCCCCATTGCAGACACCTACTCAAGTACATTGTGCTTCTTCAACATCCACAGTGTCAACCTGTGGTTGATGCTGCAATTATTATGATGAGCAGACTTTAGTTACAAGTTCATGGGAGAGATCACATAATCTGGCGTGAGCGGTAATTGAACAAGGCCAATATCCTCAAACATTGTCACGATGGCTTGTGGTTTTATGCCAGCACAACCATCGAAGGCTTCCGAATTGTGTCGTCTGCCCAATTTTTCTCACCGCGGTTAGCCCCCTTGAATATTTTCCAAGCACGTTTCAACGGTAACCCACGCTGAGATCGTCTTTCTGGGGCAATATTATTAAGACGTTACCTTTTTGACAAGGCGACAATGATGAGATTCGAACCCGGGTCTTATGGTCAGAAAGCTAACGTTCTAACCATTCAGCCAGACGCCAATATAAAGGGAAACATTCTTTAAAACTGGATTAAATGGGATTACTCAATTTGAAATATGTTGCGGGAGTTACTTCTTTTGTTGAGCGGTGTGGGCGTTTTTCAGTGAATATTTAACTTTTTTCAGTGAATATTTAACTTTTTTCAGTGAATATTTAACTTTTTTTAGTGAATATTTAACGTTCCCTAGTGAATATTTGGCATTTATCAGTGAATATTTAACGTTTTCCAGTGAATATTTAGCACTTTTCAGTGAATATTTAACATTTTCTAATGAATATTTAGCATTTGTCAGTGAATATTTAATGTTTTCTAATGAATATTTAACGTTTATCAGTGGATATTTAACGTTTTCTAATGAATATTTAGCGTTTGTCAGTGAATATTTAACGTTTTCTAATGAATATTTAGCATATGTCAATGAATATTTAACGTTTTCTAGTGAATATTTAGCATTTGTCAGTGAATATCACAAAACAAATTACACTAAATGAGTACACAATGAAAGTGAAGGAAAATGTATTTAAAATTTATCTATTAAGAATATGTGTGTGTGTGTGTGTGTGTGTGCGTGCGTGCGTATGTGATATACACGTATATGTAGGAAACAAACGCAACCCAGCGGCGACGTTTTTTATTTATATTCTTCTATATCTTGAAGCCAGAGTAAGAAAAGAGAGAAAGAGATAAAGGATAGGCTTCTATTTTTATAAACTTAAATAGCGCCGCCTAATGGTGATGCTTTTGGTGAAACCAAGTGGGGTAACCTACAAATATGATTTTTTTTGTAGCTATTTTATAATTTACCTAATTTTTAGCCAAATTAAAATAGACTGACCAAACTCTTGACCTCTGAAGTTTTCCGTTCGTCACCGGACATTTCATAATCTGTTGAAATAATAATAGGAAATTCAGCACTTCATTTCATCTTTTTTTTCTTTTTATTCTTTATGGAAGACACTTAGCGCCTCGGTTTCACAAAGTTTTGGTTAGCATATCATATACTATTCATTTTACTTTGAAATGATGCGAATTTTAACAAAGTACGCACTAGCAAAAGAATGAATCTAATCTAAAGTCGGATAGGTAGTGACAACAGTAAACTTGCATCTGCGCAACAGAATTTAAAATAGAAGTTACTCTAATCGAAATGTCTAATGAAAGTGTGTGAAGCTCTATTTTCTTTTCTTTTCTTTTTTTCATTCTATCGATTAGACAGCAGTAAAGCAGCCGAAGTGCTTTGCGCATTTGAATACACATAAGCAGAGTTACTTATTTACACCTTCTGCTTCTGAAAGCTCTCAACAAAAACGAAGATTTCTGGGCTACTTTATTTCAGGAATATTTCGAAGCTGATCAATCTCTTAAGCTCCGCTAAAGCTGACTGGCTCAAAATCAGGGATAAGTGAGAACGTAAAGAAAAGACAAGGAGGAGGAGGAGAGAGAGAGAGAGAGAGTGAGAGCGAGAAAGAGAGAGAGAGAGAGAGAGCAACTACGAATGGTGATAAAAATCGTTAAAGTTATAGGAAGATTAACAGCAGCAAGAAACTGTGAACGCCGATGTGGTTAGATGAGGTAAAAGTGATGGGGTCTGCCTCGAGACTGAAAGAATTACGCAGTTTCTACCAGTAATAGAGGTTAGTGTTCGAGCCTACACGAAGACGCCATTTTACAATATTGATTTTTAAGGCGAAGAGCCACTTTCCACTTGGCGTATCACAATCTTCCTACTTAGATTGTCACATTGCCACCTTTCTTGCCCTTGTTCTGTACTAAAGTAAAATGTCTAATTACAAAAAGAAAGAACGAAAAGAAAGAAAGAAGGAAGGTGTGGAGAAGGAAAACAGAAGAAAGAAGGAGTGGAGAAGGAGAACAGAAAGAAAAAAGAAGTGGAGAAGGATAAAAGGAAGGAGTGGAGAAGAAGAGAAGAAAGAAAGACTGAAGAAAGAAAAAGATCAGTAAGAAGTGATGGGAAGGGAGGAAAAGAAGAAAGAAATATTTTAGAGGGAAAAAGAAAGGAAGATGAAGTAAAAAGAATTAATTATAATCATGACATCATCACACACACACACACACACACACACACACACACACACACACACACATGTAAACTGTAAATGTTATTTTTAGTGGGTACACGTGTTTGAACTGTTACCAATTTATTTCATTAAATAGTGGAATTATTAAGAACAATTGAGAAGTTCAATAAAAGAAAAAATCAGGCAACAGAGTTCCAATTTCCAATAGAAATACGAGACTGAAAATATAAATTCCGTAATTTTGTCATGAACTATCATTCCAAGAGTTGTCCGGAATACTCATCTAATTCTTTTAGCTGTTATCGAAATGCTTCGAAGAATCTATTCTTCGGCTTTTCTCGTGCGTACCAGTCACGTTGGAGATCTCTTTTTTTTACCACTGGGAATTGTAAAACAGAAGAAAGCGATGGAAGATAGACCGATTGTGCCAACTCATGATGTTAATATATTAATTCTCCCAGTATCTAATATGACACGGATAATCCTATATTTTATACGCATTGTTGCTTTTTTAATCCTGTTTTTCATTATGATTTATTGGCCAAGCAAAGGAATCCATAACAAAAGGAACGCAGTCAATAGTTGGAACTGTTCTTTAAACAGGACAAGAAAATTGTAGCAATAAAATAAATGACAGATACAACAACCTAGACTGAACGAAATCTCTGTGTATCAAGTGAAATGAACCCCAATTAACTGTACCAAAGTACGGTCTTCATACAAAGAAAGTTATGCTTTGTATATGGCGGGACTGGAAGGAAGTCCTCTATTATGAGTTTGCTCCAGAGAACCAAACCCTTGATTTGAATAAGTACTGATCCTCATTAAACCGTAAGGAAGCCACAAGCAACGAAAAGGGCAAGGGATTGGTAAAGAGTAAAAAATATATTCTCTCTCTCTCTCTCTCTCTCTCTCTCTCTCTCTTTCTCTCTCCGTGCAGGCTTGGTTGGAGAGTTTTCACTCATTCGCTGTATTCAATTTACAGAATTCTCTTTTGAAACAAATTTGTCTGAAAGACAACAAAAACATCCGAAACGGTTCTTTGCTGAGAAAGATAAGCTCTGTGAGGACAGAATTGCGAAACTGTCTGAAAATTGTCAGAAAATAGGGGAATACAACGGTAAAATATCATTATCATCAGTTTATACGACACCACCTAACGAGTGTTAGGAGAAGTCTCCTGGCAGAGCAGGTGGTGTAATGTTACAAATGTAAATCTCTTTTCGATAAAACTGTTAAAGAAGTCTTTTTACTAACTATATCGAACCAATTTTTTAGTAACCCAATAATCGCCCTTTACTGGAGGTTATAAAAGTGATACAGCTTTTAAGTGGGATTCAAATCGTCTCAATAACAGTAGTGTAATAAAATAGTACAATAATCAAATAGTTCTTGACTGAAATTAAAGGAAACGTTTATATAGTATCTATCTTCTCTCATGGAATCAAATGAAGGCAAAACAAACTATCGATTTGTAGATTTGCCTGGAAGACGAAGTGTCTAAATTATTTACCTGAATAGAAGTCCACTTTTCATTGGCGCAAAATGAAAGGAGGTAAGAAATAGAAAAATGTCAATATTTTGCACAAAAACCAGAAACCATGGAAAAGAGAAGGTAATCATACCCTGGTTTCCAGTCAACTTTAATCTTCAAAAATTTAAATGCAATGTCAATCGCTATCTACTGTCCTCCTGATGACTCTTCTTTTGTTCTCGCCTCTTAGTAATGTTTCTGATTCTAATTCTTCCACACCCAGTAACCCCTTGTGTTTAGTAGCGTTACTGCCTTGCTTGGGGTGAACATGATTAAAAAATCAATAATCTAGGACTAACTTTAAAGTTCCACCTGGAAAAAGGACTAAAACTAAGGATTCTAAAAATTAAATGACCGAAGTTATTCCGAGTGCTGGAATATTTTAATATACTTAAGTTTAAAAGTTTTCGTTTATCTTTTGTTGCTTTTGTTTTGTTTTTGATTATTAAAAACATAATATTTAAAGCTATTTACTGTGAGACTAACTGTGGCGTACAAACAAGTATTGAATTGTATATTGTAGGAATTTCATCTTGTATAATAAACTCCAGAACAACCAATAAAATAAATTGTCTGAAAAAATATACTTTCTCAATCGAACATGAAAATAGGCTTAATTCTATACGTAGTTAAGGAAATGTTTTCAAAATTTTACCCAAGACTTGCCGAAAATATAGATCCTAATGTAATTTATGAATTACATTAGTGTCTATAGAATATAACTAAAATTCGCAAGTATAAAAATGTATTGACTACAAAAGAAGCACGATCGCAGGAAAAAGAAACGTGCCACTGATGCATTTCCAGGTAAGACGCCATTTTACCAGATTTTGACACAGTTGTTTACTGTAACAAGGCAAAAATAAAATTAAAAAAAAAAAACATAAATAAATGTCTTATTGGCGGGAAGCCACATCCTTTATTGCTATATCACTGATATCCACTTCTGTCGTTTTGGGCCAATGTAATACAATAGAAGACATTAATTTCAGTGTGACCTTCGAACATAAAGTATATTTTAGTTCTGTTATTTTACATCAAACAGTTTTATTACCACCAACACTCGCTGAGCACTATGTATCTATCTATCTATCATATATATATATATATATATATATATATATATATATATATATATATATATATTACTTCAAACGTTATTACAGTGGGTACTTCGTATGTGAAATAGATGGTCCATTTTATTTTACAAAATAATAATATATTATATTATTATAATATTTAAATTAATGAAAATGTCGGATCGGATTGAAAATAAATCCATTAATTCTTATATATATATATATATATATATATATATATATATATATATATATATACATATATATGTATGTGTGTGTGTGTAAAATGTATATATGTGTGTGTGTCTGTGTGTAAAATGTATGTGTGTGTGTGTAAAATGTATATATGTGTGTGTGTGTGTAAAATGTATATATATATATATGTATGTGTGTAAAATGTGTATATATATATATATAGATGTATGTGTGTAAAATGTATATATATATGTGTGTGTGTGTAAAATGTATATATATATATATATATATATATATATATATATATGCAATCTTTTATATATATTATTTATATATTATATATGCGCGATACTTATTGGAAAGCGCTCAATATCAGTGATAGTGCTAACATATTTAGTTGGATTGATTTGAGTTTGTGACCCTGGGTTTCACGCTATTTACGGACGTCAGACAAAATGATTAATTTTTAAATTTTGGATTTACATATGGTACGCATCTGGTCGCTGTATTCAATGTTGGATTGTGAAGCGATTTTTTTTCGTCTGTGGCACTGTCAACGCGCAGACCATTCGTTTATTTTGTTCGCTGAATTATGTTTTCTTGCACACACGTATATATATATATATGATGGGGTCTATGGTAGGTGAAATTGCTATTATTTTTCATTTTTAAAGCTGTTTTGTTATTATTTTAAAGTCGGTTATTTGCTTGTTTTTTGCGATTGCGCATATGTAAATGGTTTGTAATACTCATTGTACCTTCTCTGGCTAACGTTTTCCGCTATGAAGTGGAAAGATTATATTGAAGTAATTGCTTTGTCTGGTGCTAGGGACTTTGATTAACTGTGTCAGGATAGACAATTTTTCTCGTTAGAATCTATGTATTGAATATTGCTGCCACATCTGAATTAGTGCTTCAGCTATGTATTTAGAGGTTCTTGATAAAATACAAAGAAAAATCTGCAATGTTTTTGATCCTGGCCTGGCATCTCAGCTTCAGTCAATTATCCGCCGCCATAACGTAGCTTCATTGTGCCTTTTTATAAATATTGTCATGAAAATTGGTCTGATGAACTTCCCTCTATATAATTGTAATCATTGTATATATTCATTTGGGTTTCATTTTTTTTTTTGAAGTTGTTATTTTATTCCTCCCACTCTGAAGACAAATTGTACATATGGGAACTAGTTAGGACTACATAGAGACTCGAGGTATTACGGTGGCTGTAGTAAAAATGGTAATTAAGAATGTGTTGTTTTGGTGTAATACATGAATGTTTGGATCAGTAATTGTGGCTGATAATACAGATTGCAGACCAGCCTTTCCCTAACCCCCCTTTTAGCCATGTGCCACATTTTTGTATTTCCAAAATAAATATTACTTACCTTTTATAGTACTTAGACTATAAATTTAAGCGCAGTACTAGATTGGCAGCAAGGATTCGTCATTTTAAGGTTGAAATGGATAGATGTAACCGTAAGTTCTATGCCAGCAGTTTCTTCTCTCGCACTTCTCGCTTGTGGAACTCTCTTCTTGCTTCTTTTTTTGCATTTAACTTTGTTCTTCAAAAATTTAAATGCAATGTCAATCGTTATCTTCTGTCTTCTGAATTCCTCTTCTTTTATAGTTCTCTCTCCTTAATAACACTTTCTATTTATTTTTTTCTTTATTTTCTCGTATGCACTCTCACTCAGTAAACCCTTTGCATCTTAGTGGCTTTATTTCGTATATATGTGTGCCTGAAATAGAAGCAAATGTGACAATTTCTCCCAATATAAATTGGAGCTTTCTGACAAATTTTTCAGCTTAGTTAATTATGTCGTTTTGATCCATGTCCGCTAATGCCATCTTCAAATGTACCCGATGGCGGCACTTTACTTTATGGTTTCAAAACACCCACACATTTTTTTTAGTAAGATTATATTGAACATAACATTGCGGTAAAGAGAACCTAGTTTTGGTCTCAGTTTACGTGTTGCCTGGAGGCATTGAAAGCATTCAAACTTCGTCAGTCATGTTTCTAATCTGATCATATGCGCTGACAAGCAACTTTTGTTTTATTTATTCACTAATGAACTGATAGACAAAACGAATTGATAAAACAACGAATAAACAGCGGGAAGATTATTAGTTTTATATTTCTTCCATGGGATTTAAATCAAGTAGACATTTTCGTGTAGTAGTGATTGCGACTGTTTCTCGAAATATCTCTTGTCAGACGGGCTTTCGTCTTCGTCTTGTTTACAATCCAGTCAGTACGTCTTAGCTACACTATCAATTCTGATATTAAGATTATTTTAAAGATATTACGTAAGGTTTGACGCCGAATTAAATTATTCTCCAATGCTTAAATCAAAACATATCAAGGGTGTCTTTTTCTGAATATTGTGAAATGGCGAGCAGAATAATAATAATAATAATAATAATAATAATAATAATAATAATAAAATACCTTTGCTAAGATTAATTATTTCACAAAACCTTTCCAGAAAAAACGGCTTGAAAATTATTAAACATTGGGACCCCACTAATTCTACGAGGGTAACAAGTCGGATTCAGCTGACAACATTGTCAGAAAAACTGTTGGGGATGAGAGATATGTGTCACACTTCGATTGATTAATGGGGGTACAAAAACTTCGGATAACTAAAGAGTGAGAAGGAGCCTTGTCAGTGCCTGCACAGAAATTGCAGAGTGGGACGCAAGAGGAGAGGGTATAGATTTAATTCTATGAAAAACAGATTCTTTTGTTTAAAAACGTCTGTTTAACATACTTCTCTCAATTCCTTTGAATGATGCTACACGATATATATATATATACATATATATATATATATATATATATATATATATATATATATTTAATTGGACAATGTCCGACAATTTATTTTAAAGACATTTATGATATGTTTAACATTCTTTTTATAGATACAAGTATTTAAGCAAATGCTCTGTTTTATAATAAACAGTATTAAATAACATTTACCGGCCTGAATGTCCGAGAAATTTTCATATGAAAATTTCTAATTGGAACTCGGCTCTCCGATTAGCAATTCCGAACCATTATCTTGTAGAAGACTGTGTGTGTTTGCGTGTTGTTGAATTGGGAACACGTGCGTTTGATTTCCTGCTAGAAGAAAGGTCCAACTACAAGAACAATGCCGGACACAAGTTATCCAACCGAAGATGTAAAGAAAACAAACAAGTCCTATATATATATATATATATATATATATATATATGTAAACAAATATATGTATTAAACAACGCAATTTTACAATGGACATAGACATTAACATTTGTGTGTGTGTGTGACATAAAGAGTTTGTATTTTGGTGAATGTTCGTATGTATGTGTATGTGTGTATGATGTTCACGGCGCCTCCCAACAAATGGGAAGACGCGGATCTTCTAAGAGAGCTTACATTGTATTCGCTGAAATGAAAAAGAGAACGAGGCGAGAAGTCGCCTAGTATTTATAGTATAGGGAGAATGACCCCTAGTGACAATTAGGGAATTAAGGAGTAGGTAACTCCGACAATCTATTACACCACCGCACATCCAAGCTTATAAACGGTCACCCATATAGGTGACCAGGATCGACGTTGCTTAACTTCAATGGTCGTACGGGAAACTGTGATTCAAAGTGATATGGCCATAAGCCTGTATTACGTTAAATTCCACAACAAATGTATAAAAATGTAGTAAAAGTTATCTACTTTTTAAACATTTTCCATATAAAATATACTTTAATTAAAAATGGAAGTGTTATCTTAATTTACTTTTATGATTAATACTTTGGATGATTTTGCTTCTGCCTAGAGATCGGTGTACACTTTGGTTGTTAATAGCTATTCATATTTCAGAACAAATATTAAACGTATCCAAGTTTTCTTTATTCATAACTACTTTACCTTCTGACGTCATTTATATCTTCACATTTCAGTATCTATTTTCTTTGTCTGGACATATCTGCTAATTTAAGACATTTAAAATCCAATTCTTTACAGCATAAAAATCCGAGTTATTGACTGATAAAGTGTACATACATTTCGGGGGCGATTATTTATCAAACGATTAGGTATAAATCATGAACGCCATCAAGACAGAATAGATCTTGGTGGCGTTCATGATTTATACCGAAGACATACATATAGTAAACATTATTCTTTACTTTTAAAGCTGAACGATATTACTTTTTCTTTCAGATGTGATTGATAAAAATCACAAATCCGAATCAATCAATCCCGAACGGAACTTAAAGCACCATAATAGCAAAATGGAGAGACATGAGAACAGAGCTCTGGGTACCCCAACTCCAGTTACGGAACTACATGAAACAGAAGCCGTTACTAGTAAACCTATATCTGTTACCCCTACATCGTTGATAAAGATGGAACAAAGTCCAGAGCAACACGGAGCACCTCGCTTGAATTCGTCGCTTGATGAGTCACGGTCCGTTTCAAACACTGAAAGATCAATATATAAATCAGATACTGAGGTCCTGTCTATCGTGCCCAGTTCCAGCTGTTTGGTAGATGATGTCCTTGGGAGTAAACTAGAAGTTACAGACAAAACGGCTAAACATGCAGTGGCTACAGTGTCTAAGAAAAGTCCCAACTGTTCGTTTAGCGTCCCTGCGGTACACGAAGCTGTACATTCAAGGGAAGTAACTCCTCAACCGAGCAGGTCAGCAGACAGTACCAGTATAAGCAGCTGCCAATCTTTATTGAAAGATCAGAATTTTGAAAATCAGCTTCCTTTTTGCCGCTCATTGTCTTCATCTCTATGCCAGGATATTCCACTGCCGTTGTCGTTTAGTTCAGTTAGTCATACTAGTAGCGTGGATAGTGTTCTGTTAGCCACGCAGAGTTTGGACCAAACGGGGACACCATTACAGAACCATCAGAGTAAGTACTGAAATGTTAGTTTTAGTTTTTTTAATAAATTAATATTTGCTTTTAAATGCTATAATATGTAAATATGAAACCTTTATATTTCCTCGTATTACTCGTTTACATGTACCATCAAATAAATAACTGCCATATTTAAGTAATTTTAAGGATGAATTTTCTGAAGAAGCAATCTAGCAATTTTATCTATACAATTAAATCTATTGTCAAAGAATTACAAATCTAATTTAAATCATTGAAAGCATATATCTCACTTTTCCACCGTCATAAGGTTGCTTCCATGTGCGTTTTCTATAAATACTTTCACGGTAATTGTTCGGACGAACTCTTCGCTATGGTAACTAGACTTTTTAAATTTAAGTGCAGTACTGGATTGGCGTCAAGAACTCCTCAATTTACAATTGAGTTGGATCGATGAAACCGTAAATTCTATGCTAACAGTTTATTTTTTCGTTTGTGGAACTACCTTCCTACTTCATGCATTCCAGCCAACTATAATCTTCAAAAATTTAAATACAATGTCAATCGTTATCTACTGTCCTCGTGATTATTCTTTTTGTTCTCAGACATTAGTAATGTTTCTGTCTCTAATTTTTTCCACGCCCAGTGGCCCTTCATTTTTGTCTTAGTGGCTTTACTGGCTTGCATGAGGTGAACTCGATTATATATATATATATATATATATATATATATATATTAGTATTACAAGTTTGTGACTGGTAGGGATAATTGCAAGAGGATATAGACGACAGATCATTATAATGATAATAATAATAATAATAAAGAAGGAAACTTTAATTATTCATTTCGATTATAATTTATTTCATGAACACCGAAATATTCATCTCTTCAGATCGAAATCTCCTGAGTAAATGGAGACAGAACCCGGACGGATATATTAAATTGATAGCGGGGAGGGAAAGCAAGATAGAAGAGATGATATATAGGGGGTAGGAAAATAAAGGGTTGAGTGATTAGTGTTTGGGTAGTAATAGTAAGCTTTAACCGGCTGGGCCGGCCAAGAATTTATCTTTTAAAATTTGGGACTTTTTATATTGGGTTATATATTAAATTTTCCGATATAGTTTGTTGTTTTTGGCAGGACAAACCAATTCGATTCCAAATTAGTTAATTTAATGAAAGAAACCTTAATTCAAATAATAAGTGGCAGTTGCAATAATGATACCTAAGTCTTCGTTTATTCAGACCGAAATTCCTTAGTCACATCAACGTAACTTAATATGTCCAATAAGTACCGCGCATATGACATATAAATAATATATACGAAAATTACATAAACATATATATATATATATATATATATATATATATATATATATATATGAAAATTGCATATACATATATATATATATATGAAAATTGCATATACATATATATATATATGAAAATTGCATATACATATATATATATATATGAAAATTGCATATACATACATATATATATATGAAAATCACATATACATATATATATATACACACATTTTACATACATACATATATATATTATATATATATATATACATACATTTTACATACATACATATATAATATATATATATATATATATACACACACATTTTACCTACATACATATATTATATATATATATATATACATACATTTTACATACATAAATATATATATATATATATATATATATATACATATATATATATATACGAGTGAGTGAATGTGCCTGTGTGATGCCAGTTTTCTTATGTCTCCATATAAAAAAATACCTGCGACTAATTCACCTTAAGACAGTGTACGCAGGCTTGTATCGCATATTGCACTGTATTGAGTTTGATCTTCCCCGATTGCTCCAAGCTCGACTAAGCTAAGTTTAGTAAATGACTATAAAATGATCTTCCTATCTATAAATAGCTAGCTTGATTGATCTTCAAATTACGAAGAAAATCGAAAAATAATCTGAAATTTGATTAACTGTGTTAGTTTCTCCCATTAGTTATTATAAACACATCTTTGGAATAAGTAATAATATTCACATCAGTCATCCAGACATTGTTATTGTGGCAGAAAGGAAGTCTTATCTTCAGGAACAAATACAAAACCAGTAACAGGATTCGAGTCTGTAATAAAAGTCATCACAGCACATACTTACTTAAACTGTTAGCTTGCAAATATATCATTCATAAATGAACATCTTTCTATATATATATATATATATATATATATATATATATATATATATATATATATATATATGAGATAACGATATATTTTTATATATCAAGAACTGTATTGAGGAAATTGAATGAAAAAAAGTAAAAATGTTTATTTGTGACGGGTTTCATCCGTTAGGACTTCATCAGACCGGGTTTGTTGACGTTATTACGACTACACATGTGAATGAACCAAAGATGCTAGTAGTTTCAAAATGTTTTGAAATAATTTTTAGTAATCTAGACAAATTCATCTATATTCTTTTTCTTTCCCTTATCTTTGTTTTTAAATATCCCACATTATGACAATTGAAAATCTGTCAAGAATGGTGAAACCTTGTAAGAACCTAGACTAGCGATTAAAGCACTTTCTCGACATTTACGTCTTAGCGAATTATTTTCTCTTCTAATTAGAGTAGAATTTTTTATGTCAAAATTGTGGTCAGTTTCATTACGGTCAACAATCAACGCGTTTTGTGTGTGCGTGTGTTTAATGTCTCTCATATAGTCTTTTGTTTAAACTTCTTGAGGTTTCCCCAATATATTCTTTCTGTCAGTCCTTGCATTTGATAGAGTAAATTCACTAAATAATTCACTAAGAAGAAAATGTCTAGAAAAAGTTTTAATAGCTAGTTCAGCCACAGTAAATTTACGTCCATGTTCTTACAATGTTTCACCATTCTTGGTAGATTTTCTGTTATCACAAAATAACGTGTAAACGGAAAATATATTAAAATAATTGTCGGACTTCGTCCATTTCATAATATATGATGTCATTTGTTTACGTTAAGATACATTTCAAGCAGATATGAGCGTTTGAGAGAAATCATGGGAAATTTGTTTTTTAAAAGCAGTAATTTGACTTTGCTAACCAGATGTTTCCTCGGTAGCTAAATGGTATCAGCACATCAGGCTATATGACGGCTCCGTGTAGGATACGGGTTCGATTCCTGTCGGAGGGCATATATTTTCTATGTAATTTCTAGGACATTCAAGCCAGTAAATGTAGTTAATACTGTTTATTATAAACAGAGCATTTACTTAAATATTTGTATCTATAAAAATAACATATGAACAGAAAATATATTAAAATAATTGTTGTACTTAATCAATTTCATTATATATATATATATATATATATATATATATATATATATATATATATATATATATATATATGAAGAAATATAGTTTTAAGGTGTGCTATATTTATGGGATAAAGTGCTCAATATCAGAGATAAAGTATGTAAATATAAATATAAAAGTGAACATTGAAGTCAACACTCAGAGGCGACAGGCTGTTTCATTCCGGGACGCAATCGTCAGGCAGCGAACGATTACGTCCATCATGAAACAGCCTGTCGCCGCTGTGTGTTGACTTCAATGTTCACTTTTTATATATATATATATATATATATATATATATATATATATATATATATATATATGTGTGTGAGTGAGAGAGACTGGCGGAAATTTCCGTGATTTGCAGTTGACCCAATTAAATACAATGACTGAAATTTAATTCATCCGCAGTTAATGGATAACAGTTTCGATGGAGATGTGCATTCTCAAGTTAACCTCCTGCCTCTTCTCTCTCTTAACTCTTGCCACCTCTGTGCTATTTGTAATATTGACTTCTATACGCCATTTAATTATAAAATAGATATTACAAACGTTTATTATGAAACAGATGTTAAAATTATAATTTTTAAAAACCTTCTGAATGCAGCAAGTAACGCCAGTTGTTCAGAGAAACCACAATTCAATGAATTCTCATTGGAGGAAAGGGCGTCAAGTTCAGTGTCTCTTCCAGCACGGTTCTCCCCGTCTTTGCAGTTCAGAGACTTTCCAGCCGGACAGTCAATGCCTTCAACGATTACCGGCGGCTCTTGTAATTCTCCATTTGATGCAAACCAACAACCAGTATCAGAAAACCATAACCCGGAAATTAAATTTGGAGGTTCGCAACCAGCCCTACGCTGCCCGCTAATCACCGGCCGTTCGCGCACTCTTAGACATTCGACGCCGACTATATCGCATACAGCAGAAATGCATGAATCTGGCAACCCGATTGTGACAAGGACTTATCCACCTGCGAAAAATCTTCATCAGGTGAGAATCATTCGTTTGCATTATGATGAGCTGAGTATATTTCCTTTCAATAAACAAACTCGCTATTTCTATTGAAAATGTTTTTTATAATTTCATTTGCTTATTAATGTTACTCCTCGTACTATCCCCTACTTTTACAAGAACTAGATCCGGCTAAGAATGGAGTACTGCTGCCATATATGGGCATGAGCTGCCCAGTCTTCACTTTCCAGTCTTGATAGAGTTCAAAAGCGTCTCTGCGTCCTTGTGGGGGACAAATTATTTTCCACCCTACAACCTCTTTCTCAGGTCTCTTGCTACTCTATCGCTATTTCCATGGAAAGTTCTCAGACGAACTACATCCCTTACTTCCGCCAGTTCTAAACGTCATGGTTAGGACCCGCCATGCTACGTACATTGTAGCGAACTACCGTATTCCATTTGTGAGGTTTAAATTCTACTCGGGCAGCTTCTCTCAGCGAATTATAAAATAGATATTACAAACTTAGCGCTTTGACCATAATATATAAAAAAACTCGCATGCTACACCAGATTAACTGCTACAGATTCTTGAAGTCCTTATTAGAATTTTAAAAAAAAAGGTGGATAAGATGTTATCTTATCTCGGTACTGATATTTTAAATGTGTTTAACAATTGATTGATATATTTTGTTCATAGATTAATTTTGCTTTCTTGTGTGTGGCTTCCTGTGTAACATCAGTATACAAGTTATAAAATCGAAATTTAAAAACTAGATTAAAAAGAAAATGATACCTATAATTTAAAAAAAAAATCGAACATTTAGATCCTCAATCTTGATAATGACTAAACTAATAACTAAAAGCACAAATCAAAATTCTTTGGACAATCGTTACATATATACTGAAAACTGATTTACAGGCAAAGTTTAACAAACCTACCCACAAAACAAATCCGTTTGTTATAAGGACGGTTTTACTTTTGAGGCTGTTATTACTATATACTCCCTCGGTAACATATGGAACTGGATTAATTAATTTTCTTTTTTCTAGAGAATTGATAACCAAAATATTAAATATTATTTATTTATTAGATTGTTTATTTACAAGAATAATTTTATATTTTCAATATTCGGTAAAAATGTAACACAAATTGGGAAAAATTATCTTGTGGCGCGTTTCGTCATTTAGGACTTCATCAGACGAAACGTGTCACAAAACTTTTTTCCAATTTGTCATATATTTTCCCCAATGTTGTTCTTGATATATAACAATATATATCGTTATCTCAATTCCCAAATTATAAAAATATGTTGACCAAGTGTAATGGAATATTTATTATTTTTTATATAAAGAAATAACTAGGAAAACACATTTAGAAAAAAAATTCTGAACTCTAGAACAAGAAAATTTAAATAACAACATAAGGACAAATAACTGTAATTATAAAATTTTAAAAAATGTGGAGCATTTTTAAAAATTTATAATTTCAATTATTCGTCGTTATGTGAATTTTAGTGAATTTATGTAGTGAAAGCAATGCTTAGAAAATACATTTTTTAAACATTTATAATTCTAGTTACTATTCGTCATGTATTTATTTAAGTAAACTATACTTAAAAGGGTATACAGTAATACAGCTGTCAAGAGAAAACATGTCCTTTTAGCAGATCATTTTTTTCGGGCCCGTTTATTAAATTTCGCTGATCTACATTTGTTGGCCAACAAAGCTAAATCCCTACTTCTGATACGGCATACTGTGATTTGTTTCTAATATTATTTCATTCGTCTTCATGTTGTTTTTATCATACCACTCTGGATCGATACACCCTTCGACCGTTAAAACGTCTTGTAATGACTAACTTTAACAGAGACTGTAACATCCATAACAATGGGGCACATAGTAAAAATGAAACTCATAAACAAAGATCGATAGGGTGGAGGGCTAAAACAGCCCCAGCAAACACCTAAAATCGACCCATTAATAGAAACTATCATTCTGGTGAGCGTAACTTATTAATTTATTTGCCGTTTGGGTGCTGTAAATCCCTGAAAAAGTAATATTGAAACTAGAGAGACCAACCTGTCCCCTAACTAGGGGCTAGATCTCACTGGTCCACTGAGATTTTATCACGTGATCCACTCCTGCTCATAAGGGCTTGAAAACTAAATTACTCGCTATTACGACAATCGATTTTGTCAGGTTTGTCGAATGAATGCTGTTTCGATTATATTTTTTTCTGATTGGATATACGTTTTTTTTACGACTGTTCACCCTATACAAGAGCCACTCAAGATAGATGGCTTCTAAATGAAGTTGTTGTAAGGGCGCACAAGAAGGGAGCAAGTGGTGCATACTGTGAGGATATGTAGGATAAATAACGGTTGACTCTCGATTGAAGAAGTTAAGATTCTAGTGATTGGGGAAGCATACTCTCGGGAGTCCGTTCCATAATGCAACAGTTCGTGGAAAGAAGCTATCTGAAGTGGAATTCCCCCTCACCAATGTAATCTGAAGGAAATTAGGATAGGTCCGCTAAGTGTACGTGGCCCGGTGGGTCCTAGACGTGAAGGTCTGACTGGTGAGACAAAGGATTGTAGTCTAATCAAACATCTGCCATAAAAACAGCAATAGAGAAGAGAGAGGATAGAAAATTTTCGTCTGTGGGAAAGAGGTTGTAGGATGAATTTATCAAACACAAGGCCGCGCAAACGCTTTTGAACTCTATCGACGTTGGAAAGTGAAGGTTGGAAATCTTTAACCTAAATGAGATAGCAACATTCAATTTTTGGTCTGATCTGGTTCTTGTAGAGATAAAGAATGGCAAAAGAAGTCAGGTATTTTCTGGAGCCGTAAAACGAACCGGCCAGTTTTTCAGCGTCTTTAACTATGGATCGTATATATGAGTTCTTCATGAGGTCAAAATAGACGTTCAAGGCAAAGAACTTCATTACGAGTACAAGCTTTCATCATGACTGGGAAAAACTCAGGGTCTGCTCTGCGATAATGAAAAGTTAAAGTTTTGGGGTTATTGAATGTTACAAGTTGGTAACCCCCCCACCATCGAGCTTAATTACTATCAAATTAAATTTCGAAAAGTCATTTGTTTGTCCCAGAAGAGATGTGTGTGTGTGGAATTTCTCACCTGAATCTTTATAGTCCGTGTTCATCTATTTTTTCAGACTGTGGAAGTAAATGACGTTCTCGCAAGCACTCAGCAACCGAAAATAGACTACATTGACAGCAATCAACATTTGGCTGGGCAACTAGAATTACTTCGAGGAATGAACGAGTCTCTCCTGGCAGAACTGATTTTCCTCCGGCAGCAGCACCATAATTATACAACGGCTTCCCAATCCACTCCAAGTCCCACCCCAGGCACAGCTCAAGATTCTAAGGTTGTTTTTTTTTTTCAATTAACTTTTTGATATCTAATTTAACTTAATGTATTAAAGCATTGTTTCTAACGAAATGTTCCTGTTTCTTCACACTTTGTTTAGTCTTTTGACAGTATCTATCTCTGTTTCAATATTTCTCCTGATTTCAGTGTCACATTATCTATCATCTGTTATAACACTTCCCGAATAGTTAGATTTCTATACTAGCTTTATTTTGGCGTATCCAATTTGTAACTCGCATCTTGCGCTGTCCCTCTTGCTAACGACAAAGCGGTCTAAAAATCACCGTAACAAAAACTTGAAGCGATAGAACATTAGATTCAAATATGTATGAGAAAAGATCAATAAATCCGAACTCCAACACTATTATTAGATGATTTTTTATATGAATCTTTCACTGCATTAATGTTTCATTTTTTAATCATATCACCCCATGCAAGGTAGTAAAGCCACTAAGTCTTAAGCGGTTATTGAGTGTGAAAGAACAAAAAAAAAAAAGAAACATTATTATGGAGAGAGAGAACAATAAAAGCAATCAAGAAGTCAGTAGATAACGATTGACATTGCCTTTAAACTTTTGAAGATCGAAGTTGGCTGGAAAGCATGGAACCATAACAGTGTTCCACAATCGAGAAGTGCAAGAAAAGAAAGTGTTAGCATAGAACTTACGGTTACATCTAACTAATTCAACTGTGGATAGATGAGACCTTACTGCCAATCTAGTACTGCGCTTAAACTTATAAAGTCTAGATAACATTTGATAATCGTGACCTTATCTCCGGCTATACTGGCATATAAGACACCTACCTTCTTTTCCCCAAATAATAGTCTTTCATGCATCTGTAATAATTGCACAGGAATAAACTTGTTTCTTGAATTGCATTCCTTTGATATGCCTGGGGAGACGATTCCAGCGCGCGGCCCCGCTAGGGACTGTCGAAATCATACCATGGGTTGACCCAAGCCTTTTGAATAAAGTTGGGTGTCCACTTCGGAAGTCGTCGATAGCTGTGCTAAGACTGAGGTGTTTGTGCAATACTGGCCTTGTCCAAACTGGTGATTCCGTCAGATTAGGCGCGCTTCTCTCTCTCTCTCACTCATAAACTGAAACTAAACTGCATGATGCTTCTGTGTGTATTGAACAAATACAAATGTGCCTGAAGAGGCATCTGTAACAGGGATTAGTTAGCTAAACTAATAGTCAGGGATACGAGCCGTCAGCCATACCATCAGTGATGCACGGTTGGACGATCATGTCTCTTCATCTGCCTAATCATGACTGAGTAGGCAGAAGATTAGGCAGTAGGTTGCTATTTTTTCTGCGGTTGCTAACCAAGACAATAGGACACAGTCATTCAACCCATAGCCGGAGGGAGAAGAGATGGATTCATACCTATCCCAAGTGTATTTATGCATAAGTGAGTGTAACGAACCTGACTGGAATTCGAACTCGACTCCCCGACTTCTCATTCCGAGCCGTTACCCATTACACCAGAACGCATACCATACTAGGTGCCAAATACAAGGTGGTGGTGGACGGTTAATAAGTGTGGGTCCGGAATTTTCTCACTGTGCAATAAACGAAAGTGGGGTAATGAAAAATTGTGCCGGGAAGTTCGAAATTAATAAATGTGGGTCATAATAAACTAGGAGAGGGACCAGGAAAAGTTGTTTTAAAAAATACCCCCCCTCTTCTATTAGGCATTTAACCCTTTGAAGCCTAGCGGCTAGTATACCAGCCGCTCTGTGAACATGCATATATTCGATTGGTCGGTATATAGCCCAGTCATGGACAGTAGGGGCACAATGTGGGTAATCCATACTCATCAGGGGGTCAGTTTGGTTTGGATTGTTTTGCTTTACGGCATATCAACCTTAATGGGTTATTTTATGCCGACAATTTTTATTGCTGGTAATATTTTTTTTCAAAAATGCATTGCTGGTAATAATGTATTGCTAGTAATAATTTTTTGTACAAAGTATTTCTGGTATCAAAACCTATTTTTACACTTTCATACTGGTTTGACCCCAGTTTGAGGTTAACTATTTACCCATAGCTGGGACTCAAACAGGTGCTATCACCCCGGGTTAGGGTGGACCTGGGAACACCAGCAATTAAGAGGTGATTCCATGCTCCTCAGAACCTCATGATCAGAGGCCTTGCTGTTGGACATAGTTCATCGTCTTACCCAGGGCGGCAGGGGGTCAGTGTCCAAAGGGTTAACAGTAGATAGATGTCCAGTAATAATCGCTGTACCATCGAAAATTTATTTTTCTTAATATTCTCTACTTAAATGAAGCGAGGTCATATATGTTCGTTGGCCTTTGAAATACGGTAAATAGCTTACCGAGTCTTGATGAGAAACCCTTTCTCCGCGTGCGACAATATGTGCAACTCACACGACTGAATAATTTCAGTCACTGTGCAATTGTTTTATGGGCCGATGCATCCCCACGATTGGCACAGGCTGCTGGCTGAAGGTTGTTTTTTTATCGTCAAATCTCTAGACTGTTTGACAACCGAGGCTATAGAACCAAGTCTATCCTGTTATTTAACCCATAGAAGAGATACATTTCTACAGTTTCCAAAGGTATTTGCGCGTAAGTGATTGTAATGAACTCGACTGGAATTCGAACTATGCTCCCCGATTTCTCATTTCGAGCCCCTGTACATTACATCACTCGCTAACGAGTTTTAATTTGAAAGGCAATAGAGAAGTTTGGGAATAGATATCCAATGATTACTTCACCGTGTGTTTATTTAGTAATTTTGCTTGTAGGATAATCTCGTAAGTCATTTGAAAGAAGAGAAACAAACCTTGCAAGATGAAGTACAAAAACTGAAGGAAGAACTTCGGCAATACCGGAATTTGGCAGCCTATAGCCAGAACACTCCTTTGCGCCATTCAGAGACCACAGCAGTGTGTCCTTCTCAAGATAATGTGAATATCTACCATAGCGAAGAGCTTGTACTCCGGCGACGCATAGGTACGTACATTTCGTTTTCAATCTCGAACTGAATCACTCGTTTTTACATAGGCCAGTCGACTCTTGGGATTTCAGAGAGGTGCAAGTTTCGCTTATAAATAGATGAAACTCTCTAATGTTTGTATTCTATACTATTTTGTATAGGAGTAGCAGTAATTCCATATTGCGGTGCCTTGTTGATTGTACATTTTGGCTGGTTCGCTCGCCCAGCTTCCGCAACATGGAATGACGACTACTCTTATGCAAATCCAGCACAGAATGTCCACCACTATTATAATAGACAGTGATCATCTTCGTCTCCAACCGTTGCTATGTGAAGTCTGGCAAGACACAACACTTAACTCGGCCATAATTTGAACTTTGCTCGCCAATTCCACTTTCAGCGCCGATAGCCATTACACAACCCGCATGCCTTTAGGTTTGAAATAGACAAGCAAGAGTATGTTTTGGTCGTGGTGGGGGTGGGGGTAGAAAAATCAACCGAGGACATCCTTATTCGAACCATTCTATTTATTAAATACATAGGAAATTTCTTCCTTAACAATCAGTCGTGGTAGTAGTATTCAATACTCATCTAGACAAGTCACTTCAATAGTAATATCTTCTTTTTCTTTCTAGACGATTACCCAGGACTACTTATTATGAATGGATCAGTCGATTCATGCAACTAAGGAGGGTAATTGTCTCTTATCACAACAACCTCTTGAAAATAGCTAAAGATCTAGCCGAAAGCGATTGGGACAATAATCACGAAAGATAGTTTCTATACACTTCATAAAAGAAAAAACTGTAAGGACACGAGAAAAAAACAAAACAACAAAAAAAGAAAAACAAAAAAAAAACGGATTAACAATTTTTTTCTTATCCCTTACATTCAGTGACACAGTTTCGCATGACTTGATTCTGGCTGTTTTACAAGCGTATACTTACAGTACTAAAGAATTATAATCAGCTGTGATCGAAGACTTGACATCGTACTTGGCCGATATATGGTGATTTCCTAAACGTAGCTTAAAGGTGGTACAAATGAGAATGGGACTCGCTATTCAGTCGTAACTGATCTAACGAAACAAGCTTTCTAACCATTATACCATGTCGAAGTGTCCAACTTCGTCTATATACACACAAATCTATCTAATGTTGTCAAATGTCTTTGTTTATATTTATATAAATCAAGACAACTACCCTTTTTATTTTAGGTTCGATCTATCTATCTAATATTGTCAAATGCAAGTTTCTGTTTATATTTAGATAAATCTTATATTATAATATTTATGCTCTGTAAATTTACATTGAGCACTTTTTTGTAAAAATAAAAATAAAAAATATCAATAAGAACACCGGATCATATATCTTACTGTTCTTTCTTTTTATTTATATATACATATATTTATATAAATCTATATATTTATCCGTTTTACTTTTCTATCTATCTATCTATCTATCTATCTATCTATCTATCTATCTATCTATCTATCTATCGTTGTTTGTTTAGCGGATCTTCAGCATCAAGTAAGCCAACTTCAAGAGAGCAATTTGTCGCTCTCAGCCCAATTGGTAGGCGCCAAAACAAGGATTAGTCAACTGGAAACAGACAATCACAAGCTGAATGAACAACTCCAGAACGAAGAGAATGACGTTGCCCTAAAAAAGTCAGCGAAGAAGGTTTCTCAGGTGAGAATTAATTCATGTTTCTAAACGTTCTTAACCTTTTGATCCCGGCGTTCCTGAACAATTTTAACTCTTCTGCCTGTTCTCCTGAGTCAAAATTCGCAAATAATTGGTATGTAATGTTTCACAGTAGTTATAAAAATATTTACAAATGTTTACCCACCGTTCAACTGGTGGCTGGGCATTACGTCATTTTTCTCTAACATTGGCAAAGCGGTGGTCAGGGCTTCTCACACATCAGATTATGTACACAGAAAAATATATAAACCTCATTGGTAATCGTCAAACGAGGCTTAATCTGACACAAAGCCACTTAGAGAGAATCGAATTCATCGCGTTAGTAATAGTCTGCGAGACAAGCTGTCTAACTACTGTTTCACAAAAAGGTACTTGTTCAGATAAAGATGCGGAGGAAAAATGTACATATCGTTATCATCAATACTTCGAACGAATGAAGATTTTGGTGGATAATCCATATGCCAGGCAGGATTATTGGTAGCTAGCAAATCTCAAACGGGAAGGCAAGTTTTCCACACTGGATGCAGGAGAATGTTTTGCATATTAAGAGAGAACTGGTTTTACAAGGTTGTCTCATTTCTTCATCTCTAGTTCTACGATTTGTTTCATCATCTTTCGTCCCTTGAAGGAAGTTTGCGGATGCATCATGTCAATTTGTTGTTCGGTGGCAGTAGTTGATTCCAAGAGAATGGGGTCAAGAATTCTCTGTATTTTTCTGTGGCGACCCTCTCCTAACACCTCTCTCTCTCTCACACACACACATATATATAAATAAATCACCTTCTGGTGTACACAGTCCGACCACTACTATAAGTTTCATACCTTTAAGCAATCGTCAGGCGGTCGGCAGCTATAATGCGAAAATGGGAGCTTTCTTTTATTCCCCCAAGAAAGACTAAGCTGGAAAAAATATGGACGGTGTTCGTGCACCATGCATAAACCAACCAATCTCACCTATGGAGTACCCCATCCGACCAAAATAAAGCTGTATATCCCCACTCTCAATTATACCCCCACTCTCAAAAAGACAAAAATATCTTGCCGAGATGTCAAAAAAAGTGCTCAATGCAACAGAGACACCCATGGCATAGCTTTCAAATAGTTACTTTATATATAAAAATGTATATATATGAAATGGACAAAGTCCGATAATTATTTTAAGAAATTTTTATGTTTATACGTTCTTTTTATAGATACAAATATTTAAGTAAATGCTTCTTTTATAATAAACAGTATTAACGACATTTACCGGCCTGAATGTCCGAGAAATTTTCATAGAAAATATGTGTCCTCCGAGAGAAAAAAAAAAAAAGAAGTAAAATCGACCTAATTAACTGAAACGCTCCGCTGTGGCTTCATCGGTAAAGCCCCGCCAGGTCTATATAACGGTTCCGTGTAGGATAGAGGTTCGATTCTTGTCGGAGGACGCATATTTTCTATAAATATTTCTCGGACATTCAGGCCGGTAAATGTCGTTAATACTGTTTATTATAAACAGATCATTTACTTAAATATTTGTATCTATAAAAAGAACGTATAAAAATGTCTTAAAATATATACAGTGTAACCCGGATATAAGAGAGCTGTCTGGACCGGAGAAGAAGTATCTTATATCCGGGTTTGGTCTATTTTGTTTTATTAACACAGGCTCTAATTTGGGACCAGATAAAATCTCTCTTATATCCGGGTTTCTCTTATATCCGGGTTACACTGTATATACACTCGTTATTATACTTTTTACACATTTGAAGTTACTCTCTTACTAACAAAAACAGTTCTATTATAATTTTTGTTGAAATATTTCTTCTTTATTATTATGGCTTTTCCCTCGATTACTTTGTATGAGGGTTCAACAGCTCAATTTAGAACTGGACACTTAAACTATCCAAATAGATAATTTGTTTATAAGGGGGGGGTGAAGTTCTAGTAGGACGAGCCGCGATTTTCAGAAGAACTCATAACAAAGAAATGGTTACACAGTGTACCACGAAATTTCCAAAGAATTTATCCTTTCATCTTTTTTTTTTTTTCATTTTTTTTAATCGTGGATTTTGATCTCTTCGAAGAACGTCAAGGCCTAATATACTTAATCATCACCAACCGTGAAAAGGCATGGTTTGAATTCCGCGCTTTCTCTCTCCTGGACTGGTTGCTACCCAAGGAGAGTCCTGTTTTCTCTGTTATTTAATTCATCGCTGGAAGATGATGAACTTTCCAAGAACATTAGCGCGAAGTTAACGAAAAAAATAATACAACGACCATAATTTGAACTTTGCTCGCCAATTCCACTTTCAGCGCCGATAGCCATTACACAACCCGCATGCCTTTAGGTTTGAAATAGACGAGCAAGAGTATTTTTTGGTCGTGGTAGGGGGGGGTAGAAAAATCAACCGAGGACATCCTTATTCGAACCATTCTATTTATTAAATACATAGGGAATTTCTTCCTACCCTTTAATTTGAGCTGTGAGCATTCTTAACTTATTCTGGCATAAGGCTACAGCAGCGGAAACTTGTGAAAATAAAACCCACTGCATTACCGAATTGGTTCGTTTGACTACATTGTTAATCATGAAAGTTAGTTAAGGGCCCGAAATCTCTCGATAGTCATTTTCATCCGACTTGTTTTTATATATCAATGAGTTCATGAGATCTTCAATAGGCATTACACTTCTTTAGACCCAATGTGGTTTTATATTAATGAGTTTTTGAAACTTTTATTTAACACTACTCTTTAGATCCAATGTATTTTTAACAAATTAAATGTCTTCACCCTATTACTATCTAACAAAAAAACTGGGTTTTTTATGGAAATCAATAATTAAAATTATTAAATAACTTCTTGGAATGCATATTCAATTACATTCGGAAGGATTAAATGAAAGTTTATTCCATATCAATTTGTTAATACATGTCTGTAGCTAAAATGGCGAAAATTTAGGATTAAGTCCACCTTGCAATCCGCAAAGTGACTAGTACTGCACTTTTATCTTTACAGGCAAATCATAGCGATTTTCCAGAACTCGCGGGAACCCTTATTTTTTAAGCCACGTAGGTAGATTGCAGAGGCTGTTTAATACAAAATATTTACCTATGTGGACAGGGGAAGTAAATGAAGTTTTATGGTACACTTCATGATATAATAGTCGTTTACAGGTAAACAAGTTTTAGAATAAATTCTTACTGTTTAAAAATAAAACATTGAATTTTCAGCTGAAGTGAATGACAAGATCTGATTATAAAATAATTCATTGTTGAAAAACATTTTTTTTTAAATGTAGGAAGGATTACTGAATAATTATATTAAAAATAATAATGTTTTGAATTGCAATTCCTGTACACAAGGGAAGAAAACTGAATGGTATTTTACATTGCCCAAATGTGACGAGGAGCTGTGCTAAGCAAGTGTGTTGAAATTAGTTTCTGATGCTTGACACATGACCGTATCAAAATTTCTTCTTTTTTCATTTTCTACAAATTTGCAGAGGAAGCTAAAGACAACGTTTAACTGCTGTATTTTCATGAAATTATGGAACGCGTTTCCACAGAATTGTTCGGAAACACGATCACACACACACACACACACACACACACACACACACACACACACACACACACACACACACACACACACATATATATTATATATATATATATATACTTTTTATTTTGATTTTGATTTTTCTTCATATTTCGCTGTCGTTTTGTCAGCCTTCCGAGGAAGAGGATAACGTTAAAAATCGAACCAATATCGGCGATGTTCATGTACAGACGGACACCGATTCCAGGTCGGAATCAGTTGGCGGTTCTTCAGGCAAAGAGAAGCGTAAAAAAACATCAGAACATTCTCGAAGACAGTCAAGTAAAGAACATGGTATGTTTTCATTATATATATATATGTGTGTATAATTAAAAAATAGAGCAAATGTTTTAACGGTTAGTGATATGAAATCAGATAAGAGAGCCAGGAAAAGTATGAGCCCAGTGCTCGTCACTAGCATGTCACGATGGTATGCAGAAAAGAGTAGGTGAGTGAATGTGAGAGCAATAGACTCTCTTATAATTACCTTTGCAAGTATTCGAAAATGTAACAGTCTTATTACTCAACGCTTTCGACGTATTATTATTATTATTATTATTATTATTACAAGGTAACCAAAAAGGTTCTGTCCGTTCTGTCATTGAATGAAGTTGAAATATATATATATGAAATGCGTGTAGCAATTGGTTTCAAATTCGGACAGCCGGAAGTAGGAACATCAGCCGTTATAAAAAACACGCGCACCGTGCCCGGCCATCAGTTATAAGCCGGACAGCTGTGAGAAGGATGGAAGTGTCTAGAGATCTCGTTCGGGGGTGTTTGCTTTACGACTTCAAAGTGGGCTTATCAGCAGCTGCATCAAGTCGCCGCATATGTCAAGCGTTTGGGGATAGTGCTGTGTATGAACGTACTGCAAGGCGTTGGTTTCGAAAATTCAAGTCGGGAGATTTGTCTCTCCATGATGAGCCTCGCAGTGGACGACCACAGGTCTTGAATGACGGAGTCCTGGAGGCAGCCATTGAAGAAGACAGTAGTCTAACGTGTGGTGAACTTGCAAGACAGTTCAACGTTTCCGATGAAACAGACTTCACCTGCACCGCCTAGGTAAGACGTACAAACTGAGCAAGTGGGTTCCGCAAACGCTGTTGGAGGTCCACAAGGGACAACGAGTGGCAGCCTGCGTATCGCTGCTTTCTCGCCACCGTACCGCATCCTTATTCAATCGAGTGCTTACCAGTGATGAAAAGTGGGTTCTGTACGAAACTCCCAAGCGTTCCAGACATTGGTTGTCTCCTCAGGATGCTGTTCCTCACACCGCAAGACCGCCTATGCACCCACGCAAAATTATGTTTTGTGTCTAGTGGACAGGTGGTCAAGTGGTTCATTATGAACTGCTACCAACGGGCCAAACGGTCACTGGAGACCTATACTCACAGCAATTGAAACGTGTGCAACAGGCATTGCACCAGAAGGAGCCAGCACTGGTGAATCGCAAAGGTGTGCTTTTCCTCCATGACAACGCCAGGCCGCATGTCGCGCGAGTGGTCAAGGATACCATACAGCAACTTGGGTGGGAGACTTTGTGCCATCCACCTTATTCACCTGACCTTGCGTCATCCAATTACCATCTCTTTCACTCCCTGGATAATCATCTTCATGGGAAATCCTTCACCAATGAAGCAGACATGCGCAAAGCTCTCACGGACTTCTTTGCGTCAAAACCCCCCGAGTTCTACCGCAAGGGCATTGAACAGCTGGAGACACGCTGGCAGAAGGTGCTGGATGCCGATGGCGATTACTTCGAAGACTAAATATAAGTTACACATACTGTGAAGCGTTTTCTTTTTTTCCTTTAAAAACGGACAGAACTTTTTTGGTTACCTTGTATTATTATTATTATTATTTCCATTGATTATTATACACATTTTCTTCCGGGTCTCAGCCAGAGACCTCAGGGGGTCAGAAATGGCTTCATGACATTTTCCACTGATCATTTTTGTAAAAAAAAATAAAAATAAAAATAAATAAATAAAAAAAAATAAAATCACACATTTTACATAGATAAAGCTCTTCGTAATGTGTGAGCTGTACTTGTAAATACAATTTTTTTAAGGCATGGGCTACCAGTAATCCCTTCAATGAGTCTATCGAAGCCTTTTCCAATCAATCCGAGGGCTCCAACCACAACTGGAATTATTGATGTCTTCATGTGCTACATTTTTTAAATTTCCAGTTCAAGATTCTTCTATTTTGACCTTTAAAAATACATTACAATCTACAGGGACTGCCATGTCAACAAGAAAGCACATTCTGTTCTTGTGGTCTTTGTTCACGATATTTGGGCGATTAGCTTTGATTGTTCTGTCTGCGTGCATTGTAAAGTTCCACAACACTGTTACAGGTCCTATCTCTGTAACCGGGTCTGGGTGATATTCATACCAGTTTTTTGCAGTTTCCTTTCCGTAAAAGATGCATATTTTCCAGTGCATATATTGGCCCACACTATCATGCCGAGTTTTATATTCACTTGGTGCTAACACTGCAACTGATACAAGATGGTCAATTGTTTATCACAGAATCTGCATTTCGGGTCAACAAAAATTATCAGTATGCGTGCTTGGTAATTTCTAGTTAGTCCTATGCAGCAAGAATAATTTCTAGTTGGTCCTATGCAGCAAGAATAAAACCTTCGATTTCAGCTTTTAACCCTGCACTACGTAATGGGTACGAGGGTTGTCCACATAAGCTTGTCTGGTACGGGCAGAGTATTGACCGTGAAGGCGCTTATCTTGCCATCGTTTTTATATTTGGTGCATTGCATTTGCTTTTGTTTTCTTTCTTAAGTTCTTTGCCGATGCAGTAGATTTATTGTGATTTACTTGCACTTCTTCACCCACTTGAAATTTACTTTTGAATTTGTTGGCTTCCTTTATTACTGAATAAAGTTTCTTATTTCTTTCATGTTCTTTGACACAGATCACCATCCATTCTGTAGTTTGCAGGTATCTTTGAAGGTCGATTGTTGTGGCTTTTTAAGACAGCTCAAGTCTGCCTTCTTCAGATCTGGGCACATACAGACGATCAACATCAACTTTTGGATGACGCATGCGGTGGCAAGTGAGAAGCTTTCTCATTTTGACATCCATTTGCTTAATGTCAGCTATGGTCCAGTTAAAGATGTTGAAACTGTATTGCATCACAGGGACAGCCAAAATGTTCATGTCCTGTGAATTCAACTTTTATTACTTTCTCCTTCTTTTGGGTATGCTGTATTCCATCTCCTTCGCTGACTCCTAGGTATTTATAGGATTCTTCTTGATCCCGTTCCCTAATCTTTGTGACAAAATATCGATCTATTGAGTGTGTTTATGTAATTCTCCCTTTCGTGAATGTTACTTTTGAAATCCATACCGATGTCATCACTGAAACATTTTACACTATTGGGGATACTCTTCAACTCATTGTCGTCTTTGACAAAGAATTTGATATTATCTGATTACACACTTTCTTTTTTACTTTGTATCCATATTTATTAGTGTTTAGTTCTTGCAAATTATCATTATTATTATTATTATTAGTAGTAGTAGTAGTACTAGTAATAGTAACAGGTTTTATATACAGGTAATAAATTGTTATGGTCCAAGTTCCTTGTACCACGGTGATGATCCAAGGTAGAACCAATGAAGAATAACTCGAACACAGGTATGGAATAACACAGATATATTGCAAACAGAAATATGTACAAAGAAGTAGAAGTATTAGTAATGACTATCAGATTTGGTTAGAGTGAACTATGTTGTCTCGACAAGTATCACTATTCCAATGTCTTACAGTAATCGTCTGACTTCGACTCTGTCTCTGACTGACTCTGACCGACTCTGAACCTGAACTAATGTTCAACAACACGCCCACGTGTGTCGAATGTAGCACAAGGCCGGTTAATGTGGGCTCACCGAGTCCGTAGGCTCGGCCAAAAAATGCTCGTAGAACCCGTATAAACGGGGTCGGGTTGGTCAACCTGCCCGAACGAGGCTCTGCCCTTCGTCGGAGCCCCGTCCGGGTTCCTCTCTGCCCAGAGGCAGAGAGTTCGACAGTCTAGCCGAGTCGTCCAAAAAAGACTGACTCTGAACTGAACTGCTGCTCCCATAACATAAATGATACAGACTTGTACTTCGTTTCAGAAGCCAGAGGGATTCTTTATGTGTAGGTTGATTTAGCGAAGTTAAACAGCTCTGAACGGTTGTCAAAGAGTAAAAAAGGAAGAAATACAAACTGATGAAATGAATTAGAAAGAAAGAAAGTAATGAAAAACAGAAGAGAAGGAAAGGATCGTGCGTGTTGTTGCCTCAAGTCTCCTCGTCTTCTGTGATGGAATTATCCAGGATTCACTGTTATGTAGAAGAACTGATATTACATAGCAGGTCAGCACTATTTTCTTTGATTCTAAAATGCCATTGAAATACTATGAACAAGATTAAGAAAACATCATTAGATTCTGAAAGGAGATTTTGCAGACCGTTTTGAAAAATTTAATGTATACTGAAATAAATATAAATACATGCCTGGAGTCTTAAAAGGAATACTTTTAGTGTGTATGGTGGGGGGTAGTCGCCTTCGAGTGCAGATGTGAAAGGGCGTAATTTTTTGTCTGACGAGAAATATTCGTCTATAAGATAAGTAGCAGTTTGGTAAAAGAAAATCTTTGTAAATGTAAACCTAAGTCAATCTTTAAAATCTAATATTTTCTATTTGTTTCATAAACTATGGACACTACCACGAATAAATGGCTTTCCAAGTGAGTTCCAGAACCAGATATAGCATTGATTTACTCTCTGATTACTGGAGATGATATAAATTTTAAAACGATTAGCAAATTATTTAAATATACTTAGGTCTGACATGAATAAATGTGATCTGGGATGCTATCAACTATTTGAAAAAATTCTTGTGATTAAACTGAAAGGAAAGCCTCTCAACATATCCATCATAGGCACCGACAAAGTACAGAAGAAAAAATTGAAAAGTTTTATTGTGCACGAGGCAAATGCATAAATTACAATCGTCAGATGACACCTGGACGCCAAAGTAGGCAAGGAAAGAGATTGATTATTGGCAGCCACAATCTTAACAACATAAGATATGCAGATGGCACAGTGTTGATAGCAGACAGAGAAAGAAAACTACAAGAACCCCTACATAAAGTAGTGAAGGAAAGCGAAAAGAAAGGACTAAATATAAATTGCAAGAAGACGGAATGCATAGGTGTTAGCAAAAGGGGGAGCCCAATATGCAAATTACAAATTGGGGAAGCTAAACACAAACAAATACGACAATTTAAATATCTGGGAAATGTTTTGACAGAGGACGGAAAGTGCGACACCAAAAGCCGATAGCGCATTGGGATAGCGAAAGATGCCTTCCAAATGCTAAGCAAAGTATTAAGAAACAGGGAAATTTTGTTAGAACAAAGAAAAATGAGTACTGAATTGACACGTAACATCTGTCCTTCTATATGTTAATAACTGTGGGACATTTCAAGATACTTTTTTGCTTGCAAGGTGAGAAGGTATTTTTATAGCTAAAGAGGAATTTATACTTCTTTACATTGTTAGCATTAACTGCTCAGTTCTATCGTTTAATAATGTACCAGCTGGATCCAGAACCTATACTGGGAGCAAAGCGCCTGCATACGAGTAGAAAATGAATTGAAAATAGAAGGGGGTTAAGACAAGGATGTGTCTTCTCACCGGACTTATTCAACCTATACAAAGAGGCGATTCTGAGAGAATTAGAAGTCCTACCGGGATTCACCAATGACGGTCACAATTGTGACAACGTAAGACGTGCAGAACTACAAGAAATCCTACAGAAGGCAGTGAAGGAGAGCGAGAAGAAAGGACAATTGCAAGAAGACGGAATGCATAGTTGTTAGTAAAAAGAAGAGTCCAACATGCAAATTACAAATTGGAGAAACCAAACACCAACAAATACGACAATTTAAATATCTGGGAAATGTTTTGACAGAGGACGGAAAGTGAGACGCTGAAATCTAAAAACGCATCAGCATAGCGAAATATACCTTTTAAATGCTAAACAAAGTATTAAGAAACAAGAAAAAATCGTTAGAAACAAATAGTACTGAACTGTTATGTAATATCCGTCCTCCTATACTGCAGTGAATGCTGGACAATCTCCTCAAAGATGAAGGAAAGACTTGAATCAAACGAAATGTGGTTCTTCTGAAAGATGCTGAGAATAGTATAGGCCGAACATTTTAGCATTTTTAGAAAAAAATCGAAACAAAAAGGACAATTATACTTAACATCGGGAAGAGACAGTTAAAATTTCTAGGGCACATAATGAGGAAAGAGGGCTTGGAAAATTTGATACTTACAGGACAGATTGAAGGCAAGTTGGACAGATGAAAACAACGCATGACCTTACCTGAGTAAGTGGATGACGTAGCAAGATTTAGGAGAGATAACAAAAAGACATTTATTAAGAGCTACAAAGGATAGAGAATTATGGAGAGAGATGATTGCCAACGTCTTGAAGGGACACGACACATAGAAGAAGAAGATCGAGTAGCGATATGGAATGTTTATAGAAATACATAGGCCTAATTAATTCCAGTTAGCAATTAGGATGTTGAGGCCTCATTTTTCGTCTGGGTAAATTGGTAATCAATTTCTTTTTTATTGTCCTTCAGAGAGGAATAAGCCACAAAAATATTGTAAAACATTTCAAGTACAACTTGCCCTCGGGCGCTGAGAATCCTTGATACATCACTGTTTCGTATATATATTGAATGTAACGCCTTTACTGTTTCTTTTCTCTTCATAGAAACTCTAAATAAAACTGAACGAGAAGAAAACATAATTTCGACGGCAAGCATTTCCCAGAATTCTCACCCGACATTAAAAGAATTGCATTTTGAAAACAAAGTTCATCCGACCCCCAAGAAAAGTGAAAAATCTATCGCCGAAAATAAAAGCATCATAGAAGCCCAGAACGATGCCTCTCGGAAACAAACGACATCTGACAATAGTAACAAACCCCAAACAGAAATGAAACTCGTAAACAATTCAGCGTTATCCAACATCAACGAATTTTTGTCTTCGAGGAAGACGCGGTGGGATCAATATAATCAAGTACGATTAAACAAAGCATCTATTCAGAATCTGCAGAAGTCGCTTGACGAACAGGATATGTTAAGGCAAGCCTTCTTGGCTCAATACAAACCAAAAGTTTGCGATCCTTCCAGAAACTCGACTGAGAGTTGGACCTCTTATTCCCGCTCAAACAGTAAAGACAGAACAGGTATGTACACACACAGACACACACACACACACACACACACACACACACACATATATATATATATATATATATATATATATATATATATATATATATTGGGGGTCGTCTTATACTACAATTCTAAAAAAGAAACCTTAAATTCTGAGTGATGTTTGTCGGTCTCGGTGCGATAACCAATGACATATATAAAAAGATTTAGTCACTCAGTCAGTTATATCCCATGCGTGATACCCGCCTAGGCGATCATGTATCTTTCGATACACGACTGACGAGGCAGATTTTTTTTCCCCGCAGTATGTTGCCATTTCTTTCTGCAGTAGACCAGTTGCCATCCAAGACTATAGAACCTGGTCTGTCCTGCTATTTACTCATAGCTGGGAGGAGAAAAAAAGAGGATTCATACCTTTCCCAAGGGTATTAGTACGTAATACATTCGCTTACGTGCTAATAACCTTGGGAAAGGTATGAATCCTCTTCTCCTTCTCCTAGCTATGGGTATCAAATAATCTGATAATAAAAGTAATAAAATCATTTGCACCTTATATATTACTGGCATAGCATTATAATAAATTGTCTATTCAAAGAATAATTCCATATCATTGAAATCAACTTGCAAGCTCAGCTGATAAAATCTAAACATTACTTTTGTCTTTCGCTAAACTTTCAATAATCATCATGGTAGTGTTAATTACTCTGCCCTACCTTCCGGCAACTCCTGCAGCCGCGCCGGTACCAAATTGTATTGGTTCATCCTTTCCTTGGGACTCTGCTAGCAAGACCGAGAGAGGGAACTAGACGTCCGAGAAGCCCTAGTTCTCCATACATCCCGCCCAGGCTCGTAGCGTCTGCACCAAGTGTCTGGGAGACCGCCGCTCCAAAGTGGGACTACACAGTCACCGGAGGCGATGTAACTCCATCGCCTAGCACCTACAGCGCTACTCCATCGTCATCCGAGACGGGCGGATGCCGATACGATACGGGAGTGTTAATTACCGCAGTATTAACATTTAGGATAACATAATATTCATATATGAATAAGTAATAAAGTTAATAAACAATTTCAACTGGCTTTGACAGAAGTTAGGAACAGACTGAATAAAATAATTAGTACATCAGGCTGTTTGAAACTGTTTAGATATAGGAAAAATAGAGGAAGAAGAAGAATCAGTATTCGCAGGAGATCACGTGATGAAACGTAAACAAAATAATGGTTTCCCTTTTAGGGGACGTGTGTAGGAAAAATAATATATAGAATCAGTTTTGTTATTTGGTTTATTTTGAATTTCTAAGGGTTCAGTAAGTAACAGCATTTCCAGTAACATCCTCTTTAAGCAGTCGTCTTATACTATAGGTGTAGGATAACAAGCAGTCGTCTTATACTATAGGTTTAGGATAAATTCATGAAAATTTGCTGTATTTTTTACCTCATCTCATCTAAAGGTTGCCATATACGCGGAATTATACGGTATATAAAACGAAGTTCAACTGATTTTTTAATAATTTACACGTATTATTATGTAGTCGACTTGTCATTTATTTCCATCAAATTGCTGTCACATAAAGTATAAACGCAGACAGTATTTTAAATGCGTAAACTTGATAAAAAATATTGCAGGTTGTAAGAAAAAGCAGAACGTTTCCATCTGAATTCAAGAGTTTTTTCAGTATGTGTAGTTTTCAGTATTTTCTAACTGATACAGAATTTATACTTTGATAAGCTTAGCAAAGAATCTATATTATAAAACGAACAGTGGATCCTTTGTCCATCATACTGACTGCATGCAACTCTACATGCGCATATATGACGTATATGTGTGTGTCTGTGTTGTACGTGAGTGACTTATATTTGTCAGTACTATTTAATGTGCACCCTAACACACGCATTCACGCACAATGTGGATGAGTTTGAAATAAGATATTTGAATAATGCATTATCCCCACCACACACTATGTTTGGACAACCCCTGTCCTGAGCAGAGCAATTAAATAAAAAATTTGGAGACAGTTGCTTTTTTATGGCCTGTCATTGAATTAAAATACACAGGCGCTCGTGCGAATAGACACACTCACACAAAATGTGAATGAAACTGAAATCATCATTTGTGTCGGGAGGGCTGATTTCCCATTTTCTGTCTGGCAACAACCCCTGAGTAACAGGAAAAGATAAGAAAAAAGGTACCAGATCCAGTGCCTTCTCACTCCTTGGAGAAACCCCTCCCTGATTGACCATGTCTTCAGGGGTGTAGCTGAATTTAACACGCTGGGCCATATTGCAGACTGGTGAAGCTATTTAGTTGGACGTTTTCAATTCAGAGTTGTCCTTCTCCTAGACTTGTTGCCACACCAGACTATTGGACCCAGTGTTACTTGTTATTTACCCATAGCTGGAGGGAAGAGATGGATTCATACCTTTCCCAAGCGTATCGTAAGTGAATATAACAAAATCTCCATCGTGCCTCCAAGGAAAACAGCATAAGCCAAAATGTGAGATTTTTCGAAGTCATTTTTATAATCTTTTTTTATTTAAACTGGATATATATTCCTAATAAATGTAGTATTTTATTTAAATGGACAAACAATTTAGATTTGAAATTTGATCATCCTACCGTCGGCGAAACGACGGGTAATGAACTAATATTTACAAAAACATTGGTTCTTAATAGTTTATGCGGGAATAATTTTCCTGTTTCAACTGAAACTGACTTCGAAATCAACGAGGAAAGCGTCCATCTCTCATACTTTTTTTTCGTTTCATTTTTCTTCATGCGGAAAAAATCTAGGACAGATTTCTCGCAACTATTTACTGCAGAGTCTATCAATGCAGTTGCAACATCTGCAATGCTTCTGAGTTAAAGTAAAAGCATATATTTTGGTCCGGCTTTAACAATTCAAATTATTGCCTTTCAGGTACAAAATTGGTGAAATCAACAATCATACCATCAACAACGAGCGATTCGACATCACTTTTGCTGGCAGCACCAAGCTTACCACAAGTCTATTCCACAGACCAAGGTAAAGATTTGTGTAGGGAAATTGTGTTTACCAAAGTAAATTTTGTTTACCAAGGTATTGTCTTTTTTGACTAATGTTCTCCCAATACAAGACCCAAGAGCCACTCAAGGTAGAGGGTTACTGTGTTGTATGAGTGTAACAAAGAGCAAGAAGTGAAGTTCTTGGGGCAATGCAGGAAAGATAACGGCTCGACTTGAAGAGGTCATGATTTACTTAGTGAATAACATTTCCGAGTTCAGTCGGGGTCGTTAGAAGTCTAGTGTGGAAGTAGATTTTACAAGGAACCGGAAAGCCAGTCCTAAATAAGAAATAAGGGATACATCTCTATTCCTGTTCAAAAGACAATATCCTTGGACATGAGCAGTGGAACGAAAACGGTAAATTAAATAAAGGCTTTAGTTCAGAATTCCCTGTAGGATACCCAGATCCATATACACCTGAGGAAGGTGGGTACAATGGCCAAAACGTTAGGTAAACAACAAAGATGAGGAAAACAGAATATAAATAATGTAAATAAAGATTATTTTTTATCTTAACTTTACTTTTAGTTTAATATTTAGAGATTACAGGACATAGACAAGAAAATACAGTGCTGTACACAGTTTTATATAGATAGGTATAAGTAAAAATATTGACATATATATATATTAACTAATGTTCATCCAATACAAAGCCCAAGAGACACTCAAGATGGAAGGTAACTGTGTGGAGATGTATTAGCATAAGGACAAGCGTTAGGAGTAGAGAGTTGCCGTAGACTTTAAAGGGAACCGGAAACTCAACCCTAAACTGGAAATAAGGGACAAGACTCTACTCTTATCCAAAAGACAGGGGTGGAGTGTGAACTGGATGATAGGCGAACCTATCTATTCCTACTGAATATTTGTAGAATGGGGAGAAGGAATGAAAATGTCTAGATATTAATATTTTCAAAAACTCTTATACCATAGGCCTTGGTTCCCTAACATTAGAAAAAGATTCAAAATAAATCAAGCATGAAAATTATTCTAAATCATGTAGTATTTTTAGCAACGTTTCATTTTTTTAAATTTGCTTCTAGTTCACACAATACAAGGCACGAATGCCACTCAAGGTAGAGGGTTACTGAGTGAGATCATTTTAAGTAATGGAGCAGGAGAAATTAAGGAATACATATTATAAAGACTTGTGGGATAGATATCAGTTGACTGTGAACTTGAAGAGAGTAAGGTTGTAGTTGCCAGGGAAGCATCATCTTGGGAGTCGGTTCCACAAAGTAACAGTTATGGGGAAGAAACTGTCTGAGTGGAACTTACTTTTTATCACGAAGGGTATGGGAATGGATAGACACCGTGAACAGGACGTGGTGGGTCCTGACTGTGAAGTTCCGAGCTCGTGGCACTAAGTAATGCAAATCGTCCGAACATCTGCCATAGTAATCGCGATAGAGTAATGAGAGGCTAATGAGCTTTCCTCAGTCGGTTGCAGGTGATGATGCCCAATGCAGTCTTGTTTTTACACTTGTTAGTCTGTACATATAAACAATATTCTTGTTTCATGGTAATTTATTTATTGTTTCATTATGGTAGCGTTACTATATGTAGTATATATATTCATGAAGTTTAACATAGGAAAATATGCTTAGATGGTGCTGTGTTGCCATGTAGATTGTGTTACATTTGTCATTCGTGTACATTTGTGGCTAGTCTGTCTTCAACGTAAAACGTGTGTAGTAGTGAATTAACTGAGAAGTGTTCCGTTCAATAATGGCAGGATATTCATATCGTGGGCAGGCAGATATGATTTTTACATACAGCTGCGCGAATGGTAATGGGCGCGAGGCTGCACGACTGTATCAGATTGCGTTTCCAGACCAAAGGCAGCCGAGTCATCCACAACCTATGAATCGAAGAAGACCGAGATTCGCTCGTACGCTGACCACGAACAACACATTTTGTCGGAGATGATCCAGGTATAAGCACACATTAAGTGGCTCTATCATTCCGTACATTTCATAGTACCCCATGTTGGGGTACTTCAAGAGCAGCTCCTGTATTCGTATAATTTGCAAATCTTTGTAAAAGTATTTTTGGATTGTATCTTGAATTGCCCATTTAACAGCATCTACCACAAACTTTAAACTCAAAAATGAAGGATTTGCGGACATATGTTTATATGGACATTTTGTCCTTGTTTTGGTATGAGGAACTAGCCCTCAAAGTTTGTTAAAGTATTTATGAAACACCCTATATATATACAGTGGCTACTGTGTTGCTGCTCCGTGCTTACCCGAAGACTGCCACCCGTTCATAATCGGTCAAGATTTTTAATTCTGGCAATGTAAAATAGTAGTTGCGTTTTCACTGTAGGACTTGCCCATTCACTATTAAGTCAATAAGTTTTTCCAGTTTTAAGCTGAATACGCGGGCGGTAATGTCATGTCTGTGAGTGTAATCCTGTCTGGGTAGGAGTTCACGCATTATCTCAACCCATTTGGGGTTGCAGGTAAACGTTATAAATGAGTCTGGCTGCCCATATTGCCTAATGTATGTCATAGCGTCCTGCGTGCGTTCATGCATGTAACACGGCCCCCAGTATAGGTAGAGCAGAATGCACAGCTTCCCTATGTCGCGGGGATTGACTTCATTTCGAAGGCTGTCGCGTAAGTGTATGTGGGAGTCTGAGTGCAGTTGTTTCTGATGATTTCGTATAAAACAAAGCCTTTCCGAGCGGCTATGTCAACCACCAACTGGTGGAAAAGTTCCCTGCATCTATGAAGCAAATTGAAGTCTCCATCCCTAACCATGAAATGGTATAAGTAGAAGGCCTTGCACGATAAGGCTTTGGAAGACGTTGTAGGTTGGCCACCCGGAGTATGAAGGGGAATGCCGAAGTGGTAGCCATAGTCACCATAAGGGAAAAGTAAAGGGTACTGCAATGCATCATATGATTGATGGGTCTCTGAAATCCTTCTAAAAGCGCCGCCTCTTGATTTGAGGAGAATATCGCGAGTGCGGTCTTGCTCCCCATGTATAATAGCGGCCACTTCGCTCGTGAAGCATGGCCTGAAGTAGTAGTATGACGTCCCTGCGAGGAACTCTTCCCGACGGCGGCAAAATACCAATCCGGGGTTCGGCCTGTAGGTTTTAGTCTGCAATAAAGTACAGTTGAAGGAATTTAGGCGTAGAGGTCTCCTCAGGCAGCAGAGACTCAATGTGGTGCTATACCTCCCCCTGTATTTTGATAGTGGGCATCCAACTCTCTTCTCGAACCACCTGAGCCCCAAATGAGGTCATTTGAAAGGAGTTGTATTGCTTAATTGTTTTAAGGAAGTGGTTGGATCGGGATGGGAGCCGGCTATTAGTCCCCTCAACGGGGTAGGTGGTTCATGTAGAGGTGGCAGTCGAACTTTGCCGGAGGAGCATCACAGACCGGCGGGATCCCCGGCCCATTTGCGGGCGTTGCAGAATTGGCAAACGCAGGTCATGGACCCTACATTGAGGTCGTCACGCGTAATTAAGTTAATGCCGGGATCGTAATTTAAAGCCAAGAAAGACCAAAAAGAGCTACTGGGACAGGTAATACCACGAGCTGCCGCAAGGCGCTGAATGTCGCCGTCGAGGCGAGCTTGGGGAGTTGAAGATAAGCGCACAGCGGCCATGTTTGTAGCAGGCTTGAAAGTCTGTTTGCCCTTGTCTGTGGGCCCTCGGAGTTTCTGGCAGCAGAAGTTGCTGCAGTGTTGCGGGCACTTCGGGTTGCCCCTGCAACTCTGTCTCGGATTCCCTTGACCGAGCTGTTGCAGCAGCGTCCCTGGATTGACTGGCGCGCCTGCAGTCAAATGTTTCAGCTGCCATGAACCTGGCAGTGGTGGCAGCATTCCTAGCATTTCGAACAGATCTACGGAGCGATGTCTCAGCAGCCCTAGCGGTCGCTGTCGCAGCAGCGTCCCTGGATTGACGGGAGCACCTGCGGTCAAGCGTCTCTATTGCTCTTTCTTACGTTACGAAGAAGCCTTTGATAATGAGTCTCGGAAGCCCGAGATGCAGAGGCGGTTGCTGCAGCCTGTGCGTTCATTCTCGATCGTTGTGCATTCTTGAGCTTTGGTTGCAACGAAGCCCTGTAAGCAGCTTTCCCAGCCAAGTAGGTTGCACGCTCCCCTTGTGACTGTGAGGCCTGTGTGAGAGCGCTGCGTTGAGCGACCTGTGATAGTCGCATTGTAGTCTGCTCCTGGGACTCGCGGGCCCTTCTTGCCCCCATAGCGGACGCTCTTGCAGACCGAAGGCTAAGACGTACCCTCTTTTTTAGCGGCATGGGGAAAAGTGATGCTAGTAGTGGTTGATTAGGGTTGATCAATTGCAGGTGTACAAAGTCTAACTTAGTATCGCAAAGCGTGAGCCAGAATCGGGAAGGCAGGTATTTAAGTAAAACAGCTGAATAAATTGTTTATGGTAGTTGGAAAAATGTAGTTAAACAGACAAACGGAAAACAAAAACGTAAGAAACAACTTGCGGTAGGAGAAATGATCAGTTGAAAGAGCCTATCGTATCAACCGGATGGCGGCGTAAAAGGATCAGAAGTGAGACCTTCGTCCCACAGCTGTGTACAACAGGTTCAAATGCGAAGTATTACTGGCCAATCGGTTGTGCCAATCAGCGAGCGTCCTAGTATCTCGAACACCAATCAGCGACTGCGTACTACACTCAGCCAATGAGATACCGCTATGTGAAGTATGGTCACGCGTGTGTGAATAACAATCAGCTGTAGAGTCTGTAGTGTAGACGTCTCAGTTGAACATACGTTTGATTGGTGTATTCGCAAATTCCGATGAAGACATGATTGTATCGACTTCTTTCAGGTATTAGTTGGTCACAAAGGAGCTAACAGGGCAGAAGTTTTAAATTGTCACGACTAAAGCCGATAAAGTTAACCAAAATCCCAAGCAAGTTGCGAAAAACATCGCCAAATTCAGGTAAACTCGATTTGAATGGGAAATCAAAAGGGGTATAATTTCATCGATTTTTATCCAATAATTGAAACCGATATTGAAAACGAAAGTCAGCACCTCAATACTATCGGAAAATACTATGCTCAACGGAAATTTTGCTGAAAATTCTTCGCCATTTGCGAAAAATATAGCCAAAAATCAGCCAGACTGGACTTAAATCGGATGTCCAAAAGTGATCGATTGTATCGCTTTTTTCCAGTAATTGATATCGATATTGAAAATGAATGTCAGTACCTCATAACTGTTGATAAAAGCAATGCTCAACATAATTTTGGTGGTAATTCTTCGCCATTTGCGAAAAATATAGCCAAAAATCAGCTTGACTGGATTTGAATTGGAAGTCAAAGGTGGCATGATGTTATCGATTTTTTCCGATAATTGATACCGATATTGAAGAAAAAGGTTAGCAACTGCTAACTGTTGATAAAACTAATGCTCAACATGGTTTTCGTGAAATTTCCTTGCAGTTTGCTAAAAACATAGCCAAAAATCAGCTACTTTGAATTTGGATGTCCCAAAGTGATCGATTTTATCGATTTTTCCGATAACTGATATCAATTTTTAAAAACAAAGAACAGCACCTCAAAACTATAAGTAAGGACATTGCGGAACGTGAGTTTGATGGATATCACTTGTAATTTGTGAAAACTATCACTGAAACACTGATAAAAAATTTTCGAATCAATATTCGACCCCCTATTGGTTTTATCGATATTTTTCAAAATCGGAGGAACAATCGAAAAATCCGAAGACGTCAAGTTACAATGCCGTAAATTTCCGATCTGTGTGTGAATTTTCATGCCAATCAAACGAACGGTTTGCTCAGGATGAGGTAACAAGGTGACAGACACACTAACAGAATGCCATTTATAGATATAGATATTATACATTTATAATAATATTCACTTATGCACAAATACCCTTGGGAAAGGTATGAATCCACCTCTTCTCCCCGCAGCAATAGGTTAATTAGTAAGACTTGTATCACTAAATCATTATTATCTCCAAAAAGAAAAAAAAAACTTACATTCGAAAAATATTTTCTGGCTTTAAATATCCTGCAGTAGGTTGATAAACCATAGAAAACAAATCAATCAATCAATGTTCAACATTATCTTCCCCGCATATCTCCATAAACTGTACCTTTTACTCTATACTGCTCTACCTCGAGTGGCTCTTGGGCCTTGTATGTTGCGAAAATCATTGTAAAAAAAAAAAACAAGTAAAAAAGTAAATCTCCAAAAGGTAAGATACTGACAGATTATATTTTGAACATGTTCGTTGCCAACCCAAAATCAGTATAACTTCAGACAGGACCACTCATTTTTTTCTTTTTTTAATTTAAAAAAAAATATTTTGTAAAATAATATCTTAGATATTCATGAAAGCTTTTAGTGTTAACATTTTTTGAGAAAATGGCTGATCAATTTTTATCATAACATCAGAAGAAGCTATGTCACCAACTAGAGGTGACAGCTACTTTCTTGGGCATAATATTTTGGGGGATTTCCCAAATGATATATATATATATATATATATATATATATATATATATATATATATATATACACATCATTTCCTAACAATAAAACACTTCATGGCAAATAAAGAAGCATTATTACATTTATTTTATAATTATGGCCTCGTCCACATATACTGGTGAAAAAAATGAATTCTGCAAATATTACTAATATTTTAGTTGAATCAATAATTTTTTTCCTTGAGCTTTGTTTTTTATCCATATTGTACATTTATGAAGCATTTAAGTAAACATTAAGAGAAGCTGATTGGAATGTGCATTTTCCAAAAATTGCACAGGAATCCGCAGATGTTGCTTTATATAGAAATATACATCAAGTGTCTCCAACATTTTGGAGAAGCAGCTTAAAATGAAAATATAAAGGTCACTAGTATCTGGAAACAGTGTAAAGTGAACTGCTATATCATCAATATATGCTGATATGTCAAGCAATATGTTAATGAATTTTTCATCCTGTTTATAATTAGGGTACATCTGGTTACGATAGACTAAACTATTGGTATGTTTATTTGTTTATATGACTGTTATTTTACATAAATTTTATTAAAGCTAATTTTATTTCTTTATCAACAAAAGGAAATAACTTTCATGTTGCTTAATTCTTTATAAAATAATGTATCGGAAGTAATTATTTTGTCATAATTAATCATTATCATTATTTTGTCATGTATGAGTAGTTATAAAACAACCTTGAATTTGGCAAAATATAAAAATAGCATCCGCCTTGCTCGCTATGTGTAGGAAATTCAAGAACATCTTGTGAAATATGATATCATGAGAAAGATCCACCGATTTGGCTTAGGAAGCGATATTATTTGCAGCTTATGTCTAAAAGAAGTTGGCGAAAATAACTTACCCTAAGTAGGGTACATTGCTAAATAGGAGATGCAAAATGATGACAGTGTGTAAACATGCAAGAAAATTCCTGCCGGTAAATTTGGAAACGGAGTAGGTTTTATTTTATTTTTGTAATTACTATGATATACAAAATTTCTCCTGTAACCAACGGTACATATATAGTGATTTAGTAAGCGTAGCTTAGCTGTGGCAAATATGGAACACCAAGTGAGGATCAAACTCACTACTAAGTCGTAATTGATCTCGTGAGAGAAGCTGGTTAACTATTGCGCCCCGTCCAAGTGGGTTGAAATAACCTGTTTCTCCCTGAAAATTCATCGGTGAAAACACAAACCACGGTAGTCGTAAGGTTATTTTACTAGATATATTTTGAATAAAATTTATATATATATATATATATATATATATATATATATATATATATATATATATATATATATATATATATATATAAATTCTAAAGAATGGATTTATTTTTAATCCGACATTTTATTACTTCAAGCGTTGTTATATTGGATATTTGAAACAGGCGCCCACTTTTATTTATTAAACAACGTGTATTACGCCTTTCGGTCTAATGAATCAAAATGTGGCGTCTATTTCAAATACGGTGTATCCACTATAATAACGTTTGAAAAAAATGTCGACTTAAAAATAAATTCATCAATTCTTTAGAAATTGCTTTGATTATTTTCTCGAAAGGTTCATACCGGAAGCTTTCGAGAAAATAATCTTGATGAAGAAGATTGACTCCCTTAATAAAAAAAAAGAAAAGAAAATAACAGCTTGCTTGGTGCGTCGTTCTTCGTGTCCAAGCGGTAAAGCACACTTGATCAAACAGTAGTTTCCCCTACATAGGGGTTCGATCTCTGCCAGGGGAACGTTTTTTTCTTTACTGGGATTTCTCAAATGCGCAGGACGATAGACATAATACACATTGTTTAATAAATATAAATACGGCGTTTACTTCAAATAAGGACACACACACACACACACACATACACACACACACACACACACACACACATATATATATATATATATATATATATATATATATATATATATATATATATATGGGGGATAGACTGTTCTCATCTATCTAGATATATCGTCTAGTTCTTATTTTATTTAGTACTCATTTAGTACTCGCCCGTTTCCACTGAGTGTAAAGTATTGAACTCACAACCACTATGTCAGAAACGGTTCACAAACAACGGTTTCATCCACTAGGCCACTGTCCCGTATGACAATTTTCTGTAGTAAACTTAGAGCTTTAAAATTAACCTTGCTGCTGATTAGGATGCTACTACTGCTGTTTGATGTTACGCTTTCACTGCTTCTGCTGTCCATGTTTCGATTGCTGCTGCTGCAGTTGAAGACTTGCTGCCATTTGTTTTCCTTTCCTTATTAGCGGCTCCCCTATTGCATTTATTTCTATGCTAGAACTACTAAGGAGATCCTCATGGCCTACAATATGCACTGATTCTTTCAGACGTTTAATTCTCCAGTGTTTTTTCTTCAGTATTTTCACTTCATTCCATAAGAACTGTTGACTTCCCCATCATACATGATCAGCTAGGCCCGATTTCATTGCCTCACCTTTCATTACAGCTTCTCGGTGTTCCTCCAGCCTTACTTTCCTTGCAGTTGTCGCAGCGAATATAAAGGTGAAGCAAGCCGCAAATTATCCAATGGCTTAGTGGATAAACGCGCTGGTTAGTGGATTTGCTGAGATAGTGGTTGTGAGTTTAATCCCTGGGTCGGGCACTCAGTGGAAACGGGCGAGAAATACCTGAACAGTACTAAGTAAAATAAGAACTAGACGATATCGCTAGACATGAGCAGTGTAACAAAAACAGTCTACCCTCGTAGATTAAACAAAGGGTTCAGATCATAATTCTCTTTAGGTTACCCAAATCTATATAAACCTGAGAAAGGCTGGAAGGTACAATGACCGAAACATTTTGATGGCAATAACAAAAATGAGAAAAATAGTCCGAATATAAATAATGTAAATAAAGATAATTTTTTCATCTTTACTTAATTTTACTTTTGGTTTAATATTTAGAAATTACTGAACAAGAAAATACAGAGCCATATGCAGTTTTATATACAGGGTGCGATGGGTAAAAATGTCGCCATTTTAGAATTTTAATTTCACGTTGTTTGTTTTTGATTTGTCGACTGCACATTATAATAGGGTCAGTTGGGCACCGTCTATGAGAAAAAGAGCACCATGACGCAATTCATTCCGCTAGAAATTTGGAAACGGCATACTGTATTGCTTGGCATTCGTACCGGAGGCTAGAATGCGAACATTTCAGAGTGTTTGGGTGTCAATCTGAGGACAGTGCAGAGGATTCGGAAAGAGTTGGATGAGTCTAATGCTGATTACGGCAACTCGGAAAACTCACATTGATCGTTCTGATAAGAAAAGAACAACCGAATTTGTTGATGAGGGCCTCAGACTTAATACGAATACCTACATCAAGTGCCTTGAGGACGTAGTGGTATCTGGGTCAAGAGGGTGGCGGCTGACAAAAAAAAGCTATGTCTGGAAACAAGACTCTGCACCATGCCACACAAGCAGGAGAACCCAGTCATGGCTGTCAGACAATTTCTGCGACCACATAATCCCTTACATCTGGCCACATAACCTCCCCAGACAGGAACCCCTTTATTATTATGTATGGGACATAGTTGAGCGAGAAACCAAGAAAATTCCTTGTAACACGAAAGATGAACCGAAGGCAAGGAATATGGCAGCATTCACCAACTTAAACAAGGAAACAACACAGAAAAGATGCAGGAGATTTCGAATTCGTCTGGAGGCTGTGGTTTAAGCCAATGGCGATTTTATTGAATAAGTTTACTCTTTAGTATTTCAAGATAGGTTTGTGTAATTTTGGTAAAATATCTGTTAAAATGAGATGTCAGTATTATTTTCATTTTGGGATTTTTTTTTGGATTCTTTTTTATTTTATTTTTTTATTTTTATTTTTATTTTTATTTATTTATTTATTTATTTATTTTTTTTTTTTTTGCGTAATTTAGACGACAATTTATCCATCGCACCCTGTAGAAGTAAAAAATATTCACACACACACACACACACACATATATATATATACTAGTGTTCACCTAATGCAAGATATAATTTTAAACGTTACGTGCAAAGATAACTCCGAAAGGCGTTATGGATCCCGTAAATAATTAAGGCTGTAAGCACGCCACATGTACAGCAACCGTGGCAGCAATGGATGTGTCTAGAGCAAGATATCCTGGCGGAGCCCGTCCCTCTTCAGGTTAGTTTTGAATTCAGTCTACTTTCTCCTAGACTGATTGCTAGCCAAAGCTGTCTTCTCTGTTATTTAACACTTTTTCGACCTCAGTTGAGTCTGCAGTTAATTGTAAATCCGATAATCTTTTCAATGGCTGTATATTATGACTCACCAAAGCTACATAATCCGTTTTGAATTCGGAGCCTTCTTTCTCTTAGATTGGTTGTCACACACAGCTAGAAAGCCCAGTCTTCCCTGCTATTTAAACTATAGTTCGTAGGAGTTACATTCTATCGCCGCCTATCAGACCCCGAACTACCGGCAGTCACGATGAACGGATGTCCTCCCCCTGCCCCCGAGGAGGCTCCGCGCCTTGAGATAATATTGGGACTCAAACACACACCCGACCTCAAGTAAAACTCGTACATACGACCCATCCCTAAAGATGCAGGTAAAATGATCGGCTCTCTGTACCGTTCCAGTAAGTACCTGACTCCTCGTGCTATCCTCTACCTTTACAAGAGCCAGATCAGGTCGAAAATGGAGTACTGTTGTCATATTTCGACGGGAGCTCCTCAGTCCTCACTTTCCAATGTTGATAGAGTTCAAAAGCGTCTTCGAGTCCTTGTGGGTGACGAATTATTTTCCCACCTCCAACCTTTCTCAGGCGTGATGTAGCGAGCCTCTCACTGCTCTATCACTACTTTCATGCAAAGTACTCGGACGAACTGCATTACTTGGTTCCGTCAGGTGTAACCTTCAAGGTCAGGACCCACCATGTCACTTACATTGTAGCAAACCACCCATATTCTCTCTTTAATTCCATTGGTGAGAAGTAAGTTCCACTCGAACATCTTCTTCCTGCGAACCACTGCCCTATGGAAAAGACTCTCAAGAAGATATTTCTACGATCACTACAATCTTAACATCAAGTCTGGAATTAACTGTTTATCTTCCCCTCCTATCCGTATAAACTCCCTCTTAACGTAACCCTGGTGGCTCCCGGGCATTGTATAGGGTGGACCTTACTGTAAAAAAAGGAGATGATGATTTCATACTTTCCTAAATTTACTTGTGCAGAATTGAATGCAACGAACTCGATCGGAATTCAAACTCAAATCGCTGATTTCTGAGCCGCTAAGAGTTACACTACCCGCATATCCACCTTTTAACTATAACACTAACCGCACCTGACCATCTGACCTGGGGGAAAGAGATTAATTTATAAATTTCCCAACAACCTCGACCGGAATTTGAACTCCGCACAAGGAGCCCACATTCAGCCCTGATAACTGCTATGCTAGGCACATGTCCCTGAAAAGCGTACAAGCAAAACTAGTTTGATCTTGTTGACATTTTGGTGTATATTTATACCATCATCCTTCAAATCCGCATAACAAAATGGAAGAAAAGAAACTTTATGTTTAAAACTGAAGCTCTTCATCTTTTTTCTCTCGCTTTTATTATCTGAACAGATTTCCCCAGCGAGGATTACAGCGATACTGGAACCGATGTGTTGCTGCGAGCTGTCTCTCTCGATAGGAATAAGCCTTCGTCCCCTGAAAGAAAAGATGAAGGCTGGAATCATCGGCGCCGGATGTCTATAGATTCGGTTGGTTCCAGTACTTTAACCCATAGTGACTTTGAGATGTCAGGTTCATCTTCAAACCTTACTACCATGAAGAAAAGATCTCAGTCAGCCGAATTCCGAGGTGAGTGCAGTCATATAAAATAAATGACAGGGTAATTTTCATTTACTATCAAAGCTAAGCATGTCCCAGTTGTCGCTAAAAAAGTGGCATATCCTGATGAAAAAAGGCTCCAAACTTGATTAAAATATTTGTTATTGTCTAGATGTTTATGTCATTATTTAGAGGAAAGACCAAAGTATGTTTTTGAGTATTTTTTAATTTTTTTAATCCTTTCTAGCATGTCCAAAATCTTAGCTAAAAATCATGTTTTTTTTAGTCATCAAAATTGACGAAAAGCGGTAAAATCAATCATTATTGACAGTTTTAAGCTGATGTAGTTTGTACGATTCAATGACAAAAGCTTATGGTGATTTACGATAGCGGATCGACTGAGCATATTTCCACACAGATAACTTTAAAAACATATATTATTCAATAGCCATATTTAACACTTCCACTGCTGCGAACATATTTATACATCTTCGAAAAACGTACATTGTCTGCTATTGACATATGTATACGTCTTCAAGACATACTTATAAACCGTCCTTGGTAGGACTATAAACTACATCCGCGTCCAGGGTAAGACGATAAACTTCGTCCAACAGCAAGGCTTCTGATCAGGAGGTTTTGAGGAGCGTGGAACCACCTCTTAATTGTTGGTGTTCCCAGATCCACACTGACCCAGTGTGGTAGCACCTGTTAGGGTCCCAGCTATGGGCAAATAGATAACCTACAAACTGGGGTCAAAACACTATAAAAGTGTAAAAATAGTGTTTAATACCAGAAATACTTTGTAAAAAAAATATTACCAGCAATACGTTATTTCCAGTAATACATTTTTGGAAAAAGAAATATTACCAGAAATAATTTTTTTGTCGGCATTAAATAACCCATTGAGGTTGATATGCCGTAAAACAAACCAAACCAAACATACTTATAAACCATAATGAAACTTATATTGCATGCTATCGACATATGTATACGTTTTCAAGACATACTTATAAACCATAATGAAACTTATATTGCATGCTATCGACATATGTATACGTTTTCAAGACATACTTATAAACCATAATGAAACTTATATTGCATGCTATCGACATATGTATACGTTTTCAAGACATACTTATAAACCATAATGAAACTTATATTGCATGCTATCGACATATGTATACGTTTTCAAGACATACTTATAAACCATAATGAAACTTATATTGCATGCTATCGACATATGTATACGTTTTCAAGACATACTTATAAACCATAATGAAACTTATATTGCATGCTATCGACATATGTATACGTTTTCAAGACATACTTATAAACCATAATGAAACTTATATTGCATGCTATCGACATATGTATACGTTTTCAAGACATACTTATAAACCATAATGAAACTTATATTTCATGCTATCGACATATGTATACGTTTTCAAGACATACTTATAAACCATAATAAAACTTATATTGCATGCTATCGACATATGTATACGTTTTCAAGACATACTTATAAACCATAATGAAACTTATATTGCATGCTATCGACATATGTATACGTTTTCAAGACATACTTATAAACCATAATGAAACTTATATTGCATGCTATCGACATATGTATACGTTTTCAAGACATACTTATAAACCATAATGAAACTTATATTGCATGCTATCGACATATGTATACGTTTTCAAGACATACTTATAAACCATAATGAAACTTATATTTCATGCTATCGACATATGTATACGTTTTCAAGACATACTTATAAACCATAATAAAACTTATATTGCATGCTATCGACATATGTATACGTTTTCAAGACATACTTATAAACCATAATGAAACTTATATTGCATGCTATCGACATATGTATACGTTTTCAAGACATACTTATAAGCCTTTATATAACTTACATTGCCTGCTGCCGACATATATACCGTATTTTTTTTTCATAATACGAGAAATTCTGAATTAAAATTTTGTTAAAAAATACTTTTGATTGCATTGTGACAGCTGTCAAGTTAATGTATAGTTTAACTGTCAAAATTAGGATATTTGTTTATTGGTTCTACGTAATTTTGAAGAAAATAGTCGATATTTTTGACATCTTTTGTTTTCTGTTTTTACTAGAATTTTTTTGAAATCCTCACAATATTTGGTATTGTTGAAGTTATCGCTAGCAATTTTTGTCGTGATTTACAAACTCTACATGATGTTCAATTTCACAAACCAATCGATGAAATTTGAATAAGCTGATTTGTTTGGAAAATATACTTTGACAAAAACCCTACTTTGCGGTTTAATATTTTTTAATTTAATTCAATGGTAGACAATTTTTAATTAATTAATTATTAGTAAACAGTATATTTTAAGAAAATTTCTTTTTACTTTTTAATAATGAAGAATAAATTCTTATGATTTCTTACTCTTGAGCATGCAACATACAACTGACCATGTGTAAATATTTCTTTCTTTAGCCAAATTCCAACTTTTTGAAGCATTTGGCCTTCTTTATAGTTCCTGCAAATGTAAGACAAAATGGAAACTGGATTCTTGTATATAAAGAGTTAAAGCAAATATATGCAAAAAACAATATTGCATTTTTATTAAAACAAAGTATTTGTTACTTTAATCATTGTTTTTAAAATAATGGGAGTATTTTGTATGTTAAATAATAAAACTTATAATTTAAAAAAAACAAAATGAATGAAAATTTATTTACGCTAGTAAAACCAACTGTACTTTGTACCCACTTACTTCTCCCCCAAATTTACTTTCAATCGATCAATGTATGACTATTTTAGAGGGTGTGATGGATGTACAGACTAACAGGAATCACAGAATTTTATATATAGAGATTTTAAGCTGAGAAAGACTTCTGCAGTTTATGGACAAAATAAGGTGCGATGGATAAATTGTCACCATTTTATATTTTTAATTGCACACATGTGCGTTGTTTGTTTTTGATCTTGTCAACTACCCAGTATAGCAGGGTCAGTTAGACACTGTCTGTGAGAAAAGGAGAACCATGATGAAATTCACTCCATCAGAAATTTGAAAACGGCATGCTGTACTGCTTGGCATTCACGCCGAAAGCTCCAAGCTACATTTCAGAGTGTTTGGTTGTAAATAAGAGGACAGGACAGAAGATTCAGAAACAGTTGAATGTGATTGCAAAGGTATGGCAGCTTGGAAAACTCCCTCTGATCATTCTGATAAGAAAAGAACTCTCAAATTTGTTGGTGAGGGCCTCAGTCTCAACACAGAGGCCTACATCAAGTGCCTTGAAGAGGTAGTGCTGCCCTGGGTTAAGAGGGTGGCTGCTGAAAGACCCTATGCCTGGCAACAGGACCGTGCAACATAAACAAGAGAACCCAGTTGTGGCTGTCAGACAATTTCTGTGATCACATCACTACTTACATATGGCTACGTAACTTCCCAGACTGCAACCCCTTAATTATTATGTGCGGGGTGCAGCTGAGCAAGAGACCAACAAAACTACTTGTAACACCAAAGATGAACTGAAGTCAAGTATTATGGCAGTATTCACCAACTTAATCAAGGAGACCATCCAGAAGAGATGCAGGAGATTCCAAAATTGTCTGGATGCCGTGTTTGAAGCTAATGGTGATTTTATTGAATAAATTTACTCTTTATTATTTCAAGATATTTTCGTGCAATTTTGGTAAATATATCTGTTAAGACGAGATGTCAGTGTTATTTTCATTTTTGTATAATTTAGACGACAATTTATTCATCGCACCCTGTATATTGTGAATGACTAAACGGGTCAAAATTGATTTGCATATTTTCTCCTTGAGATTTCTTGTTGAATGCTGTATTGTGATTGAGTAGATCAAGTAAAGTTGATAACAATCGAATGAAAATATTACTAGAGAATACACTCTAGTAATATTACAAGATACAGGAAAAAAGCCAACATACACAAAATATCCAAATAAAATAATTGGAATCATTTTCACCAGTTTGCTTATTTTAGTTACTTTGACGTTCAGCTTGTATGGAAGTTAATAAAAAAAAAAAATAATGATACAAAAAAGAAACGTACTTGCTTTTATGTCTGTGCTTAATTCACTGCTTGAATGCAATGAAAATGTTTTGTTTTTGAAAGCCATTGTAACAGACAATTAAAAACGCTTACTTTACAACCCAGGAGACGAGACATCATGGGCAGCGCAAAAATGAACCACAATTAATTGTAAAAAAGACTGGTCTTCGTCCAAAGTGAGTGGTGTCCAAAAATAGATGACATTGGAACAGATTCTTGCATGAAATTCTTCTTCTTCTCAAGATTTGATTGGTTGTTTTTGTTTAGCGGCATATCAACCTCTATGGGTCGTTTAATGTTGAAATCTAAATATTCTTTTAATTTTATCTTTGGAGATTATAATTGTCTAGTGATATAAGTCTTACTAATTAATCCATAGCTGGGGGAGAAGAGATATATTCATATCTTTCCCAAATGTATTTGCATGTAAGTGAATATAACAAACCCAATGGGAATTGGAACTCGGCTCTTTGTCTAACAATTTTGAACCATTATCCATTATATCCCATGCAAATCTAAGCTTACAGCACATACTATTCCCAAGCAGTCACCCATCTAAGTACTGACTAGGCTTGATGTTGCTTATCTTTTGGTGATTGTATGAGAACTGGTATCTCAGCATGATGCAGCTTCTGAAGAAGACAAGTATTGATCCTTATTAGAACAATTATGGGAGTGGTTCCCAACTGTTGGCTAAATAACAGAATAGCATGTGCCTTGGTTGGTAGCCAGTCTAAGGGAAAGATGATGCTGAAGTTAAAACCATGTAGAGGTTAATGGGAAACAACTTCTTTTTTTAAGTCATGGCAGTTCATGCATAGTTAAAAAATATGCAAAACAAAAGAAGCTGTAGATAGCTTTGATTATCCTACATCCTGAAGGGATATAGCATTAAAGAAAACGCAACAATTGAGAAAAATAATTCAGAATTAGTTAAGTGAAACTATAAACCACATGCTTCTTTGGTGACCAGGTAAAATCTGTTACAACTTAGCTGAGAAGCTTTCACTCATTTGCTCTATTCAGTGGATACTGTATGTTTGACTTTCGGTGTATTTCTGTACTTACAGATTTTCCTTAATAAAATAAAGAAAAAAAAAATAGTTCGCTAGAAGATTGCAAAATGCACCTTGAGCAATTCTTTGCTGAGAAAGATAAAAGATTCTGAGTGGATGGAATTATGAAATTGCCTGAAAAATGGCAGCAAGTGAGGGAAGGAAAAACAGCAAATAACTTGTTCAATAAGATTAATGTCGAAATAAAAAAATATTTTATCTGATCTGGTATCATGACTTCAGTCACTTTCCCACTCATGTAACATGGCTTTCCTCTGTCTTTTTTATCAATATTTTTATGGCAACTGTCCTAATGTACTTTCCCCCTTGGTATCTCAACCACATAAATTTAAGCTTACTACTAGATGGGCAACTAGGTCTCATTGCTTTACCAGGTAGGAATAGGTAGATGCAACCATATTTTCTATTCTAATAGTTTCTTTTCTCACACTCCTTTCCTGTGGAACGCTCTTTCAGTTTCTTGCTTCCCTGCCATCTTCAAAAATTTAAATGCAACAACAATCACAATCTTCTGTTTCCCTAAATCTCCTCACTAAAGTCTTGTTCTCGTTCACTCTCATTAACCCCTGGTGCTATAATGACATTACTGCCTTGCTTAGGGTGAAATGATTAAAAATAAAGAATGATTTAATAAGCCAAACAATTTTTTTAGCATTCTGATAAGATGAAAGAAAAATATATGAACAATTAATAATATTGCAGTAATCCATGGAGTCCTGAATTGTTACCAGACCAACCCCCTTCTCAAAACCAGTATTCTTATGTTTGATTCTTGAGATGCTAATTTTTAGGAAGTGGATTGGGCTGAGAACTTTTCAACACCACTTTGTATGTTTGTTTTTTTATCATAGAATTTTTTTGTTTTCAGGTCAAACTCTCTCTGACCATTCCATAGAAAAACCAACTACAAGAGAAGCCCTGAAAACTGTCAATGGCACCAGATATATGGATTCCTCTTCATCTGCTTGGGACATAGACAAAGCAAAGAAAATGCCATATGTTTCCTCAAACAAAAAAATCATTTCAGGCAGCGAAGCCAGTAAAAGGTTTGGATTTGAATAACAAAAGTCATTTCTATGGGTTCAGACTTAATAACAAGAATGAAAAAGGAAATAGTAATGTGAGAAGAATGAATTAGGACAGGAGTAACGAGTTTGAAATAAATTAAACGTGCGTGTGTGCGTGTGTGTGTGTGTGTGTGTGTGTGTGTGCGCATCTGGTGTGTATCTTTGCTTATTATCAATGTTTACAGAAAAGGGTAGAGATGGCAAAATATTTGTTAAATTACAAAAAATGTGTTCAGACGAGATGAAAAAATTGAGTACAGATAATACACTTTGAGTCTAGACAGCATCTACCGTCTTCTTGATTCCTCTTCTTTTATTGTTCTCACACTTTAATATTTTTCTTTTCCTTATTTTTTCGCACTCAGTAACCTCCTGTGTGTTAGTGGCTTTATTGCCTTGCTTGGGTAAAATGATTAAAAAAGTGTTAGGAAGCAACACTTCCAACTTTAGCAAATAATACAAATATGTAACTCCATATATAAATAATGTCATATTTGATGGGTATTATGCACACACACACACACACACACACACACACACACGTGTGTGTGTGTGTGTATTTATTTCTTATTGCTAGAAACATTGTTTTTAGTGAGTACAGTTTTTATTTTTTTAAACAGTGAAATTAATTATAAATCAGCCTGGATTGAAAAATCCAAGTAAAACAAATGTACCTCCCAACAAGAGGTAATAGTAATTTTTATAGTAATAAGAAACCATGTCAGATAAGAAAATCTACTTAAAAATGACTGTGATTACATTTCGGGTATGAAAATGATGCTAGTAGATATAGATTTGAAGAAATCCCAACCAGATATGTGCATTCCTTAAGTAGGTAATTGGACTTTGCTTTACCATGAATTGTAATTATCACCATTTTATATTTTTAATTTTGTCTATGTGTGTTGTTTTTTTGACTTTGTCAACTACACAGTGTAGTAGGGCTGATCTGAATCAAGAGAGTGGCTGCTGCAAGACCCTATGTCTGACAACAGGAATCTGCAATATGCCGCACAAGCACCATGGATGTCAGACAATTTCTGTGACCACATCACCAATTAGTTCTGGCCACCTAACTGCCCAGACTTTAAATCTTGATTATTATGTGTGGGGTGCAGTTGAGCAAGAGGCCAACAGAACTCCTTGTCACACCAAAGATGAACTGAAGACAAGGATTATGGCAGCATTCACCAACTTAAACAAGGAGACCGTCCAGAAGAGATTCAGGAGATCCTGAAGTCATCTGGAGGCTGTGATTGAAGCCAATGGCAATTTTATTGAATAAATTTACTCTTTAGTATTTCAAGATATTTTTGTGTAGTTTTACTAAATATATCTATCAAAATGAAATGCTGGTGTTATTTTCATTTTTGTGTAATTTAGATGGTAATTAATCCATTGCACCCTGTATAGATAATAAATATATTGTTTAAAGTTTGTTATATTGGTGGATATAATGTGAATATAGCAATGAAGCACTGCATTGTAACTATCTATATATATCTGTCTATCTATAAAGGTATCCATCTATCTAATATATATACATATATATATATATATATATATATATATATATATATATATATATATATATGATTGAATAAATTACAAACCTTATGTTTTCTTATTTTAATCATAATCCTTTCATATTCATGAATATTTTTCTAAAGGGACCCTAAATATATCAAACTCTTATATTGTAACCAGATGTATTCTAACTACAAACAGAATGAGAAAATCATAAAAAACCTTATTCGTACCAATATATCTCCCATGGATCCCAATAAAAAAATATATAATTAATCATATATTATACAAAATACAATACAACCAATTTATTTTTTCACAATAACTCTTCCCCACCAACTGATGTATTATGTAAAACCAACACTATATATCAATTTAAATGTCCCTTGAGAGAATGTATCTCCAACAAATATATATGTTGGATATATGACAACTACATTATCAAGACGTCTTACTCTACACATGTCTGAACATTTGTCCCTTATGAGATATTTACACCAACATTCCTGTCCACATTCACAGTATAGGAAAATACTGATTGATAACACATCTATCCTACACCAAGAACATAACAAATTAAAACTACAGATCCTCGAAGAAATCTACATTAAAAAATTGAAGCTGACACTGAATAAAATCAGCTATGAATACTGTACTAATGTTCTAAAATGCCTATGAAAAGAACACTTTTCACACTTTATCGTGCACTCAACCATGACATTCCAACATAAAAGAAAAAATTCTATAATGGATGACTTTTCACATTCTAATGGATGCTAAAGCATAACTGTCAACTACTGCATTTCAATGCAAAAGAAAAACTTCAGTAATGGATAGCTACATATAGATTTTTGCCTTACTAGTTGCACTCCTCATGATGATCTCAGAAAGAGATGGAAAGTACTTGAGAAATAAAAGTGATTTTCACTGTTACAGTGCATTTCTTGCTTTATTTGATTGTAATATATGGAAAAAATATTTGTGAATATGAAAGGATTATGATAAAAATAAGCAGACATAATGTTTGTAATTTATTCAGTTAGACATGCCTAAAAGAGAATTTACAGCCTAAATACACAATATATATATATATATATATATATATATATATATATATATATATATATATATATATATAATGGCCAAAAACTTGTTTTCCAAGAACACCCATCTACTAAAGTGGATAGCCAGTCTCTGTTGTGTAGATACCTACTCAAGCACATTTGTGTTTGTTCAGCACTCCCAGGGCCCCACCATATGAAGATGGCACAGTGTTGATAGCAGACATGGAAAGAGAACTACAAAAATTCCTCCAAGCGGTAGTGAAGGAAAGTGAGAAGAAAGGATTAAAAATCAACTGCAAGATGACAGAATGCAAGGATGAGACCAATTTGCTGATTGCAAACTAGAGACACAGAAATCAAACAAGTACAAAAATTTAAATATCTAGGAAGCGTTTTAGTAGAGGACAAAAAGTGACACTGAAATTCAAAGACATATTCAGATAGCCAAAGATGCATTCCAAAAGCCAAGCAGGATAGTAATAAATAGAAGAACTAACTCACAAAATAAAAAAAATAAACCCTTTTCTACTAATCATCAAAGCGTCTTCAAAAATTATCAACTTTGTACAAAACCAATGTTTTCTCATTATTCAATAATAGTTATACAAACAAAATCGTTTGCTTAACTATGGATTCCTCCCCCCCCTCTCTCTCTTATAAAAAAAGTTATTGGTCAGAGTTGAATTAGACCAGGAAACAATAGTATTAAAAAATGCTCAATATAATATAAAGAAAATAAAAATTTAACATGCAGAGCTTTTAAATTTAAAAATTAGTAGATTAGCCAATCACACTACATTGGTTTCAACCTTTTGGTATCTTCAGGCGATTCAGGCTAAATAGTTTCCTAACTCTTTATTATTTAAAAATAAATAAATGCACAATGCAAAGCATAATAGAAGAGAAGGAGAAAAGCAAGGGTATTGAAATTGTATCAGAGGCAGGTTATATGAAACGTACATGTTTTCATCCTGGTTCAAATAAACTCAAAACAAATTTTTTAGTTTGTATGCATTGTGTTATTATTTCTGATCTCTCATTCAGAAGGTTTTTCTGTTCTGCGAATGTTATTATCGTTAACTTTTATCGTTAACTTTTCCTGGCAATATATCACTATGATTGCTGTAAGATTTGTCTTTTTTTCTCTCTCTCTCTCTCTCTATATATATAAGGGAAAAAATTATGACAAAATGTAAAAAGCCTGTTTGATATAATAGATTTGCCAAGAAAGGTGAAATATTGTCTGAAGCTGGGTGTAAATTTACTGTGGATGATGTAGCAATTAAAGCACTTTCTATACATTTTCCTCTTAGTAAATTGCTTTCTCTTTTCATTAAAGTAGTTTTTTTAAATCAAAATTATGGCCAGACTTATTATGGTGAGCAACTAATGCATTGAGTTTCTTGTTTTGTAAAAGATCACTTTCAATTGTAGTTATGATAGATTTGGTGGGTAGAACAATATATTTTCATTTGTCAGGTTTGTTAGATAGGTTTGTTTTTCTATTTTGAAATATTTTACAAGCCTTTTGTTTCACATTGAATACGAAATAATTTGGGTATTGGAGGAGTTTAGAAGTATTTTCAATGCATTTCTCCTCTTCGTGTAATTATTGAGGGCTATAAATTGTGAGTTCTCTTAAATAGAATCTGATGATTATTGCTGAATTTATTTTGTTGTTGTAGTGAGAATAGAAATTTATGAGATCATTTTTATTAGTTGATTTGTGATGGATAAATTTAATATTCTCAGCATCTCTTCATATACATGTATATTCACATCAACGTAAACATCACTTTAGTCTGATGAAGTCTGAAAGGATGAAACACATTACACAAAAACTTTTTCCACTTTATCATAGCTTTTTTTCTTAAGATTGTTCTTGATATATAAAAATTTATATATTGTTTTCCCATATACACACATATATTTATATATATATAAATAGATTATGATAAAGATATACTTTTGAGGCATGTTATATTTATGAGTTAAAGTGCTCAATATTAGGGATAGTGCATATGTGGATATAAATATAAAGTCAACACCAACTGGCGATAGTCTGTTTAGTACTTAAATGCAACTTTCAGCCTGAAAAACATATTTAAGCATGAAATTTAAGCATGAAATTTAAGCATGAAATAGACTGTTGCCACTGGGTGTTGACCTCAATGTCAACTTTTATACTTATATAAATAGATTAAATAGATAGTCCCCACATCGGTGGTTTTGTACTAGAGTAAGCTTAGTAAATGCGCATACAGATTTGGTAGGTAAATACTTGCACATACATACATACATACATACATACATATTTTTAATAAAAGTTTAATAAATATATTTTTACAATCCTGTTACTTTTTGTTATGGTCCAAGTACCTTGTACCACGGTGATGATCCAAGGTAGAACGAATGAAGAATAACTCGAACACAGGTATGGAATAAAACAGACATATTACAAACAGAAATATGTACAAAAGAAGTAGAAGTATTAGTAATGACTATCAGGTTTGGTCAGAGTGAACTATGTTGTCTTGACAAGTATCACTATTCCAATGTCTTACAGTAATCGTCTGACTCTTGACTCTGCCTTTGTCTGACTGACTGTCTCTGAAGTATTTAGTGTCCTCCCCACGAGGGACAGATGTGGCACAAGGCCGGGTTTAAAGTGGGGTACCCGAGCCCGTAGGCTCGGCCAAAAAATAGCCCGTAGATCACGTATAAACGGGATCGGGCCGGTCAACCTCCCCGAACGAGGCTTTGCCCTTCGGCGGAGCCTCGTCCGAGTTCCTCTCTGCCCAAAGGCAGAGAGTTCCCCTCTGCCTCAGAGGCAGAGAGTTCGACCGTCTAGCCGAGTCGTCCAAAAAGGACTGACTCTGAATGCTGCTCCCTCTTGAGGTGCAGTATTTATGATGTCCGGAATAGTCCATTATTCTTATGGGTAAGTTCCCATAACACTTTTCATCTGGTTAATATAACAAATTATTATTTAAACCCGTTGTCAGGAGGTATTAATCTACACAGGTATGTCTATAAGTCTGTCATTTAACAATGAACAAACATTGATTTTAATCAACAAATATTTATTTTTTCAGCACAATTGCTTTTGTCAAAACAATGTTTTGGTGATCACCTACATCAAGCATTATGCACTGATAATTTCAGATCAAAACTCAACTCATAAGCATGTGTCCAGTTATAGACATATTTATCCCACTTCATACATTCAATAATCTTGTGTTCCCATTCCTATCAAATTGGAAGTCACGTCATATTTTTATCAATTTTAGCTGCAGAAATTTTCTTACTAGACTCTGAATCTAAGTAGTTTGTCCTTCAAGCAAATACAACAGAAATTTATCTGTGAAAATAAGTGACACTAAAGTAAAGTATATGGCTCTGAAAGTTATTTGTAATTGTTTTTATTTATACTGTTGTTCACCCAATACAACATCTAAGGACCACTTAAACTAGAGTGTTACTGAATGAAGTTGTATGAGTGTAAAGAGAAGATTGATTGATTGATTTTGTTTTTATGGCTTACCAACACAGGTTAATTAAAACTAAGAAATATTTTTAGATTGTAAGAATTTGGGGGAGATAATAATGATTTTACTGATACAAGTTCTACTAATTAACCCATAGATTGAGGGAGAAGAGGTGGATTCATACTGTTCCTAAGTGTATTTGTGTGTAAGTGAATATAATAAACTTTCCAATTCTGAGCTATTATCCATTCCACCATCTACACATTCAAGCTTACACCACTTGGTATTCCCAAACCTTCACCCATCTATGTACTGACCAGGCTGTCATTGCTTAACTTCAGTAATTGAATGAGAACCAGTGTTTCAACTGTAAACCCAAAAAGGGAGGAAGTAAAAAGTGAATAATATGAGGATATGTAGGGTTGACTCTAGATTTGAAGAGGTTATGATCATAGTGATCAGGGAAACATCCTCTCGGGAGTTTTTGACACAAAGTAACAATTGTAGGGACGCTGTCTAAGGGGAACTTTCACCTTACCAATGGAATACGATGGGAATGAGGTTGATTTCATCCTGTGTAAGTGGCATGGCAGGTCTTAGCTGTGAAGGTCTGAACTGGTGGAACTAAAGAATGGCTGAACATTTGCCATCAAAATAGCAATAGTGTAGTGAAAGGCTAGCAATATATCATTTATGGGGAAAGGCGTTAGTAATTCACCACCTATAAGGCCACGTAAATGCTTTTGAACTCTGTCAAGGCTGGAAAGTGAGCACCAGCCCCCCCCACCAACCCCTAATATGACATCCATACTTTATTTTGGGTCTGATCTGAAATATAGAGAAAGGGAGCTACATTCAAAACTGATGTAATGAATATGCATACACCTGGGTTCCCCCTCATAGTAATATGATTGTCTGGTGTCAGCCATAAATACAGACTGATGTGGAGATACATCACCTATGCCTATTGCATAAGCCTAAGCCTAAGCATATTGCCTATGGCCATGACAAGCACTAGTCCATTACAGCTACCTACTAGATTGTCCTACCCAGTTACAGTAGCCAAAACCACTTAGCTACTTTGAACAAATATATCCCTTTCCGGGACATATCAAAACCAATGAGGGTAACATTCAGTTGATTTTTTTTTTTACCTCTTCCAGGCAATGGATTTTTACTCATGGAATGCAGCCTTATATTCCCCGATCTTCTGACGATATGCATATTGGAGATGTGGTCAAATTCTCTAAGCAAAGTGGCAAGATATCGCAAGGCATTGTGACATTCATAGGTCCTCTCTATGGGCGCAGAGATATTTATATTGGCATTGAACTACAAAAAGACGGTAAGTAATCCAACATGAATAAGACTTGCTTTTTCTGTTTCAAAAACTAAAAACTTTCTGGTCATCTTTCTTTAAATGTCACCTGTAAAGTTGTTGAATAATTAATTATTCTGTAGGAAAGACAAGTGGTTTCAAGTAGAAAAAAATAAAAAAGAAGCAAATTCAAGATTTCATCTCATGAGAGGAATGAGTGATCAGGAATTTTAACAATCATATCCTGGATAGTGTTCAGATTTTCTCACTATGGTGTCTATAATATATAATTTAAAGAAAAAGATGCCATCAAATAACATTATTGTAGTAAGATGTAGTAAATGCAAACATTATTTGAAAGTTCTACCATATTTAGGAAAAATAATAAATTTAATATTTAGAGCTCTATTCCTTTCTCTCACTATTCCAGTCTGCTCATATCCATCTATTTATCCATCTACCTCAGTCTGTTCATATCTATCTATCTATCTATCTATCTATCTATCTATCTATCTATCTATCTATCTATCTCAGTCTGTTCATATCTATCTATCTCAGTCTGTTCATATCTATCTATCTCAGTCTGTCCATATCTATCGCAGTCTGTTCATATCTATCTATCTATCTATCTATCTATCTATCTATCTCAGTCTGTTCATATCTATCGCAGTCTGTTCATATCTATCTATCTATCTATCTATCTATCTCAGTCTGTTCATATCTATCGCAGTCTGTTCATATCTATCTATCTATCTATCTATCTATCTCAGTCTGTTCATATCTATCGCAGTCTGTTCATATCTATCTATCTATCTATCTATCTCAGTCTGTTCATATCTATCGCAGTCTGTTCATATCTATCTATCTCAGTCTGTTCATATCTATCTATCTATCTATCTATCTATCTATCTCTGTTCATATCTATCTATCTCAGTCTGGTCATATCTATCTATCTATCTATCTATCTATCTATCTCAGTCTGTTCATATCTATCTATCTATCTCAGTCTGTTCATATCTATCTATCTCAGTCTGATCATATATATCTATCTATCTCAGTCTGGTCATATCTATCTCAGTCTGGTCATATCTATCTATCTCAGTCTGGTCATATCTATCTATCTATCTGAGATGGTGCTGAAAACTTCCTGGTCTGACTCACTTCCCAAAAGCAAATAATAAAACATCAGAATTTGTTTTGGCATCCATTCTTGGTTGGGCCAAAAGCTTTTCATCATCCCTTGATATATACCGTATTTCACGGCTTATAAGATGCTGTGGCTTGGAAGATGTACCCTAATATTGGAAAGAAATTCTAAGAAAATAAAAGTCATTCTCATACAACAGCACATTCAGTGTGCGTCCTTCACATACTGGTGCCACATATTGTTTACATTAATCACTCATCCAATTTTGTTTGTATGGCAATGACATACTAGCCAAGAGCAGAAAGGCTTCCACTAATGCTATTAAACAGAGCATGTTTAAACTTTTGGCTCAGCTCCAGGAAAGTTTATAGTCTTGGAAATACTTGTAACAGCTAAGTACTGAGGTTACATCATATAAAAGACTGAATTAGATAGATAGCTAATATTATAGTGTAATGACTCAACATACAAATCCACATTCCTATCAGTGAAGCCTATTAGGTAAATGTCTATTCTTACTTGAGCCTGTGCATTGCCTTATATTCATCTTGGAAGATGCACACATTTTTTAGGAAAAAAGTGCATCTTGTAAGCTGGAATATACAGGGTACACACACACACACACACACACACACACACACACACACATACATACATATATATATAAAGATATATATATATATATATATATATATATATATATATATAGTCTCTGGCAGAGTATGCCTATCAAATGCAGGGCTTTATAATCATCTGTAAAGTCATGTTGATGTCCCACCAACAGAAGGAAATAATTTTATCAATACAGAGACTTTTATATATGCAGTGTATCAAAGAGTATAAAAGCTGCTTGAGGGACATTTGAGGGCACATTAAAGCCAGCCAGACAGATTTAGTGTGTTATGAATGTGGCAAAGAATGTAAGTCCCTTGCTGGCCTCAAGAGACACTGTAGAAACATCATTTGTATTTCTCCTGTCAAGCAGCATTCATGTGTATGTTTCTCGTGTGCTTGTGTATTACAAATCTCATTGGTCTATGTCGTATCTGGTTGATAATGTATATGCATGTATGTGTGTGCTTTTCTGAATCTAGTGGCCATTTTTAAGTCTGGTAGTGTCCGTATGATGATTGGGGGATGTTTTGCATGAGAGTGAAAGAATTTAGGTTACATTAATTGTGGTTGTATGTAGACAGATTCTTGAGATTTTATAAAAGTTGGTGATGTTATAAAGTGTGTTTGATGTGTGTTTAATGATGATAAAACATTTATCAGGATTCCTTCTAAGTATTTTCTACATAATAAATTATGTGCTTTTTTAATTAGGGTGGTGTTTATTAAATCTGTTGATAAATGATAATTTTAAATGCCAACTTACAATGTAAAGATTAAGAGAGTTGTTGGAAAATCTGTTGCCAAAACATCATTGAAAAAATGTATGTGTTGATGTCTTCCTTTTCCACCAAAACAGTCTCATACAATATGACATTCAACTGTAGTAAAATCTAATTTTCTCACAGGTGAAGAGGAGATTTGAGTCAATAGAGATATAGTTCTACAGAAGGATGCTGAGAATAACATGGATGAAACATGGGAGAAATGTGGAACCTTTAAGGAAAAGAAATGTACCTTGTATTTATAATTAGAAAGAGACTGTTGAAATTTTTTTAGGAAGGGGGCACATAATGAGAAAAGAAGGAATGGAAAATCTTTAACTCACAGGACATACTGAAGGCAAGAAGAGCAAAAGGAAACAATGAGTAATCTATTAACAAGTTAGTGTAAATGGATGGCAGACAAGGAACTGGGAAGGATAGTAAGGAGACAAACATTGCTTAGAGCTACAAAAGATAGAAAGCTGTGGAGGGGCGTGCCCAGACAGGGTACATAAAAGAGAAGAAAACCTTACTATTTTCTTACCTTTCCAAAGTAATTCAAAGAAATTTCTACAAAGCTGAGGGTATATTTTTCTGATTTTACAGAAGGCAAGCATGATGGCGTATTTGAAGGTAGAAGATATTTTCGGTGGTAAATATGTTTATTTATTTTAAATTCAAGATTATTTTCATGAATTTTTTTGAATTAGTGCTCACCTAATTGGAACTTTTTAAGTATAGTCTGAACATAGTTTGAAAACTGTAAGAGAATTAAGTTGTTTGGCTTTTACAAAAATGGAAATGATTAAATAAAGAACAAGTAGAAAAATCTTTTAGAAATTTAGAAATTTGACATGTTTCCCTATTTAGCTTCATCAGAAATTTTGAGAAGTGAAATAAAGCATTTTCCAACCACCCCCAAAAATTCTGATGAAGCTAAATAAATAGTAAATGATACTTTTGTTCTGTTGGACTTACTTTATATTTTGAGAAATAAAAATCCACAGGCAGAGGGAAAAACTAACAACACTAACTAATAATAAGATATAACAATTACAACAATAGACTGATAATAAAAGTTATGTAATAGACAAGTCATTCTTAACTTGGATCTTAGTACATAAGTCATCTACTTTTTTATGCTTTTTCTTTGCTATGTCTAAATTGCTAGCATCATCTGTCTTGTATTTTTGGACCATTATTAAGTAAAAACATCTGAGTAGTTTATTTCTGAAGTAAAACTGCACATCTGTAGTAAAACAGTGACTATTGTAGTTTGGAAGTGTCTGTACATATAACTGTGTTTTGATAACGAATGTTTCTGTACTTTACTTACCCCGTCCTGGGTAAGACAATAAACTACATTTGTGTCCTAGGTAAGATGATAAACTGCATCCAACAGCAAAGCCTCTGATCAGGAGGCTTTGAGGAGCATGGAACCATCTCTTAATTGTTGGTGTTTCCAGGTGCACCCTGACCCTGGGTGGTAGTACCAGTCAGGGTCCCAACTATGGGCAAATAGTTAACCCCCAAGCTGGGGTGAAAACACTATTAATACCAGCAATATGTTTTTGTAAAAAAATTACCAGCAATAAATTTTTGAAAAAAAAAATTATTACCAGCATTACTTGTCAGTATTAAATAAATCATTGAGGTTGATATGCCGTAAAACAAACCAAACCAAATGTATTTTACCTAAATGCTAATTGACACCTTATTAAACACGATTTATTCTAAATGAAAACTTCTCAGTACAAAAATAAAACATTTATCTTGTTATTTTTAGTGGATACTCATATTTGGGTAGATAATCCATTTATTTATTAAAACAGTTTATTTATTTATTTTTGTTTACCAAAACCACATATCTTTTTCTAATAAAATTTCTTAAATATTCAGACTGGTAGATAAAATAAATATACTGTTTAAAACATAAAGGGAGCATCTACTCAAATATGAGTAACCACTAAAAAATAACATTTAAGTAATAAAAAATCTGTCAGATTGATAAATAAAAAATCCACCCCTTTCTTTACAATTTGTCTTGTCAATTTAGTATTAATTTTTCTTATTGTTTTCATTGCAGCAAACCTAACAAAGGAGTTTTTGTGACATTCAACAAGATTGTGATGGCCTGGGAACCTGTTTATCAGTCCAGCTGTTAGTTTTGAACCCTAAAACAAAAAAGAAAGTTTGTTTTTGCTATGTGAAGTGAACAAATCTTGACAACAATCATTTTATGACTTGATTTTAAAATAATAATAACCTTTGTTAATTTCATAAAATGCCATGACAAAGTCAATATGGAGTCTAAACATCTTTTATAATACTAAAACTTTTATAATATAAAAATGTATATTTTATGGTTTATTCAGACTAGAATCCTCATGTTTATTGCTTCAAGCACGTGGCTTTCACCAGTACACTTTCCCATCTTCCTCAGAGCTATGGGCAGAATCCTTGATTGTAAATGCAACTATATCTATCACTCATTCTATCACTCCAGGAAGCATCTAACTCCTTCCATGCACTATCTTTATAAAAGTCAAATTAGGCCCCAAATTGAATATTGCTGCCATATCTTTCCAGCCTTAATTGAGTTCAAGATTGTTTACAAAGCCTTGTAGGGGAAGACTTATTCTCCACTCTGTAGCATCTTTCCAATAGATGCAACATTGCAAGCCTATCACTTAATCTATTGCTATATTCATCTCAGGTGAGCATCATTCTTTAGATACCAGTTCAAACCTTTACAGCTAGGATACAGCATACTATTTCCATTTCTGCTGTATTCCAAATGTAAGAAAAAAATTCAACTCTGACAACTTTTTTAAAGAATTACTAACAGGTGTTCCAATAACTTGGATTGATTTTAAATGTGAATTAAGTTTTAAGTGTCTAATGATTTTTTCTTTTTCTTTCAGATTTAATAACTTAAGTCTTTGGCAATTTCAACCATGGAAAGATTAACAATTAAACAATGTTTTAAAGTTATCAAAGCCTATTACAAAAATGAACATTCAAACAGAAATGCATTTTGCACATTTTGCAATTTTTTTGTTGACCAAATGAGAGTGCAATTGGAAACAATGTAACATTGTTGTGGAGAGGTTCAATTCCTGTGCGCGATAACAAATGGAGGTGTCTGGATTTTCAACCACATTCTCGTGCACTGCAGCAATTTTTTCAGCTGAATGGCGTAAATGAGCATGCAATGGTGTTTTCACATCAGCCACTGACCCAGTTTGTTTGAATTTATGAACAATTTTTCCAATTGCACTCTTGAAACTTTAACACGTTGTTTGATTATTAATCTTTCCATGGTTGAAATTGCCAAAGACTTAAGTTGTTAAATCTGAAAGGAAAAGAAAAAAAATCATTAGGCACTTAAACTTAAATCACATTTAAAATCAGTCCAAGTTATTGGAACAACCATTTTGTAGAAGAGATCCCACATGAATGTTGAATCTCTATACCTCTTTGCATCAAAGGTCAGCTACTATCGATCTTCATAATCTTCACTTCCTATCACCACCCCTTTTATTCATATCACACCTTATTCATCATTACCATTTTAACAGTAACTCTCTATCTTGATTGGCTCTTGAGCCATGTATTAGGTGAATTTTAGTATTAAAAGATGTTACTCAAGTCAGTGGACCATTTTAATTGGCAGTGTGAAATCAAAATAAATAAAAATAAATTTTAACAAATTGTGTGTAAAATAATTAATTCTGCTCAAAGAGGAGTGAATGTGACTTGTCTCTGAGTAAAGACAGAAAACAAAATCATTAGTCTCTACAGAGCGATATAACCAAAATAGATTAGGATACTCATTTGAATTCATGAAAAAATAACAATACCTCATTTATGGATAAAATAGTAGGGCAGATTGGGCAACCAGTCTAGGAGAAGGAAACTGAATTCAAAAAACTTGAGTAATAACCACAATGATATATTACTTTACATCCATGAAAGATGTGGTTCTGGGGTTTGTGATGCAAGTTCAAATCTTATTAGAAACTATTTCTTTCTTTCGCATGAGAGAGAAAAGATGGTCTCCTCAGGTTTGGGATGCATATTCAATTTTGAATGGCGGCTGCTACACTATTACTTATTTTATTATGTTTCTTCTAATGCTAGAAGTGTATATTGATGCAATACAAACAAAATAAAAACAATAACAATCCCAGGATCGATTAAAACTAGTAATAAAATAACAATAGTGGAAAAGTCTTATTAAAAAAGTATCAATACTAAGATTGAACAAAATCATAGTACAGTGTAACCCGGATATAAGAGACTTGCCGGGACCGGAGACGAAGTCTCTTATATCCGGGTTTATCTTATATCCGGGTTTGTTCTGTTTTGTTTTATTAACACAGGCTCTACTTTGGGACCAGATAAAATCACTCTTATATCCGGGTTTCTCTTATATCCGGGTTACACTGTAGTTGAAATATCTTACTTAAAAATCAACAATAGTGTAAATGTAGCAATAAAATAATGCAAATGAAAAGGCTTCATCCATTATGATGGCATAAAACTGGTAAAAAATAATAAGTGAAAATTCCCCCCGAAACGAACAATAATATGATGGTGTAAAACTGGTAATTAAATAACAATAATTAAGTACTTCATTAGAGAGAAAAATTTACAAAAAATACTCATTCGCTGTCTTTAAATAAAATAAATAGACATCTGACTATAAACATATTCCTCCATGTTTTTCATGCTGATTACCTGCAAGAATGTTTTTAAAAGATTTATTTCTATACCTTTATCTATAATAAAATGAAATACTGAATATACAAGGTGTCCCAAAATAATACTCTTTGAAGGTTATAACTTATTCAGTTTATGTATTTTGACTTGTAAGTAAGATTAATACAAGAGAAAGAATACACATTTAAAGAATTTGAGAGTAAAATATACAAAAAACATAGAAAATTAACTTTAATAAAATAAATGCTATTTGTGGCAATGGCAGAATGTTTATATAATGATGAGTTCACATCAAGTGTTCAAACTGGTTGCTGTTCTGTTCAATACAGTTTTCATATCTTGAAGAAATAGACCTAGAAATGTCCAGTATCATTTCCTCTGGTATTTGAGCAGATTCTTCTTCGATTGCTACTCTCATTTCAGCAATTGTTTCAGGTTTCCTGCTGTAAACTTTGTCTTTTAGAAACCCCCACAAAAAGAAATCCAAGGGTGTCAAACCTGGTGATCTAGGTGGGTATTCAACAGTCCCTCTTCTTCCAATCCATCTGTTTGGCATATTTTCATCGATATAAGTTCTCACATCATGGTAATAACTATTAATATTTAAAGAGTGTACACATTATTTTAGGACACCCTGTATATTGGCAGTTTTTATTGAGGAAAGAAAATCTAGCAAAACCAATAAAAATCAGAGGAATGACCAACACTAAGGCCAAAAATTCTTTAATATCAATTATTAAATGTGAAAATAAAATCATATTTTGAAGTAAGAGTCATGCCTAGATGATGTTTTGATTTTATATTTTAGATGCTGGGTTATAATTTGACATTGTTGGCTCCTCAGCCAATATGTATTTAACCTTTATTACTCTGTATGTGACTTCATTATAAAAGTTTATCCTACCACTGAAGGTGACTGATCTCTGAACAATAGGGTGTTTGAATTTCATAGTTGTGTTGTCATATCCTGCTATAGCAACAGAAAACAACTTTAAGTGAAATTAACAGTAAGAATACAGCAGTTGAGAGGCCTTGAAAAAGGATGCAGTAGAAAAGGAAGTAATATTAATAATGTAGAATGCTAAAGGTTTATCAATTACAAATTTGAACAGAACATTTTTATTACTTGGGCAAAATGGCCTCTCAAAATTTTGCTGCTATTTCGTAATATCTTTTAATGTGAACATATTTTTTGATTTTTCATGATTCAGTTAACAAGTACTTGAGATATCATCTTCTGACTTCTCATAGTCTACAAAAAGTTTGTTCAGAAGGGCCAAATTATAGCCATTTCCAGTAACCTGGAGCTGCCAATTTATCTCTTTTGGAACTAGATCATGCAACTTTTGAAGACCTAATTTTGAAGCTAATTTTAAGTGGGGTCACACCATACATGAGATATAAAATTTGTGTATGTACTGATAGCCCTGTCTACACCATTGACCAAACTATATATCCATTTACTGTAGTCAAATTAGCTTCAAAATTAAGTCTTCAAAGGTCACATGATACAAGAGTATATATGGTATATTTTAGGCTAATTTGTTTCCGTGATTACATGTTGGGGTGCAGTTCTGCTAAAATATGTAAGACAGATCCAATGAACTAAGAGTGCATAGAAATCAAAAGATGCTTCAAGATTCTTGAGATTCATAGTAATCTCTTGTGTACAAAGACTACTTTGTCTTGCAATTCATCAGTAGATCTGAAGGTGGCTCTACAAATCAAGTCTGTATACACAGAGTCTGGAACAGTGGCAACACAGGACGTCAGTGTTTTTGATCAATGCCAAAGTTGCAAGGTGGTGCTCTTCTCTGTATATTGATTTTATGATACCATTTGAAGCTTGCAGAGGTTTGGAAGGCAATGGTACGTGAACACACCTTTAGCTCCTTTGGTCTGATCTTGCACCGGTGAAGCGTAGTTTTGATTGTGTCTTTGTACTGTTTCTTTAGTCAGCTTGTTGATGTCTTCTGTCACATAGCAGCTTCCATACAACAGGCATCTGGGAATGTGATGTTGCTGCATTTGGATGACATGGCCAGTCCATCAGATAGGTGATGTAATGATGATGAATTTTCAAAGCAGATCTATGCACAAATACCCTTGGGAAAAGTATGAATCCATCTATTCTCCCTGCAGCTATGGGTTGAATAGCAGGACAGACTGGTCCCTCCCTATAACCTTGGTTGGCAACCAGTCTACTCCAAAAAGAAACTGCAGCCTACTGTGGGAAAGTCATGAACTGAAAGTGATATGATCCCTTAAGTGTATATCACATATGGCACTTGAAAAAAAAATGCATTATAAAAATGATACATTCATAATCAATTGACTATTGATATTATAATATCGCAGCTTGTTGGGATGAACAAAAATGAATGAAAATAAAAGACAAGTGTATTTTAACACATAATAAAATAATTTTCATTCATTTACTGCCTGAGAACAGCAAGGATTAGTTTGGATTTAAACCATCGATTCCACAAGCTTGTCACCATGTTGAATTCAGAAGTGCCTGCACCAACGAGCAAACAAGGGAAGTAACTCTATTATATTTTGAGTTATTGTCCCTTATAAGAGGAGTAAATCAGCTTCCTCTAACAAATATTAACTAAGATAAATTAATATTTCCTCTTACATTCATATCTCAAACATCATTCAGTAAGCCTCTACCTTAAGTGGCTATCAAGTCTTGTATTGGGTGAACCCCAGTAAAAAAAAAAAGAAAAAAAGAAAAACAAATGCATCTAAATGAACGGACAATACAGAATACGTGTTTAGTAGAGTACTAAGATATTCATAAGTATTTTTATAGCCTTTTAAATGCAATGTCAGATGACTACAATGTTTGGTTATCACAATAAGTACTGCTTTTTCATCATTTTCTTTGATTTTTTTAATAGCAAAATAATATTTGATATACAATTACATATTAGATATCCCAACATTTTTATTTTTTTCACCCTAAGCAAGGCTACTATGCCACTAGACTGCAGGGGGTTACAGGGAGTGAAAGTGAAAGAGAATGAGAAAATTGAGAGTGGGGAGGATTGAGGAAAAGTTAGAGAAGGAACAGGGTTCAAGAAGACAGACGATGGCAATTTACACTGCATTTAAATTTTCAAAGATTGTAGTTATCAGAGAAGCAAAGAAGCAGTAGAGAGTTCCAAAGGTAGAAAGTGCAGGAAAAAAAATTGTTCAAGTAGAAGTGGAGGTTGCATCTAGCTAGTTCAACAGTAAAATGTTGAGACCTAGTTGCCAATCTAGTAGTATGCTTAAATTCATGTAGTCAGGGCACCAGGGAAAAAAGCTTGTCAAAACAGCTGCCATGAAATTATTTGTAAAAATAGATAGAGGGATGCTATGTCACATTGGTGCGAAAGTGACTGAAGTTGAGATGCTTAGTCAGGATCAATTATGTTACAGATCCTTCTTTGGATTTTGTCAAGAATCACGAGATATACAGCAGGAGCTCCAGACCAGATATGGCAATAGTATTCAATAGTATTCAATACACAGATGAATGGTAGATTTATAAATGTGCAAGATGGATGTATACATTGCTCTTGTGTATAACATTTACCACAACTTTTGATAATAGTAAAACATTTTATGAAATTTACATTTGAAATCACATTATTTGCCAAATCACAAAGTCTAATTAATAGGGTGTATGATAAAACAAACCACTTTATTGTCAAAACTTTACTCAGTGAGAAAATTAATTACAAGCATAAAATGGAATCAAATATTATAAATTCTTGTCTTGACCTTGAGAATAAAATTATTAATAAAAGTATAGAAAAGTATAAACAACTTTAATGAGGAATATAAAGGTTATACATTAAGATCAACAAGAGCATTTTGTCATGGTAAGTTGTGGGCACTGATTAAAAATATGTTATCATCAATATTAAAACAGTTGACAACTTTAAAGGTCAAGTATATTCATGTGTATGTTGAATTATTCAAAATGGTGGAACCCAGTAAACTTATCTTTTCTGTTTCTTCTTCTTCTTCTACTACTACTACTACTATCAGTATTATTATGATGATGAAGATGACGTGCTGTTTCCTTTCAGGACAAGGCTTACAGCCACATCACGTTGTTACACCTGTTCCTATACGATCACCAGTTAAGCAACATTGAGCCTAGTCAGTACCTAAACAGGTGACTATTTGGTAATACCAGGTGCTGTAAGCTTGGATGTATACATGGTGTAATGGATAATGGCTCCAATTCCTGTTGGGTTCATTATATTCACTTACGTGCAAATACTCTTGGGAATGGTATGAATTCATTTCTTCTCTCTCCAGTTAAGGGTTAATTAGTAAAACTTGTATCACCAAACCATTATTATCTCCCCCCAACAAAAAATAAATAAAATTGTGTACTGAATATTTAGATTTCGGTATTAAATAAACCATAGAGATTGATATGCAGCTAAAAAAAGCAAGCAACGAAACCAACCTTCAGGAGACGGGCGATCATGTCTCTCCACAATTTCCTATCCTTTTTAGCACTTAGTAAAGTTTGTCTTGCACTCCTCCTCAGTCTTTTGAGCAGGAGTAGAGGTTTATCTCTTGTTTCCTGTTTAGGATTGGGTTTCCAATTCCTTCTAATGTCTTCTCGTTCTCTTCCACTTCTACTATTGTGTCTTAGTGGCATTATCGTCATGCTTGGGGTGAAATGATTAAAAAAATCCCTGTTCAGACTTCTGTTTAAAGAAGCTCGTTAGATAAGTTACTTGTTGCTTTCATCTGTCCCTCTTGTCCTCAATATGTCCTGTGAGTGTTAAATTCTCTAAGCCCTCTTTCCTTATTATTTATCCTAAACATTTCAACTCTCTTTTTAAGTGCATGTATACATTTTCCTTAAAACTTCCTCATCACTTACATATTTTCCATGGTATTCTCAGTATCCTTCTGTAGAATCACACTTTTTATCACCTTAAGTTTCTTATTCATCTGTGAGGAGATTGTTTAACATTCACTGCCATATAGGAGGACTGATATTACATAACAGTTTAGTACCCTTTTGTTTCTTATGAAATTTTCCTCTTAATACTTTGCTTAGCTTTGGAAGGCATATTCTATTACAATTGCATATTCAGTTATTTTTATTGATTAATAATAATATATGGCTTATATAAAAAATATATTTTTGACCCACTTTTCAATAAAATTCAATGTAATAAAGAATTTTTTGTAATCACAGCAACTATGTTAGAAATAAAATGAATATATACTTTGACTTTATGTATTTTTACTACTGTTCACATCTTTGCTTGTTAGGGATGTTATTATGGACAAAACATTTCAGCCAAATACCCTCTGGCCATCTTCCAGTGTCCATTATTTTGGCTGATATGAGTATGGATAATTAAGATGTACAAGATGTCCTATATCAACCAAAAGATGGCCAGATGCTACTTGGTCAAAATGGCACCAAACTCAAAGATGAGAACAAGAGTTCAAATAAACTGAATGTCAAAGTATATTGAAAATTTCTCATTTAATAAAATGAAAGAAAATTATCAAAAAGCCATATAAACCTAATATGATAACCAAATATTGCAGCCATCTTACATTGGGTTTAAAAGACTCTAAAAAATAAGCTATGGCTTTCTTTCGGGTAAGTGGTGTAGTAGATGTAAGTGTTTGTTAATCAAGTGTTACTGTTATCCAGTGGTTGTGATAGATCAGGTAGTGAAATCCTCCATAATCTAGTTCAGCAAGAATGAACATCAAATAGCATGAAATACAGGGACAAAAATAGCACAATAAAGATATGCCATATGAAACAAAATAATAAACACCTGAAGATGGCCAGAGGGTATTTGGCTGAAATGTTCTTATAATAACAAGGAAAGATGAGAACCATATTTTGAATAGATCAAACTATGTTAAGAATTTCTCATCAAAAAAAAAATTTGACAAAATTAAAATGGATATTTTATGCATTAAGGAAATCTTGCATCCCATTTTTTATTATGCATTTAGATTCAAAACTGCGACTTTTATACGTAAGTACAATATATATATATATATATATATAAATATAAAAGTGGACATGGAAGTCAGCACTTAGAGGCGACAGTCTGTTTCATGCTAGTGCAATTGTCAGGCCTGACGGTTGCACTAGCATGAAACAGACTGTCGCCTCTAAGTGTTGACTTCCATGTCCACTTTTATATTTACACACGCACTATCGCTGATATTGAGCACTTTATCCCATAAATATAGCACACTTTAAGACTATATTTCTTCATATATATATATATATATATATATATATGTATGTGTGTGTGTAATTTGGCAGCAACTTTTCTTTTAAACATGTAGTATTGAATGTTAAAGACAACATAGTCTTGCATATTTTCTTTTGAATTTTCTCATATTCTCTAATATATATATATATATATACATACATATAGTTAAGACATTTTTATGTTCATACATTCTTTTTATAGATACAAATATTTAAGTAAATGTTCTGTTTATAATAAACAGTATTAAACAACATTTATCGGCCTGAATGTCCAAGAAATTTTCATAGAATGCATAAACATAAAAATGTCTTAAAAATAATTGTCGAACTTTGTCCATTTCATAATATATATATATATATATATATATATAACTATATATTTATAAATATATATATATATATATATATATATTTATAAATATAAATAAATAAATAAATATACATACATATATACATACATATATATATATATATATATATATATATATATATATATATATATATTTGAAAATCAAAAGATACTCTTAAACCAAAGGAATGAACTAATATCAAAATGCCATCACTGGAGGATATTTGAGCTTACGTAGACTCCCATCAAACCAGCATTAGCTGTCATAGGAGGACATTCACTTGGGAATCTCTGCTCCTCCCCAGTCCGGGCGGAACACAATTGAATTATTATCCCTTAACAAGAAAATGAACTGATCAATAAACTGTCACACCGCACATCTGACTTCTCCTCCCTTCGTTTTATACCCTTACCAATTTGCCATCTGCTTCTCTCCATACACACATCATCCCTCCTCCATCACTAAATCACCAATAATTCTCAGTGACCATGAAAGTTTCCCCTTCTCTTTGCTTCGGTTGTCCTAAAATTGTTTCAATTTCCTTTTCTCATCCTTGAGTTTATCTATTGAGCTATCCTTGATTATCCAGTACATGTAGGCATTAAACCTCCACCAAAGAGATTATGACATAATAATGAATGATTAGATAATCTCTGGCCTAATTAAATATCATGTAACAACAGGTCTCAGAAGATTAAATAAGTTCCTAAATTTGGATGCATATGCGGATATATGTGCGTGCTGGGGTATGTATGCGTCTATGTATGTATATGGGTGTAGGTGTAGGGATGTGTGTGGAGACACACACACACACACACAGATATATATATATATATATTAAACATTCAAACTTATATCAAACATTATAATATTTATGAACTCTCAAAGTAAAGCAATACAACAGCGCCTAATTCGGGCTTTTCATTCCCAAGAAAGTTAATGACACTTTCTCTCATAACTTCTTTCTCTTATTCTCTTTATGCCTTTTTCTCCTCTCCCCCTTCCATATCAATATATAACTTCTGTTAAGTTAACCAATTGAATGTGTCAATGTCTGGATTTCCTCAAACAATTTAAATTTGAAAGAATAGAAATGTTACATCTAACTCAATCATGTCTCTCTCCCCGCTCACTTCCTCAATTTACCTATACTTAGTACTGCCCGTCATAAATGTGTAAATTTCTTTTCATTTTTTGTTTCACCTTTTGGAAGTAAAATCTGATGCTCCTTTAGAAGGGCTGTGGTGAAATAATTTATTATATGGAACCTTAAAGTGGTCTGTTTTTATTTAAATTATTAGCTCTGATTTACATTGAGCTCTCTGGATTTTATCCTCCTTGGGTCTACCCATACGAATTATCTAGTTTTTCGTAAACTAAATATATATATATATATATATATATATATATATATATATCAGCCTTATATCCTATATATGATCATTATATACCATTTATCATATCCAATCTTGAGTAATCAAATTTTACTACAATCATAAGACTTCCTAACATTTAACATATAGTACTTATGTTAATATAAGAATTTAATAGGTAATGTTTAAAGGGTCACTTACTGATTCATATCAGAGAACAGGTTGAAGAAATGACCTAAGAATATGTATCTAGGGAAATAATTAGTGATTATGCATTCGTACCGAACAATAATTTTAATTTGTTCTGAACTTTGTCTTGTAATTCTGTCTAAATATGTCTACGTTAATGCCTGGGCTTTTCTAACTTAACTAAACGCCTCTTTTGAAAATCTTTTGAAAATATTTCATCCTAACATAGGGTATTTGTAGATATATGCCAGCTAGAACATATATGTATGTGCTTGAATGTAGATATCTAAGTGTATGTTAGTGTAGACATCTATGTGAGTAGATATTCTTAATGTGGACTAACGCATGGTATGCATATATATATATATCCAAATTCCCTCCAAATCTTTGAAAACACTCCCCCAAACTTTGAGCTCTGATATATGGATGAGTTTAATACCAATAATTCTGAATTAACTCTTTCATTTTACGGAAGTTACCTCTTGATTGGTTTTACGCGTTTTCCTTAATTTCCATGAATTCCTGTCAAATTAAACTTTGGCTGTGTGACCATTAGGATGTGGGTCAGCTCATCGGTCTCCCCCTACCTCCCTCTACCCAGGCTCTCCTACCTCCATAATATAATTCCAGTAACGGTGCCTCCTTCTCTCCATACCTCCCAATAAGTCCCCTATAACATCCTCTCTCTCTTTATCCAACTAAACAGTATCCCACTACAAACTGATACGATAAACAATATGAAAAATTCTGTGAATTTTAAAATTAAAGTTCAGAGGTGAAAATGGTCATTTACTAAAGGTATGTTAATTCCAATTGTAAAGAAAATTTGCTCTGTTTAATGAAAATAAATATTGAGTGCTCTTTTGTGAGTCAGCTTTAACATATTTCAAATTCTATGTTGTGTTAATAGGACTTGCCTGGATTATACCAACGGATTACAACCTATATATATATATATATATATGTATATATATATATATATATATATGTATATATGTATGTATGTATGTGTGTGTGTGTGTGTGTGTTTGTTCATTAGTCTTGATTGGCAACCAGTCTAGAAGAAGAACAATTCATAATTCCAAACTAGGAGTGAAATCTATCCCTATCCCAGCAATAAGTAAAAAAAATTAAGATGCTGAACCTGTGGAACACACTTACCTAAGGGAAGATCTCTATCAATAACATTGTTAAGTGTGGTGTGTAAGTCACTACCCTTAGTCCAAACTGTAATATCACTGACATCAGTGAGATAAGTGACAGAGCTTCATTCTTTAGGAGTGAGAAAAACCTGCAAAATGAAGGCATGATATATAATTCATAACATTTATATGCATAACATATAATTCTGGGTAAATATTATATACAATATTCAAAATTGTTTTCAGATAACTGCACTCCTCTTCCATGTTCTTGTTTTAACTGATCCATTCTAATCTTCATCAGATGTATAATCCATAAGAGGAGAAAGAAATTATTTCATTCAAAAATGAAGATATGAAAATATTTGTTGATACTAACCAGATGAATCTATTTGAACAATGCAAGATACAATGATAAAAGCATTGCCACCACCCATGTAATAAAGTGAATCCAATCTATACACAAGAAATGAAGTTGAGTGTAGCCAAGAAACATCACACAGTACTGTACTCTATAAAGTATTTTTGACTGACTCAGTCATTATCAAGATCTGGGTATTGTCAGTTGTAGTGGTAGACAAAATTCATTTCATGTTGGCTACATCCAGGAATTTTTACAAAGCTAAAATTTGAAACTGTCTGATATACCATGTATAACAATTAAAGTCAGCATGATTGCACCAGAAAAGCATGTATCAAATATTATACATGTTATTTGATATGCACATTAAATATTTTATGCAAACTTCAAAATCCTGTCTCCTGTGGTGAAAGATATTTACAGAGAGTTGTTTCTTTTGTATAATAATAGCTTTGAGAATTTTGAGTCTTTCCTTGCAGTGGGTGCCCTATATTAGTCATCAATATTTGTTTTATGTTGATAGTTGTATTTTGGCTGTTTGTGATGTTATATTTGATATATATATGAACTGACCTAATTTTCAACATGATAGGTCAATCTACAAGAGAGAGTGGTGCATATGTGGCCAATGTAAGAATTTAATGTTTTTTCATTGTTAATACAATCTCCTGTAGAGCATGAGAATCTACAAACAACATTGTTTTTACATAGTGAAGATTTTTGGGGTCCTGAGTTATTGGTTCAATGATTTGAACTTTTCTTAGTAAACAATAAACCTAAGGTGTTTGTTTGGATCATTAAGTGATATGTACTGGTGAATTATATTTTTAATAGATTTTTCATTTTGCTTCTAGTTTGGGTGAATCTGATTCTGATAGAATAAATTAATGACATATTTATTTTTGTTTATATCAAGGTGTTGCTTGTTTCTCAACTACAAAATTAAATGTCCTCATAGATACAAAATTGACAGTTATAAAACCAGGATTAATTATGACAAAATAATTACTTCAGATACATTATTTTATAAAGAATTAAGCAACATGAAACATCAACAGTTATTTCTTTAATCCTTTTGTTGATAAAGAAATAAAATTAGCTTTAATAAAATTTATGTAAAATAACAGTCATATAAACAAATAAACATACCAATAGTTTAGTCTATCGTAACCAGATGTACCCTAATTATAAACAGGATGAAAAAGCCATTAACATATTGGTTGACATATCAGCATATATTGAAGATATAGAAGTTCACTTTACACTATGTTTCCAGATACTAGTGACCTTTATATTTTCATTTTAAGCTGCTTCTCCAAAATGTTGGAGACACTTGATGTATATTTCTATATAAAGCAACATCTGCGGATTCCTGTGCAATTTTTGGAAAATGCACATGCCAATCAGCTTCTCTTAATGTTTACTTAAATGCTTCATAAATGTACAATATGGATAAAAAACAAAGCTCAAGGAAAAAAATTATTGATTCAACTAAAATATTAGTAATATTTGCAGAATTCATTTTGTCACTAGTATATGTGGACGAGGCCATAATTATAAAATAAATGTGATAATGCTTCTTTATTTGCCATGAAGTGTTTTATTGTTAGGAAATGATGTGTGTATATATATATATATATATATATATATATATATATATATATATAAAACGTAAATCATTCATACAAAAAACAAATAATGAAGTTAATTATATGGCAAGAATCACTCTCGCAAACAATATTTAATAATAAAATACAATCAACCACGAATCCGTTAATGAATGGTATGATCCTTGTTTATAAATTCTGGTTTTATCAGGTCTTATTTTTGCTACTAGCTCATTAATGGATTCAAGGTTGATTGTATTTTATTATTAAATATTGTTTGTGAGAGTGATTCTTGCCATATAATTAACTTCATTATTTGTTTTTCGTATGAATGATTTACGTTATATAAATTGAACACGCACCACATAATTGATATATATATATATATATATATATATATATATATATATATACACACACACATATATATATATATATATATATATATATATATATATATATATATATATATATATATATCATTTGGGAAATCCCCCAAAATATTAGGCACAAGAAAGTAGCTGTCACCTCTAGTTGCTAACATAGCTTCTTCTGATGTTTGGAAAAAAATTGATCAGCCATTTTCTCAAAAAATGTTAACACTAAAAGCTTTCATGAATATCTAAGATATTATTTTACAAAATTTTTTTTTTTAAATTAAAAAAAGAAAAAAATGAGTGGTCCTGTCTGAAGTTATACTGATTTTGGGTTGGCAACGAACATGTTCAAAATATAATCTGTCAGTATCTTACCTTTTGGAGATTTCCTTTTTTACTTGTTTTTTTTTTTTTTTACAATGATTTTCACCACATACAAGGCCCAAGAGCCACTCGAGGTAGAGCATTATAGAGTAAAAGGTACAGTTTATGGGGATATGTGGGGAAGATAATGTTGAACATTGATTGATTGTTTTCTATGGTTTATCAACCTACTGCAGGATATTTAAAGCCAGAAAATATTTTTAGAATGTAAGAATTTTTTTTCTTTTTGGAGATAATAATGATTTAGTGATACAAGTCTTACTAATTAAGCCTAAGTTGGGTGAAGAAGAGGTGGATTCATGCCTTTCCCAAGGGTATTTGTGCATAAGTGAATATAATGAAACCATCTGAATTTGGAACTCAGAGAGCTGAGTTTCAATTCCAAGCCATTATCCATTACATCACCTGCACATACACGCTTACAGCACCTGGTATTCCCAAGCAGTCACCCATCTGGGAATGACCAAGCTCAATGATGCTCAACTTTGATGACTATATGGGAACTGGGGTATCAATATGATATGGGCATAAGTCCTAAACTTGAACAGGTTAAGATTATAGTGATCGGAGAAACATCTTGGGAGTCAGTTCCACAAAGCAGTAGTTTGTGGGAAGAAGCTGCTTATGTGGAACTTACATCTCACCAATGGAATGTGAAGGGTATGAGGGTGGTTCATTATAATGTGTGTAGCATGGCGGGTCTTAGCCGTGAAGGTTAGAACTGGTGGAACTAAGTACTGTAGTTCATCTGAACACGTTACATGGAAATAGCAATAGAGCAGCGAGAGGCTTGCGATGTTTCATCTGTGGGAAAGTGGTTGTAGGGTGGAAATTAATTCATCACCACAAGGATGTCAAGATGCTTTTGAACTCTACTGAGACTGGAAATTTAAGACTGACAGCTTTAGCCCATATAAGGCAGCAGTACTGATTTGGCTTATGATAGCAGGAAGTGTCATGAACTTACTGGAGTGGTATAGGGAACTTTCAAGTATCTTTAATGATAGATCATATGTATGAGTTCCATTTGAGGTCTAGGTTGTTTAAGTCCCAAAATGCAAGTATCTCCTCTCACGAATCTTTGTAAAATCATACTCTTAAATAAGTGCATTTACGAAAAACTTGAGCAATTCAGTTCTAGTTTGGGCTGAATGGTTATCTAAAAGATTTAGACAGTCGCCCATTTGGCTTACAGATTTGTAGTGTACTTCAGTTTAAAAGATGTTCTAGGTAATCAGTTGGTATGAAATCAGTGGGCAACCTGCATTAGAAAATATCTGAATATCAAGTATTTATAAGAGTTTGGAAGGGAAGGAAAAAAGAGAAAATATGTAAAAACAAAAGTGATGTTAAACTCTTTTGCCAATTTTATGTGAATTCATTTTTGTTTTTTTTGGAAAGATGCTTCTTGATGCTGAAATACCATCTGCCTTTGTTGACCATGTTCACCATAGTCTATGAATATAGAATCCAGCACAGTACATAATGTGTTCAATGAAACAACGTTAAAGATTAACACTCACAAATCAGACACTCTACTGAATCTGACTATATCGCCAATACCACCAGCAGCTGTTCCATAATTCTTCAGTCTTCGATATCAAAGGCTGGCAGTGAATATTCCGGAAAAAAACATGGCTGCCTTTATACATGTCGTATTGAATATTTTGAGCCTTCTGATTGGTTAACTCTTCTATTGGTGAACTATAAAATGAGTCAGCTCATTTTACACCAAGGTACCCCAAAACTCCAACAGCCTTTACTTTTAGTTTTATTTTCTTAGTAACAGATTGTTAAATAATTGTAACAGTTCTTTAATAATAATAATTTATATTGACATTGACATTTAATGTTGTTTCTGAAAGCTTTTAAATGCTTATCTACATTGTTTTTCTAAAAAAATCCATTCTTTGTATAAATGTCAAGAACTGAGGGAAACATTTCCAAAAAGAGTTGCATTCTGTTCGTTTTTATTGCTGTACATTTCTTTGTTATTCACACACATTTCTTAATATCTCTTCTACATTCAAATGATTTTGTATTTTGCTTGTTTGGGATGTTATAATCGACACAAGTATGAACTGCGCTAAGTTTCAACATGTGCCAAGTGAACATACAAGAAAGTGTGGTGATTGTGTGCCTGGTGTAAGAAGTTGATTATTTTTTTTTATTGTTAATACTGGAGGTGTAATCTCCTGTAAGGCATGAGAATTCACAAACAATATTGTTTTTACAAAGTGAGGATTTTTTTAGGTCCTGAGTTAGACGTTTTAATTTTTTCTTAGTAAATAATAAATCTAAGGTATTTGTTTGGATCGTTAAATGATATGTGCCAGTAGATTATATTTTTAATGGCCTTTTCAACTTGCTTCTAGTCAAGGTGCATATTTACTACATTCACTGATAAAGCAACTTTCATTTTCATGTTATTTGTAATTTCTAGGAAAAAAAAATTATCATTCCAATAGATGTTCTCACTACTGAGTTCATTCTTTGTATTGAGTCTTCAGCTGTCACAGTGTCATAACCAATCCGTTCTGCAGCCGTCTTTCACTAGGGGATTGTTTTCTTTGCCCATCTATAAATATGCTTACAGCCATATCACGTTGAAACACCTGTAAATCTCCAGAGTTAAGCAACATCAAACTTAGTACAGTGTAACCCGGATATAAGAGAGTCGTCGGGACCGGAGAATAAGTCTCTTATATCCGGGTTTCTCTTATACCCGGGTTTGGTCTATTATATATACATTAACACAGGCTCTAATTTGGGACCAGAGAAAATCTCTCTTATATCAGGGTCTCTTATATCCGGGTTACACTGTACCTAGATGAATGACTCTTTGGGAATAGCAAGTGCTGTAAGCTTGGATATATGGGTGACGCAACAGATAATGGCTTGGAATTGTTAATCAGAGAGCAGAGTTCAAATTCCAGTTAGGTTCGTTAAATTCATTTACATGCAAATATTCTTAGGAAAGCTATGAATCAACCTTTTCTCCACTCCAGCTATAATTAGTAAGAGTTGTATCACTAAATTATTATTATTATTTAAATAAAATTCTTACAATCTAAAAATATTTTCGGTCTTAAATAACTTTCAAAATCTTGATAAAATGCATCAATCAACCTTCCCTCACAGACAAGTATTAAAGAGTCTCTATAAGCACCTATGTGGTGTTAAAAATATAGCTCCCACTAGTTCTGGAAAATAGTAAAGATTTACCAGTAAAGATAAAAATGCAGTATTAGTCATTTTGCACAGTACAGTGTAACCTGGATATAAGAGAGTTGTCAGGACCGGAGATTAAGTCTCTTATATCCGGGTTTCTCTTATATCCGGGTTTTGTCTATTTTGTTTTATTAACACAGGCTCTAATTTGGGACCAGAGAAAATTTCTCTTATATCCGGGTCTCTTATATCCGGGTTACACTGTACAAGGTGGGTAACTTAATCTTAAATGTTGGCCATTATTCACTTCCATGAAAATACCATTGGAAAAGGTATGAATCCACCTTTTCTCCCCCAACTTTTGGTTAATTAGTAAGGCTTGTATCACCAAATCATTATTATCTCAAAAAAATTCTTAAAATCTAAAAATATTTCCTGGCTTTAAATAACTTGCAAAGGGTTGATAAGCCATAGAAAATAAATCAATGAATTCATCTATAAATAAAGAATCATTACTGCCGAGAATGAACTTGTATCAGCCACTATATATCCAGCATTTCTTCTCTACTTGGTAACTATTTCTGTAAATAAAAAAGGCTACACATCTGAAAAAGGGGGCACCTCGAGGTGGTGTAATGGTTAGCAAGCTTGTCTCACTAGAACAATTACGACTGAGTATTGAGTTTGAACCTCACTGGGTGCCCCTTACTTTCGGCCTTGTGCCACATCTAATCTTTTCTTAGAAAATCACTACACACCTGAAAAGGGGGCATGAAAAAGATATGAATTAGTTAAAACATTGTGGTAACCACACCAAGGATGTGTTCAATAGTTTGCTTAACTGTTAAAATAGCAAACATAGACCTTTGTGCCCTAATAAGATGGTGTGCCAAAAGGATAGGTTTTCCCCAGATACTGCTTTTTTTTTTAACTACCTTCACTCTTCCGCAATATTTATTGTTTTAAAAAGCAATGATTAGAATTGTCATAAAACCTAAACATATGAAAGTGACATTATCCATTCATTTTGTTCTTGAGAATTGACAACAAAAAAAAATAAACACTATTTATTCATTAGATTGTTTAATTACACTATTTCTTATATTGTTCTGTATTGGAATGGTTGGCTAATTGTCAACTGATTTAAACTTTATAAAATGGTAAATAATAAGGATTTCCTTATAGTTGGGTCACATATTTTAATGATTTAGTAAATGTTCCTAAATTTATGTATAAAAAATTGTTTTCATATTTATTTCTTTAGAAATTGGTAAATAATAAATATTGCATTGCATTTAGTTCCAATTGTATTAATTTTTAGAATGTTGTAAATATAAAATTATTCTTGTAAATAAACAATCTAACAAAATAGTGTTTAATATTTTTGTTGTAAATTCTCAAGAACAAAAAACATGTATAAATTCACTTTCATCGTATACTGAGGTTTTATTCCAATTCTAATTGTCACTTTTTAAAACAATAAACATTGCTGAAAATAGTTAAAAAATTGGCATCATAGAAAAAACCTTCCTTTTGACAATACATCTTATTGGGTTCATATTTGCAGAATAAACATTTCTTTTTTAACATACAGTATATAAAATGTAAGTTCACAGTAATTTTACTGGATCTGTTTCAATTCATACTAAACTTTGTTCTATTTTTAAATCTTTATACATTCTTTTTTTTAATGAAAGGGTGACAACAAAAAATATCAAAAGTAAAATATTACTACAATAAAAAAAAAATTGGAATTTTACATCACTTGTCACCATATTTCTCTCTTCCTTTGAAAATGTCAACATTTGTAATGCTTTCTTAAGGAAATAATGTGCATGACTGAGTGTTTATTGTTTGCATTTCTGAACATGAGACCTGGGTGAATTTGTGAGAGTAAGTGTTTGAAAACCATGCCACAGGTTGACCCAAGCCTTGTGAGGGAAATTGGGTGGATGGAACTGCTCAGGAGTTGTTGATGGTTGTGCTAGCATGAAATAAAAAAAGCTCTTTAGCCTTAGAATATAGAGAGATGGTGTCATGATAAAAACACCCATCTTCCAAAAACTCCCTAAATGACTAAAAGTTTGAAAAAAAAACCCTAAAAAAACAAACAGAATTAAGTCATATGAGTTTGCAATTTATTGCTGGCAGAAATCACCCAACATGATGATCTTAAGAAATACAAAAAATCTTTTAAGAGTCCAAGTCTGAATTCTAAAATGTTTTCAATGTTTCATTTACTATTTCTGTAAACAACGCCTTTCCTATAACTACAAAACTTTTGACTGATATTGAATATATTTTCACCAAAATGTAATTTCACTCAAATATAATTGTGGAAATGTATCATTCTTGAATTGAAAACATGAAAATGAGAATGTATGAATATTTTCACTGTTCACTTTTAACATAAAAAATGTATCTCACCTTACTGTCATTAAATGGATTTGTGCCTTGAGTAAAGTTGTTTACTCTTATGTAACATGCTAGATATAGTATCTGTCTATATAATATGCCACGATTATATTTTGTCTATAACTTTTTGCCATATTTTTTGTCTATAACTTTTTGCCATATTTTTTTCCTATTTCTTTTTGCCATATTTTTTTACAGATAACTTTTGGCCATAATTAAACAAGCTAATTCTTTGAACGCCCAACTTGAGATAACTACTACACAAGCATTCTTCTCCACAAGAAGTATGGCAAAATTAATATGCATATATAAGTATACCACTGATTTATTGGCATTCTGGGTTCAAGAACAGTGCCAGATTATTCATTTTTCCAAACTAACAAGAGTCATGTAATATCAATTCAATATTACACCTTTGATCCACTAATTACATTGCTCTTATACATCTATAGCATCACTGACCATTAAAAACTTCTAATACACACAGCATCACCAGTAGACTCCCTGCTAATTAATCTGGTAATTGTGTGAAATTCAAATGCTTGCTTGTAATTTTGTCCAGGTTAAAAGAAGTGCTAGTTGATCAGCTGTTGGAAAATCAGTTGTATACCTATACTAAGTTAGGCAAAGTGCTCAAATACTACATTGATCTGAGAGAAGTACAATTTATACATAAATAATCTATACATATTTAAAAAATCGTGTGAAAACTTAATGATAATGTTATTGGCTCTGACCCGGCATCTTGGCTTCAGTCACTTTCCCATTGCCATAATATAGCTTCCCTGTGAATTTTCTATAAATACTTTCATGGTAAATGTTCTGATGACCTCTCCTCTATGGTACCTATGAATTTAAGCACAGTAGTATATTGGTGGCAAGATTTCATCATTTTATAGTCAAAATGGCTAGATGTAACCATAAGTTCTATGCTAACAGTTTTTTCTCTTGCATGTTTTGTTTTTGGAAGGTTTGATCTGCAAAAATCTAAATGCAATGTCAATCATTATTGCCAGTCCTATTAAATTATGTTCTTTTGATGTTCTTACTCTTTAATAATGTTTTATATTTTTTCACACCCAGTAACCCCCTGCATGTTAGTGGCTCTGTTGCCTTTTTTGGGGTGAAGTGATGAAAAAAAAATGTTAGGAATTAAGAAAATATGCCATTATTTTTTTATGGCAGAGCTAAACTAGTTCATAATCAGCTCAAATTGATTTCACCTCACATGATTCATTCTTCGTGGTGAAATATTTTGGAGAGATCTTATGTAGAAATTCCATGATGTGTTTAAAGGGTTCCATTCTCTGTATACCAGCTTAAAAATCCCAACAAATTCTGACAGTAAATAGCAACTAAGGATTGTCCTTTAACCACACATACAAATTAGTTTTTATTTGGAAGAAAATACTTGTTTCCAGAAAAGAATTCTTCTGCAGTTACTCTGAAAACAGGAATTATAAAAATAATTTAAATTTCAAAATGTTGGTAATATTAATTACATGCCCCTTAATAAGGCCAGAGACTCATAATCATCATCATTTATGCATTGTGACCATTCAGGATGTGAGCGATCATGGCTCTCCACAATTTCCTATCTCTTGCAGTTCAAGCAATGTTTGACTCATTACCACCCTTCTTTGTTCCTGCTCTACTATCCATTCATGTAAACTCTTTATGTAGGTTTTTACTGTTTCCACCCCCCTCTCAATATGGTCTTGTGAGTATAAAATTTTCCAAGCCGTCCATTCTCATGTGTCCCTGAAATTCCAACTTGTTTTGATTATAAGCATGAGTGTCTTTCTAGCTCCCATTTTCTTTAGAACTTCCTCATTGCTCAAGTGTTTTGTTCATGGCATTCTTTAGAACTTCCTTGTTGCTCAAGTGTTTTGTCCATGGTATTCTCAGCATCTGTCTGCAGAATCACATCTCTATTGTTTGAGTCCCTTCTTCATCTGTGGAGAAATTACCTAACATTCACTGCCATGCAGGAGAATAGATATGACATAGCAGTTCAGAACTCTTTTCTTTGTTTATAACAAAATATTCCTTTGCCTTAATACTTTGCTAAGCTTATGGAAAGCTGCTTTTGCTCTTTTGATGTTACTTCGGATTTCTCTGTCATACTTTCCATTGTGTGTTATTACACTATCCAAACAGTTAAATTCCTATATTTCTGAGATGAGCTATTGTAACTATTAACATTGTTTGCACTCTTGTCTCCATTTTTGCTGTCCTATTCACAACATTTTGGCTGTTATACACTCCGGCCTTCTTCAGGTGATTGGAATTTTGAACCAAACCTTTTATTTCATTGCTATCTCAGTTTCAGTTGTTTCCCTTTAGTAATTCAACTCTTCAAGTTTTTGTGGCCAGGTATTGAACTCACAACTCTTTGGGTCAAGTCACTGAATTACTTCAACCAAAGCTTTTATCCACTGGGCCATGTCTCTGTGGTCAGCTTATGAAATTTTGGGACTTATAAACCTAATGTTTCAGTAACGATTTTTTTTACCAGTGTTCATATTACAATTTGTTGTTATTATTGTTTTTCCCCAGCACTCCATATTACTGGTTCCCATATTGTATTCCTTTCTAAGCTTGGCTGGCTTAGGTGAATTTTGTGGCCTAGCATATGCACTTATTCCTTAAGTTTTTGTATTTTCTAGTGATGCTCCCTATTATTTTCATCTCTTCACACAGGGGGTGGGGATCTCCCTTTTCCCTCCATATATGATCAGCCATGGCAGGATAAAATTGCAGGAACATTGTAAAGCTGTAACACGAGGAGAAATGGAAAAATCAGGCATGGCTGACCATCTAGAAAAACATTGTGAATATGACAAGTCTGAATCATGTAAATAGTGTCAATAGTTAATTTTCTGTGTGGGCACATGGTCGAGTGGTTAGAACATTCGCTTTCTGACCATGAGACCTGGGTTTGAATCTCATCATGGTCGATTTGTCAAGAAGGAGAACTCCTGATGTTATCGGTCAGGAGGGTGGGAGTTGATCCCAGCATGCGGCACCTTTGGAAAGTGCCTGAAAATTATACCACAGGTTGACCCAAGCCTTGTGAGTGAAATTGGGTAGATGGAACACTTTGGGTTCATCGATAGCTGTGCTAGCACAAATTCACAAGTCATCATGACCGAGGGTTTGAGTGTGCTGGTGTTGTTCAGATTGTTGATCATTCTAGGTAACACGCTCTCTCCCAGAAACTCTAACTAAAGTTTGTTCAGCATAGCTGCAGTATAAACCACATGTTGGTTCTGTGAGTGTTGAACAAAAACAAATGCGACTGAGCAAGAGTCTGCAGTAGGGATTGGCTAGTCACCCTAGTAGACGAGTATCCTCGAAACGAGTGGCCAGCTATTATTATTATTATTATTATAAATTTCTGTACTTGTTTCTTTCTGATGTCACCAGTGTGAAGCTTACATCTTCAGCTGTCTAACTGATGCCTCTACATTATCTTATAATGACTAAACCCTGATTATGGCAACCACAAGGAGGACATGCATTTAAATAAATCAATGTACAATAAGGATCATATCTTAGAAATTCAGAGAAAAATTTAGTTTGAGTTTCAAATATGAATTTGTGATGATTGAAATAGTGATGCATTTTCTACTAGCACCAAAAGTAAAAAGATAGGATTTTAACCCCAGAACACTAACCATCAATTAAAGTTACACCACTACTAACCATGGGTATATCATACCCGATTTTGAAAAAATAAAAAAAAATATTAAATATAAATCTTTATTTGAAATATTTTACATGCAGGCACTTCAAACTTTGTACTTTGAGTTAACATTAATAGGAACTAAAAAAACATATTATTTAGGTAAGAAACTCAGATACTGAAAATTGTAATTAAAAATAGGAAAATTTGTGCTGGGTACTATATACCCATTGTTAGTGTTCTAGGGTTAAATGCTGATTTTCCAGACTCTCCTCAGTCAGAAGATAAATTTGACACATTCTCCATAACCTTTATTTGTTCTTGTGTTGCAATGAGCTTAGAAATATCATTACAAATAAAAAAAAGAAAAAAAAAAAGGAGATGGATGGAAGATAACATTTATTGATAAATATCAAGACGTTTGTGAATATCTGTTCTACCATAAACAAAGAGTGGCTTTAATATTTATCAGTTATGCAACCTGTTCTCATTACATAGTAATGAGATATTCAGTTGTTATAGTAACATAAGAAATTACTCAACACCAAAGTGAATATGCCTTGAGTTACCATAACCATGGAACATCTCATTAATAATTAATGAAATCATTACTTTTTCTTTCATGTTAGCATTCTTTGTATAATTTTAATGATTAGAAAATTAAATATTGCCATAATTTTTCAACGGTATGAGCAAACTAGTTTATAATAAGGTTAAAAGATTTTAATAAGTTAACATGCATAAAAAAAGAAAAAAAAAAAGAGAGGCAGGTTGGCACCTACTTAATCCCATGGTTTCACCTACAAGCCCCAAAATAAATACATCCTTTGGCAATAGATACAATTTAATAATATTTTTAACCTCATGATACAAAACTTTTATGAAACTGGAAATATATATGCACAAAAATAAATAAAATGCAATTTATTTACTATATTTTTTTTGTTGTGTTGTATATTTTATCTGTTGCATTCACTTTTCACTAATCCCCTTGCAAAAGGCAGGAGTCCATTTCTTCATCCCCTTGCTATGGATTAAATAGTAGGGCAGATTGGGTTCTCTCGCTATGGGTGACAGCCAGTCTAGAAGAAGGAATACTTTGAATTTGAAATTCGCGTCCAGGGTAAGATGATAAGCTACGTCCAACAGCAAGGCCTCTGATCAGGAGGTTTTGAGGAGCATGGAACCACCTTTTAATTGCTGGTGTTCCCAGGTACATCCTGACCTGGGGTGGTAGAACCCATTAGGGTCACAGCTATGGGCAAATAGTTAACCTCGAAACTGAGGTAAAAAGCATTATGAAGGTGTAAAAAAATAGGTTTTAATACCAGAGATACTTTGTAAGATATTATTACCAGAAATAAGTTTTTGAAGAAAAAATATTACCAGAAATAGATTTTTGATATAATATTACCAAGAAAAAAAGTTGTCGGCATTAAATAACCCATTGAGGTTGATATGCCGTAAAACAAAGCAAACCAAACCACCTGAGCATAAAGAATTGAAGCAACTATTTAAGCAACTTTATTAATTCTTGCTCAAAAATTAAGCAACTTCAATACGGGTTAAAATCCTAATTTACTCTATCCATAATTGTCATTAAATTTCATGTATGATATGTGTATGCAAATGTAGAAATTATTTTGGGTAATATTTGAAAAAATATTTTGTAAAATTCTAATCCTATGACTGAATTTACAGTATAAAGCTATTCATTTACACTATTTACATGGTTTGTCTTCATCTTTATTGTCATATTTACAATGTTTCGGCCAGTGTAAACTCTGGCCTTCTTCAGGTGATATTTGTTTGAATTTCAAACTTAATCCAGAATAGGAAATGGAACAGATTCTCAGTAATTTACTGAGTGACTCAGGAATGTGAAGGTTACATGTCAGCCTATTTCAGGAAATAAACATGGGAAGAATGTCTATAGACGTAGATCAGTGAACCAATCTTCAGAAACAGCAACATATCCAGATTGACTATTCTGGGTTCAGTTCAAAATGCAAACAAATACCACATGATGAAGGCCAGATTGTACAATGGCTGGAACATTGTGAATGTGGCATTAAACAATGTAAATAGTATAAATAGTTACAATACCTCATAGATATTCATATCTTTTGTTAACAAGTGATTTTTACAATTTTGAGGAGGTACAATTGTAAACATACAACAGGGCTGTGACTGACTGGCTAATGGGTACATGACATTGTGTCTACATTCTTGCTCATGTCAGCAAACACCAAAAAGTGGAAAGGGCCTGCTGCACGTTCACAAGGAGATGAAACATGAAAATCAACACCATGGTAAGAAATTGGAACTCAAACCCTGTTTCTAACATATTTAAGTGTTTTATTCAGGAATTTGCATGCACTGTCTGGGTGATTAGGTAGGTGACACTTTGGACAACTTCTGCCGCATAGGTCTTCCATTTGATTCTTCCACCATCAATTCTTGGCCTATCTCAACATCATGTGTGGCTGGCAGTACAAATGGGTAATGTTGGAACTATCTGAGGGGCAGTCTGTCCCCCACTGAGAGCAAACTAGGTCAGACTGCATCAGTCCCAACTGGAACTGATAATATAGACCTGTAACTGGAAAACTCTCAATGTCCGGCTATATTGTCACTTGACTCCAAATTATTATTTTGAAAAATGAATCATTGTTGTGTAAAATAAACATTTTTTCATGATTAGGCTACGGATTTATTGATATATCTGTGCCTCATGTCAGATGTCCATACATTAATTTTTATCGTGTATGTAAAATAATTACTTTTTCTATGCATTTATGGTCAAACGTTATTATTGAGATTTTCCTTTGATACATCATATCCTTTCGAGGCATCCATGATGATAGCTTTCCACAATTTCCTATCTTTTGTAGCTTTGTGTCCTGCAAGTATTGTTTTCTACAAACCTACTATACTTATTCAGTATCCCAGAAATTTCAACTGTCTCTTACTGATACCAAGTGTCCTTTTTTTTAACCCTTGTCATTAAAACTTCCTCATTGCTCACATGTTCTGTCCATGATATTCTCAGTATCTTTTTGTAGAACATTACTGTTGCATAAAGTCTCCTCCTCATCTGCATGGAAATTGCCCAGCATTCATTGCTTTATAGGATTGATATTACATGAACACACTTATCTTTGTTTCCAACAAAATTTTCCTATTTCTTAATATTTAAATTTTTGGACGGTATCTTTTGCTATTCCAGTATACCATCTGATGTTACATTTTCTATCACCTGTTAAAACACTTCCCAAATAGATTTATGAACTAGCTTTATTTTGACATCTCCAATTTGTCACGTCTCAGGTTATCCCTCTTGCCAACGACCTTACATTGTCTTTTTTACATTTGATGGTTAGTTTTTTTTCCACACTTTTATTTACTACCCTGTCTCGGTGTTCTTATAGTCTTCTGTGTCTACCATCAACACAATGTCATCTGGGTATTTTGTTAATGTTGTACCCACCAATAAAATAATAAATCCTGATAGAACTTCTGATGAGAATGTTTTATGCCCCTTTGTGGTCTTGCTTAGTTCGTTTTCTTTCCAGATGTAAGTGGCTTACTCCGACTAAATGTTCTGGATTATTCTAATATTTTTCCCTGTTTTCTTAAGTCTTTATGAGCATGCTTCTTCTATGTGCCGTGTCCCTTTAATACAAAGGTGATCATGGCTCTCCACAATTTGTTCTTTGTAGCTCTTAGTAAATTTTATCTTTTGCTATCTCTCTTAATCTCCATCCTGCCAACCATTTACTCAAACTTGCTAGGTAGGTTTATGTGCTGTTCTCTTCATCTTCAATGTCCTGTGAGTGGCGAATTTTCTAAGCCCTCTTTCCTTATTATGTGCCCTGGAAATTTCAACTCACTCTTTCTGATGTTAAGTATAAGTGTCCTTTTTGTTTCCGTTTTCTCTAAAACATTAGTTGTTCATATTTTCAGTCTATAGTAATCTCAGCATCCTTCTGTAGAACCAGATTTCTGTTCTCTCAAGTCTCTTCTTCGTCTGTGAGGAGATTGTCCAGCATTCACTGCCATCAAAGGTGATTTTAAAGACTTGAATCAGTGTTTTCATTTTCTTTGATAAATTCAGAGCAAAATTAAAATGTTCATTGTCCGAAGTCTTGCTATGTCTGTTCTAATAGCAAATCTTATGGAAGTGAATCAAGATCATCATAAATGTTTTAATGTGTCTTGCAATTGTGTTTAGAAGTTCTTGCTTGGAGTCCTTTAAATTTGTAAAAGTTTAAAATACATTTAATTCATGTGTTTTCATTTTAAAAGAAAAATTATTGCTTAATATTATGAGAAGAAAAGAGAGGAAAATGCTAAAAAAAAGCACCCCCCAAAAAACTTTGAATTTTAAAGCCATACTTGACACTCTTCCTCCTTATTTAAAGATGATCAACAAGGTTGGATGAACAAAACATATAGTTTCAGATTTATGCATACAAAATCGTGATAAAAAACTGTAACTTACAATATAAGATTGGTTAGTACAGTGTAACCCGGATATAAGAGACCCGGATATAAGATAACCCGGATATAAGAGAGATTTTCTCTGGTCCCAAATTAGAGCCTGTGTTAATGTATATATAATAGACCAAACCCGGATATAAGAGACTTCTTCTCCGGTCCCGACAACTCTCTTATATCCGGGTTACACTGTAATAGATAAAAAACTGTAACTTACAATACAAGATTGGTTAGTAATAGTATCAAATGCATAGCAGATACCATGACATCAATAAGAACACATTTTGTGTGTTGTGAATAAAATGAATAAACCATTAACAACTTTTTAAAAACTTCATAGAATCATACAAGAAGTTTTCTTGACTTACACAGACATTTCTTATCTTAAACTACAGTAAGAGAGAATTAAGGCATTTAACTAGTTTTCTGTTTAACCAGTATTTTTTTTTCATTTTACACCAAATTTTGTAGATATACGCAAGATCATTAAAAGTACCATAAGCTTTATAAGAAAAAAAACAAAACAAATTCTTTCTCCACCTGTTGGTGTGATATTTTCACGTACCTTGTGTTGATGACGTAAAATATTTGTAGAAATTGGCAACTCCCAGGGATGCAAATTACAGTGTATCTACTTTCTTATCTACTCTTCACTGAAGAAAGAAAATGTACAGCTGAAACACCCACACCAAATACTAAAAAAACTCTAAGCTTGTGTGTGTGTGTGAGAGAGAGAGAGAGAGAGAGAGAGAGAGAGAGAGAGAGAGAGAGAGAGAGAGAGAGAGAGAGAGAGAGAGAGAGAGAGAGAGAGAGAGAGAGAGAGAGAGCTTAAAAGATACATAATACCCCAACCAATTTAGGACCATATTGTACCTTGAATCCGTGCCGAGTGCAGTGCCAAATTTCATCAATATTAGACAAGGTGTTCTGAGCTTTTCTATTTATGAGGTCATTTTCTGCATTTTTCATAGGAAAATCAGTATTTGTTTTTGATATACATTCTTATATCAATCTGTGTATATAAACAAACACTTGTATATTATATCCCAATTATTGTGTGTATGAAAAATAATAAACATTCATAATACATTATAACAACATTAAATAAATTTAAATATGCATAACACATCATATGTTTATACAATTCACTACACTACATTAGAACTTCTTTTAATAAGCACCTACTTGAAAGATGAAGAGGCTATATGTGTGTCACGACTTGGTAAATAAATAAATCGATGCATGCTGGTTTGCTGCCATTATGTATTTTGAAATAAATGTCAGGAAGAAACAAGTATGTCTAATAATAAATATTTTTGAAAAAGACTACACCTGTTTTAAGCTATTACTCCAAATTTTCATACAGTATGTTATCTATGAAGCTCACTGGAACAATAAAACTTTTATCATTGTTAGGATTAATTATTAATTTTGTATTCAAATTAAATTTTAAATTTAACATCCAATATTTGTACTAGTGATGTGTTTTAAGTCAATTAGTAAATTGACAGATTAATTAACTAGATTTTCTAAATGTTTAACTCATACTTAAAACTGAATAAAAATATCATTTTATTTCTGCATGCTAGCCTGTGAAGTCAAAGAAATACATTCACCCACTGTCTTAAAAAATGGGGTGTGGGAAGTAAAAATAAAACCTAATATGGACAACCAGCAGTGCAATAATCAAGAATGTTGTTATTTATGCTTAAAATTAAGTTTACTTTAGCCCTATATAATTAATAGTTTAAGAATAATTTTTTTTTATCCCATATGCTTTTATTAAACTTAGTATAATGAATCATTTTTTTTTTAATATTGACTGAATATATGAACTTAGATTAATACTCCTTCAATAATGAATAGTAGTTAGTCAACAGATATCAGAATTATTTCCTTTTTGTATACCCATACCAAAAATAATGTAACAGTTGCTAAAAGGAAGAAATATAATAAAATTTGCTTAAAAAAGGTTCACACTTGAAAATGACATTAAACTTTACAGTATTTGAACCTTCAAACATGTCTTTATTTAATAAAAGAAACTCTTGTAATGAACAGCAATGGGATCAATTTTAAAAGTAATTTTTAAAAAATAAATATTAAGTTCAGATTTATTTTTTTGAATCTGAAAGAAAATAACGCGTTTTATTAAATTATACTAGCTCTCAAAAATTACTTTTTAGTTTTACTGTTTTTGGCAAGATGTGGGCTACATTTTCCATATGTTTACACTCGATATTGCATAAATCTTTTACTGAAATAATGTCTTCATGAATTTCTTTTTATAAAACTTTAAAAAATTTGGACAAACACTTCCCGAATTAAAAAGTATACATGCAATATCGAAAAGTGGGTGTGAAACATGCTCCCTCCTCCAAACTATTCAGTAAAATATTCATTAATGAACATATCCTGAAAATTTCTTTTGAAGTGGATAATTTCCTGATTTTTGGCAAATATTTTAAAACAGGAGAGTATCAAATTTTTTACTTTCATTGTGGAAAAAAGTATCCATTTTGGCTGTACCTACTCCAAATGTTCATGCAATGTGTTAACTATGAAGCCCAGTGGAACAATAAACCTTTTTTATGGTCTTTAAATACAGTTAACATGTGTAATTAATAATAAAAATGTTATTATCTCATCATTTTCTATCATGGTTTTAAAAGAAACCCAACAGGTTTATGGGTAATCTAGTAGATATATCATAACAAAGGTTGGACACTAAGGTTGCTACTCAGTATTGATTTCAGTGTCCACTCTTATATTATTATTAATTATTATTATTATATTATCAGTGCCCATTATCTCTTATTATATCTTACACATGCTCTACCCTGGATATTGAATATTTCACCCATGAATATACCTTTAAATTATATATATATATATATATATATGTATATGTATATAATAATGGACTCTCTCATTGGTTTCAACATATGAAGCTCTGACAATTTAACCAATTGATCCAGTTACGAATTTTGTGCAATAATCTTAAGTTTGCCGAAAGCACTGGTAGCCTTAGCAATCCGATGCATGATTTACTAATCTAAAGATCCACTGTAGTTGACTTGCTATCAGGATAGGTGAAAGACTTTATACACACACACACACACATATATGTATATTTTATATATATATATATATATATATATATATATATATACACACACAAGGAAAACCTATGACAAGGTGGAAAAAGTTTTTGTGCGACACGTCCTTCAGGACTTCAGTGGGCTAAAGTATGAAACATGTTACACAAGGTTTTTCCACTGTCATAGATTTTCCTAAAATTGTTCTTGATATATGAAAAATTTGTACATTGTCTTTCCTTATATACAGGGTCTGACAGAACTACCTCCCACATAATGGTAATAGTGGCAAAGGTGTTTTCATCTAGCTAATGTTTTACCTTTATGTGGGAAATATTTCTACACATACATATAAGGCTACTCATTTTCAATTTTGCCCATTTGCTAGAGTAGCTCGCTAGCTAAACCCCATTAGAGATGTCTGCTCAAGCACATTTGCATTTCTTCCACACCCACAGAGTCAACCTATGTTTATCCTGTAACTATGGTGAAAGGACCTTAGTTACAGCTTCAAGAGGAGAGAGAGTGAACAATCTGATATGATCAATGGTTGGACAAGGCCAACTCAAACCTTTGATCATGAGATGTCTTGTGACTTTCTACTAGTACAACCAGTAATGGCTTCTGAACAGTTTTGCTGACCCAATTTTCCTCATGCCTTGGTGTGGTGTGGTTTTTGAGGCACTTTCCAATGATACCACGTGCTCGGCTTATCTCCCAGGTTGATATTATGAAGAATTCACTATGCAGTACTGATTCCAATGTTTACACTGTCTCCAAAGCTTTATCACCAATATTGAACACTCTTGCCTCATCAATATGGCCAAGTTTAAATAGAACAGTGTTCAGTATTGGAGATAGAGCAGTTGTAGACTGTGAACATTGGAATCGTACATCACATCACCTGTAAAAACAAAAAACAACTACAAATACTTAAAGCATTATACATAAACAAAAAAACAGCCCGTTGAACATCAATAAAATGTTATCAAATTTACTAACAACCATGTTAAATATATTTCATAAAAACAAGAGAAGGAAGAAGAAAAATTGTCCCCTGAAGATGGTCCTTGAAAATGAAGAAATTGACATAGCATGAAAAACAAAACTCTTTGATAATGGCCTCTGAAAGATTAGAGTACTTAGATACTAGACAAGTTATATTTAAATATATACCACAAACTAGGAAAATGGTCTGAAATTTAGAATAAATAAGTAAAATATCTTTAACAAAGATTTAAATTAAAAATTGCTACACAAATACATATATATATATATATAAAAATATATATGCATATATATAAATGTATGTATGTATGTATGTACCGCCACTTTTTTGCTAAAAAATACAAAAAAACAAAACAAAAAAAACAGTATAGCATGATGAAAAAAGGCCATGAACTTAATAAATCCAAGGTTTTATTGTCAAAATGTTTATGTTATTATTAAGAGAAAAGACCAAATTATTTTTTTCATATTAAATTTTTTAATCCTTTCAAGCACGTTTGAAATTTTGATCAAATATGTTTTGTTTGCATCAGTAGTTGATGTAATATTTACGATTAGTGTTTTTGCGCTTTTTTTTTTGCAGTGAAAAACACATTGATTTGCAAATAATTGTCAGATTTTAATGAAATATTCACAAATGAATGAAATTACCTTTCAAATTTTTTTTTTTTTTTGTTACCTACCACTTATTTCCTGAAATTTCAAGAAATTAAATTTTCATCTTAAAAAAGGCCGGGCTGCTTGGTGAATATAAATCAATTGTTTTTTTTTTTTTCAAAGTACTACTCATTTCCCAAATATCTGCTCAAAATCGTAAAATAAGAAATACAATAAAACTATAATTTTTTTGATGAATAATGAATTTTTACAAGAATTTTCACTTTTTTCATTTTAATTATAATAATTTATAATATATAAATCTTTTAAAATTCTGCATTAATTTTATCCGGTTATGTGATATTGTCATTAAGTGAAAACTATATTTACTAATTAAAAATTGAAAAGATTAATACAAATCATTTTGCACCAAGATATATAAAATAATTTTTTATTTTTTTTTATGTATATAAAATATTATATAATTTTTGAAAGTATGGTTGATCATACATATTATCATAAAATAAGGGCATTGACTAAATTTACTAGTCAACAATCCTAAAATTAGATTACGGAGAATATTTTCAAACATTTTTAAGATTACTGAGTAATTGAAAATTATATAAAAAAAGGGCTCACCTGTAATTTAAAAAAATCATGTTTTAACAGATAAAGCTTCTGTAGAACAATAATAAATCTGTCAACACTTTTATCAGCACTTGTTACGTAACTGACAAGCTATGACAAATACATAATCACTGCTAATGTTTGTTTTAAAAATCCATTTCTCTGTTATTTTAAACTTAAAGTAAATAATATTATTTTCAAATCATATTAATTATACTTTAAATCAGCTAATATTCCTCACATAAAGTTTCAGAAAAGTATATTTTATTTTTGGATGATTTTTAAAAAATTAACTTTTGTTTACAAATAGTGTCAAAATGGCAGATTTTAATTTTATTGAAAGCAAAAAAAAAAAAAAAAATGAAAAAAACTATGGCACCTTCCTTAATGAATTTAACATCAACATTAAGAAGTTAATAAGAGAATTTGAGAGGATTAAAATAAAAATAAATAGACATATATCCAGATTATTCAACCAAACATGCTTGAATGAAGATATGCTGCCTCTCTATTATATATATATATATATATAATAAATAATGGGTTTGAAAGAATGTGCAGTGATACCTACAACAAAATTTTTATTTTAATGTCAAACAATAATGCAAAAATATTTAACATAAGACAAAATTATTGGTCCTCTTTTCTCAATAATCAATTGTGAAACCTTTATTCTTGATTATGACCATTAATCATTTTTGATAGTTACAAGATCACCACACACACTGATAGGTATTTTGCTCCATTCTTCACTGGCAATAGCTTCTAGTTCCTTCAAATTCAAAGGAATTCTTTCTCTTACTTATTTTTTCAAATATGCCCATAAATTTTCAATGAGGTTTAGGTCAGGACTTTGTGTGGAGTACACCAATACCTTAATTTTGCTGTCATCTAAGTATTTTGTAACAATTTGTACCATGTGATTTTTGGGTCATTGCCATACTAGAACATCCAGTGATGCCCAAAAACAGCTTTTGTGCACTTTGTTTTATATTATTTTTAAGTATAGCTAAATACTGCTCTTTATCTATGATACTTTGTACTCTTACTAGTTCTCCTGGAATAGCAAAACATCCCCAGAGCAGAATACTCCCACCAGTGTGCTTAATTATAGGGAGGATATTTTTTGGTTTGTAAGCTTCATTCACTTTCTTATATATATAACGGGAGTTCATGTGACCAAATCATTCTAGTTTGGTTTCATCTGAACATAAAAAAAGAGTTCCAATATTTACTCCCATGTTCTAGATGGCTTTTAGCATGAGCTAATCTGCATTTTAAGTGTTTAGTCTTAAGCAAGGGAGTTTTCCTTGGGTGACAAGCTTGAACTCCAGCTTTTTCTGGTCTGGAAATGTTATTATTGTTGTTATTATTTTCTTCCTGGAAAAGATTGCAGGTATCACTATGATTGTTGTAAGGTTTGGCTTTTTCTTTTTATTGGGAAATACTAAAAAAAGCCAAAGATGCCTCAGTATGGGTTAATGGATTAGTCTGGGTGGTCTGGTGCTCTATGTAACTTTTGCCTTTTCATCATCTGTCTTAGTGTGAATGGATGGCAAGACAAGGTTATTAAGTAGAGTAATTGCTGGTTTTCTTACTTCTCTTGCCTTTAGTTTATCCTGTGAGTGTTAAACTTTCCAGGCTCTCTTTCTACATTATGTCCTAGAAATTCCAACTGTATTTTTTTTCTGAATGATGTCTTGGAGTTCCTATTTAAAAACAAAAATCTTCCTTATTGCTCACATATTCTATTTATAGTATTCAGTATTTGTCAGTAGTACATGTCTGTCATTTTAATCTCTTTCTCAATGAGATTATCCAACATTCATAGGAAATTAGATATCACATAGCAGGTCAGAACTCATCTCTTTGTAACAAAACTTTCCAATAATTTCTTAGTTTCTGGAAGGTATCTTAATAATTCTAGGCACCTTCAGATCTGGCACACTTTCCATTATCTGGCACTGTAATATACAGATGGTTACAAAATTTGGTACACCCAAATATTTAAAACTTTTTCTGTTGAAATTTTTCTGAATACTAACCTTCCCTAACAACTAAAGGAAATTCAAAGTAAAAATAACAATCATATAGAATTGATTACTTATTTTAAGATTTTAATATGAGCAATCATTTTGGAGTATGTTAGAAAAGATAAACCAAATGGCTCACACAGGAATTTTTATTCTTTTTAAAGTTTTCATTACAAGTTAGGGATATTAATTTTAATTCCTTTGTTTTATTTAAATATTTATTTTCTATTTCCTTTAATTTCTTCTACAATGTACATATTCTGTTTATTGGATAGAGTGGTGAAAAACAAATAACTGAAGTTATGCATTTTTTAACCTGAAGCCATATTTAATTCTAGGGTCATCACCTAATAAAACTTAAATTACATCCTATTCATACAAGGGAAATAACTTAAGACAATTTCTTTGCGGTTACCTCCCTTGAAAAGTAAGAGATTTTTTTTTCGAAAATTTTATCGCCTAGATTTCTTTTCTTTAAAACGAACAAGTAAACGGGGAAAAATTCAATTACAGATATTTCTCATGGGAAACAAAGAAATCAGAATGTCATAAATACTTAAGATTTACTTTACTAAGCTTGGTCTGGTAGAAGGCTACAAACATGAAGCACTTAGGAGCACTCTTATACTGTACTGATATAACTTTTTTTTTTATTCCTTTTTAAATGTCATATCAGGGTGTAGGGAGTCATGGCTCTCCCGGGCTTTTTTTTTTCTTCTATTTTTAGTCATTTTGCACCAAGCAAGGCAATAAAACCATTAAGATACAAGGGGTCACAGAGTGTGAGAGGATATGAGGAAAAAACACAAAAACCATAAAATACAACACTATTAAGGGGGGGGGGAGAAATAAATAAATGAATGGGAATTAAAACAGAAGATAATAATTGACATTGCATTAAAATTTTTGAAGTTGACTGCGAAGCAAGAAGCCAGAAGAGAGTTCCACAAGCGAGAAGTGTGATAGTATAAATTGTTATCACAGAACTTACGATTATATTTAGCTATTTCAACTGTAATTCAGAGTTGTTGTTCTACACCGGTCTTCTTATTAAGGCTAGAGTGGTCATTTTACTCTGCTATACACTCCTAGCTATAGGAGAAGACATAAGTTCATGCCTTTTCTAAGGATATTAGCACAAAATGGATGTAACAGTCTCAGCCAGAACTGGGTCTGCAGATTTCTTTTTCCACACCAATAGCAATTACACCACCTGCATATCCTATACAGGTAAGTAATAACCAAGAGAATTAGGATTTTCTTACACTGAGTATAAAAGTTCTAAAAACAATAACAAGCACAGTTCTTTTCACTTAAATTTTCAATTAGATCGTGTTGATAAAATTCCCAGATTGAATTAAACATAACCAGAAATTACACTTGAAACAAAAAAAAAAATTATTCATAGAATCTTTAGGATAGGAATTACCAAAAAATGAGTTGTGGAAAGATTGTTCCTCTTCACCAAGTTTCTGTTGGCTATGTTATGTGACCATACGACATTACACACCACCACCACCACCAGTCAAGTCTGTGGTTGATCCCTGTGGCTAGCCTTGGAGTTGGTCACCCTGATCATCAATCCCACCCTGCCCACATTATGTTTGTTTTAGATCACAAGGTGGGTGAAGGCCGAGTTGTATACCCAACGTATATCACAACGACTTTATATCAAAGGTTAACACAGTGAAAGTTCCACTCACTAAATTAACAACATGCAGATTTTCAGCACCTTTCCTCCTTAATACCGCGTGACACTATGTTTAGCCATGCTCGGTAAACAGGTACAAGGCTAAAATCTGATTTCTTCCACTGTGATTTCTTCAGGCCAACCCTTCAATTGCATCTAGTAGTCTGGAACAAAGACAGAGTCTAAGTTCTTTCCGCAGAAGTTGTATGAGGTTTGGCAAAGCGGGTCTTGAACTGTCTGGCAATGCACCTCTCTTGCAAACAACACCCCAAACTGTCTGGTTCCTTCTCTGTCTCTTTCTTCACTTTCTTTAACGACCTCAAGTGCTGACAAGGGAACAGTCTAGAGTGTCAATGTGTCACTCATTGAATGAAGTGAGTAATGGGAAGGCCACCCACAATGGATAAAGTCTCTAGCCAAAATTCGGTCAGTTGATAAAGACTTAGATTTTAAGACCAACAGACATTTATGGACCCTCACATAAACCGGGAGTGGGTAAGAGGTGGTTGGGGGTTTGATCACTGAAGTAGCATTGAGTCTAGGCAGTACTTAGATGAAGGACCCTTTGGGAACACAGGGTACTGTCAGCTGTTTTGGCTTTAAATAACCCACCAAAGATTGATAAGCTATAGAAAAAAAAAAATCACCTTCATGTGAACTCACTTCTCCCCGAACTCTGCCCCGTCATTAGAGCATACCACTCATTAATTATCCAATAATAGCTCACAAGAAATCTGATAAATACTTATCAGTAATACAAAAATAATATATCACATAAGCTATTAAAAAAATAAATAAAATTACTACAAATGCTATAAGCCTTAATCAGAGAATATAACCAACACAGCATAAAAAAAAAAATTGATTCAATTTAGAAATAAACAGACTAAATATTATTATTATTATTATTATTTAAAAAAAAAAAGAAAAAAAAAGAAAAAAAGAAGCCCTAAACCAAAAAAAAAAAACAACATAACACAACAAACTGATATGTAAAGCTGCAGCACTTAAATACCAAAGGAACATAAATGCTTACCTATAAAAAAAATTCTTTGATAATAACTTATGAAAGCTGAAAGTGATCAGAAGACATTGGACAATTTATGTTCAAATTCTACCTGGAAACCAGAAAAATGGGTCAAACTGAAAGAAAAAAAAATGTTTAAAGAATTTTCAATGATCTTCAGCCAAAATGCACAAGAGAAAACTTGCTGCCCGAATGCTCCAAATATTTCATACTTGTGCGATTAAATAAGACAAACAAGGAATACATTGTTAATTGTTTTATGTAGTTTTTTTTTGTTTTATTCCAAGGGAACAACTAGCTGGTTCAAGATGATGCAGGAAATGTCCATCATTCTTATTGTTTCTAGTACTTTCAGCCATTCTCTGGTTATCCTCAGGTACAAAACATGTTATTCATTTAGAGAAGATGAGATGTTGAGCACAAACTGATGCTATATTGGAGCTTCTGCTAGAGAATGTTATAATTTCAGAATTATGCATCAGAAGATGTCTTGGAAAATCAAGGAAAGTCATTGGTTACTGTGTCGGTATCCTTAGCCCTGTAACAAATTTTGAAAAAATTCTTTAACTCTGTAACATGAACTTTAAAAAAAAAAATTCAAAACCTCATTTCTTAGAGTAAAGAATATGTTATTTAATGTAGATTTTATAAATTATAAACATTTCTTTGCAGTCTGTTTTCAATTAATCTATCAGATGCAAGTATTATCAACCATTATGACTACACTAGTAGTTAAGATGTGATTTTATTGAACTTTGGCTAAATAAGTGGTAAGTTAATCTACAAGAGAGCATTGTGGCAGTATGGCCAACATAAACACAATGTTGTTTGCAGGGGCAGTTTCCTATTCATATATTATGTTGGTTTTGTCTTTTTGTATTATTGTTTTTGTTATGATTATTGTAGGTCATTAATTTTAGTTAGAATATGTTATTTGTTTGTTAAAAATCTAGTTAAGTTATCCATTTTTAATAAGAGTTTGATGTTCTTTAAAGCTTTTATAAATAATGAGTAGGATCATGAGATTAGAGAAGTTTTACTTCTAAAATTTTTGATTACAGCAATTATGTATCTGTGGGAAGATTTATTGTTGAAATTAAGAAGGAAATTCATTTTTTTGAGGGGTGGTACAAATAGGTAGTGAAGGTGTGGCTAACCAAATAAAAGGTTTAAAAGAAGTATTGTTTATGTTAGGTTTGTAAGTAAAATGGAGAACAGAATTTAGAAAATATTTTGGTAATTTTGGACCCTCGTACCTGCAAAAGAACAGAGTATCAAATCAATGGTTTTTCACTTGACACAACTATTATTTTTACTACATTCACTCATTGCTAATGATTGTTTTTAAAAAAAATTAATTAAACCTAAACATATGATGAAAGTGAATTTATGCATTTTTTTTGTTCTTGAAAATTTACAACAAAAATATTAAACACTATTTATCAGATTGTTTATTTACAAGAATAATTTTTTATTTAAAACATTCTAAAGACTAATTGTATTAAAACTAATGCAATGCAATATTTATCATTTTCCAATTCATAAAGAAATAAATATGAAAACAATTTTTTATTCATAAATTTATAAACATTTACTAAATTATTAAAATATGTGAACCAACTATAAGGAAGTCCTTAATTACCATTTTATAAAGTTTGAATCAATTGGTAATTAGCAGATGCTTCGCCAACCATTCCAATAAACAATATAATAAATAAATAGTGTAATTAAACAATCAAATAAATTATCCAGTGTTTATTATTTTTGTTGTCAAGAACAAAGAAAATGTATAAATTCACTTTCATATGTGTAAGTTTTTATTAAAATTCTAATCATTGCTTTTAGAACAAACATTGATGAGGAGTAAAGGTAGGTAAAATAATAGCAGTGTCAAAGGAAAAAGCATCCTTTTGACACTCTGCCTTTTGTGGGCATGAAGGCCCAGGATTGATGGTTTTTCTTTTAGATTTTTAAAAATGATTTTAATTTTATTTAGGCTTTTGGCAAATATAAGAATATTTACATACAGATTTTGAGAGATTCTAAAAACGAAATGTTCAAAATTAAACATGTAATTGTTAGCAACCCTTAGACCAAAAGAGGAGATTTGCATTGCAATGTTATTAGTTTGTGTGTAGATGTTACAAAGGTGGTTGTTTTTATGTCTATAATCTTTATATGCACTAAAAGTACATGCCTTTACATAAACAACCAAAAGTGTGCAGCTGTGAAAGGGTTGCTTCACAAATAGAAAGATATCTAGCTTAATGTGTTGAGAGACTTAAAATATTCCAAGACCATTTTCAATCAAGTTGTACTGTGTATAAACAAAGTTACTTACATCAATGTGTTTCTGAAAATAGTGAAATACTTTTGAAAGACAAATTAATACTGGTGAGATATGAATCATAATACAAAACTCAGGCACACTCTTCATTGATATGCTATGCGAAGGATGCCATTGATGCGCCATGCAAGAGAGGTTATGAATGAGCAATACCTGCTCATTTACAATTCCCTCTTTCTCATTAGGGTACTTTGTCCTCCAGCCATTTGCTCAAACTTATGAAGTCAATTAATCATTACTTTCTGCTATTTTCCTTGTCTTTGATGCACCCTGTGGGTGTTAAAATCTTCAAGCCTTCCCTCATGTTGCATTGCCAAAATGTCAACCATGTCTTTCTGATTATTAGCAAGAAATTCCTCGCAGTCACGTTATATCCGTGTTATTCTCAACATTCATCAGTCTCTTGTACTTGTAATATCCGCTTGTGGAATGCATGAAAACAAAGCAAAAAAAACAAATCCTGTTAATTTTCAATGCAGTTTTAAAGCAAAATCATTAGTAATGTATTTACATTATGCAGGGTTCCCACAGTTCTGTGTAAAAAAAATTCCAGGACCATCTTAAGTTTCAAGGATTGAAACTAACATACACATAGCGAATAGTCATCAATTTCAAAAACCCAAACTTTGTGAATTATCTTTTAATAGTTTGAGAGATAAGATATCCAAAGAAAAGCCGCAGCTGGTTCCAATAATTCATGTCACATGGATCAGTTGAAAGCAGTGAAGAAATCAAAGTGTTGAAAGCTAAAACAACTGAATTTATGTTATGTTACACATTTTTATGCGTTATGTTACACATTTTTTGTAGCATTCTACAGTTTGGAGTTCAACTACACTTGGAAGTTTTGAATTACTTTAATTCTTACTGCTACACATTTCCTGTGAAGTTAACTATAATGGTTTTAATGAACAGAACTACAAAAAGTTAATTTTCACAAAAAGTCTACACATTTCAGCTACCCCCCCTACTACTCATGGTTTTTGTTGCACATGGCATAGAACACAATGATGTTAACATTTGTTTTCAGTTCATCTAGTTTAGCATTCAGCTCCTCTTCCAGTTTTGATATCACTATGGATTTGTCATTTGCAGATCTTCGCATGGCACTGGACTTTGTGATAAGTGTGATGTTCTGTGTTCTCCACATAGATGTCAGCTGGCTTGAGCAAATCTTGTGTGGAACTTTCAAGCTTGTGTTTTTTGGTCTTCAGTTCTTCAATTTCCATAAGCATGGATTTCCGTTTTTGTCCAGCTGCTTTTTCCTGCCCATTTTTTCTTCTCAGCCTCTAGGTATTGGTTGTATGATGTTCTGGCACTAGAATCACTGCAGAGAAGAGCCTTAGTCATGGGAACATTCCCGGCACCTCCAACTGTGGCCAAATAGTTTGTGATAATGCACTGTGACCAGAATCTGCTGTTTCATATTGTCAGTGGAAATTTCTTTATTGACTGAGAAATCTCTCTCCACTGAGGTCTGTCCATGAGAGAATACCAGCAATCTGCAAACAACTTTCTACAGTTTTTGATATTCTTTGTTGCTAGACAAAAGAGTAGAACAGAGTGTCCAGATGGTCTTCATGGTTGCTGAAATTCTTGAAAGCAATATTTCCAGCAGCCTCCTCCTCCTCAAACCCTTTGGACTGACTGATGATGTCATCATAATCAGACTGGCTGACTTGATTTCTGTCAATCATGTAGGAAAGACATCTTTTTTAGACTGTCTTCTGTGGCAAATATTTTTCACAAATGGATCCAAGGTTCAGCCATGGAAGTGACCTTACAAGAGGTTGTCTAAGGGGAGGATTTGACAGAAGTTTCTCAATGATGGTGATGAACATTGTTGCAATTCTGTATGCAAACAGATCATTTGTTAACACATTTCCTTTTTTTGGATAAATTTTGCATAGCCTTATTTGCCAGAAATCCACACTTGATCTTTGCAGCATCTTTTTGCATGTTTGGGTTTGATAAAATTCTTACAAATTCATTCAGTTTGGAATGTGCAATTATCTTTTTAGCATGCTCTTCCTTTACAAATTTTAACAGTTTTATGATCATGCTCAAAAGATCATCTGCAAGGGAAGGAAGCAATGGTTTATCGTTCTCATATTTTATCAGAAATGGTAATGTCTTTTGAAACAGACAAAAAAAAAATTCCAGGACTTTTCAAGGAGGTTTTGGGCTATTGCTGTTTTTTTTCAAGACTTTTCAAGTCCTGGAAAAAGCCATGTCAATTTTCCAGGACTTTTCAAGGTTTCCAGGACCTGTATGAACCCTGATTATACATATAAAAGCACTATAGATGTGTGGCTGAGTGGTTGGAACATTTGCTTTATGTCTACGAGACCCGGGTCTGAATCTCATTATGTTCGATTTGTCAGGAAAGTGACTTCTTGATGTTCTCAGTCTATGGAGGTGATTGCAGCATATAGCACATGCGAGTAAAATTGTGTTGACAGAAATGTTTGTCAAGGGTTGTACTAGCACAAAATCACAAGTCATTGTGAGCGAGGGTTTGAGTGTACTGGCCCTGTTCAAACTGTTGATCATGCCAGATGATTAACTCTCCCCTAGAAACTGTAGCGAAGGTCCACTCAGCATAGTTGCTGTATAAACCATGGTTGGGCTCTACAGGTGTTGAAAAACACAAATGTGCCTGAACAGGCATCTGTAACAGGAATTGGCTAGCCACTCTAGCAAACAGGTATACTTAGAAACTACTAGCCAGCAATTATAATTGTACTATTTTATCAGTAGTGTTTGCTATAATTACTCATCACTGGCAATTAATTTTTTCTGATTTCAAAACATTTGCATGTTAATAATCATTAGCAATACATTTACATTATTTTATCAATATGCAAGAATATAGATAAAATATAGTGTTGAATAATACAATGTATTATCATTATAATTTCATCGCTATATAGTATTCCATCTATATTCTCACATATTGATAAAACAATGCAAATGTATTGCTACTGATTTTTTTCTATACAAAAGCATTGAAATCAAAAAGGAATTATAGCAAATATTATTGATAAAATACTGCTTCTATGTATTTTTTGCTTTTAATCATTTCGCCCTCAAGCAACGCAATAAAGTTACAAAGATGCAAGAGGTTACTGAGTGTTAGAGAATATTAGAAAAATAAGAAAATAAAAATGCTATTAAGGAGAACAATAAAAGAACAGGAATTAAGACAGACGATAACAACTGACATTTAAATTTTTGAAGATCAAATTTGACTGGGAAGCAAAAGCCAGAAGCGTTCCACAAGTGAGAAATGCAAGGGAAGAAACTGTTAGCATAGAACTTACAGTTATATGTAGCCATTTCAATTGCAAAATGGTGAGATTTTGCCACCAATCTATTACTGTGCTTAAATCCATATAGTCAAAGAACCATAGATACGTATAATACAAAAGCCTTACTAATGATTTTACTAGAGAACTGCATTGAAAATCAGGATGAAAGCAATTGTTAGTGACAAAACTGAATTAAAAATAACAAAAGAAAAATTTACCATCTTCTGTATCACAAAAGGTGTAGTTTCTGGTTTTTCTCAAGTAAACTGAAGCAATTGTATCTGTTTCAAATGTCAAGATCATCATCAGGATCTTCTTCATCAAAGTCATCAGCATCATCTGGTTCATAAAAAATCTGTCCTCCACCTTCTCCTTCACAGCTAGTTTTAATTTCTTGGGGTCTGGAAAAAAAAAATCTTACTTTATTATACTCTAAATGTATTTGTATATTTATGCCTGTAACATTTAAATCTTGTTTGCATCAAGTGCTTCTGATAAAATTTACTCTTTGAATTTTCCAATAAACCATATCTTACAAGACTCCCCTGTACCAGCCTTGGACGAATATCGCTGGTGGACTGCTCATTAGTGTTATGACAATATAATGTAAAATAATTGTTTTCCTCTATCATAATTCAATGAACTTTTGTTAAAAATAATAAAGAAAGGTATAATTCAGTTTATTTTTTAAAAAATGTCACCCTCCAACATGAAATTTCTAAAGTTGTATATAAGTATAGTAGTACTATGACTTTCTGGAGGCTTTTAGAAGTTGTTTTTGTTTATTTGTAAGTTTGTATGTTATGCTATAGCTATTAACTGTTAAATGCATTAAAAAATACATAAGTACTATCCAATTACATCATTAGTAAATTGAAAAATAAAACTTCTGAAATATTTTGATTTTTTACCTTTGTTGCATATATGGTAAAATTGAATTTTCAGCTTGGGGTGAACTATTTCAAGAACCAAAACAAATTAATGCCTTTTTCATTACTTTTGAAGGAAAGTTCATTGATTTATGACACCGGAACACAGACTTGCAAAGAAGTCATAAGCCTATTGCTCATGCAATAATTTATTTTGTGTAAGAATAATGACAGTAATAATTAGTAAGGTTTAAATATTGCCAGTGCAAGGGAGATCACTATATACAAAATGGTTACCTAGAACTCACTTGCACTGAAGAAGATTGTATCAAATATTTATGTGTTTTATTATTTTTCTAGCTGAATTACCTGTACCTTGCTGCATGTCACACTTTCTTTTTTTCTGAAAAAAAAAAATGATTTTAACTCATTGTTATAATTTGTGGAGAAAGATGATGAATTTCAATATTACTCAATGATCTTGCCAACGTGACGTCTATCTTTTGGTTTTCTATTTCTATATTTTGGATAGGAGCCATTCTCTTGTTAAAATTTAAATGAAAGAGAAAAAATTTTCAGTGGGGGGGAGGGTACAAAAACAGCTTGATTTGCCTCTTTGATATGTATTTGATGCAATACTTGATTGAATGAATTGATGGACAGATTTCAACATTGATATGACAGTTGAATTGCTGCAACAAATATATATTGTAAGGCACTACCCATTGATTGGTGATTTCTTGCTCAACTTGATGCCCATATTGTTTCATTTTGAGCCTGCCAATGTGACCTCCATCTTCTGGCTTTCTCCTTCTATATTTTGGATAGGAGTCATTCCCTTGTTCAAATTTAAATTTAATTTAAATGAAAGAGGAAAAAATTTCCAGTGGAATCTGACATTATTTCTCATTACTATAAACCTCATTTTTAGTGGGTACACGTTTTTGAGTATGTGTGTATGCGCACACATGTCTGTTTTTCTCTCTTAGCCTGCATTAACTGATTGCAGTATAGTCTTTTACCACTGCCTTGTGTTGGATTAAATACACTGACGATGAAAGAGATTATGTTAAAAATTATTTGTTGCACAAAATAATTATTTTTTTCTCTTTAGGTATACCTACGTATAGCTATACTTTTGTTCATTTTTACTACGGGAGATTTTTTTTATTTTTTTAAGCTTATCACTCCAAGCAAGGCTGGAGGCTACTAGCACGCAAGGGGTTACAGAAGGTTTGGAGGAAGAGCAGATAGGAGTGGTAAAAGAGAGGATGTGGAGAAAGATAGTGGATCGATCAAGGCAAGGGGGTTACAGAAGATTTGGAGCGAGAGCAGATAGGAATGAAAGGTGAAAGGATGTGGAGAAGGGAAGTGGATAGATCAAGGCAACTGGAGATGTCGATTGACGTTACACTTAAATAGTTGGAGATTGTATTTGTCAGGGAAACAGGAATAGGGAAGGGAGTTCCACAGGCAAGATGTGCGAGACATGAAGCTATTGGAGTAGGAGAGACGTCTACATCTAACAGTTTCAACGGTGAAGGGGTGGGAATGGGATGCCAGCCTCGTAGGACGTTTAAATTCATGAGGCCTAGGGACCAGTGAAAGCAGCTCCTCGGAGCAATTACCATGAAAGTATTTGTAAAAAAGACAAAGCGAGCCAACGTCGCGTCTGTGAGAGAGCGACTGCAGACGAGATGACAGATCAGGGCCAATTACATTGCATATCCGTCTCTGGATCTTATCAAGAACCCTGAGGCAAACAGCAGGGGCTCCAGACCATATATGGCAGCAATACTCCATGCAAGGGCAAATGGTCGATTTATAGATTTGGAGAATCGATTCTGGGGAGAAAAATTTCCTGGCTCGGCACAGGGAACCAACTTTCCTTGCGGTGGATGATGCAACTGACTCGATGTAAAACTAATACTGAACTAGAGAACCAATTATGCAACCTCCTAGATATTTGTGCATTTTCTTACTTTTCTCCGTCTATGGACATGTGTATGAAACATATGCTACTGACTAATAGGTATATTTAATAATAAACTAATTAAACAACTCAGAGAATCAATGAAAGATATGATTGTGAAACTAGATAAATATGTTTTTAGAGCTAAGAATTATACAACTTATAATAATAACAGATTGTGTAATCTTTCTGATGTATTGACTTGTAGGGGCATCAGAAAAAAACAACTTGCTGTTCTATGGTCAAGAGAAGCCTCATTTCACTTGCATGTAGAATAGAAAGAGAAAGACAGAAAAAGACAAAGTTCCCTTTTTCAAATTATCTGACCACTTCCAACTATAGATCCTGGTCACTTTATATCATTCCTTGATATATGTGAATCATTCCTTGGGCAAATCCACCTCAACATTTGGCAAACTAAAATGGGAAAATTATTTTAATCAGAGCCATATTCCTTTCATCATTTCAGCCATTACCCTCTTTGGCTATGCAAACTTGTTGAATATATGATCCTACATGTTGAAAAATCAAGGTTTTTGTTTTTTTCTCCTTATAGTTAAGTAAAGAAAGAAACAAGTCCAAAATTACTTACAAGTTCTGGATTTTGATGTGAGGAAGAACCTGTCGACTTCTGTCTGATTTCTCTTTGTCTGTAAGGTTGAGCTTAAAAGTAAGATTGGCTGTAGGATCAGGCTGCAACAAGAAACAAAAACTCAAGTTAGTATGTTCTTGAACTTTAGCAAAAATATGAACAATACTTTATAATCATTTACATATATCAAATGCAATGTGCACATATGTATGATTTAAATATGGAACAAACAGGAAAACATTTAGAAATTTAATGTTTCACTATTTATTTAACTTCATAAATTTTTTGTGATGTGTAGTTTTGCTTTTTAAGTTTTGCTTTCATTGGTTGGGTAGACATCACATATTAAGGGTGTTGGTATGTATGTATGTATGCATTCATCAATTTTGGTGGGCATCATATGTTTACCTCATAGTGCTTGCATGTGTTTAATTATTGAAATGTTAGCATAATTCATGTCCTTTTATTGTTCTCTCTTTAATGTTTTTGTTTTCTTATATTCTTTCACACTTAGTGACCCCCTTATGTTTTAGTAGCCTTGCTTGGAGTGAAATTATTAAAGAAAAAAGTGTATCAAAACATTAGTTATATTAATGGTTGCATGATAAATATGATTAATGTTGAAAGGGAATGCATAACACTAGGTTACATTTTTTGCAAATGTTTGAATCTTACAGTCTTTAAATATAGGTTTTACAAATATTGGTAATATGTCAAAGTACAGCTGACAAGCATTTATTGCATCTTATATTAATATTCTTTCTAGGTATTTTCTAGGATTGTATTCATTTTTTACTAAGGTAGCATTTTGGAAATCAAAATTATGGTCTGTTTTATGGTACTGTGCCAAAAAAGTAACTCGGTCAAACTTTTTTTGAAAAAATATTGTTTTTTTTTTCTTAATATTTTAGATAAAAAATAGTTTTAAAAAAATTGTGTATAAGGAAAATGATACAGTATCTGTTATTTTATAAAAGATTTTTTAAGAAACAAACCTAAAGCATGTTATTTTTTGTTTTTAAGGTAAGTATTTACTGTACAAAAAAAGTGATTCACTTTTTATCCTGTATTAATTATTTACAAAGTTAATCAAATGTTTTCATAAAAAATAAAATTCATTAAATAAAAACACAAAAGAAAAATTTCATTAGTAATTTATGCTTCCACCATTGTTTTTCAGAATTTTGTTTGATTTGGTCTGCGATACTCTTAAGGAGACTTTTTCAGATGTCATCTCCTAGCAAACTGCTCTACTCCACAATAAAATTTTCAATCAAAGCTTCTTTGTTTTGAATGATTTTCTTCAAAAGTCTCAATTTTATTATGCTCCATAAATTCTTGATTGGTTTTAGGACAGGAGACTGTGGTGGCCATACCATAACATTGACATTTTTTTCAGACAAGTAATTTTTCATCTGCTTTGATGTGTGGCAGGGAGCATTGTCTTGCATAAAAATGAGACTTGATTGATCAATTTTGAGTTTTTTGGCAGATGGCAGCAAGCAGGTGCCCAATATTTTTGAGTATTGAGTGCTGTTCAGTGTTTTGTTTACTGGTTTGAAAAATCCAGTCCCATTGAATGAGAAGCAACACCAAACCATGAAATTGACAGGATGCTTCACATTATTAACTGTCATTTTCAAAGGGTTTTCTTCGCTCCTCTGTTTGAGTTTCTTCTTTTGTCTTTTGAAAACATTTCAATTTTTGTCTCATCGGAGAAAAGAACATTTTTCCAATCAAACTCAGTGAAGGACTTGTATTTGCCCATGTTAATGCCATGCCATGCCTTATGTGTTTTATTTACCAGTGGCTTAAAAACTTTTCAATAGGCTTTGTAACCTTTGTTCAAAATCCATCTGCATACGGTAGAGAAGTTGACACTTACTTTGAGATCATTTTTCCATGTAGCAGCAATTTCTGTACTGACTGGTTTTGGTTAATTTCTCTAATGATTTTGAGGCCAGTTTTCTCATCGATCTTGTTTTCTACCCCATTTTTCTACCTTGACAAATGTTTCAGTGGAATTGAAGCTTCTCAAAACCCATGAGACAGTTGATTGAGAAGTGTTGATACTATTTGCAATTTCTCAAGTCAATTTACCAGCTTTTGATAGGGCAACTATTGCTACTTTAACAGATTGCAGTGTGTGCTTATAGCTTTTCATAAGAGAGCACTAATTAATTATATTTTTGGTTTCTTTTATATACTTTAAAATAATTCTAAAACTTTCTAGAATTTTTAAGAATATTCTGGAATAAAATTACAGGGTGTTTTAGAATAAGACACATTTTTTAATAAGTCACTTTTTTTGCACAGTAGAAAACTTGTTAAATACTCAAAAATAATAATTTTTTAATGGCTTTTTTTTTAAAAAAAATTATAGTTCCAAATTATTTTTTAATTTTACTAATAATATGTATATTTTTAATTGAAAAAATAAATAAAATTTTTTATTTGTAATTAAAGTAAAAATAATTGAAAAAATGATTGCCGAGTCACTTTTATTGCATAGTACTGTATTTCTATGTGACACTAAGGAGATGAATCGGCTATCCCAATGAAGGTGTTTTTGCAATCATAAATGTATATTTCATGCTGTTGTAGGTAGTTTATTTTGTATATGCCAGCTTCTGATACATTGTTGATTCTGTCTTTTTTGCTGACCTGATTTGTCTTGGAGCTAATGGTTATAATTTTAGTGTTTGGGATAGTTAAATGTTTCTCAGGTTCTAAGTTAGGAAGAATCATAAACTTAGTATTTTGGGGGTTGATGGTACTCTCTTTTTGGGTTTTGTGGATTTTGTATGCTTTTTTTCTTGCATCCAGAATGAAATAATGAGAGTCGTCAGGGACTTTAAAGGTTCTCTCAATATAATTTTCATCTTCATCTATACTATAGGCCAAAGGTCTGGAACAACCCCCTGGATTTTAAGAATCGTCTAAAAATAAAAGGTTGTATGCCTTTTGCAAAGTAATTTACTATCTCCTTTTGAGCCAGAAAGACTTTCTCTTCCTGAAAAGTTTTATCATATTTTCTACTACTATAACCCCCCCCCCCAATTAATGCATTAAGTTTCCTACAAATTTTACATCTTTTTACTTAATTTACCTTGGAACTTAATGATAATCTTAAGGCTGGTGATTTTAAATTTTAAGTAAACTTCCAGTTTAAGAAATTGGGTGCCATGCACTAGTTCCAGCCTCCTAACTTAGAGGGAATTAATAAACCTATGAAACTTTAGTCAGTTATGTGCTATGCATGATACATGACTGATGAGGCAGATTTTTTTCCTGCAGTAGGTTGCCATTTCTTTCTGTGGTAGACCAGTTGCCATCCAAGGCTATAGAACCTGGTCTGTCATGCTATTTTCCCATAGCTGGGGGGAGAGGAAGAGGATTCATGCCTTTCCCAACTTTCCCAAGGGTATTAACATGTAAGTGAATGCAATGGATTTGACTGGAATTCAAACTCAGCTCCCTGATTCCTTAATCTGAGCTGCTATCCATTACTCCACCATGCCACCTAAGAAATTTACTTAATATTAAATCCAGAGTGTGGTTCCAAACTTTTGGCCTATGGTGGTGGATATTCTGGGCTATGGATGATGTAAGCAATTTAAAATATGTATACCCATTATTAATTAAATAGTATTTTTTCATCTTAATTTCAATTGCTTTTCATCACAAACTCCTCAGACCACCAGCAAACAGCACAGACTGAAAATAAGACTCAAGCTCCAAGTGAGACTTGAACCTGCATTGTTTTCACCTTGAGAAGTTTCCCTGTGTGATAACTGTTCTCCTGTTTTTGCTACAAGAGATTTATGGCTAGCAGTTAAAATCTAACCAAGCTTAGAATATTGCTGTCATATATGGTTCAGTGCCCCTGCTATTTTCCCGGAGCTCCTTGATAAGATCCAAAGAAGAATCAGCAATATTATTGGTCCTGATTTGGTGGCTCAGCTTCAGTCACTTGCGTATCACCACAAGGTTGCCTCTCAGTACTTCTTTTATAAATACTTCCATGGTAATTGTCCAGATGAGCTCTTTGCTACGGTACTTAGAGTGTATGAATTTAAGAACAATATTAGACTGGCGGTAAGATCTCATCAATTTACAGTTGAGTTAACCATAACTTCTATGCTAACAGTTTCTTATCCTGCACTTCTCACTTGTGGAACTCTCTTCCAGCTCCTTGCATTCCAGCCAACTTTAATCTGTAAAAATTTAAATGCAATATCAATTGCTGTCTACTGTCCTCCTGATTACTCCCCGTTACTAATGTTTTTGCTCCAACTTCCTCCGCACCCTGGAACCCCTTGCATGCTAATGGCTGTACTGCCTTGCTTGGCGTGATACTGATTTTAAAAAAATACAGATTTACCTTCTCCCTGATCATTCAGGGGGACCATATTTGTAACATTTTTGTACATAAGTAGTATAAGCAATGGGATGTATTAACATAATTTTTCCCAGGTTTTTATTAGATAAAGCATAGTCAACCATTAGTATGTATAAAAATATTGCAGATTTGACACAGACGTAGAAAATTCCAGTAAACAGGAATATATTTACCTGATGTTCATCTGTAACAGATACTGCAGCAGGTTTGACCACCATCAAGTCTTTCAGTTCATATGTAGGACTTAATCGGAATTGCTCATTCTAAATTACAAATGAAAAGCTTACATTAGAATAGAAAACTGCATAAAACATGTCGACCTTAATTGAAGCAAATGCCAAGTATATCTTGGCAGAGTTTTATATATAATGTTTTGAACAATAAAAGAATAATAAAAAATTAAAATTTTCAGACACACTGGGTTGTATATTAATATTTTTTCTTTTATTATTTCAATTAAGTTCCTCGACTAGTTCCAGCCAACATGGCCATCACCAGGAGAAAAAAAAAACTACAGGAGTGAATGACTGTCTCTGAAGAAAGTGAAATTTATCTGTAGTTTTCATTTGTTTTTTATTGTTAATTTTGGTCAGTCCTTATGTTGGCAAAACGGCCTCTTTTAAGTTGTTTTTAAGATAGAGGCTGGGAGATTCCTGACTTTCAGAATTCCCTCCTTGGTCAATTTGACAGTTTTATTGGCTGCTGGGAATGGGATGTGTGTGTTAAGAGTATGTTATCTTTTAATTTTTTGGGAGTGTGTGCGCGATGTGTGTACGTGTATATATTTATGTGAGTGTGCATAAGCGTGAGACCTCAAGACCTTTGCAAGCATGTCTGTCTTGTGTGGGAAGTGTTTTGAGGCACAAAATCCATTTGTCTTGATGTTCCTCTGGTATTTTTATGAGGTTATCTTTTCTGTCTATTTCTATTTTTTCAATTATAGTGAATTTTGCATGGCTTTTAAAATCTTGTTGTTCTACAGGTAATAATCTTTTGTGGGGAGCCAACTTGATCCGATTCCAGTAATTATTAATTCTGTAGTGAAAGGGTCATTCAGATTTTCCTGGATATATTTCTGGCATAGTGTGCATTCTAATAGTTAAATTATGTTATTATGACTTCTACATTGACAGTTGTGGTAGATTTTGAAAGTATATTTAGTGACTGAGCTAGTGAATGAATTTGTATGTCTAACATATATGTTAGAGATGAGTGGTTTAACTAAAAAACTGACTTTTTTTCTGTTTCATCTTCACACCATGAAGCTGCATCAAAATCTTTTACAAAACCGAAATCATTCGATTTTTAAGTGCTATCACTACTGAGTCACCATATCCAAAGAAACACTAATGAAAAAGACTTTTAGATATTAAGTAAATTTTATATACTATTGTAAGAGAAAAAAATTGAACAAAAATATGTTAAAAACATTTGACTAGTTTTAGGAAATGAATATGAAATCTACTTGTTTACAAAAGAAATGAAGAAGAAAAAAAAAGATACAACATGATGTCTGAAATCTATTTGTTTCAGTTTTCAAAAAAAAAACTTTTTGTGGTAAAATTAAGTTAACAACAAAATAGCAAGTAGAAATAAAAAAAATAGTTGCCAGTTTCGTCTTAATGTTAAATTTTGTGAAGTTGGATTTTTTATAAGGGTAAAATTCTTTTCTAGTAAGCCAGTATGCCAATCATGAAATAAAGTTGTAAACAAGAAAAATGAATGAAGATTTTTTTTAGAAATAAATTTGTTTTAATTAGATATTAAGAATAATTAAAATAGTTCTTAATTTCACTTTTAAAATGTGCATATTTCCAGATATGCAAGTCTCTAGTGTAAAAATGTTTGTTTTCTACAAATAAAATTGTATCTAACTAGCAAATACACCAAAAATTAAAAAAATAAAGTTTTAATCTCAGTTTTAAAATGTGTATATTTTCAAAACTGCACATCATTTTTTTAAACCCAAAGTAAAAATTATTTTTTAGTCACTAGTGTTTGGTGGGTGTTTGTTACTGTTCTGCCTATAAAATTCTTCTAAACAAGGAAAATTAATTCATTTTATTTTTACAAATATCTTATGGTTTTATCTGGCAAAAGATACACCTAAGTAAGATTATATTAAAATGATTAAAATAGTTTTTAATTTCAGTTTTAAAATGTATCTAAAAAAGAACAGGTTATACTCACAGATTTGGAAATATACACATTCTAAAAATGAAATTAAAAACGTTTAAATTTTTATTTGCAAGATAAAAACATAAATTTATTTTGGGGAAAAATAACTCATTGATTTTCCTTGTTTAGAAGAAATTTATTTGCAAAACCCCAATAACAGTTGACTGGTGTACCAGAAAAGAATTTCCATATTTTTAAAAACATGAGGGGTTTCATTTTTTGGCTTTTTAAAAGCCACATCATAAACTAATTTCTGGAGAGCTATACTATTTTCTCTATGTGTTGTCCAAAGACACAAATATCGATAGTTTATGCGACGATTTCTTTTGTATTTTACCAATTTGTTAATAAATATGGTAGTTATTTATAGTTGACAATTTCTTCAAAAGTTTAATAAATAAAGTTTAGTCGAAAACAAGCGTCTGTCAGTGTCAGACAGTAGTTTCAGTAATTTGAATGTTCTTTTACCACACATTTATTACTTTCAGTTGCTCTTTCTTTTTTTTGTTGCTCACTTTATAATTTTTGAAGGAAATCGCTTCCTCGGGTCAGAGAAGAAATGAACATCTTGTCTTCCTGGTTGTAGTTGAAGTTGTCTTGTAATTGAATGTGTGTACAATTTCAAGAATCTTGATAAAGATTGGTCACTTTGATTTTGTGAAACAAAGTAACTTGTAAAATTTAGTCTAAAAAAAAAAAAAAAAGAAAAAAAAATCGTTTCACATTTTTGGCTGTTCAAAGCAAAATATTGTTTTAACTCGTAAAAAAAAAATTTAATGAATAAAATCACATACATTTTATTTTAATCATCATAATATACTGAATGTTGAGGCAGATATGAGACGTCAACTTTCAACCATTAAGGTGATTTGTAAACAAAAAGAAACACACTCACTAAACATTTAACATTGTATTGATTGTAGAGTTAGGAAGTCATGGTTCCAAATAATTCAGCAATGAAAAAGAAGAAAAACCTGATACAAATGTCAAATGATCTTGAATAAAGAGTATCATCTCATGACAAAGAGCAGCAGGAATGGTGAGTACTACTCCTGAACCTCTGACCTGGGTGGGGGGGGACCCAGATTGGGGGCTCCAGGCAGTGCTTTGTGACCCTCACTATCTTAACAACATTTACTTTTTTTCTACATACATTTATATAAATCACAAATTAAACTTAGCACAACTATTAAAGGATGAAAAATTTTCACAGATTTTGACTTGATTCTGTTTTTTTTTCATGTGATTTCTTTTGCTCATGCTAAGTCACACACACACACACAAAAAAAAACTATATAAAATTCACTATTTAAATGTGTCAAAATTATTCAACTTTTTAACAAGAAAAATCTCAAGTTGATATTAACAATTGCCATAAAACATTGTTGATTTATTTAAGATGAAATGATCTTGTATAACGTAACGTGTCTCTAATCAGTATTTAGATACATTGTATTTATTTTTTTCTAGTTGAATTGTTTACCTATATTGCATATTGTACATAATTAGGTTACAATAAAATTTATATCTTATATGAATACTGCTTTATGAAAATTGTGATGTCTTTCTGTATCATAGATTTAGGGAAGGGACACACGAGACTCTTGCACTGGCCCAGAAGAGCAGACCAAAAATAATAAAACTTTCTAGAGTCAGATATAACCACGGTGCTTTTCTCACATAACATTTCAAGAAAGAAATGTCCTGACCACTAGAAATGGTTTGTTTTATAGTTTGTCAATAAAACGTGACAATAACCTGAATAACAAACAGCCACTGTCTTGAGGGACCTAGATATGACTGACAGTAGCCATAATGAAGGTGGTAAACCATCAATAGGGTTTTGTCTTCAAACAACAACCAAATAGTCTCTTTTGTTGCTCGCTGCAATGTTTACTCCTTCCATGGTTGCCACTGCTGCTATACAATGTCAGACAGCCCAATGAGGCTTTATTTTATTTCCCTTCCAATATATATATATATATATATATATATATATATATATATATATATATATATATAAATAAAGTGAACATTGAAGTCAACACTTAGAGGTGACAGTCTGTTTCATACTAGACGCAATTGTCAGGCCACGAGTGCTGTTATTTTGCTTGGTTATATAGCCGAGAAAAATAACAGCACTCATGGCCTGACGATTGCGTCTAGCATGAAAGAGACTGTCACCTTTAATGTTCACTTTTATATTTACACACGCTCTATCTCTGATATTGAGCACTCTATCCCATAAATATAGCACACCTTAAGACTATATTTCTTCATATATATATATATATATATATAAATTTTATTTTTCATAATAAATGTAGTTGCTAAAACAGTGTGATGACTTATATTTACTATGATCACCATAAAAAAAAAATAATTTAGGTGTTTGCACATAATTTTAAGAACATTAAGCAGAAGTAATCCACAGTGGTAAGAACGTAGGGTTGTATGTTTTATGGTGAGATTATAGCAATGAAAATAAATTGTTTCCTTCAGATTTTAAATATTGCCTTTCTGAATCCTTACTGAATTCAAAAATTATTATATATAATAATAAAAAAAATAATCTAATTTTAAAAACAAATAGAGTTGTGCACCTCATTGGTGTTTTTATGTTTTTTTTAAATTTTGCACGAGAGAAATTCCCACTAACTACATTTACTAAAATAAATTATTTCAACTTGTTTTGATACAAGCAATACCTAGAAAGATTTCAAACATATAGATACAGGTGATACATAGAAAAGATTTCAAACTTAAATAGATACAAGTGATGCATAGAAAATATTTAACTTGTATAGATACAAGCAATACCCACAAAAGATTTCAAATCTTGTAGATAGAAGAAATACCTACAGAAGATTAACTCGTATAGATTTAAATACTACCTACAAAAAATTTCTGTATTTACATTAATGTCTTTGAATCCTTCTGTCAATAATTTGTAACTTAGTATTCTTTGGACATATTTTTAAAATGATTTATAAGGACTTGTTAAAAAGTTAATTCGATAGATAAAACTCAGAGATTACTCATGTGGGGAAACATAACCAATGCCATTGCAAAATTAAATAATTCCATCAGGTTTCCACAGTATGGGTCGTCTTAGCTTTCTTTCGATATTTTTACTTTTAATAATTCAAAAAGCAGAATTCTTTCTTGCATTGGACAATGGAGATATAGATAAAACTGCTAGAGTATTTATGCAGAAAATATAACCAATGCCATTGCAAAATTGCTTAAATAATTCTGTTATTTTTTGATGGTATAGATAAAGTAATAAATCGATATTATGTGTAATCACTAAGTCATTTGGAATCCACAGACACTTTCTAAGCAATTTCTTGAAAGACTCACAATTTGTAAAATTTTCCCTGTTGTTTTGTGGTGAAGTACATGACAATTCATAAATGTATTTGACGTAGAGGTGTTTTGGAGAGTAATCACACTGGTAGCAATGTAGGCCAACTGGGAAAGTAAGTGTTCACCATGCAGGTCAGAGTGGACCACACATACAACCTGACCAACGGTTACCCCTGAAATTCAAAGAAATAATTCACAATTCAATAAGGTTGATATCTGTTACATTCTTGCAGTTAATAAAAGTTTAGCAGAGATTTACACATTACTTAAGTATAGTGAAAAATGTATCTGTCACCAAAATGATGGCTACTGTAGATAAAAAGATAGGTAAAAACAATTATTGTTTTTAATGCTATTTCTGAATTGGGGAAAAATCAGTCTCCCCTTTTCAAATTTATAACAATCATTTGCATCAAAATCCAGACAATATTTAAAGTATCTATTCAAATCAAAATGTTTGGGGTATAGTTTTTGAACATCAGTAAAGAAAAAAAAATAGATATTTACTAGTTTTTTTTACTGTACAAACCTTTATTTTGTAGTACGTGATTCAAGTCAGAAAGTATCAGAGGTGTGAATCACATTTAATGCCAATAAGGAGCCTTTGTTCTAAGCTCACTGTAGCTACATAATTTATATTTCGGGGGGTCTCCCCTCCCATTCGATAGATATGCAAGTTTTCATAGAAAAGAGAATACCAATTATCAGAAAATCTTTAATGAATCATGACCAGTTTTTTTTTTTTTTTTTTTTCACTCCTTCATTTTACATTTTCACACCTACTGGCAGTATCTTTTTTTCACTTGTTTGTCTTCACTCTTCCATCTCACCTGGTTGTATCTTTTTTTTTTAATTGTTCATCTTTATTCTTCTGTCCCACCTGGTAGTATCTTTTTTTTTTACTCGTTTGTCTCCACTTTTCCACCCCCACCTGACGGCATTGTTATTGCTGCTGTGCACCAACAAATATTTTTAGAAAAATGCAAATACACTGGCAGGATGAAAGGAGTACATGCAGAGGGAAAAAAAGTTTGAGGAACCCTGGTCTATAACTTATTCATATTGGAGATATCTATAAAAAATAAATTATTTCAGTTTTATAATATTGTATTTTTAAGTAATTATATACTATTTACATTATTTGGACTATGGTCCTCATCTTTGTTGCCATATTTATCACAATGTTTCGGCTGTTGTGCACTCCGGCCTTCTTCAGGTGGTTGGAATGTTGAACTGAACCCTTTATTTTGCTTGCTGGGTAGGCTGTTCTAGTTCTATGTGTCATGTCTAATGGATGTCAGTTATCAGTTATCTCCTGTTAATTCACCTCTCCAAGTTCACTGCCCTAACCAGGTATTGAACTCACACTGTCACTGGATCTAACCAATGCTTTTTTTATCCACTGTGCCATGTGAAGAAGGCTGCAGCGCACAATGGCTGAAACGTGATAAATATGGCAACAAAGATGAGGACAATAGTCCGAATAATGTAAATAGTGTACATAATACCTCATCACAGAAATATAGACAGATACTGAAGTAATTATGTTATCAGGTAGTGTATTTTGTGGCATCCAAGACAATAAGCATTTAAAAATTTGCCTTTGGTTACAGTAGGAAGGCATGTGTCTTGTGCAATTTTACAAATTCATTCTAGAAATTTAATTTCAAACAAAATCCCAAAGCAATTACTCAATTTCAAGTGGCCATATGGTGTAAATACCAGCATCCCTAACCCAAAAACAGAGAGAAAGGTAAACAATAATATAAGTAAAGATATTCTAGAATTGCTCAAGTTACTGGTTCCTTGTACAATAAGAATGAAATATTGCAGTGTATGATCCTATAGTATATCATTGATTATTCTCAAGTAACATCTTGATTTGTTATCAATCTCAATTGATCTACCTAAACATAGAGCATTATTTAGAAAAAAAATCTTTAGCATAAAACATTGCAAACCACTGTTGACACATTTAATCATCTACAATACCTTATCCATAATCTCTAGCATCTGAGTTATAATTTTAGTTTTCTTAGAAAGAGAAAAGATATACTGATTATGTTACTTGTTTTTTTGCATTTTCAATCTTGGAATCAATAAAGAAAAATAACTTAATTTAAAAGAAACAAAACCTTGGTGATTTGATAGTGCCTGACCATAAGTGATTTTTTGAATGTAATTAAAACTAACCACTCTAAATGCTATCTAACAATTAAAACAGAATTAACATTTTAGCCAAACCAATAAAACTTGGATGTCAAATCATGTTTTCAATTTTCTTTACATTACTATCAAAGGAATGTCTATTTCAGATGATTAGTAAAGGCAAAATCTTACCTGAAAATGGGGATGTGTAAGTGTCGACAAGTCTGTGAAGTAAACGACATGTGTAAGATGGAGATCGATGGATTAATAGATTTGTTATGGAACAAAGCATAACAGCAATCTGTTGACTTTGTGAGCAAGAATTCCTTAAAGTTGGATGTTTCTGGAGAGAGTGAATGAAGTCTGTGGATTTAACTGAAACATGTCCATTCTCCAACCAACCCAATGGGTCAGAACTGAAATCATGGAATGTGCAACTGTAAGAATGAAATTTAAACAAAAATTAATCTCTTGGAAGCCACAAAATTTGATATTGAGAGAGAGAGAAAAAAAAAAGAAGAGTTTATTGAATTTAAATTTGATAACATTTTCTAAAATCTTTTTTTACTACAGATTGTTCTGTTTGGGAAAAAATAACTTCAAATTTAACTCTATAGTTTTTTTTTTGATTTTAGAGAAAACTCAATATCTCAATTCATTTTTGTTAAAAACAGATTTGTTTAGCTAGAAATAACATGCTGTGCTCTTGTGTAACCTGGAATTACCCTTCAGGTCAATTCTACATTGCCTATATCAGAATTAGATGTCTTGCCAAAAGTTAAGTCAATGGATAATTATGCTACATAAGAATGCTTGTCCTGCAGGTGCATATATGAATAATATAAATAAAAGAGATAAGAAAAAAGAGAAAATAAAAAAAGAGCAGAAACAGAAAAAGGAAAAGAAAATAAGAGAAAGGAAAAAAGAGAAAGGAAAAAAGAGAAAGGAAAAAAGAGAAAGGAAAAAAGAGAAAGGAAAAAAGAGAAAGGAAAAAAGAGAAAGGAAAAAAGAGAAAGGAAAAAAGAGAAAGGAAAAAAGAGAAAGGAAAAAAGAGAAAGGAAAAAAGAGAAAGGAAAAAAGAGAAAGGAAAAAAGAGAAAGGAAAAAAGAGAAAAGAAAAAAGAAGAGAGAAAAGAGAATAGAAAAGTGAAAAGAAAAAGAAGAGAAAAGATTAGAGAAAAGAGAGAAAAGAAGAGAAAATAAAAGAGAAGACAAAAGAAAAAGGAAGAGAAAAGAAAAAGAAAAGAGTAAAGAAGAGAGAAAAGAGAGAAGAAAAAAGAGAAGACAAACGAGAAAAGAAAAAGGAAGAGAAAAGAAAAAGAGATGAGAAAAGAAAAAGAGAGAAAAAGTAAAAAAGGAGAAAAGAAAACAGAAAAGAAAAGAAAAAGAGAAAAGAAAAAGAAGAGAAAAGGAAAAGAGAAGAGAAAAAAGAAGAGAAAAGAAAGAAAAGAAAAAAGAGGAGAAAAGACAAAAAAGAGGAGAGAGAAAAGAAGAGAGAAAAGAGTAAAGAAGAGAGAAAAGAGAGAAAAGAAAAAGAGGAGAAGAGAGAAGAAAAAGAGAAAAGAAAAGAAAAAAGAAGAGAAAAGAAAAAAGAAGAGAAAAGAAAAAAGAAGAAATAAAAAGAAATGAAAATACTATTATTAATAGAGAACTGAAAAAGAAAAAGGAAAGAATCGTTTAACCTTTAGCACTCTGTATGTAGGTAACTTCATTTGTGAAACAAAATGTTTGCATAGCCATTGCATGCAACTCTGATCATCAAACAATAGTGTGGTTGAATTTTGTGTTAGTGTTGTCATATCCTACTATGGCAACAGGAGAATGACTAACTGAAAATCAAAGATGATGCTACTGCAGTTATCTGGCCACTTATACTCAATGGATAAAATACTGCAAAGTGATAAAGGTTAAAACCAAAAAGTATAAGAACTTACCGTGAAAGAGTTTCTTCAGGCAAAACCTTTTTGAAAGTTTGTGGGGATATATCAAAACACAGCAAGTGTACCTGGTCAAACCTAATGAAAAAGAAGACAAAAAAAAATGATGATTGTAAAACACCTTTTATGACTTCAACTAAATATATTTTGAATGCAATTGTATTCCTTCAAGTACATCTTTTACTATAAAATTATTATTTTTAAACTTTCAAAGTATTTTCTTTTTGTTTGGAGTGTTCACTATTTGCCCATAGCTGGGGCCCTAACAGGTGCTACCACCCTGGGTCAGGGTGGACCTGAGAACAATAGCAATTAAAAGGTGGTTCCACAGAAGCCTTGCTGGCAGATGTAGTTTATTGTCATACCCGGGCCATATCTAGAAATGGAATAGATAATTTGTGAAACACCTCAAATGATCAGTGTAAACAATTTCTGTAGCCACATTTATATTAAATAACCATTTAAAACTGTAAAGCTTACCTGCTTGATAAAGACTTGAGGCAGCATGTTGCTAGAGGATAACCCGATTCTTCAATTGTATCTGAGTGAAAAAAAAAAAAAAAGATTTAAAAAATATTTTAAGTGGTTATTATAAATACAACTTAAGTCAAAAAATGAATACAAAATGCTTGAAATACACAGGTTTAAAATTATATTTCACATTCCAAATCCTCAACAGAACTAAATGACATTTTACTAATCTCCTTACAGTCAAAAAGGTCACTGCTTTCTTACATGAATAATGTTGTCTACATATGCAATCATAGACAGTTTTTGAGTTAAGTATAAGAAATTTGTTAAAATAGCACAATCACACATGGCAATGTTTTTTTTGCTCAATAGTAGATAGATTTGCCTATCATCCAGTTTACACTCCTCCCTGGTCAAAGAGCCTTCTTGAGAGAAGAACCATCCATCATGATAGCTGAAAATTCTGATAACATTAGATTCTTCTTTTGAGTTTGTCAAAAATCTTTCAATATATATCAGAAGCATTAGACCAAATATGATAGCATTATTTGATTCACAGACAAATGGTAGGCTTATAAACAGAGTGATATATATAATTGCGATCAATTTTATTGATCAACCTAAAAACTTCAAAAATTCTATCAACTATAGATTTTATCGTCATATTCAAAGAAAATATCTTTCAAAATTTTACCCTGGTCAATAGAATTTTTAGACCAGGCATCTTGTTTCCATTCACTTTCTCACTGATGTGACATGGCTTCCCGCTTGTTAACAAATGTTTTCATGGTATTTGCTCAGATGAGTTTCTTTTTTCTGTTACATGAATTTAAACATGCTACTAGATTGGCAACAAGGTTTCAACACTTCACTGTTGAACGAGCAGAATGCAACCATCATTTCTACTCTAACAGTTTTTTTTTTTCTTACACTTCCCACCAGTGGAACTCTTCAGATTTCTTCCTACCCTGATAACTACAATCTTCAAAAATTTAAATGCAACATCAATTGACATCTATCTTCTTGGAGCCTGTTCCTTTTGGCTCTTTCCTCAGTCCTCCCATTTTCAATCTTTTCATTCATATTCTCCCCCTGTAACCCCACTACATTCTTGTGGCATATCACCTTGCTTGAGGTGAAATGATTAAAAAAAAAAGAAGGTTTTGTTAAGGCTTTTTAAAACATTTTTAAAATGTTCTTACGGTCAATTTATCATCAATCTGTAGTTTTAATGAGTCTCTATTACTACGACGTCACTTGTACAAATCAAGATACTCCTGGGTCAATTCGCTGTTCTTGCTTTCTGCCCACTTCACAACGTAAATCCGACTTTCCTTCTGCCGTTTTCACTGCTTCAGCCCTCTTTTATCAGGCCAACAATGTGGTCGACCAACCAATCAGCGTTCTTCGCTTTTATTCTCAGTTACCCAGGCAAATAGCCCCCTCCAGTTCGACCAATCAGCACATGACTTGCTACGTGAGGGGCTCGACTTGTTGGAGGAGGAATTTCGCTCTTTCTGGTCTTGGGTGCCAGCGGCGGATTATCTCAGTAACCCTTAGTTTACACTTACCTGGCGATTGGATTGGAGTTGGCTGCCTCTCAATGACAAGGCCTTCAGATAGGGCTTGGTGGATTTGCCAGACTGTGAATGGTGTGAACTTGGTTTAGAAGAAATGGCTTCACATGCCGTCTACAATTGTCCCCGGGTCTGCCCCTATGGGACCATGTCGGTGAGTTGATGGCTCGTCTTGCTCCCGAAAAGCTTGTGCTCATGGATTGAGCATACGCGTGTGACAATGTGTCGTCCCTGTATTCTGGGGTGAAACGAATGGTGTTTCTAACGCTGCTGGCCACGGCCCGAATGGTGATTTGGAATGGAGGAAGTCTTGCAAGGCAGCTGTCTTTCTCATCAGAATCTGATCCAATTCTTTGAGCATCAGCTCAAGATGAAGATTAGAACTGATGGAAAACGCTTGCATTCGACAGTCTTCAGCGAAAGGTGGGTGACTGAGGCGAGCTTGGTTCGTTTGAACAAGGCTAGCCTTGATTTTCTCTTCTAGATCAACCTGTGGAGCCCTCCCCTTGGTTAGATTAGACAAGCTTTTGTGTACCTAGTTAATGTGAGTAAGTGTTGTTCCTGGCCTGTTCCCGGCTGCCTCTTTGGTTATGATCCAAGTCGAGATTCCCAACCTCCACAGTTTGTTTCGGTCCCCTTTTCATCTTGACTGGGTCAGCTTTTATATTTCCCATGTCCTTATATTTTTTCTCCTTTCCTACTCCCTTAGTGAGAGAGCCTCTTGATTTTTTTCCAAATGGGCAGAATACAGTGGCCTCTCTTTGTTGATGGCTGGACAGGCCCTACTAACATCAGTTATGTTTAGTTTGTTTTGTGTGAATATTTTAGTTTGTTATTGGGTTCATCTCCCTCCCTTCTCATTTTATTCATCCATAAATTTATAAGTACAAATTTTATATCATTAGATTTTTATGGCATGGGGTGCGTTTTGAAGGTCTCCCTTGAGAGAATGTGGTATCATGGTGTACGGAGGATTGATTGGTGATGGATGAGTTCTTATGGTGAATGTGGAAATTGTAATGTATGAATGGGTGGTGAATCAAATTAGCTAGGTATAAGATAGTGATGACCAGCCTCAACCTCTTCCTATTTTGGCCTTGTGCTGTAATTGTATTTTAAATACAATAAATAACAATTGCTGGACAGGAGAGTAATGCCATTTTCACAGAGCAAATTTGCTGATGTCACGTGCTGCATGTTAAGGTAAGATGCTCATTTTCCTATGCACCAGATGCAAGCCACTCTGGCTCGCTTGCTTCTACGGGGCTGTTCACCACACAATCCAACATTTTAATTGAAAAATGATGATATGGTAAAAATCAAATATCTATCCCATATATTAGTTCCAAAGAAAATTAGTAAAATTAATGATTAATTAATAGAATTTTTGAAAAATATCATTGTACATTTAAAATATATTAAAAAAAATATTTTTGAATATAGCAAGGTATATTCTGTCAAGAAGTTTATAGATCAAACAATACAACCTCCCACTTTTACATACACACAAAAAAAGCTTGCCTCAAATCTAATTAAATAGGAAAGCCCAAAATTACTGAAATATAGAAATTGGTTAAAAAAAAAAAAACACAAACTTTCTATCACAAATAAGGTGGGAATATATTTTTTATTCTATAAATAAATTTTCTTTATGAAACTGAAAATATGTTTTATATTAATAGGAAAATGAAAAAATTATTTTAATAATAAAAAGTAATATTTCTTTATCTATTGTATCCATTCTTTGTTTTCTTTTAACCATTTGGCATGTATTCTGTTTATTTTATTTAGTTACTTGATGTTATGAAATAATTAATGCACCAAACCAGGTATTTTTATTTATTTATTAAACAAAAGAAAGTGATGCTATAAAAAAAAGCAAACTGGGGAAAATTGATGAAAACCTATTGAATTGATACTGTTTATTGATTGCCTTCACTTTGCTTTCTTTCAGCCATAAAAGTCCTGAAATGTTTGAGGTTAGTCTATTCTGAATTAATTCCTGCTTGATCTTCCTTACCTCTAAATAGTCTAATATTTGTGGAAATAATAAAGTAAAAATTCTTTTAAAAATATTTCTGATGTGAAAAGGACTCAAACATTCCATTTTTAAAATTTTTTCGCACACATCAATATTTAATAAAAACAGCTCTTTTGTTGAAGAAAAAAAGACAAGAACAGTGCATGTTCGTTAAAAACACTGGAACAAGGAATGCAATATTTATGCTCAGAATGATATCAGAAAGAGCAATACAAATGCAAAACGATGTATACCTAAGTTTTATAGATCATGCATAAGTGTTTGATAAAATACAAGGTAAATAACTGTTGGAACTGCTAGGTAACATTGACATATTTGGGAAGGATATTAGAATAATCCAGAACATAGACTGGCAGCAAATTCCCTGCATATGAATAGAAAATGAATTCAGTAAATATACAAAAATAGAAAGGAGTGGAAGACAAGGATGTGCCTTCTCACTAGACTTATTCAACCTATATACAGTCAGGCAAATTAGAAGTCCTACCGGGATTTATTATTAGCAACCACAATCTTAACAATATGAGATATACAGATGACACAGTGTTGATAGCACCCACAGAAAGGCAATTATATAACTTTTACAGAAGGCAGTGAAGAAAGGACTAAATATCAATGGCAAGAAGACAGAATGCATGGTTGTTAGCAAAAGGAAGAGCCCAACATGCAAATTACAAATTGGAGATACCAAAATCAAACAAGCACAATTTAAATATCTGGGAAATGTTTTAGAGGACGGAAGCTGCGACATTGAAATCCAAAGAAAGACATACTGGCATAGAGAAAGGGGACTTCCAAAAGCAAATCAAAGTATTAAGAAACAGGAAAATTTCGTTAGAAACAAAGAAAAGAGTAGTGAACTGCAGTTCTCCTATATGGCAGTGAATGCTGGACAATCTTGTCACAGATGAAGAAGAGATTTGAAACAACAGAAATCCGATTCAGCAGAAGGATACTGAGAATATGGACCAAACATGTGAGCAACGACGAAATTTTAATGAAAAATGTAAACTTATACTTAACATTTAGGAGGAGACGAAATTTCTAGGGCATATAATGGGGCAAGAGGGCTTGGAAAATTTGATACTCACAGGATTGATGGCAAAACTCAAAAGGGACAGAGAAGAAAAAACGCATTAGCTAACAAGCTTGCTTGTGTAAAAAGAAAATGGATAGAAGAACAGTGCTTAGGAGAGATAACAAAAAAGACAAAGGCTAGGTAACTGTAGAGAGCCATGATTGTCAAGCATATAGAAGTTGTTATTCATTCTTCAGTTTTTTTCTTTGAATTAATTATTTTTTTTAGCCATTGTAATTGACGTTCGTTTATCAATTTAATTTTTAGTGTTTTATTCAAGTCGTTGTCTACCTCCAGGATCGTGTGCCCGGTAATTATAATGCGTTTATATCAACTCATTATAATTCTTCTAGAGTTTTCTTTCATAAGATAGAATTATAAACAAAGAGGCTATGATCAGAAAACAACATCAAACGAGATATTGCGAAATGTCCGTGTCATTTGGTCAAATAAATTATATGGATTAAAAAAAAGAGATAAGCAATAATGGAATATCAATAAGAGAAAATTAATAAAGGTGCAAAGTAAGTTACAAAAAAACAACTGATTTTACCTTGAATGAGAACAATTTTAGATTGCTCTTTGCCATTTAAAATGTTTTCTATCATGACGACAACGCGGATTCAATTTGATAAATCTTATTAAGACAATAGAGTAATCTCCCCTTAATAAATTTTTAAGCAAAGCTAGAAAAACTTTTTCCCAACTGTCATCTGTACACAGTTTCGTATAACTTTTAAAAAGATTAACTTAGCTATCTTATACGGGAAAGGATGTGTCGTACATTTTTACTTTTTATTAGTGTTTAAAGCTGGAGGTACGTTTGGCGACAATTATAAAGTATAATTTCATAATGGTCAGATTATTAAATAACACGTATTTGTTGATTTAAGCTCAAATGAATGAACCATGTTTGATCTTCCAACCAAACAAACTGATATACTTCTTTTCTCCGATGTATCGAGTTTATCAAACAAGAGCATAACGTGGAACTTTATTGAACATACAGAGGTTCATGTAATTTCTTAAAAATCTTCATGTAGTAAGCTTTTTGGTTAGTCTAGCATTCACAGCTTTTATTGTCATTGTAGTTGTACGTATCAGTCATTATTGGTAAATCTGAAGCGAAGTGTAATGTTGAGAATCAACCTGTTTCGTGCGTTCCAACATTGAGTGTTACTGTTAAATAAATTTTAAAATTATTTTCTGAAAAAGTCAATTCCCCCTACAAACAACACGTTTCCATTGGACGTGTAGTTTAATCAGCATGGCCTGATGTGCGCAGTTTGAAGGGGGTACACAGACTTTTTTTTTGTAAAAGGTTACGACGAAAAATACATTGAGTCGCGTTTGTTTTGCATTGGAAAAATAAAATAAAATACTATCATCATGTGAGTGAGATCTTTATTCTCAGAAAAGTTCATTAAAAAGTAAAAACTAAGACTGGAGTTTAAAAAATTGTTATCTATATCTACTTGATAGCAGAGTTCTCAGGGTAATTTAATTATTTCATAGATTTAAAAATAAATAAATAAACAAACATTAAATACCCGTCTGCTTTATTTTTGTTCTTTTTTTCTAATGATCCGTTCCGTTTAAGTTACAATTCGCATTTTACCTATAACCTCATGAACCGGAAGCTAATGGCGCGATCTGCGAATGTTTTGTTTACGACTTGTGTACTGCTCCTGGTAACGCTTTACATTTTATGAATGAAAAGTAGTCAACTTTTGTAAGTTTCTGATTTCAAGTTTACTTAAATATATTTCGATGTAGCCATTTTTCACTTCTTTTGTTGTATATGTCAAAAATCTAGAAATTATTGGATACCCGGCTTCCAGAACCGTATTTATGTGGCATGGCATCTTTTACAACTGTACTTCCTATCCTTTTGGTTGGTTTTCCTATCGTAAATTTTACCCTCAAGATAGAATTGAAAAATTTAAAAAAAATCAGGCTAAAAATAATAGATTATTCAAATCGTCTAAAAATGTAATGTATGATGCTATATTTTTTGTGTTAGTTAAAAACTTTAAAATCCTTAAAAATCAAATTGTGTTAGTTAAAATTTTCCATTTTTTTTTTTTTTTTTGGTGTAATGAATCTTTTTCATATAGAAAAAAATGCATATTTTTCTTTCTTTTTTTAAAAAATTCTCTTCTCTTTTTTTTGTTTGCATTAGTAATCCAATAATATAAGAAATGCTTGAGTTTCAAAATCTAGTTTCGATCAATAACGAAAGAAACAGTTTATTAATCAACACTTAAAAACCGCCTTATAAAGTTATTTTGATTTTTTTTCCTTTCTTTCGTACTCTTTTAAGTAATTGAGTTTCAATGAATATCAATCAATAAATATAAAATAGCCATATTTATTTTCGTACTTAAAAGTTTGGCCGATCCTTCGGCACGTGGGTAGCGATACTTGTCGTTTTCAACAACGGTATTTTAACAAGGCGCATGTCCGTTCTCTAATGATAAAATACAAAAAATAAACATTTTTATAACAGATATTTATTTTTCAACACAATCTCCTTCCTTGTCAATTTACTTAATTCAGTGATGAGTATCTAAAGAATAAGTGAAAAATTTAAATAAAAATAATGCAACCATGCGTTATGTTTTATAACGGACATTGATCCAGACTAACTCTATATTGCAGGTTTTTTACTTGTCTTTTACTGTTGTCGTTTGGATAACGTATATTGTAATGTAAATTTTACACATAAAATAAGAAGACTGATAATCACTAGAGATGTGTCTTAAGTTAACAAACGGTCAAACGTGTTTTTTCTTTCTTTCACTTATAGTTGGAACTGCAAATGTTTTCGCCTTCACTTTAGTCCTCAATCACTATGTATTATTAGCAAATTCATCGTTTGTTTTGTATAAAATTCATTTCTTTGTGAAAGGAAAAGTAACGTGGAAAAATCGATTTAATTTCTGTACATAGAATTATTAGTGTAGTCTACAATAGTGATGGGCTGAGCATTTGTCAGAAACTTGAAACGCGACATTTATCTGCAAATTCTTAAAACTACAGGTATTTCTCTTGATTTAGCAATGTCAAATGTTGAAATTTAGCATTGTTGTGTACAGTTTCTCTGAAAACTTTTTAGTATCACACACACACAGGCAGGCACATACGAGGGTCATTCAATAAATAAGGTGAATTTTTCGGTATAAGGACTTCTAATACAGATAGAAGCTTACTTTTTTTTTCAACGTAGTCTCCCAGCACTGTCACACACTTTTCCCATCTGTGCACAAGCTTCTGTATTCCCTCAGCGTAAAAATCTTTGGACTGATGTCTCAGCCAGTCGCTCACAACACTTTTGACTTCATCGTCACTTTTAAACTTCGTGCCTCTCGTGAATGCTTTCAAGGGACCAAACAGGTGAAAGTCTGAAGGGGCAAGGGGCTGTAAGGGGGATGAGGGAGCAGTTCCCAGCCCAGCTCGTTGATGGTCTGCACCGTTTGGGCTGATGTGTGAGGCCTTGCATTGTCATGATGCAAGATGACCCCTTCTGACTGATGACACCTGCGATTGTCCCAACAGATAAGCTCAAAGTCCTTGCAATGTCATCCACTGTCACCCTTCTGTCAGACTGAATGAGGGCATTGACTGATTCGATCAGCTCAGGAGACCTCACTTCTGTAGGCCTCCTCAACACTGCTCTGTCCTTCTTTAAACAATTTAGCCCACTTGTAGATATTCTTTTGGCTGAAACATGTGGCACCATATACAGTTGACATTCTCCTATGAATTTCAACTGGTTTGCACCCTTCAGCAACCAAAAACTTGATAACTGACCGCTGTTCCATCCTGAAGCATGCTTCTTGGTCGGCCATCTTTGTTAATCGCCAAAACTCTCAAAGTTTTTTTTTAATCTGCAAAAGAAATTAAATCCATCTGAAAAAGAAGTAAAACAAAAAAATAAATAAAAAAGAGTAAGCTTCTATCTGTATTAGAAGTCCTTATACCGAAAAATTCACCTTATTTATTGAATGACCCTTGTATTATCATCAGTCCCATGACTAGGTGTGGTTTTAGGGTTGTTGGGCTGAGCACATAAACAGCTTCTTGCGAGATTTTCATTTATGCATACATGTGGCTTGGATAAAGTAAACTTGCCGCAGCACACCCCTCTCCAGGTTAGACTACAGTCAGTGTCCTGCAACTTGAAGGCTTGCCTTGGTTAGGACACATAGCTGTTGATTTGATTGGAGAAACCCTCTACCCCAACTACTGACTTCAGTTGAGGAAACCCTCTGCTCAGCAATGCTGGATGATCATCACCATGGATATACTGCCAATATTTCAGTCATGTGTGAAGATTTAGCCTGCAGCTGGTCAAAACTCACTGTAATTACTGTCTCTCAGGTGAACTCCTTACTGATGAGAGCCTTGGAACCACTACACACAAAGTTGATTCTCCCTACAGAAGACTTAGTCAGTATTAAAAATAGAACTTGAGGAGCTTAAAGCTTCAATATTTGAAGGAGTAACTATCTTCCTTTCTGACCAGTCTAACTTATGTCATCTCTTTGTTAAATTATAATTCGTACTAGATTAATTTATTTTGGATGAGTGTGTGGCCAAGTGCTTAGAATCTTTGCTTTCCAACCATGATGCCCAGGTTAGAATTTCACCATGATTGATTGATTCGGAACGTGACTTCTTGATGTTATTGGCCTGAGAGGTGATCCTTTGAAAATCATACCATGCATTGACTCGAGCCTTGTAAATAAATTTGGGTTTCTGTAGCTGTTTGGAAGCTGCTGATGGTTGTGCTTGTATGAAGTCACACGTCATTGTGACTGATTGTTTGAGTCTCCTGGCCTTATTCAAACTGCTGATCATGACAAATTGTGTGCTCTCTTCCAGAAACTGTAACTAAGGTCTGCTCAGCATAGTTGTAGTATAAACTACAGGTGAGCTCTGTTGGTATTGAACTAACACAAATCTGTCAGAGTATGTGTCTGCAACAGGGATTGGCCAGCTACCTTAGCAGATGGGTGTTCTCAGAAATGAATAGCTGGCCATTATTTTGAGTGAATTTGTCTTTAGACAAATTGTTTTAAATGTTTTGTATAGGTTAATTCATATGTGCAAGTAGTGTAATGGTTGTTGGCACCAAAAGAGGAGTTGGTGAACTGAATTCAAATTCCAGACTTGTATGTTGCATTCAATTTTGCACTAATGCACTTGGAAAAGCATGAATCCATCCCTTCTTACTTTCCCTAGATATGGGATAAATGTTAGGGTAGACTGGGCTCTCTAAACCTGGATGACAACAAGTCTAAGAGAAGGAAAAGCTCTGAATTTCAAATGAGTTACTCTTTCTTTAAACCAATAATTGTCTGGAAGCTTAATATTTATTCTACATCCATCATTTTTTTTGGTGTAATCTTTGTCATATATATATATATGTAATCTTTGTCTCATATATATATATATATATATATATATATATATATATATATATATAAAAAAAATACGTGGATTTACCAAATTACAAAATACATAAAAAAATTCTCACTTTAAATATTTAAAATTTAGCATTGCGATTTGCACGCTCCAACACCATTTAACCGTTAACAAATAGCTCATACTTAAAAACATCTTTCGGTTGGATAAACACATATAGATCGTCTCCCAGTTTTGATTCTGATGGAAAATAAAGCCTGATGATGAATTGCGCGAAGCATTCGAAAGTACTAGCAGAAATAAAAAATATACACCACATCCATTTTATTTATTTATGAGGATCTCATGATTCGGAGGATTATCAGTAGTATAATGCTTATATTTATGTCTACTAGCGAAGTGATTTCGCCAATAATCGCATTCATATTGCTGATTGATTCAAGGTATGATTGACTCTTTGTAATATATATATATATATATATATATATATAGAAATGCATATTTTTAGTACTTTCTAAAATTCTTCTCTCTTTTTTTGTCTGCATTAGTAATCCAATAAAAAACTCTATATCAGGAAATGCCCGAGTTTTCAAATATAGTTTCAACCAATGTAATGAAAGAAACAGTTTGTTAATCAACTTTTAAAAAATTATGTTATGAAGTTATTTTGATATTTTTGTTTGTTTCTATCTTTCTTTTATACTCTTTTAAATAATCATTGAGTTTCAATCAATATCACTCAATAAATATAAAATAACCATCTTTGTTTTTGTACTTAAAAGTTTGGCTGGTCTTCTGCATGTGTGTTGCAATATTTAATCTTATCGTTTTCAACTTTGATATTTTAATAAGGTGCATCAATACATCCATAGCCTGATGATAAAATAAATAAAAATAAACATTTTTGTATGATATATTTATTTTTCAACACAATCTTCTTTGTCAATTTACTTAATCCAGTGATGAATATCTGTAAGAGAAACTGAATATTATAGTGAAAAATAGTAATTTCCAATTTTCCCGCCTCTCAGTTCAATAATTAGTTATTATTGATGCAGAACTTTGTGAATATACTCAGCTTAGTTTTTATCTGATTTGTGAAGAAGAATTCTGTAAGAGAGGTTATCATTGATTGTTTATTTAATAAAAAAACACATACACTAAATACTTCACAAGGGTTACTTACTTGGAAGCAAAAGAAATCCTTTTTTTTAAAATTTTTTTTAAAAAACTTTTATTAAAATGTCAAAATAAAGGAGGCCTTTCCTTTTAATAATAATAAAATAAAAAGTTGTTTCATTCATTCTCCTGAGAATTTATACTATTGCCACATTTAGAAACTGATGATTGAGTTGTTCCTGTCACAGTTAATAAGTTAATTTATTATTCTTAAATATCTTGAACAATTAGCTGACTCTTCATAAAGCTTTTAAGGATCTTAGATTTTATTACATAGAAAAAAAAGACAATGTCAATATAAGGGGAAATTAAATGGATTATCACAAGTACTGTTTTATTCAATGTTGAAAAAAAAAGAAAAGAATTTAACTAAACAAAGTCCTTTATTGTAAATAGGATTAATATTATCATGATAATCAAAATTTCTGGTATTTTTTTTAATAACATGAAGTTTTTTATGACAATGAATTTAATAAAGGTAACAATTATAAGTTACGCTGTTGGTGGGTCTGGGAATATGCTGACTGCATCCTCTTGCAGAGGGGTAAGGATTCTCTTCTGGGTGGATACTTGTAGACTTGGATATAAATCCAACCAATATCCACAGTTCTTACTTGTGTAAACTAGACATATATTTACCCATTTATTACTTCATTGTTATTTTTGATCTTTAAGATTTCTAGTCAACAATAAACAACACAAAACAAGGATAGATATGTTATTAAATTAACTAACCTAACTTAACCAATTATAGCAATATAAATTGTTCCAGTTTTTATATATGTTATCAGACAGTTGTTACCTAAAAAGCCTGTTTCAAAGTGATCACAATAAGTGGCTTCTGCTCTCTGTGTGTGTACACCCTTGTGGAAATTAATTGAAACAACCACTTTAGTTTCCTTTCTTTCACCATATGGTCAGTTTTAGGGCTACTGGAGTGACAGGGTGTAATCAATTTCTATTTTTCCTCAGATTAGGTCATTTGCAGTGGTGTGAAGTAATATGAATCCATTTTTGGGGTGTATGATGAAATTTCTTTGGCCTTGAAAAATATTTCGTCATATGTGATTGCATCAGATTTTCATCATGCCCAGACACTATTGTCTCCACTGTTGATTAGTTGTCCTATGGCTATTGACTGTGATGGATGTTACTCCAAGGAAGCATACGAAAATTGTAACGCTGCATGAGCACACTGGCAAGCCTTAACAGTGAGTAAATCAAAGTACTATAGACTGGCTTGGAAACTCTCCTGATTTAAATCCAATCGAGAATCTGTGGTCAATCTGCAAGAAATGACTTCATGGAATGGCCATACAAAGTACTAACATGTGTACTGGAGCACTAACATATACTCACACACACACACACACACACACACACACACACACACACATATATATATGATGAAAAAAGCATTTATTTTACATAAATAATTAGTTTTCAACCTATGCTCTTTCTTTGTCAATGCACTTAACCCAACACTATTGAAACTTTGAAATTCAAGACATTTTATAAAAAACTGTTTATTTAAAATTTATTAAAAATTATCCATTCATAATGAAGTTCCAAATATTTTTATGACATAAAGTTGTTTATAACAATGAATTTAAGGCTGAGTTTTACATAGGAAGCTGCAAAAAAGGGTGTCTCACAAGGACAGATTTTCTCATGGTACCACTATTATTGTTTACTCCCTGAGCAATTTTATTGTTTTAAAAAGGTAATTTTTGAATTTTAGTAAAACCCAATTGACAACAAAAGAATTAAACACTATTTACTTTATTAGATTGTTTATTTACAAGAAAAATTTTATATTTGCAAGTTTATAAAAATATTTGAACCAACTACAATGCAATATTCATTATTTACCATATTAGAAAGAAATAACTATGAAAACAAAATTTTTGGTTTGCAAATTTATAAAAATGTCTGAGATCAAGAAAAAATGTTAAACACTATTAGACTGTTTATTTACAAGAATAGTATTAAATATTTTGTTGTCAATTCTTGAGAAAAAAGAGAAGGCTTACATCCAGTTTCATATGTTTGGGTTTGATCAAAATTCTAAATATAATGTTTTAAAACTAAAAATTGCTAAGGGAATATGCAGTAATAGTGGTGTCAAGGGAAAACCTTTTTTCTTTTTTTATTTGTGATTATACGTGTCAAATTTTTATGAGTTTAATAAGGTAATAATTAATTTATAATGCTACAAATTGTTTCAATTTTTATATCCTTGGCTTAATCTTAGATTGGTAAATTGTCCCCATTTTATATTTTTAATTTCGTGCATGTGCATTGTTTGTTTTTGATTTTGTCAATTGCACAGTATAGTAGGGTCAGTTGGGCACTGTCTGTGAAAAAAAAGAGCACCATGACGCAATTCACCCTGCCAGAAATTTGGAAATGGCAGGCTGTACTTCTTGGCATTCATGCCACAAGCTTCAATACGAATGTTTCAGAGTGTTTGGATGTCAATCTGAGGACAGTGCAGAGGATTCGGAAAGAGTTGGATGAGTCTAATGGTGATTAACAAAGGTGTTTGGAGTGATCATTAGTGATGGTGATGTTATGCCTCTATTCATCTTCCTACGGGGCCTCAGACTCAACACAGAGGCCTACATCAAGTGCCTTGAGAAGATAGTGCTGCTCTGTGTCAAGAGAGTGGCTGCTGGAAGACCCTATATCTGGCAACAGGACTCTGCATCATGTCACAAAAGCAGGAGAAGCCAGTCATGGCTGTCAGCCAATTTCTGCAACCGCATTACCTCTTACATCTGGCCAACTAATTCCCCAGCCTGCAAGCTCCTTGATTATTATGTGTGGGGTGCAGTTGAGCGAGAGACCAACAAACCTTCTTGTAACACCAATGATGAACTGAAAGCAAGGATTATGGCAGCATTCACCAACTTAAACAAGGAGACTGTCCAGAAGAGTTGTAGGAGATTCCGAAGTCATCTGGAACCCGAGATTGAAGCTAATGCCGATTTTATTGAACAAATTTACACTTTAGTATTTCAAGATATTTTTGTGTCATTTTGGTAAATATATCTGTTAAAATGTCAGTGCTATTTTCACTTTGGCTTAATTTAGATAACAATTTATCCATCACACCCTGTGTATATGTATATATATATATTTCAGATCTTATTACCCAGAAAATATATGTTTTTTTAAATTTAAATTTCAGAAATTTCTTTACTTAAACTGAATCATGGATGTTGAAGTTCTGACTGAAGTACCTGAATCCTTGAAGAGGCTTGTCCGCCTCATTGCTCGTGGATTTTACAGCATGGAGCATGCAATTATCTTGGATATTCTTGTTCGGCACCCTTGTATGAAAGAGGATGATATGCTTGACTTGCTGAAATTTGAGCGCAAACAAATGCGTTCAATGTTGAACACACTGAAGAGTGACAAATTCATCAAGATGCGAATGCGTGTTGAAACAGATGCAGAGGGTCACACTACACGACATAACTATTACTTTATAAACTATAAGGTTTTTGTTAACGTAGTCAAGTACAAACTGGACCATGTCCGGCGTAAAATTGAAACGGCTGAACGACAGAGCACAAGCCGTTCATCATTCAAGTGTCCAAACTGCTTTAAGACATACACTGATCTTGAAGCTGGACAATTGCTCGATCCTTTTACTGGGGAATTGAGGTGCATGATTTGCCAGGTTGAGGTGGAAGAGGATGAGAGTGCCATGCCCAAGAAGGATGCAAGGACATTGTTGGCAAGATTCAATGAACAAATTCAACCAATCTATGACTTGCTCAAAGACTGTGAAGACGTGAGACTTGCTCCAGAAATTCTAGAACCTGAACCAGTTGATTTGAAATTAATTGGACAAAAGTAAGTATTGTTATTTATTTTTATTTCTTTGTGAATATTGTGTATATATATATATATATATATATATATATATATATATATATATGTAAGTGTGTGTGTGTATGAGAGAGTGAGTGCATAATTGCTGATACCACTGACAAGTGAACAGACGGGTCTATCTATAAAACTCTGGAGTCAGGATGCTGAAGGTAATATCAAACAGCTAAGTGACAAACCTTTTACTTATATTAATTATATATATATATATATATATATATATATATATATATATATATATATATATATATATATAAAATAATAATAATAATAATAATAATAATAATAATAATTATTATTTAAAAATATGTATTCATTGCGACACAGAAATTAACATGTTTCGAAACCAAAACTTAAAATTTGAAGTTCAGTTTCATTTTCAAGCGATAAATAAAACTGAACTTCAAACGTTAAGTTCAATTTAAGATTTAGGTTCTGGTTTCTGGTTGTGGTAATTTTCTGTGTTGCGATGAATACATATTTTTCAGAATATATATATATATATATATATATATTGGGCACTTCAAGGTGGTGTAATGGTTAGCAACCTTGTCTCGCTAGAACAATTACAACTGAGTAGTGAGTTCAATCCTCACTGGGTGCCCCTTACTTTCGGCTTTGTGCCACATCTAAGCTATGCTTGGGAAATCACTAATATAAAGATATATATATTTAAATAATATATATATTATAATTATTATTTAAAAATATGTATTCATTGCGACACAGAAATTATCATGTTTCGAAACCAAAACTTAAATCTTAAATTGAACTTAAAGTTTGAAGTTCAGTTTCATTTTCAAGTGATGCTGAATAACTCTTAGTTATTGACAAATGAAACTGCACTTCAAATTAGCAGTGACAGGATAAAATTTTTGCTTTGCAAGCAAAATCACCTCCAGTATGTCAAAGGTTAGGGTTAGGAGGGCATAGCCACTTGTCTGTATCCCTTTTGTGTGTGAAAATTATTTCTACTTTGTGAACTTTTTACTTTATTTACTGTTTTTGTTAGAAACAAAGGAAAGAGTACTGTCACTATCATGTAATATCAGTCCTCCTATATGGCAGTGAATGCTGACTAATCTCTTCACTGATGAAGAAGAGACTTGAACCAACAGAAATATGCTTCTATAGAAGGATGCTGAGAATACCATAGACTGAACATGTGAGCAATGGCAAAGTTTTAGAGAAACTGGAATTGAAAAGGGCAATTATACTTAACATCAGGAAGAGAAAGTTGAAATTTCCAGGACACATAACGAGGAAAAAGGAATTGGAAAATCTGATACTCACAAGACAGATTGAAAACAAGAGGGACAGAGAAAAACAATGTATAACCTACTTAGCAAGCAATGCTAGCGGAGCAAGGTTTAGGAGAGATAGCAAAAAGACAAAATTTATTAAGAGCTGCAAAGGACAGGAAATCATAGAGAGCCATGATTGCCAATGTCCTGGAGGGACACAGCACATAGAAGGAGATAGTTGCTTTGATTTTGACTTGTATTAAATAGATATTGTTTGTCTTATATTATTTTGCAATGTTCTTTTTTTTTCTTCCTTTTATTATTGTTTGAGAATTTTTTCAATTTTGCTTAACCATGCCTGCTTCTTCTACACCCTTACAACAGCCCTTACATATATTTTAGAAGAAAGAACATGTCTCTAGCTTTTCAGTCAATTATTTTTGATTGTTCATGTTATGATGTTGATTTGGGGTTAGTAGAGACAAACGCCAAATAACACGTAACAATAAAAAGGGTTTTAATAGGTTGGTAAAAAGGTACAGAAATCGCCCGAGTAGTCAATAACTAGCTCAGCCAAGAACTTCTCTGTCTCCCTGTCTCTCTCATGTCAACTGACATGCCACTATTTAAAGTCTTTGTTCACAGACGCAGACAAGTTCATCTTCAAGAGGGGTGGTAGGTTTCCGACACAACAGTTCACATTATCGTTGATGAAGTTTCTGTTTAATAATACTTTCATTGATACATTCTCTTGCTTCCGTCAGCTTTCATCTTTGCTTGTATCTGCTAGTAGCTTATTATATGTGCTGCATTTTCTACACTGAAGATTAATGAAAAAAATTATTTAAAATCTTGCTTTAAAAGTTTTTGCAAACCATCAGAAACACTAGCCTTGAACTGTCACAAATGAATCTTCAACACAAACCTCAATGTGTATATATGTATATAATTGTGTATTTGGGCAGCAATCCCTGTTTTATATAATCCATACATCCCCCTTTGATAATCCATACATTCAGTTACAAGTAAAAATAAAATCATCCTTGATCATGGCTAAAAGCCCTCTGACATACAGAACATTTGAACAATTTCTACTTCATTTATGTTCAGAAAAGAAGAAAATTATAAGAACACAAGAAGAATTAAATAAAAACTTAACCGCAGTACCTTGTCAGTTGTTTTTAATGAAACTGATATATATATATATATATATGAAACTGATATATATATATATATATACTTGTAACCTTATAGTTAAAAATAATAATTCACCTCCTACAACAAAATTAAATAGAGCAAATATTATTTACGAATTCAAATGTCCATTAAGGAATTGTATTCCTCAAGAATCAACTTTCGTAAATAATTATATAGGCCACACTACAAATCGTTTAACACGCAGATTAACCCTACACCTTTCTGACAATAGCTCAATTAGATCTCATTTAAATATTCATGGAGACCTACCGGGCACTATTCGGAATATACTTGTCGACAACACTAATATAATAGCATCATCCACTTGCAAAAAAAGGCTAAAAATAATGGAAGCCTTACTTATAAAATTAAACAAACCAACCCTTAATAATATTAACTTTGAACATGGACATAATATCTTGACCGTGTTTTGAAACAAAAAAAAAATGAATCACTTTATAAAACACACACAAACTATTTCTAATTCTAACAGTTGAAATACAATCCTTGATAATGGCTAAAAGTATAGCCGAAAGCGCTCGGAAAAGAACATTCGGACAATTTTTATATAATTTATCCTCTGAAAAGAAAAACTTTATTAGATCGCACGAGAAATTATATAAAAAACTAAATAAAAGCACCTTGTCAGTCGTTTTTAATGAAATGTGCTTGAAAGAAGGATTGCTGCCTAAATACACAAATATATATATATATATACACACACACACAGAGTCTGCCAAAAAATGTATACACACTTCAGAAAAGAAAGGACTTGGATAGATATTGTAATACTAAATTTATTCAGATATCATGAGATTAATTAAGTTATCTTTGGATTTTAAAATCACAAGAGATGCTCAAAATAGTGGTCTCTAGCATCCTGACATTATGGCGAACTACTGGGATTGCTGCACATGCATTTTCAATTTCTTGTCTAAGGGCTGCCAATATAGTTGGTTTTCTGCGATGCACAACCTTATTATGCCTTGTGCCTCGCTCTGTCTTTTTTACAAATACTTTTTTACAAATAATTGCTCCGAGGAGCTGCTTTCACTGGTTCCTAGGCCCCATGAATTTAAACGTCCTACGAGGCTGGCATCCCGTTCCCACCCCTTCACCGTTGAAACTGTTAGATGTAGACATCTCTTCTACTCCAATAGCTTCATGTCTCGCACATCTCGCCTGTGGAACTCCCTACCTTATTCCTGTTTCCCTGACAAATACAATCTCCAACTATTTAAGTGTAATGTCAATCGACATCTCCAGTTGCCTTGATCTATCCACCTCCCTTCTCCACATCCTTTCACCTTTCATTCCTATCTGCTCTCGCTCCAAATCTTCTGTAACCCCCCTGCCTTGATCGATCCACTATCTTTCTCCACATCCTCTCCTTTACCACTCCTATCTGCTCTTCCTCCAAACCTTCTGTAACCCCTTGCTTGCTAGTGG
>OZ038486.1:35193277-35358277 GCA_964036315.1 Acanthosepion esculentum | reverse complement strand
TAAAAAATTAAAAACTGCTAACTTCATTGTCAAAAATAATAATTCACCTGCAAGATCCAAGTTACAGCGAACTAATATTATTTATGAATTCACATGTCCCTTAAGGAACTGTGTTCCTGACTAATCCAAATTTGTAAATAATTATCTTGAATATACTACAATATACTTAACAAGAAGACCCACGTTACATCCCTCTGACCATAGCTCAATTGGATCTCATTTAAATACACATGGAAACCTACCAAACTCTATCTGTATCATACTACTTGCTGATAATAGAAATATAATAGCCTTATCCACATGTAAAAAAAGCCTAAAAATAATGGAAGCATTATTAATAAAAAGTAAAAGCCAGCACTCAGTAATATCAACTATAAACATGGCCACAATGTGTTGACTGCATTTGAAAAATAAAACATTCCTATACCTTATATAATTTATGTCCTGAAAAGAAAAAAATTTTAAGAACACATCAAAAATTATATAAAAAATTTAACTAAAGCATCCTGTCAGTCGTTTTTAACAAAACTTGTATAAAAGAGGGATTGCTGCCCAAATGCACAACTATTAGTTGAATATTATTAATATTTTTATTAAATATTCTTTACCAAATTCTAGATGTTTTATATTGTGAGAAAAATGAAATTTATTGAAATTGTTTTTAGTTTTGTTTTTTAAAACTGATTAAACAGGAAAAATAATTTCTGTTCTATCTGCTACATACTAACTGAAAATGAAAATGTTAAAATTTTTTAATGTAATGTTGCTTTTTTATTTTGGGGGCGATTATTTAATTGAATCAAGCTGCTCTATTCCAATTGTATCCCAATTAACAAAGATTTACTTTACATGTCATAATTTTGCTGTGTTTGTTTTCCATATACAGGTCTCTTGCTAACAAATCCGCATCTGAACGAAGTGGAGCGTGGAGTGGGGAAGCCACAAGGAATATCAACTTTGGTTATGAGGAAAATACAGTGACTGTCACCATTGATGATGAGTCTAACACAAAAGAGACAAAGCCAGTGAAAGAACAACCTGTTTGGATGAGGGAGAGTACAGTAGATAAAAAAAGCAATTCTGGTTTTGACAAGGTGAGAAGCATGTTCCATTTTTGTTTTTTGTTAGAAAACACACTGCAGATATATTTTGGATTGGTCTGCTATTATTTAAGTTTTCAGGATTTGCTCTTACTCTCTGGAATTGGATATAATCCTTTGTCTTTTCTTTATGCTTGTATTTACTTAGCATTGCTAAACGGTTCATTAAGATATCAGTAAAACGGAAAATTATATCTTCATAACACATAACATTTTCTTTTAATGTAAATAAATGTTTTTTTTTAAATGCCATCTCTCTTCAGAACATAGGCAATCATGGCTCTCCACAGATGCCCCTTATTTATTATCCACAAATTGACATGTCTTCTTGGGAAAGATGGAATGGTTTTCAGTTGTCCTATTCAGAGTTTTGAATTTTATCAGTCTTATACTGGTTGCCAGTTAAGGGTAGAGAGCCCCATATACCTTTCTATTTAACTCATAGCTGTAGCCACTCACTTTAAACTCTAAAACAAATGCCTTGCTGCTTATGCTTTCCAGCGTGTTTGAAATCCTTTTGTAGTTTCTGTTTTTAAGAATACTGGTGAACCATCTGATCCTTTGAACTAGTGACCTATTAGTCTTCTACCTTTTTTTGGCAAACTACTGGAAGCTCTAATCAACTCTGAATTTGTTAAGCATCTCATCTCACTGGGACTTCTTTCAGACAAACAATATGGCTCTACGTTTAACAGATATTACTGTAGGTGTTTGTTAAGCTTTAGATATGAACGGCAAAGCTCAGGCTGTGGCTTTAGATATCTTGAAGTCATTTGACAGGGTTTGGAATGCTGGTCTTCATCACAGGCTAAAGGGCTATCGTGTCTCCACTGGTCTGGCAGAGTGAGGGTAGAAAAGAATAGTTGAAAAATTGGTTTTAATACCTTCTTTTGCCCATTTCCTTCAATTTTGTTTCTGGATGTCTTTTAAAACCTATTGATTGATTTTCTATTTGATTTAACCGTTAGCACTCTGCATTATTAATATTATTTCCCTTTTCACTGCATTCTTATTCAAGGCAGTATCCTTATTTATTTTACAGTATCCTTATTGTTAATTTCACTCAAAGTTGTTTTCTGTTGCCATAGAAGAATATGACAACACAACTATGAAATTCAAACACAATATTGTTCAGGGATCAGAGTCACCTTCAATGACAGGATAAACTTTTTGTACAGCAAATGAAGTCACAGAGTGATAAAGGCTAAGATCTGAGATCTTATACTTTTCAACACTTTTTCACTGCCACAAAACCTAAAAGTTTCAGAGCTTGACAAAGATTGCTTTTTTTTTTTCTTCATACCTTCTCTCTGGGAATGGGACACAGATTGCCACAGTGAAATCCTTTATTTGCTCTTATTTCACCTATAGATCTGGTGCTGTCCTGCATCTTCAACAAAATCCTTCAGTCTTGGTGGTGCCTGCCAAATATTTTCTGCAATTTTCAGCAGAGTTTTATCTTTTGTAAATTCTGAAATCATTAAGCATTTCTCTTTGTCCATCAAATCCACTTTATGACCCATTTTAAAACTTCAAACTTGCAACATGGCTGTTTATTTAAGACGTTGAAATTCGGGGTATTTCATACGAATGGCAGCTGCTTGATTTCATCTGTGTAAAATAAATTGACTTTCGTCCTAAATGTGCAGAGAGATTTTCCTATTATTCATCAAATAAACCTTTAGATTCCAGTAATTATTTACGCCTATTGCTATTTCCATGGCAAATGTTCAGATAAGTTACATTCTTTAGTTTCACCAGTTTCTTCTCCAGAACTGTTACTGTGTGGAACAGACTCACAAGAGGATACTTTTCTAATCGTTACAATCTTGACCTCTTCAAATCTAGGGCCAACCATTATTTATCTTACATATTCTAATAATCTGCAGATACTTCTTTATGGCCATACATAAACCATATTCAGTCACCCTTTACCTTGAGTGTCTCTTGAGCCTTGTATTGAGTGAACATTTTTGTAAAAAAAATATATGTATTTTGATAAAACATGATGGAGCTAATAATATGCAATGCAGTGTAGATTGTGCATTTGATAGAGGCAATAAAATGGAACAGCTAAGATGACACAATGATGAGTTTGAATTTACAGATTATTCAATATGCATTGTTATGAAAATTTAAAATTTTTTTTTAGGACCCTCAACTTGTAAATTTCTTATTTCTATCTCAACTTGATGTATTCTGTGACTTCATCATCTCAGCATTTCTCTTTCTCTGCTTGGGAGATTGGAGGTTTTGAGGAGCATGGAACCACTTCTTAATTACTGTTGTTCCCAGGTCCACCTTCACCTGGGGTGGTAGCATCTGTTTGGGTCCCAGCTATGAGCAAATAGTGAACCTCCCAAACAAAAACAAAACACTATGAAAGTATAAAAATACATTTTTTATACTAAAGATACCAGCAATACATTTTCTATAAAAAGAATTACCAACAGTATCTATTATATATATAGTAAAATTAATACATTATTATCGCAAAATGACCAACAATATGTTTTATCTGTAGTTGAAGGCATACAATTGCATTCAAAATATTTAAATTTCGGCATTAAATAACCCATAGGGATTGATATGCCACGAAACAAAATCAACCAAACAACAACTTTCTCTGATGTTATTGCACATCCAATCATTTATTTTCAGTGTTCATCACACTTTTTCAGAATTTTACTCTGTGTGTCATGAGACATAAATGGTTGCTCATTTAGGTGTTGAGGCATTATACAAGAACGCATAATGATTATCAGCATGTAAAATAGAATCAACAAAGTAAGTAACTGATTTCAGATTCACTTCCTATTAATACTCTTGCAGAAGGTGTGAATTGTCAGATCAAGCATGAAACAGACTGTCACCACTTGACTGTTGACCTCAGTGTCTGCTTTTATATTTACTCATGCTCCCTCTGATATTGTGCCCTTTTACCCACAAATATAGTTTACCTTAAAACTATATTTTTACCATATATATATATATATATATATATATATATATATATTATAATAGTTTAAAAAAAAATATGATTCCTATCTTGTGGTTTATAAACACGCGCAAACCACAAGATAGCTTATTCCCAAATTCTCGCTTGATGATGAAGCGAGACCAGACACCTTAATTCAACTTAATTTCAAAAATTATATTAAGGATCTCGGCTTTCGCTTTTGAAACATGAGAACTCTTATGTAGCGATGGAATCATATTTTTAAAAAAAATATTATAATATAAGCTCTACTTCTGTATGGAGCACTGTCTTTTTAAAAATAAAAGCAAAAATACTAAGGAACTCCGGATTATTTACCTAACGTATTCTTTCCTATTTTTCTGCATAGCTGCACACACACATATATATATATATATATTTAGTTGTGTTGATGTGAGTTTGTGACCCTGGGTTTCACACACTTTGCAATCGCCAAAGGGCGTGAAACCCAGAGTCACAAACTCACATCAATGCAACTAAATATATTAGCTGTATCACTGTGAGCACTTTCCAATATAATATATAAATAAGATATATAAAAATTGTGCATATATATATATAATATATATATATATATATATAAGGTGCGATGGATAAATTGTCATTTTAACAGGTATATTTACCAAAATTACACAAAAATATCTTGAAATACTATAGAGTAAATTCATTCAATAAAATCACCATTGCCTTCCACCACAGCCTCAAGATGACTTCGTAATCTCCTGTAACTCATCTGGATGTTCTCCTTGTTGGTGAATGCTGCCATAATCCTTGCCTTCAGTTCATCTTTGGTGTTACAAGGAGTTTTGTTGGTCTCTTGCTCAACTGCGCCCCACACATACAATAATCAAGGGGGTTGCAGTCTGGGGTGTTAGGTGGCCAGATGTAAGGAGTGATGTGATTGTAGAAGTTGTCTGAAATCGATGACCGGTTTTTCCTGCTTGTGTGGCATGGTGCAGAGTCCTGTTGCCAGACATAGTCTTCCAGAAGCCACCCTCTTGACCCAGGCAGCACTACCTCCTCAAAGCACTTGATGTAGGCCTCCGTGTTGATTCTCAGGTCCTGTGGGAAGATAAATGGAGGCATAACGTCACCATCACTCCAAACACTCTGATGTTGACTGTATATGTCATTCAACTCTTTCTGTATCCTCTGCGCTGTCCTCAGATTGACATCCAAACACTCTGAATTGTTTGTATTGGAGCTTCTGATGCAAATGCCAAGCAGTACAGCATGCCATTTCGAAATTTCTGTCGGAGTAAATTGCGTCATGGTGCTCTTTTTTCTCACAGACAGTGCCCAACTGATCCTACTATGCAGTGGAATTGGCAAAATCAAAAACAAACAATGCATATAAGTGAAATTAAAAATATAAAATGGCAACAATTTACCCATCGCACCCTGTATATACTTGGAATTATTAAATTTACAAAAACAAAACCAAAATAAAAATACAACCTATATCAACCACTCCCAAGCAAAAGAAAAAATAATAATAACAAACCTACAAGAAACATATCTAAACTTGAAAGGACACAAAGTGCTCCACAACCTAGACTGAGAATTCAATAACCAAACCAACCTCCTGGTCAGAGGGAATAGAACTCAAGAATATTCAAAAGGTATTACTTTGTCATGACTAAAGATTTTACACCATGAAGTGATCCTCAGACAGTTCAAAGCACTTGTATATATAAAATTCATAATTCTTATTTTACTAGTAAAGCAGAAAATATATTTGACTTTTGATCATTTTTTTCAGCTTGATACGTTCTTCCAACCAAGCACTTCCAAAGCAGATATCACTGCAGACAAAATTGAATCCAGTGATGACATTATGCGCACATTGTTAGTGCATGAGAAGAAATCAGTGGCTGCTACACCAGCTGCCAGTGCACTAGCTGGAAGTGACAAAGGGTCTTCAAGTGATTCAGATGAAGAGATGGCCAAGCCGTCCACATCATCAATGGGTAAGTACCTGATTCTTTTTGTGCTGATCTGGCAAATCAGACGTCATGTGTTGCTTGTGACCTTAACAGAGATTTTTGAATTATTTGAGGTGACCCATAGATACAAGATGAATTATAGATACAATCCCTAAATTATCTGCAGTGTATTCTTTTATTCTTTTTTTTTTCTAATGCTAAATACTATTGAATCTTCATAGTGTTTCGATAGTATATTTGACTTGACCAAAGAGGGTCATGGATTGCATGTTCAAAGTATGTGTTTGTCATATCTAGTAAAATGATGTGAGAGAATAATGGCACTGTCAGATCATCGTCAAATAAACACTTCCTTCCAACTGGCTTCATACAATTAAAACTATAAGTTGCTGTGTCTCATTTTTAGAGATTTATCTCCTTGTCATTGAGAGTAGAATGGCAATTCTCCATGATATGGAAAATGGAAAAAAACATGGAAATAAAGTAGAAAACAGAAAACATGGAAAACAGGATTTTTGTTACTAAAAAATAAAATCTGAATAAAAAAAAAAAATAAAAAAAGAGAGTGAGAGAAAGGGAAAAAAAGTTATCATGAAAATTGGAGCCTTTTTTAATTCTAAATTTACTATATTATCAACATAAATGTAGTTTGTACTTTGTTGTAGGCCTGCCATATCCTCTGTCATTGCTTCAAAACTTTGTATAGTTTGATGGTAAAACATAAAATTCCCGAGCTGGAACTTGACAGAATCATTATTTTGTATAAATTTGCAATACATAGCAAAGCCAGTCAATTATGCACAAGCACTACGACCTATATTGCTGCAACATGTTAGTCTATAAATAACATAGAGTATTTTCCACTACTGATCCCAGTACTGCACAATCGCTCTACCTTAATTCATGATATTAACCTGGTCAAACCAATCACCGTGGGGCAAATACCCATGTGCGATATCAGCATATGTTTGGCACACGCTGCCAAGGGTAGTAAAAATAAAAGTTATTTGTTTCATAGTTAAATAAGTTTTTTAAATGCTGGTTTGATTAACTTTCGCAATGAGTAAATGAAAAACTATCAAACTTGGTGGCTGCACACTTTCAACAAAATGCAGAGCTGAAGAGCCAGCTTTCTGTGATGATTTTTATCATGATGGCGATAAATTTTTTGGCAGTTTTTGTCAACACACCATAGATTGGATTCGAAGGGACACGCTTGTGGATCATCAGAAATCGCTGAAGCACAAAAAAAAAAAATAAAGCTGTCTATATAAGTAGGCTATATGTTTGTATATTTTACTGTTTATACACAAGACTGTTTTTCACATGTTTTTATGATTTTGAAACAAAAATGGAAAATTGAAATTTACCATCATGGAAGAACATGGAATTTGACATTTTAGAACATGGAGAACTTGTTACTCTAATTAAGAGTGACATTCCACTGCTAAGCAACTGTAAGATTTGTACATGCCCCCATCTTTATTACCTCCCCCACATTCCAAAGGTGGGATATTCATTTATTTCAAGTGGTAATGATCTATGCAAGGCAGGGACTTCAACTCCCCTGAGGTATTTACTATATCCAGATAAAGAGGTAACATGTCACTAATCATGAGACCAAATAACTACATGTCATGAATCACTCGTCCAAGTGATTAGACATCATGTGCTGATTTACACTGGGCCAGAATATATATATATATATATATATATATATATATATATATATATATTATAAATTAACTGATTTAAAATATGTTTTTTTTTGCTACACAGTAATAACCATGTTTCAGAAATGGAAGCTAAAAGCTTCAAATTTAATTTTGTAATTAAATTAAAAACATTAGTTCCATTTCATCCTCAAGTGAATTTTGGAGTAACTTATTTTTTAAATTTACTGAGTTTTAAAGGCACAGAAAAAATTCATAATTCACTGTTTCCAAGGATACAGAGAAATCCAATCATTCAGACAAGGGGTGGTAGCTTGTTCATTTTTATTAACTTTTGTTGTATCAGTTATTAGTTACGTTCAAAAAAGGGGTTATGTTTAGGTAGGGTAGGGATGTATTTTTCAACAAATTCTGACATCCGTTAAATGCATGTTGTCTGGGGTTTTTAAAAAAATTTTATTGTTAACGGCAAAAAATTCTTACGGCATTTTTTTCTATTTGTATACTTAAAGATTTTTAGGGGATGTTTAGGTTAGAATATGTTTTATTTAACTACAATTTTAAAATATTTTCACTTTTAATTTTTGAATAGACTATATTTCTTTTTAAAACAAGTAAATGTACTAGAATTACTTACAGTATATAAAATTATTTTTTCATATCAAGTTTAAGTATGTATATTACCAGGTCACATTTTTTAAATTTTATATTTTAAATTTTTATTTTTAAATATTATTTAAGGAAAATTTTTGACAATGACGGCAAAAAATAGCTAATTCATTTCTCTGATTCAGTAAACTTTTATTTTTTATAAACTTAGTAATATATAGTTTCTCATGTATGTACAAAGGACATGGGTCATTTAATGGCCTACATATTCTAACTTTTCTTATTAATTTCATTTTACTGTAGGTGTTTTATTGGATTCTTTTAAGTGCTAGAAGTACTTTGAGAGAGATGTTTAGGTTAGAATTCGTTTTATTTAACTACAATTTTAAAATATTTTCACTCTTAATTTTAATAGACTATATTTCTTTTTAAAACAAGTAAATGTAATAGAATTACTTACACTATATAAAATTATTTTTTCATATCAAATATAAGTATGTATATTACCAGGTCGCACTTTTTAATTTTATTTTTAAATATTATTTCAGGAAAATTTTTGATAATGATGGCAAAAAATAGCTAATTCATTTCTCTGATTCAGTAAATTTTAATTTTTTATAAACTTAGTAAGATATATTTTTTCATGTATGCACAAAGGACATGGGTCATTTAATGACCTACATATTCTAGCTTTTCTTATTAACTTCCATTTTACTGTATGTGTTTTATTGAATTCTTTTAGAAGTGCCAGAAGTACTTTGAGAGAGATGTTTGATTTCTATATTTATTTATCTTAAATGAACTTTGATGTTGGTTGAACTGTTTTTTGAACTCATGGCTTGTGCAACCTATATATATTTTTATGTTTTCAGTATTTTCAATAGAAGAGATATTGCATTGGTATACTAATGATTCCGTGCAACATTTATTTTTTAGAGGACAATTGTGAGGGTTTCTACAGTTACATAATTTTTGTTTATCTTTATCTGTTTTTATTTTTATTTTTCCATTGTCTAAATTTTTTTGGTTCTGGTATAAGTGTTTATTTAAGATATTAGCATTATGTTTCTTAATAATTTTTTCGAAGTTGTCAGTACAACTGTAACTTAATTTTAGTGTATTTTTATTGAAAATAGTACTTAGTTTACTATTACTATGAAAATGCTTGACTATTAATGCGAGGAATTGTCCTAATTTGTTCTTTAACCATTTGGTTGTATGGGGGCGTATACCAAATTATTTTTCTACTTCTGTTTTTTTTTATGCATTCCATTTTCATTTTTTATATAAGTTAGTTTTGGGTTTTTGTAGCCACTATCTTTTAGAGCTTTATTATAGAAATTAATATGTTCCTTGAAAATCTTGTCATTTGCTGAATTTGTACTTATTCTTTTTCTGATAGATAAAGGTATATGCTTAATTATAGATGGGGGTGGTTTGATTTAGGGTTTATATATAAAGGATTGGTATTGGGTTTTTTATAAGGTGTGTATGTATTTTTCTTTAAATCTAATGTTATATCAAGGAAGTTAACTTTTTTTAATTTAGTGCTAACTGTAATTTTTAAGTTCATACTTTTAAATTCTTTATATAATACCTTTCTAATTTTATCTATTTTAAAGTTAGTAGAGTTTCTAATAACCATAAGACCATCGTCTCTGTATAAACCAATGTCAGTTATATTAATATCATGGTGCGCTGTAAGATTGCATAATATAAAAATATATATAAAGCAACCAGTGTACATACAAGAAGGTAATTGTTTGTCTCTGCTTGAATGGGGTCAGATGATTTTAAATGAGGAAACCTTGATTGACCTCTCTTTCTCTTTTCATTGTATGTCTGGATAAAGTGAGGGTTCTCAGCTATAGAAGAGTGAGTCATATATTTTTCTAGTTCTTGTTCAGGAGGAAACAAATAATGGAGTTTTGAAAACCTGATCCCAAATATAGGAATGGTAGGATGCATCCAGTTCAAAGTTTCGTTCAGTGGAGAACAATCCAAAGAACATAAATACATGTATTGGATGTGATGTGATTGTAAAGGAAAGCAAATGTCCCTTCACAGCAAGGTTTGACATTCCAAAATGCAACAAAACAAAATAAATGGCTGAAATGCGATTACAAAAAAAAAGTTAGCAGTGACAAAGAAATCAGTCTGAATGAAACAAAATACCATTTATTTTTATACTTTTAACCGTTAGACCACTACTTGACTACTTTTAATCACCAGGCCACTACTTGACTACTTTTAACTGTTAGGCCACTACTTGAGAGCTAACCTGCAATTATTAATTATAGTATTTGTTATTTATTGTTACAGAAAGATTTTTTTTATTTTATCCTTCTCACAGTAATTCCGAGATATTGAGATTTAGGTGTATCTGTTTTTTGCTTAGAATATTTATCTTGAATTGTCTCATTTTTATACTGTCGCACATGTTTGTACATGGAGAAAATACTGTACTTGTTTTCTTTGTGCAATAGAAAGTGAAATAGCTTACAAGGAGTTACATCCTCAAACCCAGAAACAATCTATACAGTTATTTTTATTTATTTAATTCTTTGGACAGAATATACACACACTGTATCTTTAGAAAGCTAAGGTTTGATTGATCATGATGTACGGTTGTAAGCTTAGTGAATAGGAATACTGCCTAGCACTTGCCTATATTCATACAGGAAGTAGACAGGTTGATGTTCCCATGGATGTTATGTATTGCAAACTATGATCAGTCAAATTGTTTCCAGGCATCTCTTGATATGAACAGTCTATGAGTGGTCATCATCTGGTGCTTCACATGCTACTGACCATAATGTACATTTGGTCATATACGACTACAATCTTGAGCTTGACTAGCATTTACTGTGCACCCGCAGGAAAAACATTTATTTATCACCTACTCCTTAAGAAAATCTTTTCAAAATGAAACAATTAAATTTCCTAAACAATAATGACAAAATTAATATCATGTTCAAATAAAAACAGAGAAAAATAATAAAATGACAATATTTATGAAATTTGTAGAAGTAGGTTGGAATTGATTGGTTTCAAGAAACAGAACTGATAGGCCGGAATGGGCTTCAGGAAAAAAGAACTGATTGGCTGGAATTAATTGGCTTCAAGAAAAGGAACTGATAGGCTGGAATTAATTGGCTTCAGGAAAAAAAGAACTGATTTGCTGGAATTAATTGGCTTCAGGAAAAAGAACTGATTGACAGGTTTACAGCAAAGAAATGTAATAATTTAAATATTGATAATTCATATATGTTTATAGGTTACATCAAATTTAATTAAATTCTTTTGTTAAAAAATAAGTTACTTAGTAAGCAGGTGATAAATTTCTCTTGCTTTTCCTAAGTGTACCTGAGAAAAGGTAGTCAGGCATTGACATTCTCCAGACATCTCTGAGACTTGCTAGGAGGACAAGAGTATCCTGTCAGACAATATGCCATTGGCATCACCATCATAGACTACATAGAAATTGGCTGTTGTCTATGACAACCGTAATGGACAGACATTACCAAGCACTTCTGCTGTAGGCTTGAGCCCATCAGAAGTTGCTTTTGCAACAACGGTCAAGTGTAATTTACTGATAATTTTAGAATTACTCTGTATCAAAACAATGGTTATTAATATGTATGGAGATGCAAAGGTGAGTGTTGTGGCACAGTTAACATGGTCCAAAAGCATTGAGATACAAATGGCAGCATATCATTCTGAGGAGGATTAATCAATAACACAAAAATGAACCTGGTAAATGTTGATGAAACCAAAGAAGTCTTGTTTGTGGGATAATATCACCTCACATTTACCATTCTTCAGTGGTGCAATTATTGGCTGAACTTCATTTTCATGGATAATAATACAACTTGTGATTGTTCTTGCATTGTTCCACATACCTCCAAGAGGTTGGTGTTCCACACATGACTATATCACTAGATTTCAATTCAACAGCTCTTTTAGAGCCTGTTAAAATTGTTTTTGCTTAGGATCCTCCAATGCATCAACTAAGAAAAGTGTGTTGCTGTGGTTGAGGAGGGAAATGCCAAACTATAAAATAATTTCCTCTTTCTAGTGGGAAATATGCAGCAGTAAAATTATACCCACAATGATCCTGATTATCCCAAACTAATTGTTATAGTTTTGTTGTTTACTGTTTCAGAAAACAAATTGTAAAAATTATATTTGTCAAGAACTTCTGTATTTGAAAAAAAAGAAGAAGTTTAAAATGAATAAATTGAACTTTTATCAGATAAGGGAATTTATTACCTTTTTCTTCTGTTCACATTTCTAATTTTTCTTTTTAGTAAATTTAAAAAAGAAAAAATTAATTCAGGTTTAATGATTTTACTTCTGTAACATTTTGTCAAAATTATCTTTCAGGCATAACAAGATGATTTTTCTTTTTAGGAAGTTTCTTTGAAATTTTTGCAGTAGTAAATATAAAACATAACCAATATGTAAAACTTCTGTCTTTTGGAAATCATTAATAATTTATGAGTAGAAGATTAGGTTGAAATTTGATGGTAATTATATTTTAAATGTATTTGATGAGAACATTAATTCAAATACATATATATTAAAATGAAAAATGCTGAATTTTTTTTTCTTGATATAAAAAAATGCTATTTTTTAAAATCAGAGTTTAATGTGATCAAGGGGGAAACATTTCAAAATGAAAAATCAAAAGATTTCATTGTAATAAATGTATTCCATCTGAATTTTAACAATCCAAATAACCACTAAGAATTGTTTATTATTGTTTTGGCCATATTTTAATTGAAGTAAAATTACTAAGTCATTGATATTTGTTAGTTTTCCTTCAAGATTTTCTGTACCTTTCTACTATTGTCCTTAGTATCAAGAACCATCTCTTTGAAAGCTTAGTATTTTTGGTCTATTTCTTGTTATCTTGACAAGTTGGCATTGGTAAAATACCTTCATGCAATTTCTGAAGTCTCATATATTGCAATAATTTCACTCATACTGGCATTCATTATTAACCAATTGAATTTTGTGACCTGATGCAAAATAAAACACCAGTATTATTAGAAGTAGTAGTAGTATTGACCTTTGGTAGCTGTTCAGTAATCTAACACATGTAGAATATGACTTTGTATCTGTGTTTGTATATATATATATATATATATAAAATCAAGGATACAGAATTTATCTGTCATATATGCCTAATGCTTATTAAATCGAATGCTGGTTTCAAGAGTCATCTTAGAGGCCATGGATACTGAAAGAAAAAGAAAGTCATCACAAGTGATGGGAACGAATGAGAAGTCAGCTCTCATCTGAGTAAGATGTGGCAGTCACTATATATATATATATATATATATATATAATTACTGTGAACATTATTTTAGTGGGTACATATGCTTGAGTAGATGACCCTATTTATTTACAAACATGTGTATCCTCTAAATATTGTGGTAGCAAATATTGTTGGCTTAAAGTTCATATTCAGTAATTAAACACACAAACATCACACACACATACATGCATATATAAATTAAATAAAGTAGTATGAGCAACCATACATGTGCACGATTTTGGATACATTTGATAACAACAATACTGGTCTGTATAAAGATGATGGGATTATCCTCCTACGTATTACCGACCTACAACAAACAGACAGGAAAAATTGATCAAATTGATCAGACATAGAAAAAATTGATCAAATTCTTAAGAAATCATTTATTAAGTATTACAATTAACACCAATGTCAATTTAACCATCACCCCAAAATTTTAAATAATTTACACAAATCAGTACAATTTAGACTTTCAAATAACTCTAGCAATAAAGATATTTTTGATAAATACAAAACCAAATATGTAGATGCTTTAGAAAAAAAGCAAATAAAATTAAACTAGAATACTTAGTTAAAAACAAGAATGACAACAACAGGCATAAACATAGAAAACACAAGATAATTTGGTTCAACCCACCACTTAACCGAAGTGTCAAAACCAACATCGGTAAAATTTTCCTTAACTTAATCCATAAGCAATTCAACCAATACTGAAAAAGATTTTCAACAAAAACAACATTAAAGTTAGCTATAGCTGCACTAAAAACCTTTCTTCTTAAATATTTTGATTCTGGTTAGCATTTTAACTGAGCAATTATTAGAATTACCCCCACTGACCTGTTTTTTTTTTTTATCTATTCCCTCCCCACTTCTCTTTATTATAACTTCTTCCCCATATTTTTATAACCTTTCCCCTCTTAATTCTATATTAATTTTTTATTTATTTTAACTCCATATTTACTTCATATCCATATTAATTTTAATTCACCTTTATTTTATCTATCTTTATTCTTCCCCCACCTTTTTTTAAGTTATCCCCCTTGGGCCATTACCCCCATCATATTTAATGGAACTTTCTTAATTCAGCATCCCCATTTTTACATTATATACTTTATTGTTTAACCACACTCTATAATTTTTGTATGCATCCCCCAATATTAGATTATACTTATATTATACGCTGACTTAATTTAGAATATAACATTGCTTCCACAACACCCATAGTTTTTTAATATAACTGTATCAAATTTTTATGTTTTTATTTTTATATGTATGTTATTCTTATTCTACTTTTAATATCCATTTTTCCTCTTCTTCCTCTTTCTTTTTCTTTCTCTTTTTCTTTTTTGTTTTCTTTCTTTTCCTCCACTTTTTCATTTCCTTCTTTTTGATCCTCATATGTGTAAAGTTGCCTCCCTTGGACTCCGTATTATTTTTATTTTTAACAGATTTTTTACTTTTAGTTTATTTTACGTTATTTTCTTACCCTCACACCATTTTTGGCATTTATACTCCAATATTAAATTATAATTATAATTATAATAATTTAAAATGTTGAATCAATATACAATATAGTGTTGCTTCCATGAGAACCCATAATTTTTTAAAACAACCGTATTAAAGAGCTCATAACTATTAGTAACTGATATAGTTAATAAGTATAGTTAATTATATGTATATATAATAGAAGGCAGCATCTTATTCTAAAATTTGCATAGCACATAGATAAACTAGTTTTCCTGGAAAGTTCTTGATCTGAGCCACTTCATAAAATCCAATCAAAAAGCTGAGAACTTTTCTGAATTCATTTTATATATTCTACCAAAATAAGAATGCATTAATTTTTAAAAATTCTTTTCAGATAATTTGATTCACCCTATCAAAATTAAAATTGAAGTTTTTGTATATATTATATGTTTTTATTATATCATTTGTTTGCATTTTGTCACTTACTCATGCTTTTTTGTCTTATTAACTAAGACTGTTTTTTATCCATTATACTTTTGTTGTGTATATAAATATCTTGAGAATAAAAAATGTGAGAATGAAAATTATTTAATCTCTTAATTTCAGAAATCAGAAAATGAATCTTTTTCATTTATTATGCCATTTAATCTAGTGTTGATGTCACAAGATTTTATATGCATTCTAATAATGCAAAACTCTTGTATCATTAATTTTTATTGGAATTTTAACTTTATGAATAAATAACAAGGTAGACTTAACTCTCTAACTTTGGGTGGCACTCAGTCTAATGGAAAGAAAATTGAATTCACCTGTGGAGAAGGCAATGGGAATTCACTCAGTAGAGAATTCAAGAATGCATGGCAATTCTCAAATAAATAAAAGTTCTCATAGGAGAGTCCTGATTCCCTATATTTCTGGATCTAATATATATATATATATATATATATATATATATATATATATATATATATATATACAGGGGTTAAACAAAATAATTGAAACACTTGTTAAATTCAAAGAAAATTTATTTAATATAGAGTTGGTCCTCCTTTAGCCTCACATACAGCTTTAATGTGTCTAGGAATAGAATCATACAGCTTCCTGACTTCATCCAGAGGAATTTTCAGCCATTCTTCCATTAATACCTGCTCCAGCTCTTTAAGACATGATGGTCGAGGATAGTGGCTCCTAACTTGTTGCTCCAAAATGCACCACAAATGTTCAATAATATTGATATCTTGAGATTAGGTAGGCCACTCCATGTGTTCTAGCTCACTTTCATGCTCTTCATACCTATTCTTAACCACTTGAGCAGTATGTATTGGAGCATTATCATCTTGGAAAATGCAGTCACCATCAGAGAATAAAGTCTGGACCATTGGATGAATATGATCTCCTAAAATGTTCAGGTAATCTTTGCTGTTGATTCTACCGTGCAGGGCAACTATTGGACCAAGACATTTCCATGATATGGTGGCCCAAACTATCACTGATCCACCTCCATGCTTCAATGTTGGAAGAAGGCAGTCAGGGTTGTAAGCTTCTTTGGGCTGCCTCCACACATAAATAAGAAGTAGCAAATTGCAATAAAACTGATAAAGCCTTTTTAGCTAATGTATATAACTAACATTTCACGGCTCACTTCAGAAGATCACGTGGCACACTAGTGAAGTCTAAGCATGGCGGGTAAGAATCACTGATATATATGAAAGAAGGACAAGGAGGCCACCAAATTTATGTGATTATATTTAACACAAAATAAGAGTAATTTCCCTTGAATATTTTATAAACAAACACGAAATAAATATTTAAAATAATAAAAAATGTTATTTGTATCCGAAAATCTTTTCATTTAAAATTTTTTTTTTTTAAAACTATATGTATAAATGAGCATTGTAGTGAGATCTGATCAATTTGAATTCTTTCTGACGTATACAATTTTCAAAATCAATAATTGATTTCAAGTAAGATATTTAAAATATGTTTTCGGAAGATTTGGGAAAAAATCCTAAAGGTCTGCTTTACAAGTGACATTCTTATTTGTATTGTAATGCAAAGTTGGTTGGTGGGGAGTGCACCTTTTATATGCTTTCAAATACATTAACAGTATATGGAAAATGTGTTTATAGTATCTAAAGACCCGACACAATGTCCAGTTCTCTAATTAAATATGCTCTTTACCATCAGAAATGATTTTTGTAAATATTGTATTTTTAAAGAACCCTGCCTTTTTTTTTTTTTTTTTTTTTTTTTTTTTAAAAAGTGGTTTAAAAAAAAATAAGATTAAAAAAAACTTCTTAGATGCTGGATTGTCAATGGTGCTTAATTTTTGACTAGTATTTCTTTCTTTTTAATTTTTATTGATCTTTGTTGCAGTTAATCATAGCATCTGTCTATATAGTTGTCAGTAGCTGATTTTAAAATTAAAAATACTTGTCAAAAGTAATAATCTTGTAATTAAATACTTGTCAAAAAATGTTAATATGTGACATAATATGACTTGATATATTTATTGGTTGTGCAACCTTGTTAGCCCGTCTCAGATATTCCATTGTTATGGTAATAAGAGGCCTTAATGGATCCCAATAAGTGATCATGACTCATATTAACATAAAATGGAATGTTTTATAATATATGGGGGAGATCTGGCTGCAAATACTATGCTTTTGTGGGGAGGGGGATGAGTTTTCTTTGGATATTTTGACTTTTAATGATTTAAAAAGCAGAATTTTTCCTCCATAGATAAATTGTATCGATAAAAATCCTAGATTATCAATACAGAAAATATAACCACTGCAATTGCAAAACTATTTAAATATTGCTATTATTTCTGATAAACTAGTGAATAAAATCAAATCGGTCAGGATGTAGTTACCTCCCTTTTGTGAGTTTTCTCCCTTGAATGGCTTGTCGCTCTAGAAATATTGACGTATTTCTGCAATATAATTACAGATTGAATAAAGTAGATTAAAAAAAGCTTCAACAGTATTTCATTTGTATGTATGAACTTAAAATTGCTAGCATATTTTTTATGGGATAAACATTGGACCCTATTTTAACTTCTTCACAAGTATGTCGCAGACTTTGCATCATACATGAGGAAAACTGAGTAAGATACTGTAGCAGACATTGTGTTATCAACAAGCATGACAAGAACTATAATCTGTTAATAATTTTGAATAATGAAAATATTTTATCAAAATACAGTTACATTTGAGTTGTTCCATTTTCATGCATTTCGTCCTTTTAATAGATATTTACTGAGTTTTCTCCCTTAGCAGTTTTGCCTCAACCATGTTAATCTCAAGGGAAAAGTTGATTTCTATACGGCTTTAAGATGCTAAAATTTGATTAGGAAAAACGGGAACTTTACTGAAGTTTCGATTAACATTTCATAAATGGCTTTTAACTATAGACAAAAGATGACAATAGAATGTTGTAAAAGCAATCTCATTGCTCTTTGTAGGTGCATAATTGAGTAGTTCACTAAACATGGCCAAACCCTTTTAAGCACACTTTGGTATGCTTTGAATAAAGAGGAAAGATTTAACTTGATAAAATGTTTGTTCATTATAAAGAAAGGAGGACTGTATTTTCTATTTTATACAGAAATATCTTTTATAGTAATAATCACTAATTTTTCAATGTAAAACAATAATTTTTCCTTTATTATTAATGTTTGGACAAGACAATATCTGAAAAAGTAAAGCAATTTCAGAGGACAATATGTTTTCTATTTTACATTTCTTCATTGAAGTTTTACTAGGAACAAATCTTGTGTTTCTTTTACACCACTAATTCTTATTACAAATTTACTGTACATGACCGGTGTCACTAAAAATGACAGTATAACAAATCTTTAACTGACAACATTGCAAAATAGACATTTCTTATTTGTATATTTCATTGCTATTAGAAGTTATATGGGACTACTTTTCAGGATTATATATTTCCAGCTGTTTCAAATAACTTTATTCAGTCTTTTCAGCTTGCCATTACAATACTAATGAATCATTCTATAGTGATTATAACCAGTGAGTAGATCTGTTACAGATACCACTTATGACTTTTGCTCGGTGTTGTAAGCAGCAGACAATCCCTTTCTTTATGCTGTATGGATGGTGGGAGTTGAAATTGAGGTACTGTCCGGTGAATGTCAGTGACCCAGAGACATTAGATAAAGAATTGGTCAGTATAAGTAGTACCCTACAACGTAACAACTACTCTGGGTACATGGCAGCAGCCCCCAAAAACTGGGATAGGCGGGTACAAAAGGAGGACAACAACACTCAGAAAACAGTCTGTCTGCCTTATGTGAAGGGGTTATCTGAGAAAATACAAAGGATCTGTGGTCCATATAACATCAGGACAACCTTCAAAAGCTTGACAACACTTTGCAGATATCTCTCCCGAGTAAGACCTCCTGTAGAGAGGAGAACATGACTAAAGACTGTGTGTACGCCATCCCGTGCAGCTGCGGAAAGAAATATAAAGGGGAGACAGGCCGCTCCTTTAAGGTAAGGCTTCAAGAACACCAGAAAGCTGTAACACGAGGGGAAGTGGAAAAATCAGGCTTGGCTGACCACATATGGAGAGAGAAGGGATCAGGTTGAGATCATAAACAAAGAACACCATTGGAAAATTTGTAAACTTGAGGAATCAACACATATGTTAGGCCACAGAAAATCTCCTGAGCCGACCAAGCATAGAAATGAATACAATATGGGAACCAGTAATAAGGAGTGCCAGAGAAAAGCAATAATAACAACGAAAATTGCAATATGAGCTCTGTTAAAAACATGCAATGATAACAGCAAAAATTGCAATATGAGCACTGGTAAAACATGATTGCTGAAGACATTAGGTTTATAATACCCAGAAATTCATACACAAGGACACATGGCACAGTGGATAAAGGCGTTAGTTAGAGCCAGTGACAGGACTCAGTTTGACATTCCAACCACCTGAAGAAGGCCGGAGCATACAACAGCTGAAACGTTGTAATAAATATGGCGACAAAGATGAGGACAATAGTCCGAATAATGTAAATAATGTGCATAATGTCTCATCTCAGCAATATAGACAGATACTGGCATATATTGGCATGTTGGCTAGGTACATAAAAAAGAGCTAGTACACATTTCAACACTGTGTTTTTGTTTTGTTTTTTATCAGAGAAAGTTTCAAGGAATACAGCTCTGTAGAGTTTGGAAACCCCTTCATACTTGGATGACAGCATATTCTGTCTACTTATCACTGCTGCAGAAAATGTATTGAATCAGTAGGTGTATTCATAGCTATATTTTTTAACATTAAGTAGTTGAAGAAGTCCGATTGTTTGAGTGGGCATGTGGGTAGTGTAATGGATAATGGCTTGGAATGAGAAAGCAGAGAACTGAGTTCAAATTCCAGTTGGGTTAGTTACATTCACTTAGGTGCAAATCTCCTTGGGACAGGCATGAATCCATCTCTTCTTCCTAACTATGTGTTAAATGGTTGAACTTGTATCTGGAAAAATCGTTCTTCTCAAAAGATTGCTAATGCAATATTCACTCACAAAAAAAAGAAAAAGAGTTATTCTTAAAATCCAAAATAGGATTCAGTTTTAACCCACAAGAGGCTGGTAAACTGTAAATTTTAACCCCCAAGAGGCTGGTAAACTGTAAATTTTAACCCCCAAGAGGCTGGTAAACTGTAAATTTTAACCCACAAGAGGCTGGTAAACTGTAAATTTTAACCCACGAGAGGCTGGTAAACTGTAAATAAAACAGCCAAACAATTGATCAAAACTCAGAATGTTAATATTTCTTCTCAAAGTTTTAGACAATGAATTTAAATTAATCAATTATGAAGTTAGTAGCTCATCTGAAAAAGGAAATATTTAATGTGGATTTGTAATGCTCTCTGACTCTTAAATAGACGTAATAAAGCCTGAGCATGTAAAAATAACGAACAGGATATGATTGAGAATTGAACATCTGAATCCATCGACCGAGCTTGTTAGGGTAACCAAAGTAGACTTATTGGATTCCCTAAAATAAACTTAATTTAAATCTTTTTTTGTTGAATTTTGGCAAATATACTCCACCACCTTCAAATTAATTTGCAAGAATTACGAATTAGAACTTAAGCTAGCATCCATACCAGTGGTGCTTGCTAGGGCATGTAGCAATGCAGACATAATTTTAGCTATGGAAGTTGCTGCAGTCAGACAATCCTTAGCTTCTAATCCTATTGCTACTGCCTTTATTCCAACATTTCACCACTTTCTTGATTACTTTTACTTAGTTGAGATTCTCAAATGAAGTTTTCTCCACTATACCACACCTTCTTTGACTGATGTTTTCCTTATTTTTTTTCAATTTGCCAAAAACAATGAAGATACACATAAAAAAGAATGAGACTTTTTCACCTCAGAACCTTGAACAATTTTAGTAGCTTTATTTTGTATTAGTTATGAATATGTAATACTTACTATTACAAATCAAATATGAACCTATTTGGATATGCTAAAGGATTTTATATTCAGTGATAATGTACTGAAATATATTCATTGGTAAATAAAGAAGTCATCATCCAAAGTTACATTACTTGGGTCTGGTTTTTATTAAATTAACTTTCTTTTCATTTTTATATACTGCAGGATTGTAGATTTTACAAGTATTAAAAAGAAACTCTACCTAGATTTTAAATGAAAGGATTTTATATTCCAGTAAGAAATATTAACAATTGCTATTGACTTTCCCCAGGCATAGTACAATTTTTTCTAACAATATCTGTGTGTCCTTTTTGTATATCAACATTGCAGTTAAGTTTTTTTATTTTACTCCTGTGTGTTTATGTGCATGTTTGGGGGTGGGCAGGCTCACAAGAGTACAATAGACAAATATTCTGATAAAATGTTTAGCACATGGTTGTTTAAATTGCAAAGTTAGATTTATTTTATTTATTTTCATCCTGTTAAAATTTTAATGCATTTTCTCCCCATTAATTCAAATAGTATAAAAATCTGCCCTGTCAGTAGAACCTAGAATATACTGTGTTCCCTACAGGGGAGTAAATGCTTTCAGACTCAAATAAAATGATCTATATTTGCCTATGCTTGAACCAAGTAAATGCTTTCAGGCTGAAATAAAATGATCTATATTTGCCTATGCTTGAACCAAGTAAATGCTTTCAGGCTGAAATAAAATGATCTATATTTGCCTATGCTTGAACCAAGTAAATGCTTTCAGGCTGAAATAAAATGATCTATATTTGCCTATGCTTGAACCAAGTAAATGCTTTCAGGCTGAAATAAAATGATCTATATTTGCCTATGCTTGAACCAAGTAAATGCTTTCAGACTCAAATAAAATGATCTATATTTGCCTATGCTTGAACCAAGTAAATGCTTTCAGACTCAAATAAAATGATCTATATTTGCCTATGCTTGAACCAAGTAAATGCTTTCAGACTCAAATAAAATGATCTATATTTGCCTATGCTTGAACCAAGTAAATGCTTTCAGACTCAAATAAAATGATCTATATTTGCCTATGCTTGAACCAAGTAAATGCTTTCAGGCTGAAATAAAATGATCTATATTTGCCTATGCTTGAACCAAGTAAATGCTTTCAGGCTGAAATAAAATGATCTATATTTGCCTATGCTTGAACCAAGTAAATGCTTTCAGGCTGAAATAAAATGATCTATATTTGCCAATGCTTGAACCAAGTAAATGCTTTCAGGCTGAAATAAAATGATCTATATTTGCCTATGCTTGAACCAAGTAAATGCTTTCAGGCTGAAATAAAATGATCTATATTTGCCTATGCTTGAACCAAGTAAATGCTTTCAGGCTCAAATAAAATGATCTATATTTGCCTATGCTTGAACCAAGTAAATGCTTTCAGGCTGAAATAAAATGATCTATATTTGCCTATGCTTGAACCAAGTAAATGCTTTCAGACTCAAATAAAATGATCTATATTTGCCTATGCTTGAACCAAGTAAATGCTTTCAGACTCAAATAAAATGATCTATATTTGCCTATGCTTGAACCAAGTAAATGCTTTCAGGCTGAAATAAAATGATCTATATTTGCCTATGCTTGAACCAAGTAAATGCTTTCAGGCTGAAATAAAATGATCTATATTTGCCAATGCTTGAACCAAGTAAATGCTTTCAGGCTGAAATAAAATGATCTATATTTGCCTATGCTTGAACCAAGTAAATGCTTTCAGACTCAAATAAAATGATCTATATTTGCCTATGCTTGAACCAAGTAAATGCTTTCAGGCTGAAATAAAATGATCTATATTTGCCTATGCTTGAACCAAGTAAATGCTTTCAGACTCAAATAAAATGATCTATATTTGCCTATGCTTGAACCAAGTAAATGCTTTCAGACTCAAATAAAATGATCTATATTTGCCTATGCTTGAACCAAGTAAATGCTTTCAGGCTGAAATAAAATGATCTATATTTGCCTATGCTTGAACCAAGTAAATGCTTTCAGGCTGAAATAAAATGATCTATATTTGCCTATGCTTGAACCAAGTAAATGCTTTCAGGCTGAAATAAAATGATCTATATTTGCCTATGCTTGAACCAAGTAAATGCTTTCAGGCTGAAATAAAATGATCTATATTTGCCTATGCTTGAACCAAGTAAATGCTTTCAGGCTGAAATAAAATGATCTATATTTGCCTATGCTTGAACCAAGTAAATGCTTTCAGGCTGAAATAAAATGATCTATATTTGCCTATGCTTGAACCAAGTAAATGCTTTCAGGCTGAAATAAAATGATCTATATTTGCCTATGCTTGAACCAAGTAAATGCTTTCAGGCTGAAATAAAATGATCTATATTTGCCTATGCTTGAACCAAGTAAATGCTTTCAGACTCAAATAAAATGATCTATATTTGCCTATGCTTGAACCAAGTAAATGCTTTCAGACTCAAATAAAATGATCTATATTTGCCTATGCTTGAACCAAGTAAATGCTTTCAGACTCAAATAAAATGATCTATATTTGCCTATGCTTGAACCAAGTAAATGCTTTCAGGCTGAAATAAAATGATCTATATTTGCCTATGCTTGAACCAAGTAAATGCTTTCAGGCTGAAATAAAATGATCTATATTTGCCTATGCTTGAACCAAGTAAATGCTTTCAGGCTGAAATAAAATGATCTATATTTGCCTATGCTTGAACCAAGTAAATGCTTTCAGACTCAAATAAAATGATCTATATTTGCCTATGCTTGAACCAAGTAAATGCTTTCAGGCTGAAATAAAATGATCTATATTTGCCTATGCTTGAACCAAGTAAATGCTTTCAGACTCAAATAAAATGATCTATATTTGCCTATGCTTGAACCAAGTAAATGCTTTCAGGCTGAAATAAAATGATCTATATTTGCCTATGCTTGAACCAAGTAAATGCTTTCAGGCTGAAATAAAATGATCTATATTTGCCTATGCTTGAACCAAGTAAATGCTTTCAGGCTGAAATAAAATGATCTATATTTGCCTATGCTTGAACCAAGTAAATGCTTTCAGGCTGAAATAAAATGATCTATATTTGCCTATGCTTGAACCAAGTAAATGCTTTCAGGCTGAAATAAAATGATCTATATTTGCCTATGCTTGAACCAAGTAAATGCTTTCAGACTCAAATAAAATGATCTATATTTGCCTATGCTTGAACCAAGTAAATGCTTTCAGGCTGAAATAAAATGATCTATATTTGCCTATGCTTGAACCAAGTAAATGCTTTCAGACTCAAATAAAATGATCTATATTTGCCTATGCTTGAACCAAGTAAATGCTTTCAGGCTGAAATAAAATGATCTATATTTGCCTATGCTTGAACCAAGTAAATGCTTTCAGACTCAAATAAAATGATCTATATTTGCCTATGCTTGAACCAAGTAAATGCTTTCAGGCTGAAATAAAATGATCTATATTTGCCTATGCTTGAACCAAGTAAATGCTTACAGAATCAAATATAACAAAAATGACTGATTAAATATTAAAATAACACATCTATTCTTCTTATTAAATATTATTCTTTTTATTAAATAACACAACATGTATTCTTCTTCTATATGCCATGACCCTTCAGAACGTTGGCGACCATGGCTCGCTACAATTTCCCTTAAGCTTGCTATTGTTTTCCTCTGTCCTTCCCATCCTCAATGTATCCTGTAAATATTAACATTTCTAGGCCCTTTTTCCTTATTATGTATCCTAGAAATTTCACTTGTCTCTTCCTGATGTTAAGTGTAAGTGTTCTTTCTTTTTCTAAAACTTTGTTGTTGCTCATATGTTCAGTTTATATGCATTCACTTACGTGCAAATATGTTCAGCATTGTTATGCTCATATGTTCAGTTTATATGCATTCACATACGTGCAAATATGTTCAGCATTGTTATGCTCATATGTTCAGTTTATATGCATTCACTTACGTGCAAATATGTTCAGCATTGTTATGCTCATATGTTCAGTTTATATGCATTCACATACGTGCAAATATGTTCAGCATTGTTATGCTCATATGTTCAGTTTATATGCATTCACATACGTGCAAATATGTTCAGCATTGTTATGCTCATATGTTCAGTTTATATGCATTCACTTACGTGCAAATATGTTCAGCATTGTTATGCTCATATGTTCAGTTTATATGCATTCACATACATGCAAATATGTTCAGCATTGTTATGCTCATATGTTCAGTTTATATGCATTCACTTACGTGCAAATATGTTCAGCATTGTTATGCTCATATGTTCAGTTTATATGCATTCACATACGTGCAAATATGTTCAGCATTGTTATGCTCATATGTTCAGTTTATATGCATTCACTTACGTGCAAATATGTTCAGCATTGTTATGCTCATATGTTCAGTTTATATGCATTCACTTACGTGCAAATATGTTCAGCATTGTTATGCTCATATGTTCAGTTTATATGCATTCACATACGTGCAAATATGTTCAGCATTGTTATGCTCATATGTTCAGTTTATATGCATTCACATACGTGCAAATATGTTCAGCATTGTTATGCTCATATGTTCAGTTTATATGCATTCACATACGTGCAAATATGTTCAGCATTGTTATGCTCATATGTTCAGTTTATATGCATTCACATACGTGCAAATATGTTCAGCATTGTTATGCTCATATGTTCAGTTTATATGCATTCACTTACGTGCAAATATGTTCAGCATTTTTATGCTCATATGTTCAGTTTATATGCATTCACTTACGTGCAAATATGTTCAGCATTGTTATGCTCATATGTTCAGTTTATATGCATTCACATACGTGCAAATATGTTCAGCATTGTTATGCTCATATGTTCAGTTTATATGCATTCACTTACGTGCAAATATGTTCAGCATTGTTATGCTCATATGTTCAGTTTATATGCATTCACTTACGTGCAAATATGTTCAGCATTGTTATGCTCATATGTTCAGTTTATATGCATTCACTTACGTGCAAATATGTTCAGCATTGTTATGCTCATATGTTCAGTTTATATGCATTCACATACGTGCAAATATGTTCAGCATTGTTATGCTCATATGTTCAGTTTATATGCATTCACATACGTGCAAATATGTTCAGCATTGTTATGCTCATATGTTCAGTTTATATGCATTCACATACGTGCAAATATGTTCAGCATTGTTATGCTCATATGTTCAGTTTATATGCATTCACATACGTGCAAATATGTTCAGCATTGTTATGCTCATATGTTCAGTTTATATGCATTCACATACGTGCAAATATGTTCAGCATTGTTATGCTCATATGTTCAGTTTATATGCATTCACTTACGTGCAAATATGTTCAGCATTTTTATGCTCATATGTTCAGTTTATATGCATTCACTTACGTGCAAATATGTTCAGCATTGTTATGCTCATATGTTCAGTTTATATGCATTCACATACGTGCAAATATGTTCAGCATTGTTATGCTCATATGTTCAGTTTATATGCATTCACTTACGTGCAAATATGTTCAGCATTGTTATGCTCATATGTTCAGTTTATATGCATTCACTTACGTGCAAATATGTTCAGCATTGTTATGCTCATATGTTCAGTTTATATGCATTCACTTACGTGCAAATATGTTCAGCATTGTTATGCTCATATGTTCAGTTTATATGCATTCACTTATGTGCAAATATGTTCAGCATTGTTATGCTCATATGTTCAGCATCATTCTGTAGAACCATATTTCTGTTGCTTCAAGTCTTTTCTTCAGCTGTAAGGAGATTTTCCAGCATTCACATTGATATGATATAAAATCACCCAATCCCACTCTAACTCTATAAAATGAATTAATAATAATGTTCAAGGGGGTCTAATGATAGAACATCATTGAGTGGAACTGAAAGAGAAAATAAATGTTTCATCTTGATTGCCTGATATTTGTTTTGTCTAAAATGAATGCTATTTTTTTAAGGGCATAAACACTCCCCCCGCCCCCCAAAAAAACCTGCTTACTATATAAGCACAGAAACATTAAAATGTTTCCAATACTTTTTTTATACTTCTGTAAAATTCTCTAGCCTGTTTATGATATAATTTTGTTGTTTTATTGGAAAGGAAAAGGTTTGCTTATTTTGCCTACCAACTTGAAAGGTTTTCTACTTGGTAAATTTAAAAGCTGGACAAGGTAGAAGATATTCTATGAACTTCCTTTGCTAAACACTGTAAATATCTGTTCGCTATCAACTTTTACCATTTGTGTTATTGACATATTAAATTGGCTATTTTGTTTTTCTTGTTTTAGGATTTATATTTGACATAAAAATAGGTTAACTACTTGATTTTATTATGGAAGCAGGATGATTGTATATAGAATTTAATTTAATGCTAATCAAGACTTTCATATGGATGCCATGTGTGGCACCCAATCCTTTCTGAAATATTTAAACTGTCAGCTGTATACAACTGTTTTTTGAATTAATTGGTTAAAAAGGCTTTGAGTGAGTGAAACCTGAGGGTATTGGCAAAGACCCTTCTTCTTGGAACATTGTGGACTGGTGCTACACAAACACAAACAAAGAACTGTACCAAACTGTAACAGAAATCATATCACTTGAGGATAGTGAAATCACTAAAAAATCAGCATGCTGTGATGAAAACATGCTCCAAATGTAATGAAAACATAGTGTTATCATCAAAATTTTTGTTATTATTAAGAGGAAGGATCAAAGTATTTTTTGAATATTTAATTAGATTTTTTACCCCTTCTTAGAACTTTCGAAATTTTAATCAAAAAGTTGTTTTTCTTGTGTCAGCGGTTGTACTAACTATTAGCATAGCAAACTTTAGCCTCATTTTTGTGGTGACAGAGACATTAATTTAGAAATTCTTGAAAAACTCAAATAATTGTTAGATTTTAATGAAATTTTTAAAACTTATTCACAAGTGAATGAAATTATTTTTGAAATTTGTTTATTAGAAAATCTTGGTAAAAATATTTTTTTACCTGTGTTTCACCCTCTTACTTAATTTTATGAAAACTTGAGAAATTCAATGTGATAATTATTAGTGGCTATATTAGTTACAAGCAGAATTTTTTGAAGAATTTAAATCACCAAATGTTTTTAGCAAAAATGGACCCCATCGTACTGAAAATCTGTTCTGAAGTGAAAAAAAAAATGCAATAAATCTAAAGCATAATTTAAGTAGAGAAGCTTTTAATTGCTTTTATGAATAATACATATTAAAGACAATATTGTCTGAAGAAAAATAATTTTTTGAATGAAAATTGAATTTTTTATGAGATTTTTCATATTTTACAAGTTTAAATTGAATAATTTATAAAGTTTTTAAATCTTTTAAAATTTAGTTTCAATGAGATAAGTCTTAGTAAATATTGTTATTAAGTCAAACTATATTTATTAAACATATATTGTAAAGCTTACTACAATCTGATGACACTGAATATTTTTAAAAGAATTTCAGTTTGCTTTTTTTAGATGTGATGTACATGCAGAATTTCTAAGTTTGGATGCACAAACTAATACATCTATTATTAAAAGGTTACATGTTTTAAGGGTTGTGCCCCACTTACAAGGAAAAAATAATCTAACCTTTAATGCCTGCTCTACCATACTTAACTATGAACACATTTGGTGGTCATTCGGCTGTCAATAAATTGATTAACATGTCAGCAAAACAAAACCCCGTTGTTAAGAAATGCTTGTATACAACATTTTATGCTATAAGTAAGTAATATTTGTTTCAAATCAGATTAATTTAACTTTAAATTTGCTAATTTTCCTCAGATAATGTTTCAGAAATATATATTTTATTTTTGAATAGTAAGAATAATTCATTTTTTTTTTTGTACAATGTTTGGGTGAATGACAATGATTTTTCCAAATAAGAATTATATTATTTAACCCCTAGCTAGGGGAGAAGAGATGGATTCCTATCTTTTCCAAAGAATATCTGCACATAAGTGAATGCAATGAACTTGACTGGAATTCAAACTCAGCTCTCAAGAGTTCTCATTCCTAACCACTAACCATTACATCAGCCACACATTGGCATATAAAAGAAGATACTCATATCATTTGGTGTAGTGGTTGGTGGGAAATTTTAGTTTAAAACTTATTGCAAATTGTGCTTCTCCATCGTGTGTATATTCATATTTGTTCTAAAAGTTTTGGGGCCAGGCTAAAAAAAAAGGAAGAAAATGATGTTTAGCCATTTGGCCACATTTTTGGATGTCGGTTGGGCTAAAATGTTTTGAGCACCTTCTTTGTAAATGTTGATTGTCAATACACTTGCTTGTTCCAAATCCCTGGTTTTTAACTATTTTGTAATTACTTGTTTAGCAACATATTTTTTTATCAAGTTGTTTGATGTCCAATCAAAATTAACTACAGGTTTTCTTTCCTAAAATTTACTCTTATATTTCATATACTGGATGTGTTTGTATAGTAATTCTTATTATTTAGAAACAAAATTCTGAGTATTTGTATATTTTTCTTTGTGCCTGACAAAAATTTCTGTCTGTTTATCTGAAAGGCAAAAACATTTCAAAATAACAGTTACAGCCTAAAAATTACATTTTGCTGTTTCTATCTGGAAGCAGTAAGAAAAAACCTGTGTTTGAGAAATGTTTTGATCTTCCTGCATTGTTATCAAAGGGAACAGTGTGGCATGACAAGGGTTAAACTTGCAGATGGTTGATGGAATGTAGACAGATTTGATTTTCCTCAGCTTAACAGAGGAAGATTTTAAAAATACCAACATGGCATCATAGCAGAGGAAGAGTATTTCCAGACTATAAGGACATGTGGATTAGAGGCAGGACAGAATGGAACAGATCACTAAAACAGAACAGAATTTACAGTGAGACCTTAGAAAACAGTAGCATGAAGTGATCTTATGATAATGTGACATTTCAACCCATAACCCAGTGAAATGCAAGCTTAGTTTTGTTTCAAGTTGCCATCTGTACAACTCAGTAGAGAAGAAGCTGACTGAAATAAAAAATTACATTTCTTTTGGAATAACTGTAGTCTGTGTCTTCAGTTCAAACCTCTGTCTTCAAGATGGGGTGATCTTAATGAAAATGACGGCTCAGCTTAAAATCCTGATACTTGCTGCACAGCTTGGGCTTGAATAATCTGGTTTAAGAACCAGTATCCTTATTAGATTATCTTATTTACATTTGGACTAATGATCTTATCACATTTCGGCCATTGTGCTCTCTGGCCTTCTTCAGGTGTCTGCCAATCAAGGTAACCTAAAGGAAACTTTGAACTAAACCTTTTATTTAATCTATGATAGTATATTATTATTCTTCTGTTGTTCATGTCTAGGGATTTATGGTCTTGTTCATTTTAGTACTATTCTGTTGTTGCTAACCCTGTTTCCACTAAGTCTGAGTTTGTATTACCTGGCCCAGGGATTGAACTCAATTACCATGCCACCAATAGTTACTTCTTAGTACTGAAGATGTACTGACTTCCAAGGAGCATCCCTGTTTTGACCTGCTAAATTTCTTGAAAAATAAAATTTTGTGTGTATTTTTCTATTATAACATGTGTGCCTATAAGTGATATATGTAGCTTTGAAGATGTAGGGGAAATTTTTAAAGTTAATTTTATGAAAAAAAACTAAGACTAATTTATTTATACTATATTTCTGAGCATTAATTATTTTGGTAGAAGCTGTATTTACAAGATTGTAGGAGATTGTATAAGTCACGTCATTTGAAATTTCTTTGCTTGATAAGAAAAGCATTTGAAAGCAAGCCATATATAAAATATTGTGAAGTTTGGTATTAAGAACTTGCCACCATGTTTTATTTTTATTTTTTTTAATGGACCTAGATGTTATTTAAAAAAGAATAGTGACTATCTCCATCTTTTTCCCATTTGGATTGCATACATAAAGAAGGTCAATGGATGGATTGACAAGGGCATTGTGATAACAACAAAAATAAAAATATGATCAATACTCTATCTCAGAATGATAATGACTCATATGCAGATCACAAAATGGTTATTCCCAGTATTTATACTATAAGTAAACATTTACATCCTTAAGTTAAAAGTTGAATAAATTAAAACGGTCATCTCATTGATATAAAACACAATTGATTCTTATGTTGATATATTGCATAAATATTTGTAACATTTGAAGCTAATGGATTTTATTGTCAGTGAAATGTGAAAGACTCACCTCAAGTTTTAAATGTTCATTATTTATTATTAACAAGCTCATTTTGAATACTATTTGATTGTATAAGGATTTAAATTTTACTGATGTGGCATTGTGTCAGAAGCTTAGTAAAAATTTGTACTTAAGGAATTTGTCTCTGTAGTTATTAACAGATTGTCTTATATAAGACAAATTTTTGATATCATATACAAATAAAATATACATTTTGAGAATGGAACAAATTTAAGAATTAGTATTTTTTATGATGATAGTTGACTTTTGCTGCTCTTTAATATTATTTTCTGCTTATGCATATATATAAAATGCAATGAATATTTGTATACAGTTGGACCTTGTTATCCACATAAAACATGTTTTAAGACTTCACTGGAGATGGGGGCAACTACATATAATAATGAACCATATATACAAGGTAACCAAAAAAGTTCTGTCCGTTTTTAAAGGAAAAAAAGAAAACGCTTCACAGTATGTGTAACTTATATTTAGTCTTTGAAGTAATCGCCATTGGCATCTAGCACCTTCTGCCAACGTGTCTCCAGCTGTTCAATGCCCTTGCAGTAGAAAAACAGGGTGTTGGGGGGGGGGGGGTGACACAAAAGAAGCCCGTGAGGGCTTTGCGTAAGTCTACTTCATTGGTGAAGGATTTCCCACGAAGATGATTATCCAGGGAGTGGAAGAAGTGGTAATCGGATGGCACAAGGTCAGGAGATTAAGGTGGATGGCACAAAGTCTCCCACCCAAGTTGCTGTATGGTATCCCTGACCACTCGCGCGACATGCGGCCTGACGTTGTCATGGAGGAAAAGCACACCTTTGTGATTCACCAGTGCTGGCTCCTTCTGGCGCAATGCCTGTTGCACACGTTTCAATTGCTGCGAGTATAGGTCTACAGTGACCGTTTGGCCCATTGGTAGCAGTTCATAATGAATCACTTGACGACCTGTCTACCAGACACAAAGCATAATTTTGCGTGGGTGCATAGGCGGTCTTGCGGTGTGAGAGACAGCATCCTGAAGAGACAACCAATGTCTGGAATGCTTGGGAGTTTCGTACAGAACCCGCTTTTCATCATTGGTAAGCACTCGATTGAATAAGGATGCAGTACGGTGGCGAGAAAGCAGCAATACGCTGCCACTCCAACAGCATTTATGGAACCCACTTTCTCAGTTTGTACGTCTTACCTAGGTGGTGCAGGTGAAGTCAAACTGTTTCATCGGAAATGTTGAACTGTCTTGCAAGTTCACCACACGTTAGACTACTGTCCTCTTCAATGGCCGCCTTCAGGACTCCGTCATTCAAGACCTGTGGTCGTCCATTGCAAGGCTCATCATAGAGAGACAAATCTCCCGACTTGAATTTTTGAAACCAACACCTTGCAGTACGTTCATCCATAGCACTACCCCCAAACGCTTGACATATGCGGCGACTTGATGCAGCTGCTGATAAGCCCACTTTGAAGTCGTAAAGCAAACGGCTCTGAACAAGATACTTCCATCCTTCTCACAGCTGTCCGGCTTATAACTGATGGCCAGGCACGGTGCGCATGTTTTTTATAACATCTGATGTTCCTACTTCCGGCTGTCCGAATTTGAAAACAATTGCTATACGCATTTCGTATATATTTCAATTTCATTCAATGACTAATCAAAAAACGGACAGAGCTTTTTTGGTTACCTTGTATATAAGGTCTGTCTGAAAAGTAATGGAACTGGGTTTCTTCTTCGATGTGAAAGGTATCATCCACAGTGAATTCCTGCCACCGGGCCAGACAGTCAATCAGTACCTAGAGATCCTACAGTATTTGCTAAGAAGAGGTGAGATTTGTGGCAGAACAAATCGTGGCTGCTTTACCACAAAAATGCACCTGCTCAGAATGTCCTGAGCACCTGGCAATTGCTGGCTGAGAAGAACATTGCTGTACTGGATCAACCTCCCTATTCACTTGATCTTGTGACTTTTTTCTTTTCCCCAAGCTCACGGAGATCATCGACAGAACCCATTTTGAACGCATAGAAGTCATCAAAATAGCTGTAATGTGGAAGCTGAGAGGCATCCAAGAAGAATCCTTTCAGCTGTGCATAGAAGTCTGGCAGAGAAGGATGGAAAAGTACATTAGACTCTAGAGGGATTACTTTGAAGAGGAAACCATGTAGTTTTTTTTATTTGGAATTGAAATAAATTGTTTGTGACACCAATTCTGTTACTTTTCAGACAAACCTCATATATACAAGATATTGGTGTTAGTATGATGTAGAATAATTTACAAATGACATGTTGTACCCAAATTTTTTTAAAAACCATTTCACCCCAAGTAAAGCAGTGATATCACTAAGATTCAAGGGGTTACTGAGAGTGAAATAAAATGAGAAAACATTAGTGTGGAGAAAGGACAATAAAAAAACAGGATTCAGAAAGACAGAAGATGGCATTTGATGTTGTGTTTAAATTTTTAAAGATCACAGGTGGCAAGGAAGCAAGTAGCTGAAAGAGAGTTCCACAGATGAGAAGTGTGAGAGAAGAAACTATTAGAATAGAACTTATGGTTATATCTAGTGATTCCAACAGTAAAATCGTGAGACCTAGCTGCCAATCTAGTAATATGCTTAAATTCATGAGATCAAGGTACCAAAAAGAAAAGCACATCAGATCAATTGCCATGAAAAGATTTATAGAAGAGGCACAGAGAAACCACATTATGATGGTGGGAAAGTGACTGAAGCTGAGATGCCAGGTCAGGACTGATAACATTACAGACTACATTATAAATAGATTTATAAACATACAAGATGGATTCTAGCTAGAAAAACTGGTCTGGCACAGAGATCCACCTTATCTAAAAGCAGACCTAGCAATTGAGTCAGTATAATTGTTCCAAACAGTTGGAAGGTAAGAATGTTTCTCTTTTTTCTAAAAAACAGCTGTTCCATTTTGGGGGCTATAAATGTAAATTTTATTACCTCCAAAATGAAACTGCCATTTGTTGCCCCAGTTAACAACAAATTGAAGGTCATTTTCGAGATTAGCTGCCAGTTTTACTTTATCGAACCTATTGGACTTACTATTAAGACTCTCCTTTGGAAGCAAGTCCATGAAGTCATTTTTCAACCTGCTCCTTCCTCAAGGCTCCAAGACTTTCAATGAGATTGAGGTCACTTGAAGTTGTTAAATCCATCAAACTCAATAAAAAAAGGGACAGATATTTATGTTTATGTTAAAAATGGCAGGAAAATTCAAGAATTGTTACTACAGTTAAGGTAAATCAAAAGTAATGTTCATGTTCCTTTCAAAATATTATTAGATTAGTTTTATTCTGGAACTATCTTTGCTTATTCATCAATATTGCAAAAGAAATGTTTACAGCTTTTTAAAATTTTAATTCTGGTTCTGTTATTGTATTTACAATTTCTTTTTTTATTATACTTAGAATTTCCTACAATGCATCTATTTTTTATTTTAATTTTTTTTAGTATGTTTCATCATCTTAAATGATTGTAGTCTATGCATATTGGGGGGTTGGGTTCTACAAGGACAACTGACTGTAATTGTGAGAAAGCCTTGCAATAAAATCTAATATTCTTTCACGAATAGTTGAACAGTTTATTGTATTTAGAACTGATTTGCTAAAATCATTTCTTTAAGGAAATTGAATTTTTTGCACATTTTGTTCATTGTCTGTTGTTTTTGTACCTTCAAGTAAATATAGAATGAAATTGTTGCTGGGGAATATCAACTTGTTTCTTGTAGTGGATTTCATGTCTACACATCACAAGCCAAGCAAGAATTATATATACTTAACTATAAGACTTATAAATATTACTTTATACCTATGTATTGAATTATGTAGCTTTTACCTACTACAAAATATAGATTTCAAAAGAAAAAGACTGGCTGATATGAAGAAAGGCACTTTAGCCTGGTTAGAAATCAGAATCTTTCATCAGATTAAATTCAATCAAAATAAAATCTCAGGCATCTTGACTACCACTTCTCTTGCTTATCAATTTTATTAATATTTTCCTTTCATCTTAACAGAGTTTATAAGAATATGTATGAGTCTGTTTAAGTATTATATATATATATATATAATGGATTAATTCTGATTAATTCTAATTATTTAATATATTTTCTGTTTATATGTTATTTTTATAGATACAATTTATTTAAGTAAATGTTCTGTTTTTTAATTAAACAGTATTAATTACATTTACTGGCCTGAATATTTCATAATGCATATCTTCTGCAAAATTTCTTGAACATTCATGCTGGTAAATGTAATTAATACTGTTTAATTAAAAACAGAGCATTGTATCTATAAAAATAATGTATAAACAGAAAATATATATATATATATATATATATATATATATATGGTGGACTCTCCTGCCATATTCAACGTATGAAGGTCAAGCAGCTCAGTTCCTAGGAACCGACAGCCAGACAGCAGCACATATGATTTGATTATAGTGGTGAAGGTTTTGTGTAGAATCAATCACACTTTTTGAAGGGCCAAATACAGAGACCTAGTGCACTATGTGCCACAAGGTCCCAAAACAACCCTCTGCAGGTTTTGAATTCAGATTTATCCTTCTAAGACCAGTTGCTATCCAAGGCTGTAGAACCTAATCTGTTCTGCTATTTATCCATGGCTGGGGGGAGAAGAAGTGGATTAATACTTTCCCAAGGGTATTAGCACATAAGTGAATGTAATAGATTTGTTTGGAATTTGAACTTGGCTTTCCAATTTTATATATATATAATCAAGAAGAAAACCTTAAAGATTCATTTTGGTTATAATTTATTTCATGAATATATATTCATCTCTTCAGACTGAAAGCTTTTAATAAATGGAGACAATCCCCCCCACTGATATACTAGATTGACATGGGGAACGGAAAGCAAGAGAGAAGAGAAGAAAGAAGGAGAGGAAAAAGGAAAGTGACAGATTGTAAAGTTCTTTTTAAAGTGTGAAAGAAAAGAAAGGGAAGAAGGAAGAGATGAAGGGATAGTAGTAAGCCTAAAATAGACTAACCCAGACAAGAATTTTTTTCTTTAAAATGTAGAACTTTGTACATTAGGTTATACAGCAAATTGACCAATATGGCCTGTTATTTTAGGCAGGATAAATCAACACAATTACAAATTAGTTGTCTAATAAAGGGGCTGTTAATAAAAATAATAAATATAATAATGATAACAATATCAAACATAAATGAAGGGATTTTATATACAGATAAACAATAAAAATAAAAAACTGAGTAAGATGATGTATGGATAATAATACAAAATTTAATTTAGAATTATAGATGTTGTATACATTGGCAAGACAATCATAAATCCAACTGCATATAAAAAAACACAAAAATGTGTGATACGCAATATAAACATACACACACACATGCACACACTGGTGTCTCAAGGAAGCATTGGAGAAGGAATGTTGGTGACTGTAGAGTCTCTGTTTCCAATTTCCAGTGGATATCCCTATGTATGTTTTTTGTCATTGATGTTTGCTTTCGGAAAAATGATTCTTGCCATTATGTAGCGATTTTTAACATGTTTTAATTGCTTAATATATATAATATATATATATATATATATATATATATATATATATATATAATGTGTGTGTGTGTGTTTAGTTTAAGTAATGTATATTTAGGCATCAAGAAGTCATTTAGATAAATTGTAGTAAATTCAACTGATGATTTCTGTTTAAAATGTTTTTTCTAATAAGTTGTTACACTTCTGGATCAAAATTGTGGATGAACTGTCCAAAATTAATATTTTTGTTCTCATTTTGCTCAATTACTTTCAGCCATCTTGGTCATTATCAAGAACTAAATGTTATCAGTATTGTGAACAGAAGTTTTAATTGGTGTATTCTGCCATTTTTAGAATATTACATTTCAAAGTACTTAACTGTACCAGGAAATGAATATATTAAATATTTTATATGTACCATAATTATTTTATACATATCTTAAATATTTTATACTTATGGATGCCACAGCTACACTGCCTCTTTATCTATTACATCACATAAATACCATCTGGCAGAGTGTTTCTACAAGTTGGAGAGGCCAAAAACAGCCAAAGTACTGCTATCTCTAATATTTTGCCATTTTAATTTATAATTTTCCAGTTTGCCTATACTTTATTACTATTGTAAATGTCTCTTTCTCAGTGTCAGTACAACCATTGAATTATTTGTTGAAGATAAATTTAGATGACATTTTAATATTGTCAGTACCAATCAATATTTGCTGTATTGAGATACAGTTACCTTTTGAGAGCTTACTTAAAGAGAGTAAATTGCTCTTGCTGGCAAGTAAAAAATATCTAAATGATTTTCATTGATAATATCAATTTTTATTACTTTAAAGTGATATCCATTTGATACTGACTTTTGTAACACGCCTTCGTTATTATACTTGCGAAGTTAGGTTACAACAGATTTTATTTTCATTGCCAAAGGGTTAGCACTATGGATCACAGACAGATTAGATTAAGGCCCAGCAACCAATTTCTTCTGATTACAGAGGGAAGGCTGCAGGGTCTCAAACACTCAATTGGTAGTCTGAATATGCCCTGTTGATGACTGAGAAAAATATCTCAGGCAAAAGATGAGGCACAAATCATATTACCGGAAGTATTGACAAGCGTAAACAAATTTTCAATATTTTGATCATGAAATGGATATAAATTATTTGGTTGTCTCTTGTTGATTATGGCTATAATTCAGCATTTGGGATTGAACCTAAGATCTTTCAGACTCCTTTTCTCATTGAATTACAAACATTACATCATCATATTATATTGTATTACTTATCTTTTTGCTTTTTTTCCTACATACTATTCTTTAATTTTTTTTTTTATTTGCCATTCTACATTGAAATATCACTTTTAATTGATCCTTCCTGTTATTTCTCCAATTGGACTGCTCATTGGATTGTTTCCTGTTTTCAGATCCAATTGAATTAAGTCTGAGAGTCAAGCAAAACCACAAACTTGTGAATGCTGAAATAAAAATACAATCTTGATAAACAGAATAAATATATTATTTTATTTATAGTTGCATGAGAAACTTTTCCTATTGATAGCAGTTAATCATATGGGAGAAAAACAATATACTTAAGATATGACATCAAATGTTCTCGCTCTCATATATTGTATATGTGGAAGGAGGGAGGGAGCTAAACAGGGGACAGAGGTCAGCAACCAGAAATTTTCAATTTTTTTTTCTATGAGATTTAATAAATTTTTTTTCTTTATTTGGAAACATTGCAAACATTTTTCTTAAATATAGAGAATTTTTTAATTCTAACACCTTCATATGAGAAATCTCAACTAATGAAGTGGCTTATATTTCTATTCTAGGTGCTGGGTTGGTAATATCCATGATGCATAGTGGTACCTTTATTGTATGGCAGACCTAATTTAGCATAAAAAATAAAAATACTTTAAGAAAACACATTTGAGTCAATGCAGCAAACCCAAATTTACACACCTTGTAGAATGTAAAAACTGCAACTTATTTTAATGCATTAGTAAGCCTGTCCAAGCCTGTAGAAATTCTTTAAGAAGCACAAATTTTCCAGTTTTTTAGCCAAATTTTGCCATAAGCCTATTTGTTCACACTGGGTCCTGCAAGTATAATAGAAATTGGGAACCAAAATGCAGTAGCAGAAGTTATGATTCACTAGACCAACTAAAAGAAAAGTATGGATAAAATGGCACACTGCAAACGATCAGCATGTATGTCATTAGAATTCTTCCAAACTTTTGCCATCTTAAATTAAGTAAAGATGCCAGAAATAACTCTTGAAAAAAACTAACATTCTCTCTCTCCTCACATTTTCCACTGACTTGAAGTGGTGTGACTTCATCGAATCAATAACTGCATCTACTGCAAGGAAAGTTGGGTCACTGTGTTGTGCCAGAAAATTTCTTGTTAGAGTCCATCTTGCATATTTACAAATCTACTATTCATCCATGCATTGAATACTACTGTCATATATACTCTGGTGCTCCTGCTATTCATCTCGAGATTCTTGACAAAATCCAAAGAAGAATCTGCAATGTAATAGATCCTGACTTGGCATCTCAACTTCAGTCACTTTCTCACCGATACCACGTGGATTCTCTCTGTCTTTTCTACAAATAGTTTCTTGGCAACTGCTCTGATGAGCTTTTTTTCCTGGTGCCCCGACTACATGAATTTAGGCATGCTACTATATTGTCATCTAGGTCCCACCCTTTTACTGCTGAAATAGTTAAATCCAACTGCCACTTCTACTCCAACAGTTTCTTTTCTCACACTTCTTGCATGTGGAACTCCCTCTAGTTTATTTGCTTTCCTGATAAATACAATCTTCAAAAATTTAAATGCAACATCAATCACCATCTTCTATTTTCTTAAATCCCGTTCATCTTTTGTCCTTTTCTCAATCCTCCCTATACTCAGTCTTTTCTCTCACTTTCACTCTCTGTAACCCCCTGCATATTAGTGTCATTCCCGCCTTGCTTGGGGGTGAAATGATTCAAATATATACATATATAGGTGCTGAATACTGAGTGAGTATTTAGCACCTGAAGATTATGCAACCACATGAAACTCCAAGTTGTGCTATCCATGTGGGATATTATATGTAGTCACTAATATATACATAATAGCTCTGTTATATAACATTGAGCACTGTTTTTATAACACCGGAGTAAAAAAAAATATCTATATATATATATATATATGTATGTGCAAGTATATGTGTGTATACGTATGTTTTTTTTACCATACTCATATCTATAGATATATTTATACATACACACACACACATGCATGTGTATATATATATATATATATATATATATATATATTTATATATTTCATTATGTTTCTTTGAATACATTTTCTTATCTCTTGTTAACTCTACAACAGCTGTAATGGCTTTATTTTTTTTTTGTTATGAGGAACTAATCTGAAACAGGCAAATATATTTTATTAAAACATTCCTGGGTATCAGTGCCTATGGACAAGGACTTTTAATGACATGTAGCTTTTTGAAGGCTTATTTCAGAACACTTATGAGAAAAGAGAGCTTGGAAAATTTGATACTCACAAGACATATTGAAGGTAAGAGAGACGGAGGGAAACAGCAAGTAAGCTAACAAGCTTGTGTAGATTGATGGCAGAACAGGGAATGGGAAAGATAGTAAAAAAAAACATACATTGCTAAAAGCTAAAAAGGATAAGAAGTTGTGGAGAGTCATGATCACCCATGTCCTGAAGTGATATGGTAAATAATAGTAGAAGAAGGTGCAATCATGTGCACCTTTTATTTTATTTGCTGATAATTATAAAAAATGTACTGTTTTTAACGATTATCAGTTAATTATAAAATATTCTTATGATCGTAGAGTCTGCTATAAAAGAATGCTGGCATTTGAGTTACCATTCTCAGAAAGTATCTGTGATGTAGTAACACTCATATCAATGCACTTTTTAAAAAAATTATGTTAAATATAAGGCCCAAGAGCCACTCAAGGTAGAGAGTTACTGAATGAGGTTTTTGAATGAGGTTGACCCAAGACTCAAAGAGATTAAGATTGTAGTGATTGGGGAAGCATCCACTTGGGAATCTTTCAAAAAGTAGCAGTTGTTGGAAAGAAGCTGACCAAATGGAATATGAAGAGAATGAGGATGGTTCAACCCTGTATATGTAACAACATGGGTCCTAACTGTAAAGGTCTGAATTGGTGGAACTAAGGAATATAGTATGTGAAAACATTTGCTATTGGAATAGTGATAGTACTGAGAGTCTTGTAGGGTGGGAAATATTTAATCAGCCACAAGGCCTTTGAACTCTTTGATAAAAGCTGAAAAGTGAGGATTGAACAACTTCAACCCAGATATGCCTGCAATATCCCATTTTGGTGTGATCTGACTCTTGCAAAGACAGAGAATGGCAGGTGGAGTCAGATACTTTCTGGAGTGATACAGAGAGCTGACCATTTTTCCAGTGTCTTTAATGATGGATCATATATATGTATTCTACTTGAGGTCTGGGGCAAAGCTGAGTCCCAATAGACATTCAAAGCAAAGAGACTCATTATAACCATTTCATTATAACAGAAAATTCAGAGTCGGCTTGGTGATGAAACATTACTAGCTTGGTTTTGGCGGTATTAATGTTACAAGTCATTCCCCCTCCCACTGTCTGGGCCTGAGCAGTGACAGTGACATGTGCTATGATAAGATTCAGTGTGATGATAGTGTCCAGAACAAGCAGATTTCAAGCCACAAAGAAGCACTAATGCTCATTTTGTGCAATTAGAACCATTTGAGAGTTGGATTGTGGTTCTTTGTGGTCAACCATGCATGCACACGCACCTCTATCCATATATATATATAGGTTGTCACACATGAAATGATGGATTTTTTGGTTGGTTGTTGATCTTGTTATCTAACAAAGTAACCTCCTTTGTATATAAAAAATCTTCCAGACTCTTTCTTTCAATATATCTTTACTCATAAGCCCAATTTTGAGTAATCTTACTGTATGAGTACAAACTGTGAAAAAAAGACTCATTTTTGCATCAAATCATTGCATGCAATGCAAAATGGATACACTTTGACAACTGTAAGAGAGTAGGCCAGTGGTTAGATGCAAGTGAATCACCAGAACTACCCAAAACCTCTACTGTACTCTAAAAAGTTAATGGTTACTGTATGGTTGTCTTTCAAAGGGGTTAATCATTCTTGCCTCAAGGGAAAGCAATAACAGCAACCTCGTATTGTGGAGAAATTTTGCCTCATCCTCCATATTCACCTGACATCTCTCCTACTGATTATAACTTATTTAAACATTTTGAGCTTTTCATATACACGATAAAACATACTCCAATAAGGAAGAGTTAATTGAAGTATTCGAATTTATTTTGAGTTTATCACATCAAAGGATGAGAATGTTTTTAAAGATGGGATCAAGAGTTTAGAGGCACATTGGAAAACAGATATTCATCAACATGATGCCTATTTCAACTAAATAAACTAGTTATTTAACATTTCAGAAGTGTTTTATTCATTTCTTATAAAGTGCGTGTCATTTCATGTGTAACAACTTAATGTATATAATGTTACACATTGAGTGCTGGTGTTAATAAATTAGTGCTCGATACAATGTAACAGAACTATAAAGTACATATTAATATATATACATATTTTTCCTCACCAGTAGCATGGCTCGGAGTTTCATGAACAACACAATCTTCAGGTGCCGAGTTAAGACCAATTTTAACGCACAGCACTTGAAGATTGTGTTGTGCATGGAACTCCAAGTTGTGCCACAGAGAGGAAAAATATGTTTATTTATTAATACATATATATATAATATATATATATATATATATATTGTAAAAAATATTTACTGGTTTCAAAGTAAAGCAGCATTGTTCAAAATCCAAATTGTCACCTATGATATCTTCTCAGAATTTTAACTGATTGTAATTAGTAAATGTTTAACTTGAAAAGCATAAACTATAAAAAGGTCATGATGAATTATAATTAGGACAAATTTCTGTCAAAACTGAAACAGACAATGATCTAATTCTTAATGTTATTTATTAAGCTGTTGAATTTTAAGTTAAAAAATTTTTTTTAAATAAAAAAAATACCATTTTTGAATGTGTATATGAAGTGTAAATTTTCTTAATTTTTTATTTTTTAATTATTTATGGAATTTAGCAAGAGGTCTTCTGTCAGTCTTTGAGTTGGAAGGAAAACAAGTCAGAGATAGGAAGTTAGGTCAGGATAGTAAGGAGATTGATTTTAAGATTTGAATTCCTGCATATGAAAACATTGACTTCCAAGTCATAGTTCTATTCTGATCCATTTTTTAAAGCTGCCTGTCTAGTTGTCTTAATGTCAAGTATTGTTACCTGTGAGTCAGTCAGCAAGTCTGTAAGGGGTCTTGTTATAATTAAAGAGAATATTTCGTTATCAAGGCTGCATCACATTACTGCACTGGAAGCTACTCATTTGAATATTTTCTCAATGCAAATTACATTAGGACTTTTTAGAACTATTTCATTTTAAACAAAAAAAAAAAGTACTTGCCTGAGCAACAAGAAATCATTCGAAAGATTTAATTTCCTTTTTTCATAAAGTCAACAAAAAATAAAATGTTTTACCTTTTTTTATCATTTACCTTTTCATTTTGTTTCTTATTCATCTCAGAAGAACTCCATCTGACAAAATGCAGACATTATGAAACATAATTTTTTTTTTGTCTGTAAGATTTGTCTGATTTGAACCAATAAATAAACTTTTTCATCTCATGATTCAATTCATGAAAAATTATTCATTCTCCAGTTCAGAATGTATAAAATTTGTTTGGAAGGAAATTAGTTTCTTAAAATTTAACTGAAACCATTTTTCTAATCAGAATATTTGGGAGTAGAAAAGAAAAAAAAAATGAATTCACACACACGTATATATTAGTTTTGCTAAAGTCGACTGACAAGTGATTAAGCTTTTTTTAATTTTTCTTGTGTTCGTACAAGTGTTTTCTGTTTTGGACACAAAGTATGTAAAAACTGTCCAAAAGTTCTGCATATCTGGCCACAATATGTTGACCGTGTTTGGAAAATAAAACATTCCTATAACTTCAGACACATACATAAAAAAACCACACACTCAGTTAAAAATAATCATTCTTGATAATGGCTAAAAGAATAGCTGAAAGTACTTGAATATGCAGAAATTTGGGACAGTTTTTACACACTTTGTGTCTAGAAAAGAAAGCACTTGTACGAACACAAGAAAAACTAAATAAAAAGCTTAATTGCAGAAGCTTGTCAGTCGTCTTTAATTAAGCATGTATAAAAGAGGGATTGCTGCCCAATAACTATACATACATACATACATACATACATATATATATATATATATTTATATAAATGGTGCTGAAAAGTTCATGTTCTAACCCATTTTTAAAAATTGACTAAATATCAGACATTCTGCAGGAAAAGCTTCTTGGTTGTGCACTTTTCAGCACTCGTTCATAAAAAGCAGTGTGTATCAATGTGTGTATAAAAGGTATTTGGCTAGCAGTTTTTCATCAGTACAAATTTTCGTTAGAGGCCAACAAAAGTTCTTAAATACTTTTTATAAACTTTTTTTTCCTTTCTGACAGGGTGTTTGACATCAGGATTGAGGTTGTATAAGTATTGTCCAAATTCTAAGCAATTCCAACTTTTATAAGCCATTTTTGAAGAAAGATTATATATGTTTTGTTAAAAGTACATTTTGAGTTTTAAGTTTCTTTCTGCATTATGTTATGCATTAGTTTTAAATTTCATGTTGAGTGCTAGTTTATGGTACATCCTTTTCATTTATTAAATATATTCAGTCTACTTCTAAATTAACTTTTATTAATACTAGCTTATTTCTTATAGTTAAGGCTTTTAGTATTTGAAATTAATTTAAAAAAAAAATACTTTTCATTATTGTGTATTTAGAAGACTTTTTATGTTGGTTGATGATATGTGGTTTAAAAGAGCATCTGATAAATACCAAGTTAGACTGTGAGATAATGTAGTAATTGTGCTTTTTTGTCATTTCACCACAAGCAAGGCAATAAAGTCACTAAGGCATGAGGGATTACTGAGTATGGAAGAATATGAGAAAAAGAAAAATATAAAGGTGAGAGAACAATAAATGAACAGGATTTAAGGTGACAAAAGATAATGATTGATATTGCATTTAATTATGATGTAATTAATGTGTAACTATATTTGAATTTTTATTATTATTATTATTAGAGAAATATACTTGTGCGTAAGAAAATTCCTAAAATACATCACTTTGTTGAAATTTTGATTTTGTTGTTATTACTCATGATAATATTAGTTTTTCTTTTTAACTTTTTTATGGTTCTTAAGTTTACTTTGTTTTTGTCTGTAGGTGATATATATCTATGATACTTATCACTAATTAGCAATTATTGTGTAACTGTGTTTTTATATTAATTTTATTGTGTTATTGTTTATTTTTTCTAAGGTTAGCTTGATTTGCTTAACAATTACATGATTTGGGAAATTATTGTTGATTTTTTTATTTGCTTTATATTGTTAAGTTTGTTATAAAATATTGTGTGTGAAGAAGGTGTTAAGTGTGTATTTTGTATTTATATATGATAATGGTAATATTATCTGTTTCCTTGTAAGGAAACATTTGGCATTCATTGACTGAGCAGCCAATGCTACCGTTGATTGAAATTAATAAAATCTTTCTCTTAAAACAGTTTTTCAGGAAAATAGGTCTCTCAAGTCTACTAATTTTTATCACTCTTTCTAGTATTGATGGGGGCTTTCTTACTTGCCTTTTGTTTGAAGTAGTTTGGAATTTAAACATTTTGATTATGTTGTTATTTTCTCTTTGAGTTACATGTGCTATCCATTTTAGATGTTGCTGCTATTGAAAGTCCTTAAGAGATGTGGTCTCTGTTATTTGGTACAGTTCTTTGTTTGTGATTCTGTAGCGTCAGTCCATGAAGTTTGAAGAAGGATGGGCATCATTAAAACCAACAGAAGCCATTTTTAATCATGGTTCTGGGAAAGTGGTTGTATACAGCTGATAGTTTAGATATTTCTGAATGAGTTTGTCACCATACATGATAGCTATATGTAAGTCTTGATCTGGCAAGGTGAGCTTTTAGCTTAGTGTTTTAGTTTTGTAATTCATGTTGGGTGAAACTACCCTTAGTCCAACCCTGTTCTATGTTCAATTTCTTTATTTCTCTTATACTAAATTTATTATAACTGATCCATGCACCAATGTATATGAAGTGTTTAGTATTTACCAATTCCACATCCTGAATTTTTATGATGGATTCAGGGTCGGTGCCATCACTGCTTTTATTCCAATTTCAGATCATAGCTTCTGTTCTTATGTAAACTGGGATTTGAATTTGTTTTTTTTGTGATGTCAATGAACACTCATTGCCACATTTGTAATGTTAACAAATACTCATTACTTTCATAATCATTGTTGTAGTAGAGACTTTGCAATTGCAGATACAACTATAGTAACGCCGTTGAACAATACTGCTGTCAGATGCCTTCAAATAAAACTTGCACTGATAGTACTTGCTCGATAATATTTGTTCGAAAAGCAACCATTGAATAGTGATCTGAATAGTAATCCGTATAGTAATCAGTATAGAGAAGAGAATTGTGACCCGTATACTAATAGAGATAGAGGATAGTGTAGAAAGATTGATCCATATAGTAATAGAGGATAGAGAAGAGAATTGTGACCCGTATACTAATAGAGATAGAGGATAGTGTAGAAAGATTGATCCATATAGTAATAGAGGATAGAGAAGAGAATTGTGACCCGTATACTAATAGAGATAGAGGATAGTGTAGAAAGATTGATCCATATAGTAATAGAGGATAGAGAAGAGAATTGTGACCCGTATACTAATAGAGATAGAGGATAGTGTAGAAAGATTGATCCATATAGTAATAGAGGATAGAGAAGAGAATTGTGACCCGTATACTAATAGAGATAGAGGATAGTGTAGAAAGATTGATCCATATAGTAATAGAGGATAGAGAAGAGAATTGTGACCCGTATACTAATAGAGATAGAGGATAGTGTAGAAAGATTGATCCATATAGTAATAGAGGATAGAGAAGAGAATTGTGACCCGTATACTAATAGAGATAGAGGATAGTGTAGAAAGATTGATCCATATAGTAATAGAGGATAGAGAAGAGAATTGTGACCCGTATACTAATAGAGATAGAGGATAGTGTAGAAAGATTGATCCATATAGTAATAGAGGATAGAGAAGAGAATTGTGACCCGTATACTAATAGAGAGAGAGGATAGTGTAGAAAGATTGATCCATATAGTAATAGAGGATAGACGAGAAATAGTGATCGTGTAGACGTCACACTAATTCCCATATATATATATATATATATATATATATATATATATATATATTTCCTTTGCAATCACGTGGTCTACTTAATTCAATAATTGGATTGCCTGTGTTTGCTCTCTGGTGATCTATTTTCAAACTAGAGTGTTGGCAGTGACATTTTATTCCTATATAACAGGTTTTTTTTTTTTATAAACAGGAGTTTTGAAATTATTTTTATTCAAATCAATTAATATGTCAAAAAATGGAATTTTATTCAGACCAACAAATGAGGTGATGTTAAATTTAGTTACTCGTATGCTGTCTTCACAACATCTTATTTATTTACTATCCAGTAATAGAAAACATGATAGTCTCAATCTGTCAAATTTCTTTATTTTCATTATTAACTTAACAAGTTTAGCTTTCATAGAATATGCAGTTAGATGTTTAATATTTGTTCAGCTTTTGGGGAGTGGGCCTGGTGGATAACTTTTGGGCACCCCCACATATTAAAAAGATAAGATATAGTGACATCATTTTGTGAGTCTAATGTCTAAAGAGAAATATTCTTTTATTCATTTCTCAGAGTTTGATAGGACTTTTTGAATTTTTGAAAAGTTCATTTAAAAAACAGAAAGAGAAATATGTTTATCTGTGACGGCATATGAAATTGAAGTGTCACTTGTCTAGATTATGTATCATTAGAACAGAAGAAATATTGTGGATTTTTTTTTATTGCAAAATGCTTCACTTTTCTTTTTTTTTTTTTTAATTATTGTGACACATTTTGAAAATCACTCTTATCCCAGTTTAATAAATTCCCCACCTAAGATCAAGTGAAAGATGCTGCTGAATAAATGTTTTGAATTTAATTCCAAACATTTCTGTACATTATTCTTTTTCCTTTCTCTCTTTGCCCATCATATCTTTTTGACACTTTATCATTTCTGTTTTGCTCAAGACAAACAGGTTTTATGTGCTTGTTTGCCAAGAAAACTGTGAGAAATACCCAAAGTACCAATTTTCAAAATAAAACTTCCCATCCTCAAGAAATTGGGGGAAATGATCAATCATCTTGTCAGCCAATTTGTTTTTGTTTTGTTTTGCTTAGTTCAGTTTTTGGCAATAGTGAGCTAACATATGTTTTTGTTTTCTTTAAAGAAAAAAAAGAAAAAAACAACAAAAGAAATTTGTTTGAGATACTCTCATTCCACAACTCATACACTTTTTTTCACCTTCTCAGACAAAATAAAGACAAAGAATTCATCAAGGATGAATGGAATGAACCTAAAGAACTGTTTTAAGAGCAACTTCTGTTTTAAATGCCACTTGAAAGTTTTTTATTTTATTAAACTATATTTCTTTTCACACAGCACTCTTTTCTTGTCTCCCACATATTTTCCCAAAGAGCAAACAACTGCAGGTTTATTATCAGAGTTTAGGAATTAACTTTAATCCTTAATCTTGTCTCTTTCTAAAATTTAGTAATTGATTTTCAAGAATTTAACAAATTGGGAGAGACCCACAAGATAACTTTGTGAGAATTTTTTTTTCCTGGCATTAAGTTGAATGATAGTTCGTTTTATAGATGGTGATGAATATACTGAAGACAATGATTGTCCTGGACTGACTGACAAGATCTCATGAGAAATTTCTTTGTGCCAGATCTTCTTACTCTAGTAATGAATTGAATAATGTTTCAAGACAATTCATAGATGATAATGCGGTTAGTGAAATTTATGAATATCTTCAAATGGCTGATGGAATATCTAGTGAGACATTTCTCTGTTGCTCTACTACTGAATAAATAGTGATTCAGGACCATATAATGATGAAGGCAGTGGAAACAACAATTGTTAAGATATCTCACAAGGAGTTTCTTTGCTCTAGTTTTTACCATGGCAGCGAATTGGATAGAAATTTAAGAATATTTGTGGATGCTGAAGATGGCAGTAAAAACTAATTGTGATCCACCAGTTGTTGACATTGCTGAAATTATATCCCAAAAGAAAATCTTGTTTTTCTTTCAGCAATGCTATTTATAAACATTATCAGAAGTCTTTTTATTTATTTATTAAGTTCTAAAGAAGCAGACAGAACAACTTAGTGGATTGGTGATTGTAAGACATGATAAACGATTACATTTTCAATGAAGCCCCTTGCCTGGAACGTCTTTTGGGACTCACTTACCTCACTCCGGTCTTCTTGCGGAACTCCTATATATGGTCCATTGCTAAAGATGCTGGGAAAATTGCCCCAGAAAGTACCTGACTTCTCTTGCCATGCTTTATTTACCGTTATAAGATTAAGATCAGAACAAAAATAGAGTATTGCTGCCATATCTGGGCTAGAATTGCCCAATCCTCACTTTCCAGTCTTGATGAATTTTCCACCCTGCAATCCATTTCCCACAGACAAAACATTGCTAGCCTCTTTCTACTTTATTTCCATGGCAAATGTTCAGATGAGCTACATTCCTTAATTCCACCAATCAGGACCTTTGTAGTTAGGGCCAACTATGGAATCTACACAATGTCAACTTATCCTCATTCCTTTTATATTCCATTAGTAAGGAGGAAGTTCCACTCAGACAGCTTCTTCCCCAGAACTCTTTATGGAACAAACTCTCAAAAGGATGCTTCCCCAGAACTCTTTATGGAACAAACTCCGAAAAGGATGCTTCCCCAATCAATACAATCTTAATTTCTTCAAGTCTAGGGTCAACTATTATCTATCTGTAATTCAATTGATCTATTTTTCTTTGATAGGATTTCTCAAACATTCGGGTTGGTAGACAAAAACAAATATACTGTTTAATAAATAAATAGTGTCTACTCAAATATGAGTATCCAGTAAAAATTAGATTTGAAGTGATAAATAAATAAATAATATACATATGCATATATATATATATATATATATATATATATATATATATATACACACACACATGCACACACATGTAATTTCTGGATTTACTCCCTTCTGCTTCAGACAATTGCATTTTATTAATCAGTAAACTGATCAGTATATTTATAGCTTTGCATACCACTCAGACTGTCTGTGTCTCTTTTCTGATTATCCCTGCCCCCGCCACTTCACATCTTTCTCCTGTTTTACTGAATTAGATTATTTTTTTGTATTTGTTATCTATTAGTATATGTCATATATTTTTTAAAGAATTCATTTCTATTTAAATCCACCTAGACTGATATATAGATAGAAAGATCTCAAATAAGGAAGTTCGGTATTGAGCAGTGGAAAATTGTTTCCTGATGGATATTATTATACTTAAAGAAAATAAAAATCTCGAAGGAAAAAAGAAAAAGAAATGAAATCCAAACACAAATTTGGCATTTGTTAAAGCAAGATAGTTTTATGAAGGACATCATTAAAAGATGAATGAATGAAAAATAAAAAAAAATGAAAAATAAAAAAAAGAGGCTAGAAAATAAATGAACACGATGCAAACTTAATACAGGTATAATTAGTGAACTGATGCTAGAAGCAGCATGCTACAGTGATGGCGGTTAAGTCGGTTGCATTGAAAAACCAAACAGGAAATTGAGCGGAATGGAGATGAACTCCAAGAACCTGGCTGTAAGCATGGAATTTATGAGAGCAAATTCAGACTTGAAATCTCAATATCTGATTTATTTTTTTTATTTTTATTTTTTAATTTCCCCATTTGCTGCTTTTCATTCTTTCCTTCCTGTATCTTTTTAGATTCATCCACAATATTTTAAAAGTTGCATTAAGTTAAAAAAGTCTGGTCAATGTACAAAATCGTGTGGAGGGAAAACAATTTTTTTTTTTGCTTTTTGACAGTGTAGAAAACATGCACACAAAATATTACATGCCAATGCATGTTGTTCAAGAGATTGTCATTGGAAAAGCATTCTTAGACTTCCTTTTATTTTTCAAGATATGACTGTCTAATTCTTAATAGATCTATCAAGGATTAGTTCTGTGATTATTGTATAGTATTGAGGACAGTGAGTTTGAAATTACTTTATCTACTTAAATATGTTGTTGATTTTACTTTATTATTTTTAGACATGAATGTCTAAAAGTAACTATTTAACCTATTTATATCAAGTCACTGGATTAGTTCAACCAATGCTTTTATCCACATGACCCAGTAGATAAAAGCATTGGTTTAAGAAATACGTTGAATTGACCCAAAGAGTTGTGAGTTCAATACCTGGCCACAGTAGAGAGTTGAGTTATTAAAGGGAAATAATTGAAACTGAAACTTAGATATCCAGAAAAGACATGGAACTAGAACAATCTCCCCCAGTAGAGGAAATAAAGGGCTCGGTTTGAAATTCCAGTGTATATCACCTGAAGAAGGCCAGAGTGTACAATGGCTGAAATGTCATGAATATGACAATAAAGATGAGGACAACAGTCCAAACAATGTAAATAGTGTAAATAGGTAGAATACCTCATCTCAGAAATATAGACAGATATTGTCTAAAAGTAATAAAGTAAAAATCAATCATTCATATGCTTAACTTGATTTGCGTTTAATCTCGTTAATGCTTTTGATTTTCAAGATGAGAAATTATCAATATTTTCCAACTTAAATTGATTTACTTGAACTATTGTTCTCATCTTTATTATAGATGTTATTCTTGCACAACATTTCAGCCAAATAACCTCTGGCCATCTTCAGGTTTCTATTATTTTGATTGATAAATAATATTTTTTTTTAATAATTGTTCACCCAATACTAGGCCCAAGAACCACTCAAGGTAGAGGGTTACTGAATGAGGTTGTTCTATGAACATAAGAGGAAGAGGTAAGAAATGCAGGAAGGATATGTAGAAAAGATAATGGTTGACCCAAGACAGGAAGAGATTAAGATTATTAGTAATAGGGGAACCATCTTCTTGGGCGTCTGTTCCACAATGTAGCAGTTCTTTGGAAGATGCTGTCTGAATTAAATTTCCTTCTTGTCAATGGAATACAAAAGGGAATGGGGATGATTTTGTTCTAATGTATGTGGCATGACACCTCTTAGTTGTGAATGTCTGAACTGGGGGAACTAATGAATGGTACTCATTAGAACATTTGCCATAGAAATAGTGATAGAGTTGTGAGAGACTTGTGCTGTTTCAACTGAGGGGAAAGAGGTTGTAGAGTGGAAAAATCTAGGCTGGAAAGTGGGGATTAGACTGCTCCAGATATATGGCAGAAGTACTCCATTTTTGGTCTGATTTGGCACTTGTAAAGACAGAGCATGGCAGGTGGACTCAGCTACTTTCTAGAGTATGTTGGGTATTGTCACTTTGTCCCTGCTGATCTGGGGTATATTATTTCCCTTCCTGATCTAGGGATTGTACTTGTGACCACTAGAATAACACTTGATCAACACCAATATACACTACATTTTATGTTTTGGGATCCTTTAAATCCAATGACGAATGGATTCAATATTTGTTTAAGTGGGCTTGTGCTGTTTGCTTTATAATTTTGTTTTTGATTTTTGGGAGGAAAAATTGTCAATATATTTGTTTGGTTTATTCAAACTGTGGTTCTTATTTTGATTATTACAGTTTTTATTACAGACAGGAGTGAACAAGAAATTATGTCATATAGACACAATAATACATTAATCAACACATATCTCATATCAGTCAAAATAATGTATCTCTGAAGATAGCCAGATGGTACTTTGTTGAAATGTTGTGTCTATAATAACATCTGTAATAATCATGATCAGAACAGTATTTTCAATAAATTGGATATGTGAAAATAAGATTCTTTTGCTGATGATACTGGATAATCAGCAAAACATGTCAAAGTAAAATGAATTTTCCAACTTGTCTTATAGATTTACCAGTCTGTGTAGAGTAGATGTATTATTACAAAAGATCTGATTGATTATTCAGTTTTCTTTTCATAGTTAGTGTAACTCCTTAACCTACATGGTAGAAAGGAGAAATGTTTGATTTGAAAAGCAGACCAGATTAAGTTTTGGCCTATGATTTTTAATCTGCAAATGGAAAACAGTAAAAGACTTTTTTGTTTTCAAAAGTAGTAATATGGCAACTTTTTCAAACAGTTTTGCTAATAACAATGCATAGGGAAAGTTGGATTCATGCAAATTCTAGTGAAATACACAGTGATAACTTTATGGTTGGAAATATAAGTTATTGGTTATTATATTGACACTTATAATTTGGCAAGAAATAGGACAAATCTAATAATATTCAACTGATGACTTATATAATGGTCTTGTATATTTTAATGTTATTACTTTAAGTTGTAATCATAGTTTAAACATTTATAATTACGTTCTTGTGGGTTTAAGTGTTAGTCTAGTAACATTTTTTTTATCAATTCACTCCAAGCAAATCTATAATGCCACTAAAACACATGGGGTTACTGGGAGTGAAAGAGAATGAGAAAACTTTAGAAGGAACTGGAAACCCAGTCCTAAACAGGAAACAAGTGTTAAACCTCTACTCCTGTTTAAAAAAATTGGGAGGAGTATGAACTGGACAATAGACAAACTTATCTACTCCTGTTATTTAACCCAAACATTAGGCTATTAAATGAAAAGTGACATTTGGATGGTGGTTTTTTTTTTGTTTTTTGTTTTTTGAATGGTGAGAAATGCAGGGGTTATTAGAGCATCTGAGTGTTAATGATATTTTAGCAAACACATCATATGAAAACGCAAAACTCAATATTTCCTCTTTAGCAATAAATGAATGGATGAATGAAGCATCTGCCTCAAAGGATACAAAATCTAATTTTGCATTCTCAGAAAAACATTCCATGTAAAGTTGAAGATATTTGTCTTCATTGTAAAGTATGCAGGATATATAACATGTATAGCACCAGTTATGGCTTGGAGTGTGAGTGTACTACCTGGCCCAGGTACAGATAATGCAGACTCAAAGGATTAAAGTGTCTGTTCCTGAAATTAGTGGCATAGTAAATAGTAGAAAATACAAGTATAATAGCCTTATCCACATGTAAAAAAAGACTAAGATAATAGAAGGACTAATAATAAAAAAGAAAAAGCCAAGACTCAATAGTATCATCTATGAACATGGCCACAATGTGTTGACCCTATTTGTAAAATTAAAAAGAAACATTCCCTTCACTCTAGAAACATATAACAAAAAAAAAAAAACCCCAAAAATCTACATATTCAATTCAGATTTAAAAAATAGAAAAAAATTCCCTGCTAATGTCTAATAGAATAACCAAAAGTTTCTTGGATATATAGAACATTTGTACAATTTCTGCCCAGAAAAAAAAAACAAAAACACTAATACAAACACAAGAAAAATTAAGTAAAATGCTTAATCACAATACCTTTTTAGTTGTCTTTAATGAAACTTGTATAAAAGAGGGGTTGCTGCCCAAATACACAATTATATACATATATCTATATATATATATACATACACGTTTCATTAAAAACACCTGACAAGGTACTGTGGTTAAGTTTTTTTATTTAATTTTTCTTCTGTTCTTATGAGTTTCTTCCTTTTTGAATGTAAATTATGTAGAAATTGTCCAGATGATTGTATACCCGAGCGCTATACTTTAAGCTATTATCAAGGGTAGCCATAAGCGCTTGGGCATAAAAACATTTGGACAATTTCTACATAATTTACATCCAGAAAAGAAAATTATAACAAGAAAAATTAAATAAAAAAAACTAACTTGTATAAAAGAGAGAATGCTGCCCAAATACACAATATATATATATATATATATATATATATATATTTTTTTTTTGTCATCCACAGACAGACTGTTTCGCTGTTTCACAGCTCATCAGTGTGGCTAGACGTCCGGTTGCCTCTAGCTAGGATCGAAACCCGACTGAATTTGCATCAGTCAGAACTTCTCCCACTAAGCCGTCGACGCACCGGCAGGGATGAAGGTGAATTTTAGCATGTTTATTTTTAGATTTAGATAAACACACAGTGACTGACAGTGACTCAATTCTGCCGAAGAGTCGTGCAATATTAGCTTAAATAGTCACTGTTTACAAATTCACACCTCAAACCAGAGAGCTCAACCGAAATTAATTTTTCAGGAGCCAATATTTTTGTCATCCACAGACAGACTGTTTCGCTGTTTCACAGCTCATCAGTGTGGCTAGACGTCCGGTTATGCAAGGGACACCCCTAAATAACTAGAATTATGTAACTCCAAATCACAAAGATTTGACTATTTAGCCCCGTTTAGTAACTTGTCTAGGAGAGGGACAATTCTGAATTCAAAACCATTTTGATATGTGACTAACAGCTTCTCCTGGAAGACCTACATGAAAGGTCTTGGAAAATTTGACATTCAGAAGACATATTGAAATCAAGAGGGACAGAGGGAAGCAGTGCATAACTTACATAACAAGCTTGTGTAAACTTTACTAAGGGCTAAAGCGGACAGATTGTGGTTTGTTTTGAAGTGATATCTCACCATATTTGAAAACTAAAATACAACTTATGCACTTGTGCTTTTATTCAATGTTTCTTTAAAATTCCAGTTGACCATTACAGTGGTTTTGGCAGCAGGTTTACCAAATGTACTCTTTCTTCATGTTTATGAACCCTTGTAAAATTGCCGAATATTATTGCAAACATCAGAAGAAATATCATAGGAAACGCACCAGTCAATCCAGAATGGTGCCACATAATAGGCTGCCTCAGAATTACATCAACACGTGACACCTAGTTGCACAATAGTCAGATATATTCAATTTATGCAACACATTTGAATTCCATTTTTGTTTGGTTGGGAGTAGGGGGTGCAGGTAGGAGCTTTTAATTTCATGTTTGTACACCCTTTCTGCATGTATGAATTGGACAACTGAATATGTAGATTATCTATGTATCTGTGTTCATCTATATATATGAACCTATTCTTTACTTCAAAAAAATATCTGTATTGTAACCTGCATTGAAAGACATAATTAAGATTATTGTTGGACCTGTTTGTTCATTGTCCATCTCCCACTGCCTCACATGATATGAAGGCATCATGTTTTCTAGTGGGAAGTACAAAATAATTGTGAATCAGCCAAGATATTCCATGGTTATGGATATACTGTTGTACTCTATAGCCTTTCAAAAAGAGCATTTAATCAGAGGAAAACTAGACTAAGAATATAATTCTTCTTCTATATGCCATGTTGCTTCAGGATATGGACAATCATGGCTCTCCACAACTTCCTATCGTTTACAGCTTTTAGTAAGGCTTGTCTTTTCACCATCCCACCCAGTCCTTATTTTGCTAGCTAGTTATTCAAATTTGTGATGTACTTTACTCACTGTTTCCCTCTGTATCCTCAACATGTCCTGTGAGTGTCAAATTCTCCAAACCATCTTTCCTCATTATGTATCCTAGAAATTCCAACTCTCTTTCTGAGTCTGTGTTTTTTGTTTTCATTTTCCTTAAAACATTGTTGTTACCCACATGCTTGATCCATGGTATTCTCAGCATCCTTCTATAGAATCACATTTCTGTTACTTAAAGTCTCTTCTTCATCTGTGAGGAGACTGTTCAACATTCACTATGATATAGGAGAACCAATATTACATAACAGTTAAGAATGCGTTTCTTTGTTTCTAACAAGACTTTCCCATTTCTTAATACTTTACTTAGCTTTTGGAAGCCATCTTTCACTATTTTAATGCACTTTTGGGTTCAAACACCAATTCGTAGTTCACATCTAAGGCTGTTCCTTTTGCTGGTAATCAAACATTCTGTCTTCTTACAATTGTTGATTAATCCTTTAAAAGAATACTTATTGCTATTATAATCTGGATAATCCATAAATTCAAGCAACATAGGTAAAAATAATTTTAGTTTTTTTACTTATTTTCACTTTACACAAATCTTGAGAGACATTTAAGGTAGAGAGTTAATGTCAAAATGCCAATGATGAATTAAGTGTATATGAATAGAAGAGAAGGTTTATGAGGATAAAGAGGATAATTATAATAATAATAATAAACCACAAAAGATATAAATACTTAAAATAAATTACTGTATATAATATTACTTTAAGATTTAAAACAAAGAAAAATACTCAAATTGAAGCTTGGAAATAGAAGACTATGTCAACTCTACACTTTAACAACTGACAAATCATAAGAAGACCATAAGAATACAAAACCTGACAAACTTGACATTCCTACAAAGAATATCATATACTTTTCTTCTTTTATGTGCCATGTCCCTTCAGGACATAGGGGATCATGGCTCTCCACAACTTATTTCATGTGTCACTTAGCAGTTTTTCTCCCTTTGTTAAGGCCCCTGTCTCTGTTTTGCCATCCATTTACACAGGCTCATCAGGTAAGTGGCTCGTTGCTGCCTTCTATCTCTCTTGACCTCAATATGTCCAGTGAGGATAAAAGTTTCCAGCATTATGGGCCCAAGGAATTTCATCACTATATATATATATATATATATAGTTTCATTAAAAGCGATTGACAAAGTACTAGGATTAAGTTTTTCATATAATTTTTCATGTGTTTTTATAAATTTTTTCTTTTCTTCAAAAATTATATAGAAAACTTAACCGCAGTACCTTGTTAGCTGTTTTTAATGAAACTTGCATAAAAGAGGGATTTCTACCCAAATACACAATCTCATATATATATATATATATATATACATACATACATATATATATATTTAATAAAGCTCTCAGTATTTCTTGAGCCATAATACACTATAAGTCCAGTATCTTACTAAAAACTTGCTAAGCACACCTATAACTAAACGTCTTCACCTCCCAGTGGTAACCAATCATTAGACATTTAAAATTAGTCAGGTGTCTGATGAACTGTTTATCACTGTGAAACACTATCTATCTGTTGCTGAAATTAATCTAAAATGTATGTATATTTCCAAGATCTAACTTAAATGGTACATAATACCTCAACTAATTTCAGAATATATTTTACCTGGAACCTCTGTGAGTGCAGTAACAAATTTCATTAAAATTAGTCAAGGGGTTCTTGAGCTAGTGTCGTTTTCTCTGTTTTTATGGTATTTTTAATAGGAAATTCAGTATTTGTTTTTGATACAGATTCTTATATTTGCATATATAATCAAACACTTGCATATTATATTCCAACTATTATGTGTATGAAAAATAATAAACATTCATAATATATTATAACAACATTATTAAATAAATTTAAATATGCATAACACAACATATATTTATGCAATTCACTAAACTACATTAGTACTTTTTTTATAAACAAATATCTTGGATGTTTGGCAACTAGTTGATAGGTGAAGGGGCTATGTGCATGTGTCATTGTAAAATGTAATCTGCATGGTTGGAAAATTGTGTCACATGACTTGATGGTAACTAAATAAATAAATGCATGCTGCTTTGCAGCTGTTACATATTTTGAAATAAATCTGATGTATAATAAAAAATATAATTATCATTTTGAAAGAATTACCTAGAGAAAAATGAAACCAAATACGCAAAAAGGAGGCATCCATCCAATGAATATGAATTTCTCTAAACAGACGATTCTGTCTGTTTTTTTTATTATTTTTTGGGGAATGACCTTCAGCTTTCAAAAATTATAATATTGTAAATACTAAAATTGGTATGAATTGTCACCCCGGGGTTACTATTACTTGAATGGAAAATCTTTTAATGTGATATCAGTTTACAATTCCATTCTAAAAAATGTGAAAACTTATTCCTGCAGGGCAATGTTTGCATTAAAGAGATGTTTCATATTAAAGCTAGATTCTAGTCCTGGAACAATGACAGGCCTCCTATGTCATTCTGGTATTGTTAATTCATTTTTTGTTCTGAAAGTCTGTTCTTTGATAATTTAACGTCTATCATTGAATTTCCAGCTGAATTTTATAAAGAAAATATATGAATTATTAAAACTATTAAATTTGTTTCAATGATATATTAATCATTTTAATATGTTGAACGTTTTATCATTTTTTTCTGTTGCTCTCTGCATCAGGGGCTGCATTTTTTAACAAATTCTGAAAATCTTCCCATTTATTAATTTCTCATTGCATTTGATTGTATAATGTGAATAATTATTACATTAACTTGTATTGCAAATACAATTTAAAATATGTGTAATTAATAATATTGTTAACTCATCATTTTGTATCATGAACTGCTTTAAAAGGAACCCAACAGGTTTATGGGTGGTCTAGTATATATATATATATATATATATATATATATATATAATTTTTTTTTTTTTCATAATAATTCATCATATCTAGATCAAGAAACTTAGTATGATGTATTGTATTGTAACAGTCTGGGTTTGAATCTTGGTAGTGAATGTGCACTGCTGATGAGTCCCAAAAATAGGATGAAATGGCTGACCACTGCATTCTGTTGAGGTTTCTGAGTCTAGACATGATGGATTACTGTATTGTGCAGGTTACTGTATTGTGCAGGTGGACAGGAATGTGTTTTTAGATGTTGTGCCATAGAATATATATTCATATATATGTTGAATAAAACATTAAATGGAGGATTTCTGTCTAAATATGCTATATTTAAGATATTGTATTGGAATGTTCCCATTTTTGACATCCCTAGTTTGTGATGGATAAAATGTCGTCTAAATTATTCAAAAATGAAAATAACACTGACATCTCATTTTAACAGATATATTTACCAAAATTACACAAAAATATCTTGAAATACTAAAGAGTAAATTTATTCAATAAAATCACCATTGGCTTCAACCATGGCCACCAGATGACTTCAGAATTTTCTGCAACTCTTCTGGACAGTCTCTGAGTTCAAGTTGGTGAATGCTGCCATAATCTTTGCCTTCAGTTCACCTTTGTTGTAACAAGGAGTTTTGTTGGTCTCTTGCTTAACTGTGACCCACAGATAATAATCAAGGGGGTTGCTGTCTGGGGAGTGAGGTGGCCAGATGTAAGGAGTGAGGTAGTTGCAGAAATTGTCTGACAACCATGATTGGGTTCTCCTGCTTGTGTGGCATGGTGCAAAGTCCTGTTGCCAGGCATAGAGTCTTTCAGCAGCTACTGTCTTGGCCCAGGGCAGGACTAGCTCCTCAAGGTACTTGATGTAGACCTCCGTGTTGAGTCTGATGCCCTGTGGGAAGATGAATTGAATCATAATGTCGCCATCACTAGTGATCACACTAAACACCATGATGTTGACTAGCTATATCATCTAACTCTTTCCAGATCCTCTGCACTGTCTTCAGATTAGCACCCAAACACTCTGAAATGTTCATATTGGAGCTTTTGTCATGAATGCTAAGCAGTACAGCATGCTGTTTCCAAATTTCTGGTGGAGTGAATTGTTTCATGGTGCTCTTTTTCTCACAGTACCCAACTGACCCCACTATATTGTGTAGTTGACAAAATCAAAGGAAACCATGTGCCTGTGCAAAAGTAAAAAGATAAAATGGAAATAATTTACTCATCAGATCCTGAATAATTATTTCAGACCCATCATCCTGTTGCCTGAAAGTTTGAAAGTTAGGCACTCTATTGTATTTATATAATCCTCTGTGTGTTTGATTATATATATATATATATATATATATATATATATATATATATATTATTAGTAGTAGTAATCGTATAAATATAAGTAACTACACTCGTTTTGGAAAACTTTTGGTTTCTTGATTTCCAAATGATCAAATCAATATCGAAGGAAAAAAATGTATAAAAAAAAAGAAAGAGCCAAGTACATGAACGCCTGTCAAAAACAATCGTTCAGCATTCAGGTCCAAAGCCCAAAGAAAAAAAAACCCGATACGAGTACGCAACTAACTAAATAAAGTGCTCAATACAATAAGTAGAGCTGACCTAGTTAAACCTAGAGAGCCAGACAAACCTACCAAGGTTTCACCTAAGCGGAAACCTTGGTAGGTTTGTCTGGCTCTCAAGGTTTAACTATATATATATATATATATATATATATATAAAGAAATATAATCTTAAGGTGTGCTATATTTATGGGATAAAGTGCTCAATGCCTGATGATTGCGTCTAGCATGAAACAGACTATCACCTCTAAGTGTTGACTTCTATGTTCACTTTTATATATATATATATATATATATATATATATATATATATATATATATATATATTATGAAATGGACAAAGTCCGACAATTATTTTAAGACATTTTTATGTTTATACATTCTTTTTATAGATACAAATATTTAAGTAAATGCTCTGTTTTATAATAAACAGTATTAAACCACATTTACCGGCCTGAATGCCTGAGAAATTTTCATAGAAAATTTTCGTCCTTCGACAGGAATCAAACCTGTATCCTATATAGAACCGTCATATAGCCTGACGTGCCTTAACCGTTTCGGCCACAGAGGAGCGTTCGGTTAGCAAGGCCGAACGCTTGGACATTCAGGCCGGTAAATGTGGTTTAATACTGTTTATTATAAAATAGAGCATTTACTTAAATATTTGTATCTATAAAAAGAATGTATAAACATAAAAATGTCTTAAAATATATATATATATATATATATATATATATATATATAATTTATTTAGTATTTTAGACTAATATTTTTTCTGTAAACCCTAATATATCTATTGTTTATCTAAGCCTTTACTCTCAGTAGTCTCTACAAACTCATTCCATCTGTTCTTAAGCTTTTGAACTGAAAGCCTATCAAAGTCTGTGCTTTGTAGGCAAGTAAGCAAACCACTTTCTCTACTTTATAGTCTTCATCTAATCTCTATTGTTTTCTCTGCTCTTGTCATTTGCCTAATCAGTGCTCACCTAGGATTTATAATGGATCATGACATATACAAGTAAATTCATTCCTAAGGGTGAACACAAAAAATAATTATAATAATAAAATCCCAATGGATAGCTGCTTCCAAATTATGTCTGCCTTGTTTATTTTATGTCTCTAAGTTCAGCGATGGGTGTTAATCATACTTGTATATTTACTTAATGTTGCCTCCTCATGTGAGTAATAAAGGTTTTTTTTTTAAGCTTGGATTCCAGCTGAGTGTTCTTGCATTGATATTTGCCTGTTATGTCTGTTTATCTAAGCACAAAATGCATCCATCATTTTATTTAGGGATCTGTTTCAATCTTTCTCAGCCTGTCGCTTACATTCAGTTTAGATATCTTCATTCTATTAAATCCTCCTGTTACCATCAACTGCAGTTATTTTGGGTTAATACTTGGAAAAGGCATGAACCCAAATATTTATATATCCAGTTCTATCACCAAGTGCATTGACTGTGTCTTTATATGTATGAGAGGTCAAGAGAAGACGTAATGAGGTTTACGATACTGCAAACTCTGTTATTCAACTTATGCATATATGTAGATGCATCAATAAATTCAGAGCCTGATGATGAAAAATAGCATTTATTTTATGCAAGAAATATTTATTTCATATGTCAATGCACTTAATTCAATAGTTAATATTAATCACACACACACATCTTAATTGTCTGATATATATATACATTAATAAATATTCCTCACCGATAGCATGACTGAGTTTCATGCACAACTCCAAGTCATGTTACTGGTGAGGAATAATATGTATATTTATTAATATATACCTAATAAATACTTAATAGCTGTGTTATATTACATTGAGCACTATTTTATTAACACCAGCACTCAATGTGTGATATATATATATATATACATACATATATATATATATATATATATATATATATATATATATATATATATATATACACACACACACAAAAAGTTAAAATATAACAAAATATATATCTGTAAAAAGGAAGTATAAATTTCCCTTCTGTTTTTATTCATAATCATATATATTTCTTTCTGTCTTTATTCATAATCACAATATATATATATATATATATATATATATATATACATATGTAGCCTGATGTTTGCTTCTTAGCATGAAACTTTTAGTTGCAAATTGAAGTTATTATTTGTTGCTTTTATCTGGTTTTATCATTGGTTTAAAACTGAGCAATCTGTCTGTAAAAATTACCTATCAATAATCGTCATTGAGTATTTATTGAATTCATTATGTATGTAGATATATATGTGTGTGTATGCTTGTTTTCTTGGAGAATGTTTCTCTAATAATAATAAATCAAATAATACATACATTGGCTCCACAACTGCTACATTATTGCACTGATTAATGTGCCATTTATCCAGTAATAGTTCAGTTAAATTGCATATTACCATAACAAGAAATCCCCCAAATCCTTATCAATAAGACAAAAATTCTATATAACATAAGCTGTTAAAAATGACTACAAATTCTAGATGCATGAAGCTTAGAAAACAAACACCCCCACAATCAATAAAATGTTATCAAATTCAGGAACAATCATATTCATTAATTAATCCCCCCACAAAAAAATCCCCCAAAATGATAACATTAAATTTCATTTGAAGGCGCAAGGCAAGATTTGATATTTGAAAATAATGAAACGGACATAGCACAAGAAACAAACAAAAAACAAAAAACTCTTTGTTAATGTCATATGAAAGTCACCATGAACTTGTTGAGCAACCATCATAGATCAATTATTATATAGTGAAAATTCCAGATCAAAATTTGGCTAAGGAATATGTTCCAGGTTTCAGACATATTTGATTCACTTTTAGAGATTGAACATTATACAGTGAAAATTTCTGGTCAATGGACCATCACGGACTTATTGACCCACTCTTGTATTTGAATTTCCCTTGAATGGGAAAAGTTGAGAAAAGTTTTTTTTTTTAATCCATATTGACTTTATATCTGTATTTTTGAATATTTGTTTTCTTCTATCCAGATGTCTATAATCATATATTTGTGCATCTTGATTGATGTATTTGTCTATTGATTTCTGAACAGATATCACCATATGTTTGTTCTTATCTTTATTGATACTGATTGTCAGTACTTTTTATATGTACAGAAAGTTTAATTTGTTAAATTCTATTGCCAAGAGACTATACCAAAAACAAATAGTTGAAATGGCTATAGCTGTAACCCTAAGTTTCTTCTCCCACACTTCTCTCTCATGGAACTCTCTTCTGGTTTCTTGCTTCCCAGTCAACTTTGATTCCTGTTCTTTTAGTGTTCACTCTCCTTAATAGTGTTTTTTTTTTCTCATATTCCCAAACATTCAGTAACCCCTTGCATCTTAGAGGCTTTATTGCCTAAAATGATAAAAAAAACAAAAAACAGCACAAATAGCATTGCATAAGTAGAAAAAATCTGTATTAAAATTTGACTGATTTTTCAATTATTTGCCATCAATTCATCCACCCTATTTGCAATTTAATGGATTTTTATTGCAGCAATAAGCAGAGGGAAGACTTATAAATTAATAAGCATAGGTCAATGTTTGTGGAACATGTGAGTAATGAGTACATTTTAAGAAAAATGGAATCAAAAAGGACACTTATAATTGAAATCAAAAAGGGACAGTTGAAATTTCTATGACACATAATGAGGAAAGATGGCTTGAAGAATTTGACAAACATAGGACATATTGAAGGCAAGGGGAACAGATGGAAAAAGCGATTAACCTGCCAAATAAGTTTGTCTAAATGGATGGCAGAACAAGGAGTGGGAGGGAGGGTGAAGAGACAAACCTTACTAAGCATTATAAAGGATAGGAAATTGTTTAGAGTCATGATCACCCACATCCTGAAGGGATCTAACACACAGAAAAAGAATAATGTTTGTGGCTACCTGGTGGTCATTGCCTGTAAAAATTATTTTAAAGTTGATTTTTTGGTGATCAGAAACCAGCCATAGCGTCAAAGTTATAACATTGGAATTTATATTAGCTAGCTAATTAGTTTATACAGTTAAGCAAAAAGATAAAAGTTCAGTTTAATTATCATAAAAGACACAAAGTCAGGGTTCAGTTTAGCTTACATTGTAGATTGAACCCCTAGCTAAAAACTTTAAAAGTTTTAGAATGTTCATAAACTAATGCTAAAAACATGCTCCCTTGTTTGCTTTAATTTGTAACCAGAGAAAGTCTGGGTGTCTGTGGCTCTCAGTTTTTATGTTTGAGTTTTGTGATGACAGATCGGTAGACATAAAAGGCATTTGATGAATGAATGATCTTTTTTTTTTTTTTTAAATAATCAAGCTGCTTGTTTTATAATTAATTCAGCTATTTGTTGCATCCATCATGATTCAGTCTCAGGGGCTGTTGAAAAGTTCTTAGCTTTCAGAACCACCCGCTAAAATCTGATCAAATGAACCAACATCAGTTTTTGGTCAAGCTGATAATTCTTCAGCACTCGTTCTTTTATTTTTTGTTGGTTACTGCAAATATGTTTTTTTTCCCTTTACTAATTTATTTATTAATTTAACATTTTGATTTTGTAGCATTAGTGAATGTGTATATTAAATAGCCAATTTCATAACATTTTCATTTTCCAGTATGTGTGTGTGTGTGTATATATATATATATATATATATATATATATATATATATATATATATATAGTGTCATCCACAGACAGTTTTGCTGTATCACAGCTCATCAGTGTGGTTAGACATCCAATCACTTCAAGCTGATATATATATATATATATATATATATATATATATATATATTGCTTCAAGCCGACATATATGTGTAAGTGGTTATTTGAGACTTTACAAGTGTTGGTTTGAAACTGCTTGAAATGATCATTAAAACATCCCCTCTTCAAATTTATAGACAAATTCTAAAGATACATACTGGAATTTCTTCTTAACCAATAAAAATGGACCCTTTCTCATTCTCATCTGCCATATTTTTGTTCTTTCTTTTGTTGAAGTCAAAACGCTACAATAACTTGACTATATGCCTTTTGTATGTGAACACAATTCTTACTTTGTGACCTTTTTGCATTATTACTGTTGCTTTGCCTCGTTTTGACTTGCATATAACGGATGCGATGGATAAATTGTCGTCTAAATTATGCAAAAATGAAAATAACACTGACATTTTATTTTAACAGATATATTTACCAAAATTACACAAACATATTTTGAAATACTAAAGAGTAAATTTATTCAACAAAATCACCATTGGCTTCAAACATGGTCTACCAGATGACTTTGGAATCTCCTGCAACTCTTCTGGATAGTCCCCTTGTTTAAGTTGATGAATGCTGCCATAATGCTTGCTTTCAGTTCATTTTTGTTGTTACAAGGAGTTTTATTGGTCACTTGCGCAAGTGCGCTCCACACATAATAATCAAAAGGCTTGCAGTCAGGCTTCTCCTGCTTGTGTGGCATAGTGCAGATTCCTGTTGCCAGACATAGGGTCTTCCAGCAGCCACCCTCTAGACCCAGGGCAGCACTACTTCATCAAGGCATTTGATGTAAGCCTCTATGTTGAGTTTGAGGCCCCCACCAACAAATTTGGGATTTCTTTTCATATCAGAACGATCAGAGTGAGTTTTCTGAGCTGCCATACCTTTGTAATCAAAATTAGACTCATCCAACTATTTTTAAATCCTCTGCACTGTCCTCAGATTGACACCCAAACACTCTGAAATGTTTGTATTGGGACTGCTGATGCAAATGCCAAGCAGTACAGCACGCCATTTCCAAATTTCTGATGGAGTGAGTTGTGTCATGGTGCTCTTTTTTCACAGATGGTGCCCAACTGACTTGACTATAGTGTACAGTCGACACAATCAAAAACAGTCAACATGTATGTGCAAAATTAAAAATATAAAATGGCGACAATTTACCCATCGCACCCTGTATACTGTTTGCTTAGTATTATTTTGCCCTGTTTTTCTTTTTTCATTCATTTCTTATTGTTTATTGAAAACTTGGTCAATTTCTTTTATTTAGCCTTTTGCCAATTACACTTAACCAATTACTTAATTACTCCATAATAAGTATTTAACTGACATTAAAAGACATTTTTTCTATCTATTTTGAAATTAGTTTTATATCTCTTTTTGTCTTGATAAAACTTTATTATCTGAAACCTGATATTTTTCAATGAATGTAGTGCCCTGAATTTGCAGCATAAGCAACATAGATCATAACTCATAAAATTTGAAAGAGGACATAAGAACAATTATTAAAAAGAATGACAGATATTCCTGTTTAATGGCGCATGTTAAAATGATAAGGTTAAGACTGTGCCTCAGTACTACTGGACTTGCATTAAACATAGCTCATTGAATGAAAAGACAATGGTTTGATTGCTACAGGCAGCTTAGTAACATCTTCTCTCACATATTTTATGTATAGAATCAACCAAGGATGTATATACAATGTGATCGGTTCTGACTTGGGTTCTCGACTCGAGTCACTTTCTCACCAATGTTATGTGGCTTCCCTCTGTCTTTTCTATAAATATTTTCGTGGCATCTGCTCTGATGAGCTATTTTCACTGGTTCCCCTACTGCATGGATTTAAGTGTGCTACTATATTGGCATCTCGGTTCCACCCCTTTTACTATCAAAACAGTTAAATGTAACCGCCTCTTCTACTCCAACAGCTTCTACTCTCGCACTTCCCAACAGTGGAACTGTCTTCCTCTTATTTGCTACCCTGATAACTATAATCTTCAAAAAATTAAATGTAATGTCAATTGACATCTTCTGTTGCCTTGATCCCTGTTCTTTTTATCCTCTTCTTTTCATCTTTTTCTCACAAACTACTCAGTCTTTTCTCTTACTTGCACTCTCGGTAGCTCCTTGTGTACTAGTGGCACTCCTGTCTTGCTTGGGGTGAATTGTTAAATAAAAATAATAATAATAATCAGCTTTGTAAAAGCCACAATAGCCATGTGACATGAATGGCAGTGGGTGTTAATTCTGGTACCTACTTTGTTAAAACCTTTTATTTTGTCTATGTGAATACAGATCTCATTAAAAAGAAAAGTGTAAAAGCTGGAACTCACTGGATGGGTGGAAATTCCATAGGTATTGATCACTAACATTATCCATTATCCTGTCTGTCCATTATCATGCTTGTGATCTTTTCTTGCCTTTTGCCTGTATCTTCTCATTGTCTCCCTTATCCCTGCCAATCATCCTTTATGTTATACAATTATGGATTAGTTTCTTAAGCAAACAGGAATAAGGTGTGTACAACTATTTTCTCTTGCATCCACTGTTTTATCTTTCTTTTGTTCTCCATAAACATTTTTGAAACATTGTAGTTTTTGCAATTTTACTCATTGTCTCTTGATATCCAACTAGCAAGCTTGTCTCTCTGTGCCTTTCATCTACATTCCTTCTGTTGCTCTCCCCTCTCTCCCTATATATATATATATAATATCCACAGACAAAAAAAAAACAGTTAAAAATAATGAAATCATTAATAATAAAAAAGAAGCCAACTGTCAGTAATATCAATTTTGAATATAGTTACAATGTGCTGACCATGTTCAGAAATTAAAAAATTTACCATCTCTATAAACAAAAAAATTATCCTTGATAATTGCTAATAGATTAGCTGAAATTGCTCTGGTCCACAGATCATTTGGACAGTTTTTATACACGCTGTGTGTTTTAACTTCAAGACAAGAAAGAACAAAAATATGGTGGATAAGAACGAGAAGTAGTCCATTTTTATTGGTTAGGAAGAAATCTCAGGATGTAGGATTTGTCTATAAATTGGGCAGGGGGCATGTTTTTCGCTGTCATTCTGTGCTGATTGGAATCAACACCCCTTTACATAAAAGGGAGACAATCCTCTGTCAATAATAGTGGGCATACCTTTAAAGAGTAAGGTCATTTTTACCATGTGACACTAAAATCTATTCCATAATGATAACATGTGAGCCACATTCATTTTAGACTTAAGCCATTCATATAGCTGGGAACTTATAATTGATAATGGACTTTTATTTTAATTTTTATAATTAATGCCAGATTGTATGGTAGTCAATAATGGTTTAATTAATAATATAAGCAACTATACCATCTCTCTATTTTCTACTTGAAAAAGATCAATGATAGTAGAACTGATAACTTAGAAGTATTAAAAAAAAGAATTAGACAAGACATCCCACGATATGTGCAGTGGAATGAGAACAATTTATCCCTGTAAATTAAATAAAGAGTTCACTTTGGAATTCCCAGTAGGTTACCTAGATCGATATACACCTGATGAAGGCCAGAGGGCACAACAACCGAAACATTGTGATAGCCACAACAAAGATGAGGACAATAGTCTGATTGTACATAGTGTAAATAATGATAACTCCTCATTCCAAAAATTCAGACAGAAAATCCAATGACCTATTTGATATTTAGAAACTAACCAAAAGTCTTAACACACATTTCCTGTTTATTCTATTTAATAGAACATGTTTAAATGAATGATTGCTGCCTAGATATACTGTTTAGTGTGTGTGTGTGTGTGTGTGTGAGAGAGAGAGAGAGAATGTTGGGTTGGAAAGCTATTGTAAGTTTCCTGTAGCAATTAATTATTGCACTTGTTATCTACTTGGTTCTCTATTTCTGGAAACTCTCTTACTGCACATCGTGCAGATATTGCATATTCAAACCATTATTGTTGCTCCTAGACAATTTAGAATATATACGCCATGTCTTCCCATCTCTTCTTATATCCTTGATTTTTACCATCATCATGATTTCCATCTCTCTTTTTTGTCCATCACCTTCTCCCCTTTCTTTGATACTCCCTCATTTTTATTATGATGTATTTCTTTCTCTCACTGCTTCTCCTCTCTCTCTCTCTTATCTCTTACTCTCATTTATTGTTTCATTTTTATTTCTCTCAGTGAATGCCTTTATTATAACATTCCTTTATTATTTTTAACATTTTGAATTATTTTTCTTCTTTTTCTCTTTTACTTTACTTAATTTATATTAATTTTCTATCTGTTTAAGTTACTCTCACTAACCTTCTTTATTCACACTTCCCCCTCCCCAAAGTTATTTTCTCTTTCTCATGTGTATTCATTGTGCTTTCTTAATAAACCATAATAGTACTTGTGGCATATCTGATCATTTCTTTTCCATGGCTTCTGCAAGAGGCAACCATTTTTCAAGAAGGCTGAGTCTTTGAGTCTGGGTTCCTACTTGATAGCCATGTTGAGAGGCAGTCTCATTAAAATCTTCCAAATAGAACGGAAGAAAAATATTTTGAAAAATCTCAAAAGAAAAAGAAAATAACAAAGAACTGAAACCAAGATTTCTTTCTCAAATTAGTTGTTTTGCTGTAGATCTAAAGAGAGAGAACTATTTTCTCCCCTTTAACTTGTTTCTTTTATTGATGTTACTTTCCTGCTCTCTCTCGCTTTCTTTGTCATGTTGCCCTGAACTCAGTAATAAAAAAGCATAAAATTACTTCTCCTCATGGTATACCTACAGATTTGACCTCATTATGTTGGTGCACTGAGATTTTTTCTTAAAAATATATCGATTTTCACCAACAATTCTATATAGAACCTCTGTATGATTTAAGTTTCTTTCTCAATGTTTGTCATTAACATTGCCTTGCTTTATTCCTTTGTTTTAAATTGGAAAAAAAAAAAACCCCAAAAAATAAACAAACAGGTGTTGCCTCTTACCTATTAAAATTTTTCTGGATATTAATGGAATATAGAAACAGGTTAAATTTTTCTGTCTTCTGTTATATCTATAACATTTTTTTAACTATAAAATCCAATTATATGGCTGTGGTGGTATGTTGATACTTGATGGCACTTTTAAGGTTTGTTTTGTTTATTTTTTCCATCAGATGGCAATGTGATATTCCAAACTTCAAGCAGATGATTTTTTCTTTGAGGGATTATATAATAGTAAAATGTGTTCAAGACTTGATCTCTACTTGTATCAGTTTAGAGTAGGACAAATCGCTAATGTAATGCTTCCTCTATCTCATGATAGTTGTCACAATTTTTTATACACTAAATGTAACAATTATTATGGAACAGAGATAGAATTACTGCTTGTGTCCCATAATAGTTGTGCCATTTGCATGCACATTTCACACACTAAATGTAACAATTATTATGGGACAGCAATAGTATAATATTAATAATTTCACTGGAAATGCTTTATCAACAAGTAAAACAAACAGTAAATCACAGAAATGGAAAAAGTAATCCTGATTATTTCAAGTTAATAATGAATGTGCAATACTTTCTTGAAAACTTAAGTTTCACTACTGCATTGTTATAGCATTGTTGCCTGGCTGTGCTGGCTCATTTTGGAAAAAATAGGAAATTGCCATTTACTGGAAATATATAATTTTATGACACTGATGAGCTGACAATTTCTCATCGCCACTACCATTTTGGTTTCAGTAGGATATTCTGTAGTACAGACTAAGCTAAATGACAACCCAAGCACAATAAAAAATATGTCAGACTTGAAATTAAATATATGTTTAAAAATTCAATTTAGCATTGTTGCCTGGCTGTGTTGGCTCATTTGGAGGTAAATAGGAAATTGCCATTTATTGGAAATAACTATAAAGATGATGATGGTGATTTCTCATATGCACCACCATTTTGGTTATGAGTTGATACTTTAGTGGAAAGACTAAATTAAATGACACACTCAACACACAGTATAGTAGAAATGTCATAAACAGATTGCATTGTATATTACTATATGTCTACACTGGTTTGGAAATAACATTAAGCACTAGTTAGTTTATAACACAAATGTTAGAGGCCAACATTTCGCTGTATCTTGAAAACATACATACATACATATATATATATATATATATATATATATATATATATATATATATATATATATATATATATATATATAATTTAAATAAAAATAAAAACAGACCACTTTAAGGTTCCATGTAATAAATTATTTCACCACAGCCCTTTTAAAGGACCGGAGATCATCAGACTTTACTTCCAAAGGTTGAAATGAAAAATGAAAAGAAATTTACACATTTTTGACGGGCAGTACTAAGCATATGTAAATTAACGAAGTGAGGAAGTGAGTGGGGAGAGAGACATGATTGAGTTAGATGTAATTTAAAATTTCTATTCTTTCAAATTTAATATTGTTTGAGGAAGTCCAGGCATTGACACATTTAATCGGTTAACTTAATGGAAGTTATATATTGATATAGAAGGGGGAGAGGAGAAAAAAGACATAAAGGGAAAAAGAGAGAAGGAAGTCATGAGAGAAAGTGTATATATATATATATACGTCAACAGCAGGCTATGTAAGTTTTGTAAAGACATATAAGCATGTGTAAAATTTCAGTTAGAGCTTATCTGTAAAAGGACGGTATAAATCCATCCAAGGATGAAACACGTTGGCTAAGATAAGTTTTCCTTTTGTTTTTATTTACATATAAGTATGTCATGAAAATTTATATATACAGTCACGTGCAAAAGCATTGAACACATAAAATATTTAGGTTTTTTATTTTTAATTTAAAAAAAAAAATATTTCTAATGTAGCCACAAACCTAAAATTTGAAATTGAACATAGTAAATATTTAGGGTATTTTATATCCTAGCAGAAATAAGGAATTTTTGGTTTATGCACAATTTGATATGCAAATTAAACCTATTAGTGGCATACAAAAGTTTTGGACACATTCAGAAATCAGAATTAAAGTATATTCAAATTATTAATTAATTATTGAATGTTTCCTCTGACCAACCAAAACAACAAAAAAACAAAAAAAACACACATACAATTAAAAGTCCTGTGTATCCTTTTAATGAACACTGAATTTCTGGCTGGCATATGCAAAGTTTTTCGCACTGTCAAGGGAAAAGGAGCTCTTTGAAGAAGTTAATAGAATGATAATTGACAATCATAATCATGGAATGGGATATTGAAAGATCTCCAATGATAACATCCCTCTCAGTACAATAAGAGCTATCATTCGAAAATGGAAGCAATATGGCCTGGCAACAATTCTTCCTTGAACAGGATGTCCTTGTAAATGAAGTAAATGTGCAGTCGCTACTTGAGAGAACTTCAGAAGGACCTGCAGGCAGCTGAGACAGAAGTGAACAAAGATACAATTAGTTGGACACTTCAGTGTATAGGACTGCAGGAAAAAAAACCTTTTTGAATGTCAGTTATGTGAAGTCTTGACTACTCTTTGCTCATAAAACAAGGAACCTTCTTCATTCTGGAACAGAATATTATGGCTGAACAAAAACTGAATGCTTTCTGGTTAAAGGAAAAGAAAAATAAGAGTTTTAGTGTCCAAGTCTGCTACTTGACCTAGATCCTATAGAAGATCTGTGGAAGAAGGTTTAAAAATAGAGTTCATCTCAGGAATGCTAAAAACTTGGACAGTCTTAAAGAGATTTGTTAGCAGGAATGGAGTTAATGTCTGAAAGAGACTTATTACAAATTATTCTAAAAATGGCTGACAGCCATCATAGCAAATAAAGGGTACAAAGTTAAATACTGAATTCAATTTATTGATGTGTGTCCAAAACTTCTGCTTTGCACCACTTTGTTAAATTTCCTAATAAATATGTGCATAGATAAAGACTTCCTTATTTCTGCTTTGATATTTCATGCCCGAAGGATTTGTTCAACTCATCTATTAGGTTTGTAGAAATTAATTTAAAAAAAAAAAAAATTTCGAAATTTTCCTGTCCAATACTTTTGCATATGACTGTATATATGTTGGCAGCAGGCAATGCAAGCTTCATAAATATGTACAAGTATGTCATGAAAATTTATATAGACATCAATAGCAGGCAATGTTAAATTTGGTGAAATGTATCAGTACATCCACAGCTGCAGAAATGTTAATTCTGATTCACTAAAATACTCAATGATTATATATGATGGCTATAAACTGATTGTGTAATGTAGAATGAGGATTTTCTTTTAACAAATGAATCCAATTTTAAGGAAACTTAAACATATTCAGATAAGGAAAAAAGATTATTGTCTTCCCTGCTGTTTTTATCTGTACATTTCAACCAATAGGTTCTTTGGCCTTCCTCACACACACACACACACACACACACACACACACACACTATATATATATATATATATATATATATATATATATATATATATATATGAGGGCTGTCTATATTTCTGAGATAAGGTATTATGTACATTATTTATATTATTTGGACTATTGTTCTCATCTTTGTCACCATATTTATTACAACGTTTCGGCCATTGTATGCTCTGGCCTTCTTCAGGTTGTTGGAATGTCAAACTGAACCCTTTATTTCATTCACTGGGGTAGACTGTTCTAGTTCCACGTGCCATGTCTAATGGATGTCTGTTATCTCCTGTTAATTTCCCTCTGAAAGTTCTCCACTGTCTTAACGGGGTATTAAACTCACACTCTTTGGGTCCTGTCACTGGATCTAACTAATGCCTTTATCCATTGTGCCTTTATCCACTGTGCCATGTGTCCTCAAGGACACATGGCACAGTGGATAAAGTTCGACATTCCAACTGCCAGCAGAAGGCCGGAGCATACAACGGCTGAAACGTTGTAATAAATATGGCGACAAAGATGAGGACAATAGTCCGAATAATGTAAATAATATACAAGGGCTGATTGAAAAATATTGGGACTGGTGCTGTAAAAAGAAAACTACACCACATATCAATTTAGTATTTAATTTCCTTCTGAAACTGCACATTTTATACAGCGTTGTTTCCATTGATGGAAGTATTCCTGGAACTCCTTTTTTGGGATAGCAAGCAGCTGCCTCATCACATTCTCTTGGATTTCCTTGATGTCTTGAAATCTTGTTCCTTTTATGTGAGATTTGATTTTCAGAAAGAGGGAAACATTGCCAGGGAAGAGATCTGGAGAATATGGTGGTTCTCAGACCTGGTGAATGTTGTGCTTTGCTGCTGCACAAGCCATGGTTACAAGGTTACTGATGGAAACTCTGTGTTGTAGTGAGATGGCCACATTCTGCACACTTTCCTTCCAAGTACTGCTATAAATAACAGAACTTATAAGAAAAAAAGTATAAGGAAAAGCTCATTTTGACCCTAAATACCAAACTGCTAGAATTTATGTGTGTATGTATGTATGTATGTATGTATGTATGTATATAACTATGTGTGTATTTGTACAGGAGAGGAGGCATGGTGAAGTAATGCATAGCGGCTTGGATTGAGGAACCGGAGAGCCGAGTTTGAATTCCAGTCGAATCCATTACATTCACTTACGTGCTAATACCCTTGGGAAAGGTGTGAATCCTCCTCTTCTCCCTCAAGCTATGGGTAAATAGCAGGACAGACTGGGTTCTATAGCCTTGGATGGCAACTGGTCTAGGAGAAGGACAACTCTGAATTCAAATGCGGAGTGGAGCCCTGAAGGCGGATGGACAGCACTTTGTGCTACCTTCCGGCAACTCCTGCAGCCACGTTGGTACCAATTTATCCTCTCCTTTGGACTCTGCCAGCAAGGCTGAGAGGAGGAACTAGACGTCTGGGCAGCCCTAGTTTTCCATATATCTCCCACCCAGGCTCGTAGCGCACCAAGCTATTCCATCATCTCTCGAGACAGACGGATGCCAATGATGATTTGTACAGGGTATGCATATATATGTTTTTTGCTTTATACCTAAGTTTTTAACCCTAAATACCAAGCCGTTAGATTTTGTGTGTGTCTGTAGGGATTATATGCATATATGTATTTACTTTGCTTATATATAAAAGTTTGACTCTAAATACTGAGCTGTCAGTTTTTGTTTGTGTGTGTGTCTTGCTTTTTGCTAATACATAAAATTTAGACCCTAACTATCAAGCTGCTAGACTTTTGTGTGTGTACACAATGTATGTACATTTTTTGCTTATACATAAAATTTTGGCCCTAAATAAAACGTTTCTATTTTTTTTGTCTGTGTGTTTGTGCCATGTGTATGCCTGTGTGTGTTTTGTACCTATACATAAAATGTGGATAATCTCTGTAAGTATGTATCTGCTAAATTACCAAACTTACAAGCTTAATTGGTTCCATCAGAATTTTTGACAGTCAAAAATATTTTTGTCTGAGATTTTGATGTGAATATTCAGTGTGTTCTTTTTCATTCTCTGACTTTTTTCATATAATTTCTTTTTTGCTTTTTTGGCTCAGTGCACAGTCTGGTTGTGCTTAGTTTATATTATGAAAGCCACTGACTGGCTAAAAATGGCAAAATCAGCTGAAAAAAAATCTGAAAAACTTGAACTATCAAGAATAATTTGCAGCTTTTAACCATCAGTACTTATAATATTCTCAAGTAGTGCAAATTTATTTCTTGACAACATTAAAATGAAAAAAAATATTTTGTTTTCAATTTTTCTGTATTTATAATTTTTTTCTTTCTAAAATTTTTAACAGGTAATGTCTTAGCTGAGGACAGTTTATATAAAATTAGTTTCTCTTAGAAGATTGTTGCAAAAAAAAAAGGTTAATATTATAAATGTATTCTTTTTGATATGATAGAATTTTCCAAGTTGGAGTGCCATGATAATTGATGTAATTAATTACCCATTTTTCATTAATTATAAACTAAATTTTTCATTGAATTATTTCTTTTTATGTACAAATTGAATTATGTATTTGGCTTAACTAAAAAGACTTCAGGGTCTTACAAAAAAATCTTATTTTTAAAAAGTTGTGTTCACTTTGAGATATTAAACCTTCTTTCCCAGTGCTACTCCAATATTAATTTTCAATTATTGCATGCCTGCTCAATCTTTCTGTATGCTTGTGACTCTTAGACATTAACAGCAGAATTACAGCAAATAATCCATGCATTAGAAAGGAGATGCTATAGAACCATCTTAGGCATCTCCCTATGTAAACTTCATTGCAAATGATCTGTGCCAGATACCATCAAGAAGAGAAAGATATAGAGACATTATTTTAAAAATGGCTAAATCAGCTGAAAAAACTTGAACTATCAAGAATAATTTGCAGCTTTTAACCTTCAGTACTTATAATATTCTCAAGTAGTGCAAATTTATTTCTTGACAACATTAAAATGAAAAAAATATTTTGTCTTCAATTTTTCTGTATTGATAATTTTTTTCTTTCTAAAATTTGTAACAGGTAAGGTTTTAGCTGAGAACAGTTTATATAAAATTAGTTTATCTTAGAAGATTGTTGCAAAAATAAAATAGGTTAATATTAAACAATCTTCAACAATCTTCCCACTGCTATCCTACAAGGTAGCACCTTTATAAAAAGAAGAGGAAAGATAGGTGGGTGGAAAGGCTAACAATGTTACTGAGTGGATGGTAAGATCATTCACAGAGACTCAGACATTGGCACACAACCAAAACATATGGAGGGAACTGGTCAGGTGCTTATCAACTCCACACACAAGTGCACCTTGTCATAGCACTGCTGCTGCTAATGATAATGATATATATATATATATGCTGGGTGTAACTACAAAATTCTCTAATTTTTAGATTAAACTTTGAACCATTCTATCTTAGAAATGATTAAAGATATTTTACTGGAATTTTCTGATGTTTTTATAACACAATTGGACTGTATTTTGAGCAATAAGAATGTATAATTACTCTCCTAGCTTAACAGAAGAATTGTGATGAAATCAATCATAAAGAAAAATGACATGTTCATCATTAATTAATCATGGCTAAGGATTGGAAGCTCATGAAGGATTTAAATAGAGTTCAAATATATATATATATATATATATATATATATATATATATATATATATATATTATTCTAGGATCATTTTCCAACTTCTTCGAGATGTTCTTTGCCCTCTCTAACCTTCTAACTTTCTGTCCTGGAGTAACAAGGTGCCTCACACGTTTCACATAAGATTTCATTTTCAAGTCGTTATTCACTATTCTTTGGACTGTCATAGCTGAAACTCCTCTCTTATGTGTTAAATATCTTATGAATTGAGTTGGATCTTTTCTAATTGATCTCTTTAGCTCTAACTTGAAATGATGATCCCTCTTCCTGTTGTGACTTTCTGATCCAGTTTTCCTCTCTACTGTTCCCTCTTTTTTTAAACTCATTCACCATTCTCTTGATGGTTCTTGAATGGATTTTGAAGATGGAAGCTAGGGTATGAATGTTGACTTAGCATCTTGTGATTTTTTTCCCATGTGAAAGGACATTTCTATGTCCCTTCCTCTTTCTGCACGCCTATATGAACTTAATCACTGAGGCACTGGAGAATGTTATACACACATGCTACAGTCTTTTTGACAGGAGATGGACTATTGACTTGACGTATGTTTTGTCACAGGTGATGCACTTTGTGATGCTTTATGCAATTGGTTATAAAATCTACATCCCTTTGAATTTATTGTTCAACATGAAACCTATTTAATTTTGATTGCCTGGGGCATGTAGTTACTCAGATATTCACATTTTAAATGATGTTGATTTTTTAGGGGCACCCTCTGTGTGTGTGTGTGTGTGTGTGTGTGTGTGTGTGTGTGTGTGTGTGTGTGTGTGTGTGTGTGTTTATTTATTTTAGGATATTACACCGAAAACATGTAAAAATCGCTACACAATTGCAGTCGTGTTTCAATGTATATCAATGCATCTCATAATACTTTTTCTTATATTTTAGTTGTACTGCATTGCACTATATATGGCTTATCCTTCTGTTTGTAAGATTAATCTGGATTTAATGTAATTTTGTATTAATTTCCTGGTAGTATCTTGTATTGATGTATTAGTATTTGGTTGCTATTTTTAACATTTTGCATTCATTGGTTAGTGTTCTTAACATCCTATCTGAAGGATCTTTAGCAGTTGCATATTAATTTACCACATAATTCTGCATGTTTAAATTATTTACTAGTTTATTAAAGAAACTATTTATTTGTCAACTACAAAAACATTTTTATGTAGGAAATTCATAAAGCATATAACTTGTTTAGCATTTTGTTAAATTACCTCTCTACACTATTTTTATTTCTTAAGAAACTACATTGTCTGGTTTATATAATTTATATAACCATATGTATCTGTGTTAGTTTATGTCTGGCTGCCGTTAGCTGCCAATCTACACGTCATGGTTCATTTATAAAAAATAATTTTAAATTTTTGCTTCTTTGCTTAGCTTAAATTTAACATAGGTCATATTTGATTGGTTGATCAGAGTAAAGCCCACAAACTTTATAACCCCACTTTTTTTCATAAAAAGAGGTTGTATTTTGCTTTTAAATATTGTTCACTTGCCAATAATTTACAATCACCTGATGAGATGCATCGATATGCATTGAAACACCACTGCAATTGTGCAGCAATTTTTACATGTTTTCAGTGTAGTATCCTAAAATAAATAATATTGCTCTACTCTGTATTGAGCTCTCTTTTAAATTAAATGTTACAAATGTTGCAATTATACTCTATTCATTCTCATCATACCTGGATATATATATATATGTGTATGTGTGTGCATCTTAAATGCATGTACACTCCTAAACAATGTAGATCAGCTCCTACAGAAGATACCATATTTACGTGTGATTTTTTAGTTAACTCATTAATGGCCACCATCCCAGTTTTGGAATGGTAGTTATTAATGCCTTATAAGAAGAGCCCTATAATTTATACCAAAGGTTTTTAGAAATTTATAATTAGTACGAGAATTTTTTGGAAACCTGTATTTAATTGAGGCTTTTATTTTAATTTTTATAATTAATACTTGATTTTATGGGAATCATTAATAGGTTAACATTACTAACCACATATGTGAAAATGTTCATATTATTAATTTTTTAATTATACTTGTTTTTTTTTTATGTTTATAGCTTGTTTTGGGTTTTGCAAAAGAAGCAATGGTAATAAGATGAAAGAAATACTGGTCAAAAATTAATAATTTATAATGTGACATGTAAGAAATTCAAGTAGTATTCTTGAAAATTTTAATGTTTAGAAAAGCCAGAGTGTGGTGCATCTTCCACAAAATTCTGTTTGTTGATAGCTTGAACCAGTGGACAATGTACTGCTCTACCGTGTCCTGATTTATTGGAAAAACAGCTGACCAATCTTTTAAACAATGCATTCCTATCATGAAACTTGGTTAATAGAGTGAGGTGCTAATTACATATTAAGTGTCATAAAGGGGAAAGTAAGCTTAGGGAACACATTTTGGATATATGCATCTTGATGTATGGATGAAATATATATATATATATATATATATATATATATAGGTGTGTATTTATCTGCTTAGGTATATATATATTTTATTTTTTATTTTTACTATTATTATTTGTTTATTATTTTTTTATATTTTTATTTGTTTATTTTCATATAAAAATGGACTACTCCAATGTCTTAACAGTAACAATTAAATAAAGAAGTATTAGGAGTGACAATTTTATTTTTTTCCTAATGATTGCCATGTGCATGAAACTTTACATACCATTGAATGGTGGGGAACAACAATATAATTCTTGTTAATATGAATTTTAGCTCTGTTATTTTTCATTGAGCACTATTTTATTACTACCAACCGTCACCATGTGCTATTTTACATACATGCATACACACACACGCACACACACACATATATATATATATATATATATATATATATATATATATATATATTGACAATATTAGTGGTGAATATACACATACATATGCAATTATATATGCACATACACATATGTGTATAAAAATAATTCCAAGAGGATATGATCCAGGTAGAACTCGATGTCCAGGACAGAGTAAGGATATAATAAAGACTTAAACACTAATATTCCATGGTCATAATTTATTCCATTGGAATCGCAAAAACGACCCAATTCATCAGACCTACAGATTCAAAATGAAAACGGAAAAACGACTCCGGGAGAAATTGGAGTTTTATGGTATGTTATATTTATGAGTTAAAGTGCTCAATATCAGGGATATAGCATATGTAAATATAAAAATGAACATTGAAGTCAACACCCTGCATATATAAATAGTCGAGCAAAACGCATTGCTTATAGCCTGATGATTGTGTCCACACATGAAACTGAGCCTATTGAAACTGTTGTCTGTGAGTGTTGACTTTAATGTTCACTTTTATATTTATATTTATTTAAAAGTGTAATAGTTACATGTGTGCATATATATATATATATATATATATATATATATATATATATATATAAAATGTGCTTGTAAGCTATTAGGTTGGTGTAAAAGTTGCCAGTACTGACTTTTGCACAGTATTAGAGAAATCTTTATTACTTGTGCAATCAATTAACTGTGTTATGCTTACAAGCCTTAGGAAAAATTTGAAAAATAGATTTCATATGAATTTATGAAAATGTGCATTGGTCAACATTTCAACACCTACCTGTCCTTTTTGTTTTGCTGGGCTCATTTTGGGACAAACTTGCCGCTAGCTAAAAAAAAAAAAAAAAAAAATGTGAAAGGGTTTGAGAATTCAAAATGAATGTACTCAAAATCTCAACCTAAACTAATTCTATTAGGAAAAGAATTCTTTTTCTCTCTTTTGTGGGATTTATATTGAATTGTTGGAACAGGGCCTGTATATTGCTCAGTGCTGCTGTGACAATTGACTCAACTGAATTATAAGATGGACAAATGAAAAACCTTTTTTTTAAACAAGGAAATAGATTGGTAATTTTGTTTTATGTGCATTACACTAGAATGCTGTGGCTTGTCCTTAACATCTTGTGCCATCAATACCTATCAAATAAGGAGCTCTATGGCAAAAACCTGCCCATCTCTGAAGTTATATGGAAGGATAGATTAAGATTTGTAGGACCCTGCTTGTGCCATGAAGAAGAACTTGCCACTGATATGCTGCTGTCGTAACCAACTCATGGCAAAAGTAGTAGAGGTCAACTAGGAAAAATCTTTTGTAAATCAATTACTACAGAATATGAAGTGCAACATTGAAGAACTACAGAGCATCATGAGCAGCAGACACTAGTGGAGACCCCATGTCTATGAATGCCAAGCAAACTCAATATATTAGTATTATGACAATATCTGTTCTCTCTTTGCAAATAGGAAAGGAGCTGGAATGGGAAGTTCTTCTGTATGTATTATTTTTTCCAGACATGTCATCTTGAGACTGTCACTGTTTTCTCTATGCAATGACAATGCTAGTTTGGCTAGTAATTTCAAGGTTAAGATATTGGAAATCTTTGCAAAAAATGTGTTGACTATTGAATATACACTATAGTTGAAAGTTTATATAGGAAGACATGGAAAATATTTTGATGATGCTCTGAATTTATGTGAATGAAAGATTTTGTCAAAAAATGCTAAAAAGTTTTCTATCAACCTCATTTATAAGTATATATAGACCTAAAAGCATATAAATCTTTTACTTTAAACTCATTATGGATAAGGATTGGATAAGGATTTGCCTTGGATTCATTGGAAAAGGCAATATGAATTTCTTGCTTTTGAGCCATTCTGAAAATGAAGATGAGAATTTACCTTTAATTTGATACAAAAAAGCTGCGAAAAATATTAGCAACTTTTGACATGAACTAAGAATTATAAAGAAAAGATACAGAATAAATATTAACGGCTTTATTAAAAGTCGCTCATTTTCTTACTTTAATCACGAGAAACATCAGCTTAGGGAAAATGTACTATGATTCATTATTTAAATGTACACGCAAATACACATACACACATTTCTTTTGTTTTTGGATCTGATGAAGCCTAGAATGATGAAACATGTCATCAAATCTATTTTCAATGAAACGTTTTCCATTTGTCAAATTTCTTAAAAGAATATATAAATATGTGTATCCTTGCATTGAATAAATTGATGTATTTATATAAATACATATTAAATTTTCATATTGACAACTACTTCTCTCCTTATTCAATCTGATCCTCAGGACTTATATCAAGGCATTAACTTTTTATTTGGAATATACCAATAAGTTTCAGGAAATGTTTTTGAAATTAGCAAACAATAATGTCTGCATATTGAGCATATTATCAGTGTATGGATTACTGAGTGTGGAGTTTTTTTTAACTGTTATTTGTCATCGGTCTCTATATGTACTCCTCTCTCCTTTTTGTTATACTCTTCCATTTCATTCTGCCTAAAGCCTAATTGGAATAGGAGAGAAGGAAAGGACAAAAATTAGCAAGAATGGAATTAACAACTGGGCAAATTGAATAAATGAATGAATTGAGGAAAATGAAATGAATGAAAAAGATGAATGAAAGAAAGATTAGACTGGTTGAATAACTGATGGATCATTTGTGACAATAAGAGAAGAAAAAAAAAAACCTTACTCTATCTTTACCACCATGATCACCACCACCCTTTGATTTTCTGGTGCCTTATTCATTTGAGTAAGTCCAATTTTTTTTTTTTTTTTTAAAAAAACCTCTGTGATTGTGAGGGATGAAGTCCTTTTTTTTTCTTTGCTGGCAGATGTTGCCCTGAACCCCTGGTTCATTAGACAATTGTTATTGTGTTAAAAACTTTCATTGTATTCTTGGATAACCACTTAAGTGACATGATGGAAATAAGGTCTTAAAATCTGACATATCAAAATTAATGACTGCTATAATTGTACTTCTTTATCCTGTGTGTATGTATTTGACCCCCCCCCCCTCCCCACCGGCTCTAGTAAATCTGGCAAAAGGGGTGAAAGAAAACGTGTGGGTGAGATTTTTCTTTACCTTTTTTCTTTGTCTTCTTCTTCTTCTTTTTCTTCTTCTTCTTCTTCTTTTTCTTCTTCTTCTTCTTTATTATTATTATTATTATTCAATAAAAACACAACAATGATGATGATCTTCTCCTTTTGCACTTTTATCTTTTAATAAATGTTAGCTTCTAATGTCCATTGAGATTTTTTTTACCTTCAAATGTAAATTTTCTTCTTTGCTTTGTCATTTTCTACTTTTACTGGTGTCCTGTCTTTCATGAATAATTCATTCACTTACTGATATTAAGGCCTTGGCTAAGACCAAGAAAAATTCTTTGAAAGAGAATGAAATTTAACTTAACACACATGTGCATACACACACACACACACACACATATATATGCACTAGTGTATTGAATTTTGAATATGTTTTCAGTTCAGTTTTAGTTTTGTTTTAGGCAATAAAATTGCAGTTTGTCTTCTTTGAATTCATTTGTTTCTGTAAATGATGGAAAATATTTCTCCAAATAGTTTGAATCTATTTTGTGATAAGAAAAACAAAACTAATTTTGGATTTGTCACTATTTTCTGTGTCAAAATAATTTTGTAAATCAAATTTGACATTTATTGTTTCCTATTTTATCAGACCCACCAATAATGTAGCAATAGATTAAAATGAAAAAGTTTGTAAAAATGACGAAAATGGATCATAAGAAGCCTTTAATTTATCGGTTTGTTATCTTAGTGCAATGAAAATACTTGTTCATATTTTACATAAATATTAAAATTATTAGCAAGTAAAACAAAAGGTAATTTGAGGTGGTCGTCTAATTTAAATATGTGAGGAGTGGAGACTTTAGTCTCCCCTCGACATGAACAGGGAAGTTGTCTGTATGCAATTTGTGTAACTACTTATACGAGTATCAACCACTATAATATACAACTTTAAAACATTTTTTTAAAAATATTTTAATCTGAAAAATTTTCACTCTTTCTCTGTCTGAATTTCTCAGATGCAGAGTTGTTAAATTATTTACACATAGACTATTTTCTTCATCTTTGTTGTTGTTATCACAGTGTTTCAGCCATCATGCACTCAGCCTTCATCAGGTGCTTGTCGATCCTGGTAACCTTCAGGGAATTTTGAATTTAACCCTTTTTTTCATCTACAAGAGGTAAATTGTTCTTGTTCTGCTGACCATGTCTAGGTATACCTTATTTAGTTCTTATTTAGTACTACTTATTTATTGCTTGTCTTGCTACCATTGAGTCTAAGTTTGCACTACTTATTTTATTCCCAGTTTAAAACCATCTTACTACTAGATTTATCAAAACCCTATTAGTCAATATAATCTTCAGCTGATAAAGTAAATAGTACAAAACTAGGAAATAAAAACACAGCTTCTGATTAGACTTGAGCTCATATCCTGCATTTCAGAAGCTTGTCTTTCATGGTCATCACCTTTGTCATTTCAACCATGCAAGCCTTAATGATTAAACAGAGCATAAACCTGCAGTCATTCTGTCATCTTCTCTATTTCTATAGGCCATCTTTTTTTTTTCATTATCTTGAACAGAGTTATCTTTTTGAATTGGTGTGTTTTTGCATTTTTTTTTTTTTTTTTTTTTGCCAGAATTTAAAATCAATAACATGAGTCCATATCCCATTCAGATAACTGTTTTGACATTTAGTACATGCAGGGAGATGTGGAGTCATGCCTTTCCTTATGAAGTTAGTGCAGAATGAACATAAAGAGTCAAAATTTGAACATGACTCACTGATTCTGTTTTTCATTCTGATAACCATTGTGCCACCCCATGTTTTTATAGTGTGTATGTAGATTAATAAAAGAAAAAAGTATGTTATGCTGGCAATATTTTAAAAGAATCCTATTTTGATTAAATGAATATAAAATCTTGAGAAAGGTAAAGAAAGAGCATAACTGTCTAACTTTTTAAAGGTTTGTTGTTAAAGGTGATAAGTTTTGTTTTGTGGCAAAACCATTTGTCTATTGTTTCTTGTAATAGCTGTCAGTATGCCAGACATATTCTTATTCATTGCAAGACTGCAAATAACGATCACAATATTACTTGCATGCATTGCAACTTTTTCTATATGCGTACGCATGTACTTCATTTGTGCTTGTTATTCTTTCATTTTGGTCTGTAGGTTCGATCTCTGCGTGTGTCTTGTGTGTTACGGGGTCATGGCTGATGATTTATACTTTGTCACTTCTACTTTGAATCCTTAGACATTTTTTTTGCTCATTTTTATTTCCTTATTCATTAAAGAAAAAAAAAAGAAAGCTTGTTCTTGTAACTTTAAGAAGTCGTAACTATTGCAATCATGTAATTGTAAACATGAAAAACATATCCTGTAGTATAGTAACCCGGAAACCCTGATCCCTGGAACTTGCCCTCTCCTCCTTTCTGACTTTCTACATTACTCACCCCCATCCCCTTCTACTGTCAACCTCCTGCTCTCTTCCCTTCTTTGGATTCTTTGTTGTTCTCCTCATCTCCCTTTTTTTTTTCTTTTCTTTTTTAAATTTTTTAAATTGTTTACTCTTCCTCCACCCCTTGTCCCCTTCCTTTATTCTGTAACAAGAACCAGATGATTTGGAGTAGGGGTGACATGTAGAAAAAGAAAAATTGTTTTAAATCTTTCTCATTAAGACATTTTTTGAAATGGATGTTGTTGTGTGTGTTTATGCATGTGTACAAATGTGTATATTCCTTATATTTTATTTATAATATTTTTGTAATGTGTATGAACGTTCTCCTGGCTCTAATGAAGCATGCGTTAGAGAAAGAAAATTTAAGTGTGTGTGTATCATATGTATAACTGTTTGGTCTTTGGCTGTGTGTGTGTGTGTTATATAATTGTTTGGTCTTTGACGCTGTGTGTGTATGAAAGAGAGAGAGAGAGATTATTGATCTGAAAGAAAATATAGTCCTCCTCTGACACATTTGTCTGGTGTAATAAAATATTCTGTTCCTATTTAAAATGGCCATGGAAAAACACTTATTGGTGTTTATTGCATATGTATGTTTGTTGAGCTGTACCTGAATATTTATGTGTGCTTGTCATACCCTCTCAGTTTTGTGTATGAATTAATTTTGACTGGAAGTATATTTGTATGGCCTGAATATTCTGTTCAGAATTAGTGTATACAGTACAATCTTATCATCTGAATTCACCAAACGCAACTGACCTAACAGGCAAAACTTTAGTTAACCTACTTGGCAAAACTGTTACATAGATATAAATCATTAATAATAAAACATTTTGAAAATACAAAGAAATAATAATCAATTGAAAATGCCCTCAAGACTTTCAAAGTCTGAGTCATCAAATTATTAAGGGAAAAGCTCAAATTATTATTATTAATAATAATAATAATAATAATAATAATAATAACATGACTGCATACATTGACTTCTGAGATGCGTTTGTCTAATTCTTTTAATTTTTAAATATATTTATTAGTGGAGGGGAGAGTGTGAGCTGAGCTGTATCATTTATCTAAAACGATTACTACCATTAATTTACAATATATATCAGAAAACTTCATTTTCCATTTTCCCTCCACAAAAAATTAACTTCTAAAACTTTTATATAATTCTTATATGTGGAAAAAGTCCATAGATCTTATTCCAGAAAATAAATATGAGTGAAAAACAAAAAATAAACAAATGTTCATTTTATGAGAGAATCAAATAAAAAATATAGAATTTGGAATTTTAAAACATAATACCTGATTTAACCCCCTCCATTTTTTTATTTTGTGGTGCCTGGCTTGCTTCAGATCAATGCAATACTATATTATAAATTTTGAAAATTGGTTTTTGTTTTTTCAGACCAAAAATGTTGGCCCTTTTTCCTTTCCTGGTCACAATTTTTGGACATATCCTATAAATTAGCTATTATCCACAAATTGAACCATCTCTTGGGTCTGGGTGTTTGTTTTGAAACCTATCTACCACAGATAACCACACCCAGTGGTATATCCTTTGTTTGGCCTGCACTATATTTAACTTAGTGTATCAAATGTACATATTTTTGTGTATGTACATAAAAAATAATTTCAACTTTGTTTTACTGATAAAATATCTCTTTTTCTGTTTCTCTGTGTTTTAATAAGAAAAAAAAGATCGTGTGACTATGTTGTTGGGGAATTCAAAGTTTAAACTTGGCACTTGTTGGCTGCAACCCAATACAGTTGGGAAGTGTCATGACATGACCTGTAACAGTACCTCATCATTGTTAGCCCCAAAGACCTGTGGAGCAAACCTTTCAAAATGTCAACCATCCAAAACACATTCTCAGCACAGACAGACAGAGCTAACTATTGAGAATTTCATCTCTTAATGATTGACAGCATTGCACTTATGCACAAGTAGAAATATTAAAAATGTCTCAAACTTATTTCCAGGTGTATCCAAAATATTTGCAGTGTTTTAGGCCTTTGAATGGCTTTTAGATAATATAAAATGTTGTTTTGAGATCTTCAAATTCTTATAGCTTGTACCAGACAATGTTACATGGGATTGCTTCTTTTTTTTCAAAGTAGTCCTTTGTCCGCTTTTTGCACACTGCTTCACAGATTACTGCTCACAAAGTTAAGCAACAAAAGTCTGTATTATACAGGGGTTAAATAGTAGGACTGTCAATGTAATATTTACTTGTAACAAAAACAAAGAATTATTCTTTCAATCGAAAATATGTTTTGGCTTTAAATAATCCACAAATGCATGCCTAGTATGTTATGGGTTCCATTTTCCCATGTCCAACTGGAATTGAATTCAGAATTGTCTTTCTCCTAGACTGGTTGCCAATCAAATCTAGAGAATCCAGTGTGCCTTGCTGGGGATGGGAAGAAGAGACAGATTTCTATCTTTCCATTGGGCCTTTGTGTGAAAGCATAATCAACGTCCTCAGGTGCAATTTGAACTCAACAATATCAGTCCTAATTGGCACACTTTGATAACCTCTATGCCATTAGCACATCCGTGAATAATAATAATAATAATAATAATATACTGAATTTGTTGCAGTTTTAGGTATATCACTAATTTGAAACTATACTGACCTTTGAATGCTATAAGCTTGGATTTTTTATAGATTCTTTTATAGGCTGTTATATGTATATAATTTTGATAATAGTGGTACTTATTTTTAGTTTAAATTTTATAATTGAATTGTGCAACATTTTTTCACTTATCTCTGTTGTATGCGATGTGTACCTTTCAAATAATTCTCATTTTTGGATTAGTATTACGTACTGAAATAGTGAAGAGTTATTTATAGAAAACACCATAAGATTCATACTTTTATACAGATGAATTGAAGATATGGATTAAATCTGACAAAATGATTGAACAAGGAACAAATTGGAAAACCTTTATAAACTTAATGTTTCAGTATTTATTTAGATTCATCAGAAAATTTGCAAATGGAGTAATGAGTTGTTTACATTTTTGAATTCTATGTTTTGTGTTCATTGGTTGTGTTCATGTCCCATGTTCATTTTATAGCATTATGTATGTTTGCATGTATCAAGTGTTTTGTTGTGTGGGCATCACATGTTTACCTCATAGCATCTGCAAACTCTACCTACATCAATTAGCCTATAGATAATCTAGTGGGAATTCCTTGTTATTGTCCTTGGTTGTATGTATTAACTGCTTGGGAGTAGCTGACAAAACCTTTTGTTCAGTGTCTTCTTACTCTGGCAATGAATTCAATGATGATTAAAGACAATTGGCACTTTGGTTTCCTCAAGAAAAAAAATGTGACATTATTCAACGTATTAAAAATCATGCTTGGAAGAAAAAAAAAAAAATAGAAAGGAAAAATATCCCAATCCTAAAATGTTAACATTGGAAATTGAAATATGCATTTCATGTTAGGACTTCCTACATTATCTTGAAAATCTTTCAGCAGATTTGTTCCTGCTTAAAGAAATATATATATATATATATATATATATATATATATATATAAAGAAATATAGTCTTAAAGTGTGCTATATTTATGGGATAAAGTGCTCAATATCAGAGATAGAGCGTGTGTAAATATAAAAGTGGACATGGAAGTCAGCACTTAGAGGCGACAGTCTGTTTCATGCTAGTGCAATCGTCAGGCAACTAGTGCTGTTATTTTCGGTAAATGACCGCCATAATAGACTACCAACAATAAGCTATATAAACAAATTTTGACTATGTTAACAAAAAAACACCGATCAAAATAAAAAAATAATTATATAAGATAAAAAATAAAAATAAAATTTAAAAAAACAAACAAAAAAACAAGCAAAATAATTTGACATAAATAAATAAACAAATAAGCGATTTCCGGTAAAAGTAACCACCAAAATAGACTACCCATAATGCACCACTGACCCTTATATATAAATAGCCGAGAAAAATAACAGCACTAGTTGCCTGACGATTGCACTAGCATGAAACAGACTGTCGCCTCTAAGTGCTGACTTCCATGTCCACTTTTATATATATATATATATATAATATATATATATATATATATATATATGAAGAAAAAATGTCAATCTTCTAACTCAAGCAATCTTCAGGAGTTCAAATCAGGCATCCACCATCTTATATGTTTCTGTATTCTCACTTCCATACTCAGTGTTCCATCAAATCAAAAATCCTCTGTGTGAGTTTATTGGCATTACTCTCCCCTCAATATTGATTCATTCAATAAAATTAACCCCAAACAAATGACCTTGCCTTCTCATTGGTTGTTCAGTTAGTTCAGGGGTGCACATATGCAGTTGTTCTAATGTTGTTCAAGGTTGCCACACGCATTCACTAATGCATGTATCCAGTGCACCAGCTGCATGATTTGATAAAATTTACCAGCAACATAGGCCTCTCATGTTTGCCAGCCTTGCATATATATAAATACATTCAAACATGTAATATCATAAATACACAGACCAGCATATCTGTGTTAACAAACACATGAGTAATAGTGCACTGGCATTAATCCATGCATATAAATGCTATGGCACAAGCTCCTCTCACTATATATATATATATATATATATATATATATATATATATGTGCGTGTGTGTGTGATTTCATTAGCATGATTGCACAATTTAGTGGAAATATATATTTGTATACACAATGACATGTCTACATAGAACTTCATATAAATATATATTCACATACTTATGGTATTGTAATTTGTGGCTTTTTTAACATATTAATTGGTGTTGGTGGGAGTTTGAGATATTAACTAAGAATATAAAACTTGGAAAAGGGCTCGACAGCAAATATTGAATGCAATCTGTGCCCTTGTTTACTTGTAAAATATGTTAGACTGTATGAGCATTAATATTTATATTATATACATTTTTAATATAATCATATTTAGTTCTTAAACACACACACACATATTGTATATTTGGGCAGCAACCTTTCTTTTATACATGTTTCATTGAATGTGACAGACAAGGTAAAATATTTTTATTAAGTTTTCTAATATTCTTACAGTTTTCTTTTATGGAGTGGGGGTGTAAGTCAGTGTAGAAACAGTTTGTAATGATTATTGTCCTAATTGCTTTCAGTCAGTTCATTAGCCATTTTCAAGTGGTTCATTGTCAATATGTTTTCCTCCATGCTCTAAGTTATATTGTGTGGAAGAAGTAGAGATTCTAAGCTGTGCTAGAAGGAATGTGGTTGTGATTCAATGTTAGGGTCTTTAAAGGCCGCTAACATGTTACTACCATTGTCAAACAGGGCAAGTTTGAAAATGTGCTTATGTCATTGATACAAGAACAGATATCAATGATGGAAGTACAGTTTCTAGCTTTGCAAATAAGCATCTAAGTTCTGATAACTCTGAAAAATTCAGGGTTTTATGTAACTCTGTATCAATATTAGGAACAGGACCCCCATTCTAAAATCAGTAATAAATCAATATTTTTTTTATTGACAAGTGCCACCATACCTTAAGGAAGATCTAAAGAATTCTAATCTACAAAAATTATTTCCTAAATGTTTTATTTATTTTTTATAGAGCTGTGTGTGTGTGTGTGTGTGTGTGTGTGTGTGTGTGTGTGTGTATATATATATATATATATATATATATATATATATATATATACATATATATATATATATAGAGAGAGAGAGAGAGAGAGAGATATGCATGCACATGCACAAACAACAAAAATAAAATACAATTATAAACCTAACCTTTCATAATTAATATCCTAATACTTAAGATAACAGCAAGCCAGGTAAAAAAATTAACTATTAATTACTAAATAAGAAAAATGAAAATAGGTAAGTGAAGACATATAAACAAATATTTACTTTGCCATTTAAGTATTAAATTAAAATAAAAAACATCATTTAAACAAGAAATAAATAAAAAATGGAAAACTCAATGGAAACTCAAACTTAAGAAAAAAAAAAACCCAGAACATTTGAGAAAATGAATTACCCTAAAAACCCAAAATACCCTGTCTGTGATACTGGAAATGACTATTAAATTATATTTGACACTCTTTGACACTCAGAGCTGAAAAAGAATAAAAAAAAAAGAAGGGAAAGTAATAGGGAGAGAGTATAAGGAAACAAGAAAATGATGAAAAGAAGAAATAACCACAATATTCTACACACACGCACACACAAAAGAAAAAAAATTCATACTAATACCATTAATTAGTGTATAAATTATTGTCTAACTTAAAAAAATAATGGGAATAAGAAAATCAGCAGTCAATTGCTGAAACCTGACGAGTGGAGTAAATTATTGCAAAAATGCTTGTCTATGAAACTCAGGAATTGGGGTGCTGAGTATAACTAAGTGACAAATTTTGTATTTGTATTAATCCCATATATATATATATATATATATATATATATATATATATATATATATATATATATATATAAACGGTATATCATTTTTTAGTCCAGTGAATGTGTGACATGGAAACTTTTCCAATTTTTTTCAAAATATATATATCCAGGTACAAAGGAAATCCACAAAGCATATAACTAATTTGGCATTCAGTTAAATTACCTCTCTGCCTGCCTATTATTTCTTCTGAAAGTTGATTGTCTGGCATGTGTACATTTTATGTAACCATCTGTATCAAGTCTTTAAGTTAATGTTTGGCTGCTGTTAGATAATAACTACTGGTCATGCCACATTTCTAAGATAATAATATCTAATTTTTTTCTTTTTCACTTATTTTGAATTTAATGTAGGTTGTATTTGGTTGGATGATCAGGGTAAATCCCTCAAGCCTTATATTTATTTTTTAAAAAAAGAGGATGTATTTTGTTTTTGAAACCAAATTAATCGTTCACTGGCCAGTAATTTACAATCATCTGAGGAGACTCATTGTTATGTGTTGAAACACGACTGCACTTATGTAGCGATTCTTACATATTTTTGTTGTAATATCCTAATATATATATATATATATATATAGAGAGAGAGAGAGAGAAAATTAAGATTGAGTTTATATACTTAGAAATTTGTATGTATTCCATATTCCACTTGTTGCCTTCCCCTAATAAATTAATGCTTAATTGCTAAAAGACAAAGTGTATTAATTGTAATTTCATTTCTGTCATGGACATTATGCTAATGTGGTTTCTGTTTGCCACTTGGCTTTTTCTGGTTACCATATGTCAAATGTAATTCTCCTAATTCTTTTCCATAATCAGCTATGTTGCATGTTGTCCCCTATCCCCTCTCTTGCAAGCTGAATGACATTTGATTGCAATGCACAGGCTGAATATGCATCAGTAAACATAGAAGAGCATTTCAGACACTGGCCTGGCCAAGAATGATGTACTTAGAGGATATACTCAATGAGGCATTTTTATGGTATTGATAAAGTCTTATATACATGATGTCTATGTTATATACAGGCAAACCCTGCCTTATACAATTAATTCATCCCCATTTTTGTTAGCGTAAAGCAAGTTTGTATGAAGCAATTACCAGAATTAATAGGAATAATTACAATAAATTCTAATCCTTTTAGATTGTCTCAGGATATTAGAATAATCCAGAAACTATACTGGCAGCAAACTGCCTGCATATGGATAGAAAATGAATTCAGTAAATATACAAAAACAGAGAAAGTGCAAGACAAGGATGTATCTTCTCACCAGGCTTATTCAACCTGTACGGTGAGGCGATTCTGAGAGAATTAGAAGTCCTACTAGGATTCATTATTGGTGGCCACAATTTTAACGACATATGCAGGTGACAGTGTTGATAGTAGATAAAGAATATAATCTATAACAACTCCTACAGAAAGTAGTGAAGGAAAGCTAGAAGAAAGAACTAAACCTCAATTGCAAGAAGAGAGAATGTACGATTGTTAGCAAAAGGCACAGTTCAAATGCAAACAACAAAAATTAGATATATATCAACAAATCAAACAAATACAAAAATTTAAATATCTGGGAAGTGTTTTAGTAGAGAAATGGAAAATGCTATACTAAAAACCATAGGCACAATAGGATAGTGAAAGATGCCTCCCAACAGCTAAATAAAGTATTAAAAAACAAACATTTTGTTAGAGATAAAGAGAAGAGTATTGAACTGTTACGGTAATATCAGTCTTCCTGTATGTCAGTGGATGCTGGACAATCTCCTCACAGATGAAAAGAGACATGAAGCAACAGAAATGTGGTTCTGCAGAAGGATGCTGAGAATATGATGGACCAAATATGTGAGCAATGACAAAGTTTTAGAGAAAATAGAATCAAAAAGTAAACTCTCTAGAAGAGAGAGAAATTTCTAGAGTACATAATGAAGAAAATGGGCTTGGAAAATTTGATACTCACAAGACATATTGAAGGCATATAAGAAAACAATGCATAACCTACCTAGCTAGCTTGAGTAAATAAATGACAGTACAAGGTCTAGGGGAGATATCAAAAAGAGAAAATTTATTAAGAGCTACATAGGACAGGAATTTGTGGAGAGCCAGGATTGCCAATGATCTGAAGGGACATGGCATATAGAAGACGATGATTAAAGTTTATAAAAATGTGTTTTAAAGACAAAACTTTGCTTCATATAATTGCAACACCGTTATAGTTAGCTTGGTACCCTTACTGCATGAATTTAAGCAAACTACTAGATTGGCAATTAGGTCTCATTGTTTTACTGCTGAAATAGCTAGATGTAACTGTAAGTTTTATTCTAATAGTTTCTTTTGCTCAACTCTTGCCTGTGGAAAAGTGCTTTCTGGTTTCTTACTACCCTGCCACCCACAATCTCCAAAAATTTAAATGCAATATCAATTGCCATCTTCTGTCTTTCTGAATCTATTCTTTTATTGTCCTTTCTCTTCATTAAAATCTTCTCATTCTCTTTCACACCTGGTAATACCTTGCATCTCAGTGGCATTATCACCTGTCTTGATAATTAAAAAAAAATAACAATAATATTTTTCATTTATTTCTTAATTACATTACAACTAAATAATTTTTAGAAAGTTAGCAACACAGATTTTGATATTTTTCTCATTATAAAGGGTATGGCAAAAATATTTCCCATATATATCTCTCACATAATGGTAAGACATTAGCTAAATGTGGAAGGTATTTCTGCCGCAACCTATATAGTTTTCCTGCAGCTAATGTTCACCTTTTCCCGATTACTGTGCCTTTAGAGGTGTGGCTTGTGAATTTCACTGCATCCAAAACGAAACTGCTGTAATTTACTGACTATGCAGAAACTGCCTCCTATCAGTATGGTTGATGTTCAGCTCCATGAGAGTGCCTCACTGCGCCTTCTTGGTCTCACGTTTTCCACTGACCTGAGGCGGAACAACTACATTGAATCAATAGCTGTTTCTACCACAAGAAAAGTTGCTTCTCTGTGTCATACCAGAAGGTTTTTCTCATCTGAGTCCATCTTTCACATCTACACATCTGCCATTCGTCCATGCATGGAATACTGTTGCCATATATGGTCTGGTGCCCCCGCTGTTCATCTCAAGGTTCTCGACAAAATCCAAAGATGGATATGCAATGTGATCACTCCTGACTTGGGATCTCAACTACAGTCACTTTCTCACTGACATAATGTGGCTTCCCTCTGTCTTTTTTGATGAGTTATCTTCACTGGTGCCCCGACTGCATAAATTTAAACGTGCTACTAAGTTGGCATCTTGGTCCAACCCTTTTACTGTCAAAGCAGTTAAATGTAACTGACTCTTTTACTCCAACAGCTTCTTCTCTAACCCTTCCTGACAGTGGAACTCCCTTCCTCTTACTTGCTTCCCTGATAACTATAATCTTCAAAAATTTAGATATAATGTCAATCAAAATCTTCTGTTGCCTTGATCCATGTTCTTTTTATTTTTCTCTGTTCTTTTTTTTAATACTTTCCTCAACCGCATACATCCTTTCCCTTACTTACACTCTCTGTAGCTCCTTGTCTACTAGTGGTACTCCCATCCAGCTTGTGGTGAAATGCTTGTTATGATCAACATTTAGACACAAATTTTTAAGCTCTTACAAAAAACTGAATAGTGACATGCAAAAAAAATAGTTGTAGTTTTCTGGATTTCCCATTGTTTGAATTACTCTATGGTGGCGCCTATATATACATGAACACAACAGGTATGTTGGTGGGTTATTTTATTTTACAACATGTAAAACCTTGCTAGGTTAATGTTGGATTTTATATGGAACACCCAGTGAGGATCAAACTCACTGCTCAGTAGTAATGCTCAACAAGACTATCCTCGTTAGGTTACTCGCTGTCTTCCTCTGCCACTTCAATATACCTTGCAAGTTAAATTCTCCAAGCCATCCTTCCTCCTTCCATGTCCCAAACATCTCAACTCCTCAAATGCTGTGCTTCTTCAGGATATAAGTGATTCTCTATGACGTCCTTTTCTTTATCTGTGCACTGTGCATTGCCCTAACTGTTCTTAGCAAAGTTGGAGTGATCTCATTTTCTTCTGAATTCAGATTTGTCTTTCTACTTGACTGATTGCCAACCAATGCTAGAGGTATCAGTCTACTCTGTTATTTAGCTCATAAATGAGTGAACAAATATTCACTGATAATGGTGAGGAAAAGAATATATTTGTTGTGAGAAACAAGAAAGGATGTTTCACATCTTGCCCAATATTATCTACTATGTTTATTTTAGCTAGTAAAAGAAATTAATAAATTGGAGGTCCCTACTTAATATATATGAGAAGAAGAGACCAATTGATTTTGTTTCTGTATTCTTATGATGGAGTTTTTTGATTCTGTCACTGATCATCTACTACACTTTTTACATCTAGTAATAATTAATATTTTCAATAATTGTCTCTTGTGAATAACATAGAAACTAAACTAGTTTTCAAATTATTTTATTCCATTTGACTGAAATTTATTAAAATATTGGCAGCTATCTTTAAAAAACCCATCATTTAAAGGACTTTTTGTTGAGTTTATTTTTAGGATAATTTTTTATTCTGTAAAAATATTTCTAAATATTTTTTTTTTTTTTTTGAGGAATAAAAAATTGTTATTGCTGAATGTCTTTCATCAGATATTAGTCAGCTTTTTTATACATTGTAGGGACATTTTGAACATGAAACTTTACCGTCTTTGTAAGAGTTGGGGTGTTCTGTAAGCTGAACTCTGGTTACTAGAGACAATAAAAGCCTGAGTGTATGATGCATTGAAAGCCTCATTCACATATGGCTTCCAATTCCTTTTTTTTTTTTTCCTCTCGTGCATTTTGCCTTTTATATTTGAAATTTTGACTCAGTTCTCTGCTTAGGGTTACTGTTCACTTTGGTGATTGCTTTGTTTGGGTGTCATTTTGAATAAAGATATTTCTTTTTATTAGGTCAGAAAATATGATCAAGGAAAAGAAAGAAAAATATGTACATATATTTGTACATTTATTATGAAGAATTAAAATTGTACTCTGTCTTTAAATTCTTATAATTTATAGCTGTGTAATGATTCCTGATACTGTTTCCAATTACATTACTAAAATAATAATTTAGCCAATATTTGTACAAGTAGAGAGATGCGGAGATATTCATTGTAAATATCTATGAATATAAAATCCTTTTTGAATAATTTGTGTAAATGTGTTGTTAACATAAATCCTTCTGGTGTCAGTTTAAACTGACAACTTCTTTTTTACTACATATTGGCACCATTTTGCTAAAAGTTTGTAGTTTCTTGATTTCAGATGAAATTATGGAAATTTTTCTACTTATTTCAGCAAAATTTTCATTTTCCAAAATTTGTTTAGATAAAAGAGAAAGTGTTAGAGTAAACCAGTGATTCCAAAACTTTTTTTCTCTGTATCGCATTTTTGAAATGAAAATTGGCTTGCATCCCACCAAATTTCATGTGATAAAAAGTACATTTAAAAATAAGAAACAAAGATTGGGTTGAAGGGATATAACCAGAGATTTGATGTCAGAACATTATCATTGATAACTCTCCCCTCTAATTTGCAGACCCTAGTTACTTGATATAATGCAAAAATATCACAATGATAAAATCGGTCAATAATTATTTATGACTATTTATACTGGGACTCATCCATGCAATTACAAGTAATTCATAATAATATTTTAAATTCATAATAATATTTATTTTTGGCATATGAATTTTTAAAAACTGTTTTTAAATATTTGATTGTCTTTCAATCATTCCACCTCACTTGCTGTCTTCATCTGCCACATATATGAGGTGTGCTGCACCGTTTGGGAACCACTGGTGTAAACTGATGCCAGGAGAATGTAGGTTAATATCAGTTTTCTTTGAGTAACTCAAGTCGGATAGGAGATGTAGTTGGCCTAATGGTTATCAGAAAGCAAGTTCAAATTCTAGCTGGGAATGGTTTGCAATCATTTTCCACTAATGCCTAAAGGTATGAATCCACTTTCCCCTTCAGCTATGAAGAAATAGTAAAACAATTGGAACCTTTTAGCCTTATAAGGCATACCATCTCATGTATTGAACCCAGTACAAATTGTCTCATGTTATTTGATGAGATGTTACATTGCCAGGAGAGATGTCATGAAGACAAATTAATTTTCATGGCACCCTGACAATCTCATAGGGAATGCCCACATCCATATTGAATTCAGGTAGCATTTTTCTTGGTCAGTACAACATAGATAAGAATTTTAGAATTATGTATTGTAAGTAAAATTCATTACATTCTGAATCTCATCTGATACTTTTTATCATCGACCATTCTTTATAGTTGCAATGTACATTAGGGATAAATCTTTTTCCTACTCATAAATATATTCATTATGTGGGCCATCAAAGAAATTATTACTTAAAAACAAATACTGAGTAAGTAATCACTTAAACTGCTAGCAAGACTTACAAGGAAGAATAATGATGCACTGCCCAGGTTAATTATATCTGTTTGCAAATGACAAGTTTTACTGAAATTTGAAGTTAATTTCTCTTTGCCTGTTTTATCTTCTGAAGAAACTTGAATTACAGAATAGATGAATAAAGTTCAATGACATCTGGCAAACTGAAGTTTTGCAGACAGATCTGCTCATTAGGATAAAAGATGAATCTACTAAATTCATTAACTTTTATATTCTGTGTATTTAGGCAACAAATGTTCTTTAAAGCAAATATTATCAAAAACAACAGACATTTTCTGTTGATTAATTTTAATGATCAACTTTTCCAAATTATAAACAGTCCTCAGACAAGGAGGAAATACTGTCAGAAACTTTTTGAAAGAAAAGTACAGATTTCTTGTACTTTTCTTCCAAAATAAACTTTGGGAAATTTCTGACAAAATTTCTGCCTAATCTGAGAAAGATTATTTGTAATTTGTAAAAAGTCAATCATTAAAATTAATCAACATAAAATGTCTGTTCTTTTTAATATATCTATGTATATACACACAGGATGTGATGGATAAATTGTCTAAATTACACAAAAATGAAAATAATACTGACATTTCATTTTAACAGATATATTTACCAAAATTACACAAAAATATCTTAAAATACTAATGAGTAAATTTATTCAATAAAATCGCCATTGGCATCTACCATGGCCTCCAGATGACTTCAGAATCTTCTGCAACTCTTCTGGACAGTCTCCTTGTTTAAGTTGGTGAATGCTGCCATAATCCTTGCTTTCAGTTCATCTTTGTTGTTACAAGGAGTTTTGTTGGTCTCTCGCTTAACTGTGCCCCATATATAATAATCAAAGGGATTGCAGTCTGGGGAGTTAGGAGGCCAGATGTAAGTGGGTGATGTGGTCATAGAAATTATCTGACAGCCATGACTGGGTTCTCCTTGTGTGGCATGGTACAGAATCCTGTTGCCAGAAATTGATTCTTCCAGCAGCCACCTTCTTGACCCAGGGCAGCACTACCTCCTCAAGGCACTTGATGTAGGCCTTTGTGTTGAGTCTGAGGCCCTGTGAGAAGATGAATGGAGGCATAACATGACTGTCACTAGTGATCACTATGATCACCTTCGTAATCACCATTAGACTCATGCAACTCTTTCTGAATCCTCTGCACTGTCCTCAGATTGACACCCAAACACTCTGAAATGTTTGAGCTTCCGGCATGAATGCCAAACAGTTCCGCATACTGTTTCCAAATTTCTGGTGGAATGAATTGCATCATGGTGCTTTTTTTCTCACAGATGGTGCCCAACTGACCCTACTATACTGTGCTGTTGACAGAATAAAAAACAATGCACATGCACAAAATTAAAAATATAAAATGGTGACAATTTACCCATCTGATTTTTTTTAAGCATATCTAATATCTCTAGGATTTTGCTCAGTTTGTGGCAATAAGTTTCATGCTCTCTCTTTGACATTGATTATTGTTTTTATTAATTGTTGAGGTAAAGTCTTGACTATTTCTTTTATAATTTCAAGTGTCTTTACATTTATAGTTTAATGAGTAGATCTAAATTTTTTTTTAATACACTGCTCCCAAACTTGTCCTGTTGGATTTGAGAGTATGAACAATGAGGATAGAGTTGAAAACTCATGAAAGCGACATTTTATTTATCCAATTTGTATATGAAAGATAGATGTCAAGTCATTTTCTATTTATAGAATTTATATTATAATTATTGGTAAATAAGTAAATAAAGCAAACTGATTTTTCTATTCATCTGATTTTAGCTATATATAAAATTTAAATTTAGCTTTACTTGTACTGCTACTAATCCTTAATCAGCAGGAATTTCATGTTAATTTTTTTTTGAATATACATGCTTATAATTTAGAAAAAAAAATTGCTATAAAGTTTGGAAATGTTCATGATGGAGAAGATAAAGCAGTATAAAGATTAATAATTTGTATAAAAAAAACATTATTTCATGGGTATCATTTGATGCAAATTATTAAATCTTTTTACTGCTTTTCATGAACATTTCCACACTTTATGACAATTTTTTTTTTCTCTAAATTATAAGCATGAAATTATACATGAATTGCACCATGAATAAATACATTTATTTTTTTATTACATATTTTTATATTTGGCGCAATTCATAATCTTTTCATTTCTTTTACTTGTTCACTATTGAAAGAACGTCAGTTAATTTGTTTAATTTTGTCATTAATAATCAAATTGACATTTACTTATATGCCCAATCACCACCACTACTTCATAATTTTTGATTCATAGATTTTCTTTATTATACTTTCCAAATGTTGAGACTTTATAAGATACTTGCTTTATTTTTCTATTTTAGTTTTCTTTTCTTTTTAATAATATTGCATAATGTTTGAACATAAGTAGAGCTTTTTTCTTCAGTTTTTATTTTTACAATTTGGATTCTTAAATTCCCTTGATTACTTAAGAGAGGTTGCCAGAATTTGCAGGGTTCATTCTAGATTAGATGAATAATAACAATGCGGTAATGATCAAAGAATACTAATGGTGTTCATAGTTGTTGTAGTGGTGGTTGCACACAGGGCAATGATGATGATGATGATAATAATAAAAATGACAAGAACTTTTATGGAAAGGAAATGTTGTCAACAAGAATAAAAAGTGATAATAGACAGCAAGAAAAATGTTATTTCATTCTTTGACGAGAATGATTTTTGCTAAAAATGGATTTCATTTTGTTAATTTAAGATCAGAAAAATTAAAAAAGAGGAAAGAGAAGAGCAAAAGAAATTTTTTTAAAATGTTTTTTTTTTTTTAATTACTCAAAGAAATTGGCTAAATGTGTTCTTTTTGCTACTATCCCTTTTCATTTTTTTCTTGCCCCAACCTTCATCTTAAAACCCTTATTCAATCCCTTCTTGGATTTTAAAGGGAATTTCTTCCTCTTTCTTTTTATCTAAATTGTCATCTTTTTTGTTCTGTCTGTTTTTGTTTTCTCTTGCTTTCTTCTTTTTTGTTCTTTTCTTCATTCTATGGCAGAAATATTCAAAAGGCTTGAAACTGATTTTTCTTTGCTGACAAGAATTAAGATTTGCTTCATTGAAGGGACTTGTCACTGTCACCAATCTCTGCCAGATTCTATATTTTGCTATTTCTGATTCTCTGTACAGACTCCCCATTCATCTCGGTACCTCCAACCCCCAACTTCGCTTACTGCCCTGTCATTACCGCAGCCATCATTCTCTAACCTCCACCCCCATAACAGTCATCATAAGTACAATCATCACTAACACATCCACTGCAGTTTCACTACATTCATCCTCATATTAATTATAATCATCCTTATAAAATTCACAAATAAATAAATCTTATTTATGTTCCCCCACTTCAGTAACCCCCATGAAAACAACTATTATCCCTGTTATGATCACTCTGATTTTAATCATGCCTCCATTACAGCCACCAACACTGTTGATGATTGGTCACTTGTTTCTGTATTTGGCATTTGTAGTCTTTTGAAATTCAAACTTACAAATGTAGCAATATGTAATGTAGGAGACTTGCACAGTATTGTAATGTCAATGAATACTCATCACTTTCATAATGCTTGTTGTAGTAGAGACTTTGTAATCGCAGATTACTATAGTACACTGTTGAACAATACTGATGTCAGACATCTTCGAATATCACTCGCACTAATAGTACTTGCTCGATAATACTCACTTGAACAGTAATCCGTATAGGGATCTGAATAGAGAAATAGTATAGTGAATAGAGTAGAGAATAGCGGTCTGTATTGTAATAGAGGATAGAGTAGAAATAGCAGATCCGAATAGTATAGCAGATAGACTAGAAATATCAATCCTCTCAACGTCACACGACTTCCTATATATGTGTTTCCTCCATGGTCACCTGGCCTACTTAATTCAATAATGAGATCGTCAGTGTTTGCTCACTGGTAATCTATGTTCAAACTCAAGTGTTGGCAGTGATACTTTATTCCTATATAACAACTCTGTTTATGATATACCAGTGACGATTAGGGCAGAATAAATGATTGTCATGTAATATGTATAGAAATGCTGGTTTATATCTTTCTCTAGGAAATGGTATATAATATAAGATATAACAGTATTTGAAATGTTGATTTGAAGCAATTGTCAGGTATTCATTTTTGACTAGTCATTTGTTCCTTGTAAATTTCATTCATTCTTATCATACCTACTATCATATTTTCCTATATATAAGCCTGCTTAGTTAACTTAGTCCCTTCTTGTTCAGCTGGCTCCTTCCTATTGGTTGCATTTCATAAGCTAACTGATAAATCATTGCCAGGGAATACAAGCTCAAATGTTACCAGAGACTAATTTCTATATTGCTTATATGCATCGTCATCATTCTCATGACCTGGTGTAGTCACAGGGTCACTGTGCAGCTTAGCACATGACCAGTTCCCTCCACATATCTGGATTGAAAGCTGCAGAAGTATTCATTCATGGGTAGTGTTTGCTGGGCAAGTTGACCCGGCAGATCCCATCCTTCTATAGGTCAAACCTCAGCCAATGCCTTCCAGCTTGAAGGCTCTCTTTTTTTTTTTTTAATCATATAGTGGAGTATAGGGCCACAGCTTCACCACATTAGATGTTACTGCCATGTTTTCTGTAGTTACAAGGTGGAGTTGTCAGTCTCATGCCTAATTGGTATTGAATTCCAGCCAAGGTTAGAGAGGACTGTCTGCTATTTAAGCCATAGCTGTGTATGAGTGACTGGAAATTGAAACCAGCATGTTCATTCAACTTTCCACACACATAACCCTTTTTATGGTTGTATCTAGCAATTTCAACAGCAAAGTGATGAGACCTACCTTCCAGTTTAGTACTGCACTCCAGTTCATGAAGTTGAGGTACCAAACGTACTATTTATAGGAAAGACACAATGTAGCTGCTGATTCCATTGGAGGAGGTGACCCTTCACCCTAGCCCTCTGTCCAGTGATGACATGTCATCACCACTGGCATCATACATAGTTATGGGGCTCAGTCTACCCATTGTGCTAGATGACTGTTGACTCTCAAGAAAGTTCATCTTCTCTTGTCAGGTCTTGTTTTTAATCCTGTTGTGTGCTCAGCTACCCTCCTCATTAAAAAGGTTTTGTCAGGGAATTGGTTTAGTCACCAAATGACCCAACCATGCAGCAGTTAGCACTAGGTTATATGGTGCCAGTAACACTTGTAGAGTGACCTGACCTATGTGTACTGCATATTAACGACTGTAGAATGACTATCTGGAAGTTGTGATAAAAAGCAACAGAAATAAAAGTGAAAGAAGCACTCTTCAAAATACTAATAATGCTTTGAATGTGAATAGTATTACATATAACACTACTAGGTAAAATATAAACATGCAAGCTAGTGACATTTAGTATGAGAAAAAGTTTTAAAAAAGTTCCATTTGAACTGTGAGGAAAAGTGTATTTATTTCGGAAAGATATTAGAATAATCCAGAATATTTACTGGGAGAAAACTGCTTGTATATAGATGGAATATTGAGCAAGTACACAAAGAGAGAAAGGGGATAAGACAATGAAGCATCATCTTGCCAGATTTATTTAACCTTTAAAGCGAGGTGATTCTAAGATAAAAAGTAGAAATCCTACCAGGATTTATTATTAATGGACACAATCTTAACAACATCAGATACTCAGATGACACAGTTGATGGCAGATATAGAAAGGAAACTGCAGGAGCTCCTTGACAAGGTAGCAAAGAAAAATGGGAAGAAAAAACTAACCATCAATTGTAAGAATGAATGAATGTATGGTCATCAGCAAAAGGAACAGCCCAAGATGTTCACGACAAATTGGAGATGCCAAAATGAAGCAAATACAGAGATATCTGAGAAGTGTTTATTAAATGATGTAATACTGAAATTTGAAGGCGCATTAGAACAGTGAACAATGCCTTGTAAAATCTAAACAAAATATCAAGAAACAGGAAAGATTTGTTAGAAACAAAGAAAAAGTGCTAAACTGCTATGTAATATAAATTCTCCTATATAGCAGTGACTGTTGGATAATTTCTTCACTGATGAAGATGAGACTTGAGGCAACAGAATGGTACTGATATAACATGGGCTGAACATGTGAGCAATGAGAAAGTTTTAAGGAAAGTGGAAACCAAAAAAAACTCTTGCATTTAGAATAAAAAAGGGTTGATATTTCTGAGATACATAACGTAGAAAGAGGGTTTGGAGAATTTGATAGCTATGGGTTAAACAGTAGGACTTGTATCAGTAAATCATTATCTCCCTAAAAATTCATCTCGTGTGAAAAAATATTTTCTCATTTTAAATAACTTGTAAAAGGTTAATAAGTCATAAAAAATATATGAATCCAGTGAATAAAAAATCTAGACCCCCAAGAAAATGGATGAAACTGTACAAAACTCTCTCTCTCTCTCTCTCTCTATATATATATATATATATATATATATATATATATATATACACACACTGTATCTTTTCTTTTAATACCTATGATAAAGTTTGATTCATAAATGGAGTACAGAGAGAGATTAAAAGCAACTGTTAAAACAATATCCAATAATAAAGGTTCTGTGATGAATAGAAGATCCATTCTTAACATCAATCTTAGCAACCTCACCAGATAATATTTTCTTTTCAAGAACTTTTACTTCTTCATTTAAGAGACATGCTTTTTCTCTCTCTATGTGCCATGTCCCTTCAGGATGTAGGTGATCATGGCTCTCCACAATTTCCTGTCTTTCATAGTTCTTAATAAATTTTGTCTTTTTATTATTTCTCCTAAAACTTGTACCACCACCCATTTTCTCAAGCTCACTAAATAGATTATGCATTGTTTTCCTCTGTCCCTCTTGCCTTCAATCTGTCCTGTGAGTATTAGATATTCCAAGCCCTCTTTCCTCATTATGTGCCATAGAAATTTCAACTCTCTCTTCCTGATGTTAAGCATAAGTGTCTTTTTGTTTCTGTTTTCTCTGAAACTTTTTTGTTGCTCACATGTTTGGTCCATGGTATTCTAAGCCTCCTTCTATAGAAGCACGTTTCTGTTGCTTCAGGTCTCTTCTTCATCTGTAAGGGGATTGTCCAGCATTCACTACCATATAGGAGGACTGATATTACATAATAGTTCATTCCTCTTTTCATTTGTTTCTTATGAAAATCTTCTGTTTCATAATACTTTGCTTAGCCTTTGGAATGCATCTTTGGTTACCCCAATGTGGCAAGTTCCAAATTGTTAGCATCACTACTCTTGTATATTAGAACTATTCTTAAGTAATAAGTAAATCTTTTGAATCGTTTATCTCTGGGTTTGACTGTAAGTCATTAAGACTATGGAAAACAAAACAGTAAATAAGAAGGGATCCTTTTACTACCAATTACAAAATATCAATTGTTGTAATCATTGCGATCCTTATCACCTATCTATAACGATCATGATCATCATAATATTACCATTATAACTAATTATGAACTACTTAATCATTATCATCATCAGTAAAGCTACTCATCAGTAGTTTTTATTTGAGTTATTTGCCGTTATAAAACTCTGTATTTGGTAGAGAGATTTAGTTGTTTTGGTAATAGGAGAAGTCAGGGTGGAATCGGGTCATATTAGTACTTTTATTATTATCTTTGAAGTTGTGGCAAATAATCATTAGGAAATTAGTCAATCTATCACATTTTTGTTTTTATCCCCTGCTGGCATGATGATTGCCGTCATCAACAATTAAAAGTTCAACTACTCAGTCCTACTGCTATCTTTTTAATTTTTTTTTTTTTTTTTTACCTGATTGGTTCATTTGCTTCACCTCCTTGCCTTCTTATCTTTCTCCTCCTTCTTCTCCTGGCTTCTCTCTCTCTTTCTCTTCCTTTTTACATTCTTACCCTCATCTTTACTTTTTCATCTTTAACCTCCACCCCCATCCGGCATTTCTTAACCATTTTGATTGCAGCTAGGAAAGTGCAGCATTAATGCTCGTACTTTTGGTGGGTGGGGATAGAGGCAAACAGATTATTTCGTCATGAACTGATTTAAGGGTCTTTTTTTTTCTTCTATTCTGCAAGTTATTTTCTGTATATGTGTGTGTTATTCTCCTCAGACCAGAATGTTTATTTTTTATAAATTTTTTTTTTTGTACATATGGCTGGATCACAAAAATACTTTGTTATATGAGATTTCTTCTTTGGCCTCATTTTTTTTTTAGATTTAAAAAAACATTTTTTTTTTACACCAAATATTTACTACAAACTTCTTCAAATTGTCCCCTAAAACAAAACAAGGCAAAAAGGATCACACTGTCAAAACAGCTCTGCACTAAGAAATGCAGAATTTAAAAAAAACAAACAACAACAACAACAACAACGTTAATGTTTGAAAAAAAAAGATGTGACATGCACTTTTATTTAGTTGCAAATATTTTAGAAACTTGAATTTTTTTTCTCAAGTGAAACCTAATTCTTAATTTTTATCACTCATGTCATTGAAATTATCTTTGAAATTTGAGAAATCTGACTGCACCAAAATTTGCATCTCCCATATGCATATTTATTTATTTGCATATTCATGATATGAATGTACATTCAAAAAGAAAAAAAAAAAATCAAAGCTTAACAGGATTTTAGTCTTTGAATTTCTTCAATGAAGTCTTGTCATTATTATTAATTTTGATTCTTATTGTCTTTATTTCTGTTGCTTTTTTATTGCAACTCTTATGTCCTGATTCTGCATCCATTAAGTGTGAGTGGTGGATTGGCAGTGCAAGATTTGAACTTGCATTCCTTAACCTTAGACTGGAGACATGTTGTTTAATTCCAATCTGTTTTGTGTATGAATGATCAGAGAATAACAAAGTGAGAATTGCAACAGAAGTAAAAGACAGACACTTCATCATGAATAGCAATGAAATGATTTCTTCACTGAAGCAGTTCATTTGAAAAGGAACATTCACTAATGAACACAAAGTAAAAGACAGTGAAACCCTTGACACTACTATTTAAAACAAAAAACAGACTTTTTTAATTATGCCAGTAGTAGCTTATCATCTGTAATCAGTTAAGAAACTGCAACTCCATTAAAGATCTGCTAGTTAATGATATATCTTCATTCTCCACTTAGCAAAGACATTTTCATTAGTTTAAGATTTAAGTAACTTCCTATAAATAAAGCTTTCATTTTATTTGTTTCCGTTGCTATGGAAATCTGAAATGGAGAAAGAGGATATTCTCATTTTTGCTATATCTTCCTTCACGACCCCCCCCCCCCGAGTCTTTGCAATTACATTTTACATATATTTAAATAAAGAATTGTCAAATTTCTATAAATTAACAAGTATTTTACAAATGTCTACAAATTAACAAGTATTTTTGAATCTGGGGTTCTGCCACAGTATCATATTTAAAGATTTGAATCAATGAAATAAAAGCAGGTTCTTCAAAATGGGCCTATTTGTTAGTGTCACTCCCTTTTGTTCCTTGTTCATTGGTGAGCAATGTTTTTCAAATTACTGGCTTCAGTAAACAAAATCATTTGAGCCAGTGAAGTGCACATATTCTCAGTTTTGTTATTATCAGGGTGGATCAAAAGTTTCAGGAGCTCTGGTGTGTTTTTTTAATCATATATATAGCTGTACATGTTATAACTTCAATGAATCAAATTCTTTTGAAAGTTTTCTGATGTTATTGGTCAGGTTCTTTGCTTTGTGTTTTAATGCATAATAATCAACAACTGATGGTCATCCGCTTCTCGGCTTTATTTCAAAAGTCACTTAAAATGTTTCAACCAGTTTTGGCCAGTATGATTGGATATTGTTTCATTGCAATGACTTTGATGCCCAGTTCAAAATAATTCCTCAAAATTGCCACAATCTCAATACTTTCATCAGTATAACACCTGAAACAAAATGTATGCTGGAATGGTATGACTAAAGATGCTGGTGATGATGATGATAATAATGATACTCATAGTAGGAGTAATAACAGTGGAAGTAGTATCAGTAGATCATAGATAATCTTTAGATATTTACATGAAATAAGTAAAGGTTTGTAAAAAAATGAAAATACTTTTGATATGCTGCAATATAAGTAACAAATGGATTTTTTCAATCCATTTCTTATTACGATAAATGTTGAATAATTAAGACCAGTAGATGCTAGGCATATCTACTCAAATAGGGGTTTCCACTAAAATAACATTTGTACTAATATGAAACACTAATATGTAATAGTTGTGCTGTGACTTATGAAAATCATACAATGATAGTGGTAAAGGAAATCGGCTAGGTTTTATAATTTAAAAAAAATAATTTTTTTAATTATAAAATTAACAAATTTTAAAAGTTGAAAATTTAAAAATTAGCATTTCCACATTCTCATTGCTTCCCCTCAGTGCATAATAACAACTGATGTTCATGTCTCCCTCAGCGTATATATAATTTCTACACTAAGGACATTACTTTAGTAGGATGAGAAGTCCTTTTAGAGAACAAAATGTGTTAAACAGAACTTTTCCTCTTTGTCATTCAGTTGCATAACCGAATGTATAAAAAAGTAACTGCAGTTTAAAAATGAACCAAAGAACATGAAATTTGATAAATTGTTTTTGTTTATTTTATCATAACATTAGACATGTACTTATTTATCTTTTTAATCTCATAAATTATTTCTACTACAACCAAAATTAAAAAGTAGGAGAAAACAAATACTTTCCATTCATTGCAATTTGATTTATAGTATTCATATTTTTCTATCTGTCTATATTTCTGAGATGAGATATCGTAACTATTTACACTGTTTGGACTGTTGTCCTCATCTTTATATTCATATCCACAATATTTTAGCCTTTATATGCTCTGGCCTTCTTCACATGATATATGTTAGGATTTTGAACAGAACCCTTTATTTAGTCCATGAGGGTAGATTGTTCTAGTTCCATGTGCCATGCCTTTTCTGGATGTCTCAGTTTCACTTAATTCCCATGGCCCAGTGGATAAAAGTGGTGGTTGAAGTAATCCAAAAGTGACTTGACCCAAAGAGTTGTGAGTTCAATACCTAGCCATGGCAGAGGCGGACAAAAACTTGGAGAGTTGAGATGATAGCAGAAAACATGTTGGGTGTTATATGCATATCACGAATAGAGACTCAGTTCTAAGGGGAACATTGGGTAAAGATGCTCCAGATGAGTCAAGAGTAGAATTAGAAGAGAATTTATGAGCAAAACATTCAGTTTTATAGGCAGATGTTAACCCTTTAAACTGAGTGAAGGGCTGATGGAGAACTTATTTAAGGCACTATTGCAGAACCACTAGTAGTCACGAGAGTCAAAGTTGTCAGAGTGCCTCTTTATATCAGCAAACAAGTACTTAGCCCCTACGATGACAAATTTACAAAGTATTATTATTACTATTGAATTTATTTCTATGTATCACTAATGCATTTGAGAAATTGTTGTGTATAAGATCCTTTTTGTGTTTATAGATATGTTTTTTAAATCTCTGCAAGTTTCCCCAATATATGGTGAGGAGCAGATGTGACAGTTTATTTTATATACCTACTTCATTTTTGGTTCTGATCATATTCATAATAGTTTTGGATGTGGTTGTATTTTGATATTTTTAAAATTGGATAAATTCTTTTGGATTGTAGATGTTAAGGGGTTAGTAGGTAGTATTATGTGTTTGTTTTTATCTAGCTTATTGTCATTGTTATTAATAATGTGGTTGTATATTTTGTATGCTTTTCTCCTAGCATTTTTGGATAAAATAATGAGGATATTTTATGTTTTTGAAAGTGTTTTCTATGTATATTTCTTCTTCAGGTAAGTATTGGGGGCTGTAAATTCTTTGTGCTCTTACATAGAATCCTATAATCATTTCAGGTTTTATCCTGTTACAATGGTGGGAATAAAAATTGATCAATCTTGTTGATGAATTCTCCATAAACCTCCAACTGAAGGTTGTTATTAGTTCTCTGTAGCATGATATCTAGGAAGGCTAAAATGTTGTTAGACTCAGATTCAAAGGTAAAATCTGTTGTGGGTTAATTCTCTTCAAGTTTCTTGCTTCCCTGATATAAACAATCTTCAAAAATTCAGATACAATGTCAATCACCATCTTCTGTCTTCCTGAAACCTGTTCTTTTATATTCCTTTTGCCACACTTCAGTCTTCTCATTCTCTTTCACTCCCTGTAACTCCTTGCATTATAGTGACATCACTGCTTTGCTTGAGATGAGATAGGGGGGGGGAGAGAGAGAGAGAGAGAGAGAGAGAGAGAGAGAGAGAGAGAGAGAGAGCAAAAAAAAACTAACTAACTATATCCAGCAGATTTTAGTTAGTTTCTGGTGGGATCAACAATTTGAACAAGGCCAATACTCTTGAAACCCTTGCTTATGACAACTTATGACTTCATGCTGGTGCAACCATCAACAACTCCTATTTGTCCAATTTAACTTGCATGGCTTGTATGAACCTGTGCTATCATTTGCAGCACTTTACAATAGTGCTGCATGCTGGTCCCCTCAGGCTGATAATGTCAAGAAATCATCTCCCTGACAAATTGATCATGTTTAAACTTGAAACTGGGTCTCATGGTAAGAACAAGATTTCTAACCACTTAGCCACACACCCACAACATATACATGAATACACACACACACTATATATATATATATATATATATATATATATATATATATATATATATATGTATGTATGAGAGAGAGAGAGAGTGTGTGTATCACTGAGCTCCTCTTGATGATTGAAATAGACATTGAATCCAAAGCTCTATCTAATGAGCTGCACCCACAGATCAATATGCAAGTATTCAAACTGGTGTGCACACTAATAAAACTGACTCATCCTTGTTGAAAGGACTTTTCTGCAAACATTTTTTCTTTTTCCCTGTTTCTATCACCTTCAATTATTGCTAATGATTCAGTCTCGTTATGTAAATCTGATCACAGACTTGATGAGAATTAACCAGAATTGAACTTGCTTTCTCTAACAGCTTGTTGAATTTTGACCAGAAACTAAACGAACATCGCCTCTCTGTGCGTATGTGTTTTTTATGTTTATATTTCTTCTTTTTCTTTCATCAGTCCTTTTCTTATCTTTTTTATTCTCCTTCTCATTCTGGTAATTATTCCATTCTCCACTGTTCTCTCATTAATTTGCTCTTTTTCTTTTCGTTATTCTCTTTTCTCATTTCCTCTTCCCTTCTTTTCGCACACTCTCTCTCTGTATATTTCTTTTCTTTTGATTCTCTCGCTTTTATTCTCATTTTCTTTTCTTTCTTTTTCTTCCTTTTTGTCCCCCCTATTTAATTTTTGTGGTTTTTTTCTTGTTTTCCTTTTGCACTCTTTATCTTTTTTTCTATTTTGCAATTACTCTTTTCTTTCCTTTTTTTTTTACCCCCCCCACTCTTGAAACCCCACCGCTCTCTCTCTTTGCATAAATTTTTCTGAATTTTTTAATGATATTTTATTAATTTCAAATATTTCTTTCTGGAACCTTTACTTTTTTATGTTTAGGTTTTCATGGCTTCTCAGTCTTTTTTTTCCATTTCTTTTCTTTTTTTGGAGATGATAAAAAGGTGTTAATAATTTTACATTAAAGTAATTGTTTTTACACAGTGCTATTCTCCCAACCACCGCATATATTTCCTGATTTTCTTGTTAAAATAACAATTGTGTATTGAAGTTGTTAGCACATGGGCCAAATGCCACTGATGATCAGTTGAATGATAAGTTCTTATCTTTCTATGGAATCCTGGTGATGAAAAGCAAAGCATTGGATTTATCCTCAGAAAGACTTCAATGAGAATTTACAAAACTCTGATACTGTAGATCAATCTATCTGTCTCTCTATTGTTTTCTATGTATACGTGTATATATCTATATAATAAATGTGAATGTCAGTGTGTCACTGTGTTACACTTTTTCAAATTTACTCCTAGAGCCCGAAGCCTAACATATCATACGCTTTTTGAAAGAGGCTTATTCCATGAGCAAATTAAAAACATTCCAGGCTGAATCCGAGCCCAGAATTCTGAAATTTTGGATTTCCAAATTTTCAGTATTTCAATTGTTTTTGGAATCCACCATCTACTGATAAAAAAAAAACAATTAAAGGGACATAACTCACTATCTTTCAATAGTTCATGTTCAGATGAAAAATATTACTGTTCTCAGCTTATAATGTTTCAAAATAAAATTGTCTGTGTTTTCAATTTTACTCCTAGAGGCCGTAGCCCAACATATCATACCATTTTGGAATCAGACCAATTCCAAGAGCAAATTAAAAACTTTCTTGGCCAGATTCAGACCTACAATCCTGAAAGTTTGGATTCCCAAGTTTTCATTACTGCATTTGTTTTTTTTTGTTTTTGTTTTTTTAAGGTGATCTTTATGACAAATTTTTTTGTACGGTAATAATTTTTATAATTTGGAAATAAATTTGGGAATAATTGAAATTAATTGTAAAATACACTGAAAGTCACTTGTGAAATAAAAATAATTGTTTGTAAGGACCGACATACATCAAATACATCATCAAATTGTCTTTAAATTAAGTGGCGGAAAAAGAATTATCATTGAACTTTTAAAAGGTAAGTTTAAATATTAATGCAATACTTAAATGTAGTGATCAGTTTTGAGTTCTGTAGTTTATTGTTGCCTATCGCATCTACTCCTCCCTACCCATTGTGATGAAGGCCCAATCTAGACCTCTCTGCAAGAGCTAGCTTAAATGCCATTTGCTAGGGCAGCTTTTAAGCTAGTATATATATATATATATATATATATATATATACACACACACACACAACATGAGTATGTGGCTGTGTGATTATCTTTCTGATTATGAGACCAGGCTTTGGCTATCACCATGGCCAATTTGTCAAGGAGGTGACTTCTTGATAATATCTGCTTGGGGAGATGATCCCAGAGTGTGCTACTTTCAAAAGTGCCTGAAAACTATGCGGTAAGCCTAGTAAGTCAAATTTAGTGAACAGAACCGTTCAAAAGCTGTCAGTGGTTGTGCTAGCATGAAGTTGCAAGTAACTGTGACTGAAGGTTTGATCAAACTGGCCTTGCTCATAAAATGGATCATGCCAGATTATGTGATCTTTCCCCAGAAACTGGAACTAAGGTCTGCTCAGCATAGTTGCAGTATATGCCATTGGTATGTTGAGCAGGCATCTGTAATAGCATCTGGTTAACAGCCCTGGCAGACATGTGTGCTTGGAAATGATCAGTAGCTGATTATTATTACACATACACAATAGAATGGATACAGTTTATTGTAGATTTTTTAATACACTGCTCAATATCCTAAGGATAGAGCCATATATATTCTAGTATTATGTTTGTACATGTTACTGAAAAAACGTGACAAGCATTGGGTAACTAAAAAATTCAAAATTGTGCACACATTATATCTGTCTGTGCTTTAACAGAACCAATACTCGATTTTACCATTAAAAGTTTTTTATGTATGCTTGTCACATTTTTAATAAGATCAAAAAAAGCATTTTATTTATTTAAATCTAAGTAAGAAGGTATTTAAAAATAACCTTTTGATGTTTGGTCAGATTTTGGAAAGTGGGTCACACTGAAAATAAGGATGCAATGTCTGTTGATATTAGGAAAATAATATTTTCCCCATTTTTTTTTCCTAATCTTTCTCTTAACCATTTTTCTTCTTTATTGCCTTTGATAGTTTCCCACTTTTTGCCCATATACACACATTATTTTTATTATATGCAATATATTTTTCTGAAAAAATCCCTCACCTCACCCACCACTCACCAAACTCCAGATAGGTATTACGACCTGTCAGTTCAGAAGTAACTCTATATATCGTGGTCTTCTGTTAGTATAAATGGCAAGATTGTATCCATCACTGACTTGCTCGGCCTTCTGGGGAATATCAGGTTACAGCAGCTGGTATTCCCCAGAAGTCACCCATTTGAGTACTGACCATATTCAACATTGCTTAACTTCAGTGATTGACTGAGAACCAATATTTCAAAGTGATATGGCCATAAACACTTCCCAAAATTACTTCCTTGTACTCTAATCTTTCAGTTACTGGATGAGACTAACACCTGAACAGAGCCCCTGATAACCCCAAAAAGAAATATAGATGATTATAAATGATTAAATTGCATTTACAAATGAAAATAATGTTAAAATATATAATTAACAAAAGACAGCTCGAGTTGCTACTCAAGTTTAATGCTTTCACAATCTTAAGGCAACTAGAACGCTTTTTTACCCTATCTAGATAGCTTAGGCATTGAGCAATTTAATTTGCTGTGTAGGCAGATGTTTGCTTTTTGGTCTCTCTTTTTTCTTTCCTTGGTCAGGATTTTTTTCTTTTTTAAGGTCATCTGACAAGTTGTCTGTTGGCCATACCAACATTGATGATTTTTTTAGTGTGTGTGTATATATATATATATATATATATATATATATATATATATATATATATATAAAGAAATGTAGTTTTATGGTGTGCTATATTTATGGGATAAAGTGCTCAATATCAGAGATAGAGCGCATCATGAAACAACCTGTCATCTCTGAGTGTTGACTTCAATGTTCACTTTTATATTTCATGCGCTCTATCTCTGATATTGAGCACGTTATCCCATAAATATAGCACACCTTAAAACTATATTTCTTCACATACATATATATATATATATATAAGCAATGGATGAATTGCATATTTGCTTTTTTTCCTAAATATTCCTGGCAAAATTATATGCTTGTGCTCTATGACAAGTTATAAGGTATATTGGATTAAGCACTATATCGACCAGTGATAGTAGCCATGTTTCAATTTAGTGTGACTGAACATTCATTTTACTTACTGAATAACATAACATCATGAAAGTCAGAAAAAATTAAGTTTCTCTGTGTTGTGTGGAAGGATTTGTATTAGACATTTTTTTATGTGCTTATTTAGTCTATACCTTTTAAATGATATTTTGTTTATATCTTGTAATCTTGCCATCTTCACCAACCTCTCTCCCAATTTTTCACTTTGTTTTTTAATACTAAAGTTCACCCAGTACAATGCCCAAGTGCCAATCCAATTAGAATGTTACTGTTAAAATAGTTAGGATGAAGGATGTGCAATATAAGCAAAAGGTGGTGGTGCTTGGAAGTGAAGATTATGAAGATAAGAAGGATAGATAACAATTGACTCTTGACTTGAAGATTGTATTTTTCAGGGAAGCATCCATGTGGGAGTCTGTTCCACAAAGTAGCAGTTCTTTGGAAAAAGCCATCAGAATGGAACTTTCTCTCTATTAGCAACTAGTACAGGTTAATGTCTTCTTCATTGGACTTTTTTCTTTGTTTCAATGCACATTGTTCCTTTATTCTGGACTTTTGTTTTCTTCTGCTACTGTCAGTTACGTTTTTCATTCATTCTGGAATCGGTGATGGAAGAAAAATCATTTCTTTCTCCCTTTCGTCCTGGAATTCTGAATGACTACCCGTCAGATACCATTTTTTGTTTTTGTTTTCTTTTTGTTCTTTCTCTGAAAACAAAAACAGAAATGAAAAAGGGTTTAAGTAATTTCCTTTCTCTTTGATGATTACTCCAGGGTTTTTGATCTTTGCATTAATTTTTTTTTTTTTTTTTAAGCATTAGAACCTACAGAGGTTTACCCTTTTTTTGTTTGTTTTTTACTCTTCTGTTACATTCTATAAGGTTGTGTAATTCAGTTTACTTTCACTTTCCTCCTCTAAGTTCACACGTGAATTCTCCCACCCCCCAATTTTACTCTCCAATGTTTTTTTAAGATGTTTGTACCAATCCATAAACTATTTTTTTCTCGACTGTCTGAAATGGAGATTTCATTTCCCTGAAGAGCAGTTCTCCGAGGCGGTTCCTTTGGAAAGTGGTATACACAGTTGCAAATAATCTTTTTTGATAAATGTTTTTGACAAATATGAAAATCAACAAAAGCCTGAAATTAGAAGTCACAGATTTAATTTATAATTTCTGAGATGAGATTTAATTGGAATTGCAGATAAGCTGAAGTGCCAAAAAATTAGAAATGACTACTTAATGATCTATATCACTTCCCTTTTGATGAAAAACCATCTAATGTACTAGGTTATGTGCCATGCATGATACAGGCTTAGGCGATCGCGTGTCTTTCGATACATGACTGACTGGTAGACCAGTTGCCATCCAATCTGGTCTGTCCTGCTATTTACCTATACCTGGTGGGAGAAGAAGAGGATTCATACCTTTCCCAAGGGTATTAGCATGTAAGTGAATGTAATGGATTTGAATGGAATTTGAACTCGGCTCTCCGATTCCTCAATCCAAGCTGCTATCCATTACTCCACCTTCTAATGTACTGCTTTCTCTAATTTGATATATGTCTTCAGGCTAGTAGCATTTAACAACCAATCCCATTTGTTATTCTTTATTTAGAAACCACCTTCATAAAATTAACCATGTGTTATTTTACTTTTGTGGATTGGATAATAATATTGTCTCAGATTTCTTATTCTACCATTAACCCTTTCCCAAATCTGGACAGCCAATCACATGCATTTGATGACAAACAAATCTAATTATACCAGTTAGCCATAGAGGAGTATATACTATTGAATCAGCCCAAATGGTAGCTTTTATTTAGCAGCAAGATACTTTGAAATTGGCAATTCATATGGTGATTTTTCATTTATAGATTTATCGAATTTCAATTGCATGACAATTAGTCTTAGACTTAGGAATGTTCAGAAAGCCTTAACTCTGGTAACAAGTTTGAAACAAGGGCAATAGATGAATTTTTTCCAGTGATGACAAGGATTCCAAAGGCATTGGCAGTTGGGCAAGTGTATGGTCTGATGGTGGAAATAAGTATTGTTATATTTATAATATAGTTAGCATTTTGGCCAGTTTTGTTGCATCCGCTTTCCATAGAAAGAACTCAAAAGCAGACATTTGTGAATTAAAATCCCTCCACCATATACAGGATGTGATGGGTAAAATATCACCCTTTTATATTTTTAATCTTGAGCATGCCCATTGTTTGTTTTTGATTTTGTCAGTTCTACAGTATAGTATGATCAGTTGGGCATCGTCTGTGAGAAAAAGAACAACATGATGCAATTCACTCCTCCAGAAATTTAGAAATGGCATGCGGTACTGCTTGGCATTTGCACTGGAAGCTCCAATACGAACATTTTAGAGTGTTTGGGTATCAATCTGAGAACAGTGCAGAAGATTCTGAAAGAGTTGGATGAGTCCAATGGTGATTACAAAAATGTTCGGAGTGATCACTAGTGATGGCGACGTTATGCCTCCATTCATCTTCCCACAGTGCCTCAGACTCAATACAGAGGCCTACATCACGTGCTGCCTTGGGCCAAGAGGGTGCTGCTGGAAGACCCTATGTTTGGCAACAGGACTCTGCACCATGCCACACAAGCAGGAGAACCCAGTCATGGCTGTCAAACAATTCACATCACCCCTTACATCTGGCTACTTAACTCTCCAGACTGCAACCTCCTTGATTATTATGTGTGGGGTGTAGTTGAGCAAGAGACCAACAAAACTCCTTGTAGCACCAAAAATAAACTGAAGGCAAGGATTATGGCAATTTACTCTTTAGTATTTCAAGATATTTTTGTATAATTTTGGTAAATATATGTTAAAATGAAATCTCAGTGTTATTTTCATTTTTGTGTAATTTAAACGACAATTTATCCTTCGCACCTGTATAGTCCAAGTATTAAAATCCCTCTGCCATATATAGTCCAAGTATAATTCTACAAGACTGTGTATGATATGGAGGAGTTAATTTTTGTTGATAGCTCATAAAGTGACTTTAAATTTGAGTTATACAAATTTAGAAATCAATTTAGTTTTGAAAGGGTTTATCTTTGGGGTAATTGAGGCTTCTACTAGAAACCTATACAGCCTTATTAGTATTCTCTTGATCCATTACATAGTGTGGATTGTTACTGGTAGGATTCTGTTGATATGAATACACCTGAAATTATAATCAAGCAATAAGAGTTTGGGTTCATTATTAATATATGTCAACAGATGATCAATGATGCCCTTGTAAGTAAAATTGTGTTGCAAAATCTGAATCAGAAATTGAAAACAGAATCCTTTTACTTTCCTTAAATATTGATGAATTTATAGAAATTCTTTGTCTATAATAAAAAAAAAAAAAAGAAAGAAAAAAATCTATGAAAACACAAACAAACATGTTACCTTGTTAGTTGAATAAAAATGACTCTCATGTTCCCAGGTCTATATCTATCTTTTTGACTCTAGGGCAAGTTGAACTTGTGTCTACCTTTTTGATTCAAGAACAAATTGGGTCTGTGTCTCCCTTTTTGACGCTAGTGCAAACTGGGCCTGTGTCTACTTTTCCATTAATAAACTGTGACTTTTATAGAACTTGCATTTGAAAGTAAATAACCCAATAAGTGTTGATATCTTGTTAAATTAACCAGCCTTACCTACCCTACTTTTATTGGTACTGTGATGTCTCCTCCTGCCATTTCTGTTTGAGTGAAGGCCAAAGTGTATAAATGGTTGGCACTTGAGTAGCATCATGGGTACTTGAATTGATGAATCAAGTGAAAGCTGTTTTGAGTGTCACATAGTGGAGAACATGTGTTACAATTCAAGTAACCGGAAATATTTTGTTATAATGTCAGTCAAATTGAAATACAAATAGATATACTAAAATTATGGTTGACCATTGCTTAAAAAGTGGTTCTCAGTCTTGACTGAAAACAGTTCATTACAACCTTTTCCATGAATATGTGACAAAAATAAACTGATTTAAAAGAATGGATACATGTATGAAATAACTAGAATTACCAACAGATGCTGCAATGTTCAAACTTGTCTTTGATTTCTACACATTCTTTAAATGTACTCTTATAGGAGTTGAAAGTATGGATTAAATCTGACAGAATGATTAAATAAAGAACATCGTAACACATTTCACTATTTATTTACTCTTCACTTTCACCCAAACAGATAAACAAACCAGATCTGGCTGGTCAAACACATGCATTTGTTTATAACTAAATCTATGTATGTTAGTTGATTATAGAGAGACATATACTACTAAATCAACTGAAACAGCATTGAGATTTTTAGAAGTGAAATAATCGGTATTTCACTTCTAAAATGTTAAGCTGTTAAATTTATAAAGCTTTTTCTAATTTTTCCTTCTACACTGCTTCAAGTAAAAGGTTAGGAAAGAAGACCCCATTAATACTGCAAAGAGAAATAACAGCCACTGGACTTGATAAAAATTGTTTTAGGAGAAAGATATAAATTTCAACTGACAACAGTACTGGCTGCTCGGTCAATGAATTCCAAATGTTTTCTTATAAACAAACAGCTAATAGTATCCTTTATATATCTGAAACAATCATAAAAATCTTCTCTCTTTTGAAAGAAAAATACAAGTTTTTTCTTTAAAAGGTTTCTATCTTCATCTGTGTATGTCTGTATTTTTGCATTGGTGCCTGTTAATTTTTTTTATCTCTAAATATTTTAAAAAGTTCATGGATCTATGATTAATTTTTGGATATGTATCTATTTGGTCATTTGTTTAGATTTTGGAAAGTCGGTCGAGATGAGATCTTTTCAGTACTCTCTTCAGAATGTGCGCACATGTTTGCTGATCTTCATAGGGATTGTTTATGCATTATCTAAATCTTCAGCTTTGCTTGAGTACAAAACCAAAAATCTCATTGCAAAATCTGAAGTATAATTTCAAAACTTAGATGTTATTAATGAAACCAGAAATTTTTGGTCCGTTATTTGACACATTTCACTGTGGACTTAAAAGTTTCTTTTGATAAAATGTGACCAAATTATTCAAATAAGTGGTTTGATTTTATATCACTTTTGGCAGCTGCTGGAATAAACAAATTTAGTATAGGAAGATATTTCAAATAAAAGGATAGAAATGAAATTGAACTTAGACTAGGCTGCACTAGGGATAGTTTCACCCAACACTGTAAGTTGCTATAAAACCAAAACATAAACTAAAAACTAGAGTCAAGTTCTTACTTAGCCTTGTCAGATCAAGATTTTCATGTAGATGTCATGCATGGCTCCAAACTCATTCAGAAATATCTAAACTGTCAGCTGTATACAACTACTTTCTCAGATCGATGATTAAAAAATGACTGAGCAAACGAAGCCTGTAGGTCTTAGTGAGGACCATCAGTATAAGCAGGGTGAGCATGTACTGAAAAGAATAAGACAAGATGCAGAATTTTACCTAAGTGAAGAAATTAAATTTTAGATGTTTCTGTATAATAAATAAAGTGACATGTAAAGAATTCCATTGCTTGAAAAACGAGTAAAGATGATAGAATATCGGGAAGTGAGTAGGTTACAAGGGAGTGCTGAAAAGTTCATGGCCCAACCAAGAAAAAAGAAAACTTCTGATGTTTGGTCAGAGTTTGAGAAATGGGTCAGGTCTAAAACTTTTCAGTACTTGTAGTTTGATGTGTACATCAGCGATATACTTTGGTAAGAATGTCTCTGAACTTTGCCAGGAGATTTATTCAAGTATCTTAGATATTTTATGTGCAAAACTGATCAAAATCAATAATTTCAGAAATGCTAAAAATCTTTTTTACTGCTAAGGAAAAGATATTTCGACCTCGATATTTTTTTTTTCTTTTATTGAATCTTAGAAATAAACATATGCCACCATTACTACACTTGTTTGTATTGTAGCTACTACTGGCATTATTCTTTATATCACTGCTACCATCTTTTCCATCATTACTGTCATTATTGTTACCATTTCTACCAATGTACATCTATTGTGTTTTTCTTCTCATTCCTCTCTTTCCAGATATTTTCTTTTGGTTGCATGAATAAGAACTTAATTGGCATTTGATTTTTTTTTGTTTATATTAATATGTGAAAAAAAAACCCAACAAAGTTGCAGATGAGAGAAATGAAAGCAATAGAATATCAGACTATCGAAAAGAGGAAGGTGGAAATGGAGTTGCGTATTGGAAAAGTTAAATTCAAACTAAAGCCGAGAAACAATAATAAAACATTACATTTTGTTTCTAAGGATATCATTTTACAATCAAACCTAACTGTTTTGATTGTTTAAATTTGCTTAGCCAGAAAGAAAAAAAATAACTTGTGTCTGTTTAAGATATATAAATAAATAAATACATGCAGTTAGAATATTACATTTCATGTAAAGCATTCTTTTATATATATATATATATATATATATATATATATATATATATATATATATATATATGAATTTTTAATTCTTTTGTGTTTGTTCTAGTATCATGCACTATAAATTAAAAATATCTAATCTGATTTGATCTACATAAACAGAAATCACTTCATTATAAATACAAATCAAATATTTTTTGATCATTTCATCCCAAGCAAGACAATAAGACACAAGGGGTTACTGAGTGCTAGAGAATATGAGAGGAAAAAAAAAACACTATTAAGAAATTAAGAAGACAGAAGATAACAATTAACATTGCATTTAAATTCTTGAAGATCAAAGTTGATTGGGAAGCAGGAAGGTGGAAGAGAAGAAACTGTTAACATAGAATTTACAGTTACATCTAGCCATTTCAACTGTAAAATGATGAGACCTTGTTGCCAATCTAGTACTATGGTTCCATTCATAAAATCTAGGTATCGCTGAGGTAAGTTCATTAAAACAATTACCGTGAAAGTATTTATAGAAAAGGCATAGTGAATTTACATTACAGTGGTTGGAAAAGTGACTGAAGCTGAGATGCCAGGTCAGGACCAATAATATTGCATTATTATTTTTTTAAAAATAGCAGCCCACATATTATTCTCTAGTTGAGGCACTTGAAAGTATTGCTGGATTATATTACAGTACTAGCCTCGAAGCCGCCCTTTTACCTTTTACCTTCAGTGTCCTATGTATGTAAAAGTTATTTTGCACGCAATTTTTCTTTTCTTTTACAATCGCCATTCCTTATGATCCCTTCACATAGAGTCACTCTTAAAAGAAATTATCGAGGCTGAACTATGTAATATTTTGAATATGTCACAGTACATCTGCTAGAAAAAGAAAACAAAAACATTTGAGCAATATATCGAGCCCGGCTTTAGTTTTAATTATAGTTTAATTAGATGATATCACTTGCAATTGTGACAAAAAGTGAAATTAAAGTTAAATCTTTAATAAAGAATTATTTTTTAAACCTTTCACTCTTTTCGATATTTAAATTTAATTTTAAATAAGTTATTTATTTAATTTTTAATCATGTATAACTAGAATAGTTACTACCTGTTACTTCAGGTTGTTTATAATTCACTGAGGTCAAAAAATCATAATAAAAAAAAAAAACCCAGACACACGTACATTGTGCTTTATTATTATACATGCTACTAGAAACACAGAAAAGAGTGCTGGACTGCCATGTAATATCAGTGCTCCTATATGGCAGTGGGTACTGGACAATTTTGTTGCCGTTGAAAAGGGAGCTTGAGAAAACAGATGTGGTTCTACAGAAGGATAATGAGAATGCCATGGATGGGTCATGTGAGGAATAAGGAAGTTTTAAGGAAAATGGAAACAAAAAAGAGCACAAAGAGACAGTTGAAATTTCTTTGACACATAACGAGGAAAGAAGGTCTGGAAATTTTTTTACTCACAGGATATGTTGAAGGCAGGAGGGAGTAACCTATTTAACAAGCTTGTGTAAATGGTTGGCAGAACAAAGAGAGGGAGGGGCAGTAAAAAGACAAACATTGAAAAGATCTAAAAAGGATAGAAAGTTGTGGATAGCCATGATCACTCATGTCCTGAAGAAGAAAAAAATGCTTGTGAAGTGAGGTGTAGTAGACAAAATTTCAGCTAAAGCAGTTTGTGATCACTTTGTATTGATGCCCTTAGAAAATGCATGGACTTTTCTCTCAAGCTATGGGTAAAATAGGATAGATAAAACTCTCTAGCCTTGGTTGGCAACCAGTCTAGTAAAAGATAACTTTAAATTAAAAAGAATTTAATGAAGTCAATGGATAATGTCTTTGTCTTTTCCATAACTATGGTCAGTTTATAAACAGTGAAGGAAGCTGTAAAGAGCTATAATTACCTATGTCCTGAGAAACTTGCCACTTAAAGAAGATTCTTTTGAAAAGCATGTTTATTTAACAGAAAGCAGAATTGTTCTCCATTAATTCCCTTTAAGATACATGCTTTTAAGTTTTTCCATTTTACAGTAATGATAAATTATTAGAATCTCCAATGAAAATCAAACTTATATTTGAATTCTCAAATAAGAATCAAGATTTCATGTACCATGTTTAGGACTTGGATGCCTTTATTGCTAACCTTCCTTTTGTAAACCTTTGGGATCTCAGAACAATTGAAGGTTAGCTAGATATAATTTGAGAGTTACCCAATCAGCTTGTTGCTGTTTATAGCTTTATATATACATCATATGTGAATGATGTACAGCTAGTGTAAGGGTTATTAATGCAGAACAGAAGGTGGAATTAGCAAACAAAGTTCAAGTTCCAATATAAATTGTGCTGAATTTTGCACAGATGCCTTTGGAAAAAGCATGAATCCAATTTTTCTACCACTGCCCCCCACCATCTATAGTAAACAATCTAGGAAAAGGACTACTCTTTTCAAAACTAGGTAGAAAGAAATTGTAAATCCCTCCACTATCTTTCCGAAGAAATTATGGCAGTTCAAAGATAATAAAGAAAAGGAATTTGTAGAAAGCCATGACTGCCTACATCCTGAAAGAACATGATATTTAAAATGGTATTGATAAAGAAATAAACAATCTCTAAATAAACAAAATTTTCTATCTGCCTCATGGCACATAGGACTTTTGATGAGATTTCTGTAATAAAATTCTTCCATGCTGTAGAGAGATTGGCCCCACATCCAACCTCTATACACAGTGAAAAGGTTAGTTTTCTCTCAGGGTTTTCCTTCCTTTAGATGATTTGCTAATGAGTTCTACCTACATGGATTTAGGAATTTAGAGTTTTCTTTTTCCTAGACTAGTTGCCATCTAAAGCTGGAGAAACCACTCTGTCCTATTATATAACCCATAACTAGAGGGAGAAGAGATAGGTTCCTACCTTTCCCATTCATGCAAAAGGGATTGTAATGAACTCAAATGGAATTTGAGCTCACTCAACCACTAATTTTTTGTTCAAAGCCACTAACCATTATACTGCAGGTACATTCAAATACACAGGTAAGCATTTATAATTTGCCAGATTTCATCCCTAAAACATTAGTTTTAGGGATGAAATCTGGCAAATTATAAATGCTTACCGTACTAATGTTTTAGGGATGAAATCTGACCTTACTTATTTCAGGTCACTGCTATTGGTACCATATAACTCAGTACTATCTGCCACATGATTGGTTATCGACAACTAAACTGATTCCTCCACCAGGCTTTTCTAGTAAGGAGAATGGGAAGACATCTAGTCAGATTAAAAACAAAAACTGTCAATGAGCCAATGAACCTTCTTGTAGGTTCCAATAGCCATCTAGCATAATGAGTTACTGGGTTCCATTTTTATGTATATAGCTAGTGCTGTGATGATACAGAAGTCAATGGCTATTTTAGAGGGTTCCCCACTGCAATGGAATCAATAACCACATGTTCATGACCAAGGTGAGCCTGGAAAGGGATGTTCTCCAAGTCTACTTGGCCAAAACATGCTGTACATGAGTGAATCTCGAACTGGCTTTCAGTCCATGCCAAGTGCTCAGCAGTGTAGTGACACTATGACTACACCTATAGGACAGAGGATGATGATGATGAAAAGAATTTCTTAAACTTTATAACAGACATAAATCTCTACATTTGATTTAGTAATAGTACATTTTTTGAATCCAAGTTGTTGCCACTGATCTTTTAAGATTGTTACTGCTATGCATAGGATAGGCTCATTCTTGTGGCAAAATATAATAGAAGGCCCAGTTTTTTGAATCAGTCAAAACTCAAAAGGGATATGACATTTAATAAAAAAAAATTAACTAAATATAAACCTCATTGATTTTAAAAAGCAAATTTATTAGAAGTTTTGGAAAAAAAACATATCTTAACATATTTTTGATTTCTTTTCTTTTTTTTTTTTATCACAATGGGTGTTTTCCTCTGGGTAAGTTTATTAAAAATACTTTTGTGACTCAGGGTTTCATTTCCTGCTCAACTTTTCCTCTTTTCTCTATCAGATTGAGCAGGTTTGTTTAATGTGACTTCAAAATGAAGCAACATCCTATTTTCAGATTATAGTAAACAATGGCCAGCCATAACTGTTGTATGTCTATTGATGGCATACTTGTTTCTAAGATGAAAGAATTAAGATTTCCTAGTGTGTAAGATCTAGGATGACTGTAGGAGTTAATGCTTTTAGTCTTCTTTTGTAATCATTTCACCCCATGGAAGGCAATAAGCCACTATGAAGCTAGGGGTTACTGAGTGTGAACGAATATGGAAAAAATGGATTTTGTTTTATTTTAACAGGTCTATTTATTGACATTTTATTATTTGCACTATCCATGCAACTAAACATGTTTTCCCTTAATTATGCAACATCCATTTTGTTAGACTTTGTTCTTTACTCTTGTATTGATTCAATCTTTTTTTTTTCTTTTTTTTTATTTCATAAAAACAAACTCAATTTTCATGAAATTCGCTGTAGTGATATTACAGAATAATTTTAGTTCTTCAGCTGGCGTTTTTACTCATTTCACAGGTCATATTTTGTAACTTGTTTCTTTATGTTCAGTTAGTAGTTTTTAACTTTATTAAGCAATTGTGACTAACATGCACATTTGGGTGCATGTTTCATCATTTCTGCTCTCGTATGATGGATTCAGACTTTCATCACCTGTGCCATCCCCTATGTAATTAAGAACAAGATACCTCAAATTGAGACATGAGTTTATTGATAATAATATCTATTTACTTATGTCTGTCATTGTGCATCATGTAAGAAAATTATAATTACTAACATTTCCCAAGAAATAGAAAAACGAAAATACTAAACACTTCAAATACCTCAGTGTTTGGATCGTTTACAACAAATCTAGTATAGGAGATAAGGAAATTGAACATAGAATAAGTTTCACCAGAGTTAGTTTCACTCAATGCCACCAGCTGCTACAAAGCTAAAACATTAGCCTAAAAACAAGAGTTATGTTCTTAAATAGCTTAATAAGATAGAGACTTTCATATGGATGTTATACGTGGCACAACTCTTGTTCAGAAATAAGCTAATGGCTATATAGTGTTAAAACACCAGTTCCCCATATGACCACCAAAGTTAAGCAACGTCGAGCCTGATCAGTGCCTAGATAGGTGACCACTTGGGAATACCAGGTACTATAAGCTTGGATGTGTGGGCGATGTAATGGATAATGGCTTGGAATTTTTAATCTGAGAGCCGAGTTCCAATTCCAGTTGGGTGCATTATATTCATTTACCCACAAATACCCTTGGTAAAGGTATAAATCCACCTCTTCTCCTCTAGCTATGGGTTAATTAGTAAGACTTGTATTGCTAAATCATTATTATCTCAAAAATTTCTTACAATCTAAAAATATTTTCTGGCATTAAATAACCTGCAAAATATTGATAAGCTGTAGAAAATGAATCCATCAAATTAAATTTTTCAGAAATATCTAAACTGTCATCTATATAGAACTATTTTCTCAGATCAATGGTAAAAAAATGGCTTTGAATAAAATGTGTAGGTCTTAGTGAATACCAGCCCTCAACGAACCTCAAAAGCAAAGAACTGTACTGGATAACAGAAACCATACCATTTGAGGATTTGCAACAGCTAAAATGGATATCATGTGACTCAGAGAAAATTATGATGTTGACATTTCATACTATTTCAAACAAAAGGTTAGGAAGGTAGCCTAATTGATCGTTGTGCTAGCACAAAATCATAAGTCATCGTGACTGAGGATATGGCCTTGTTCAAACTATTGATCATGCCCGATTATGTGCTCTTTCCCAGAAACCATAAGGCCCGCTCTGCACAGTTGCAGTATAAATCATATGCTAGGCTCTCGTGGGTGTTGAACAAACATAAATGTGCCTGAGCAGGCCTGCAACAGGAATTGGCTAACTGCACTAATAAACAGGAATACTTGGATACAAGTGGCCAGCCATTATAATCTGCTATATTTTCATGCTTGAAATATAAAAACAGTAATTTAAGTAATTAATAGATTTTAATCTGATATTATTTTCATTATATTATTATTATTTTTAGTGCTTGAGTTGACATGTCTTTTTTTTTTTTTATTTTTTTTATAAGATTTTCTATGTCTAGGCCAGTAGAAATTAATTTTACTGTTTGAAAAAAATAGACATTTCTAGTTAAACATGTGTATCCTCTAAAAATAACATTTATAGTAATAAAGAACAGTGTAAGATTAAATCGATTAACTGCTTAAATAAGAAGCTGTATGTATTTTATTTACATGCTTTACTAATTTATAATTCTGGGGAATTTTTTTTAATGAATTCTCTGAATAGAATTTCAAGCAATTGAAAAAAAGAGTTGTAAATGAGCAAGATTAATCAAGATGAATTTGAAAGATTTTTATCATGTAGAAGTTTTTGTAGATGGAGAAAAAAGATTCTGAGTTTGCTGAAAATTGTGGACTTAGCTTTTAAAAAAGGTTACCTAAATGGGATTGCTTAAATTGATTTTTGTAAAAAAAATATTTTCTGTATTTTCTTTACTGAATTGAAGGTTCCCAGCAGATTACTTTTCCATTTAATTTTTGTTTTTATTATTATTAACAGAAAAAGAACAATATGAAAAAATGATGATAGTTATATGCTTTTATGATTGTTTTTCTGTCCTTTTACTACAACTTTCCCTCTGTTCCCTTTTTAAAAAAAAAAAAATTCAATATTCTATTGTCTACTGGCAATCATCAAGAGTATTTTAATTATACTGCAAAAACCCTTGCTATAATCTTTAAAAAAAAAAAAATTTTAATTCTTTTCTTCATTTCTCTGTATTGCTTCCATTTTCTCTCTGTACTTTGTTAATGTCTCTGAAGAAGCCATTACAAATGTTGCACATTTAAAAATGCAAACAATTAAATTTATGACCATCTAATTACAGACGAGCAAAGTTACTTAAATTTGTAGGCTGGCTACTTAAAAAAAAAAAAGAATCATTATTGCCTCACTGGGCCACCATGAGGAAGTAAAGATGTCTACTTGATGCTATTCATAGTTTTGTATTTTGTAGCCTGGTTTCATTTTAATATTTTAACACTGCCACTTTAGATTTTTTTATTTATTCATTCTCTTTTTTATTGTTGGATTTCATATATTTTTTTTTTTATAATAGAATCCATTTTTCTTTTTAAAACAAATTTTAAGTTTTTCTATTGACAAAATTATCAATCCAGCTTTTAACATTTCATACAGATCTTTTACTCTCTCTGTTTTTTTTTTCCTCTTTCAATATCAATTATTTAAACTCTTTGTCTGTTCATATTATTATTATTATTATTATTTTTCTCTTCCCAATTTTTCTCTTTCGGGTACAGACTTTTTGATCTTTTTCATTCTTGAATTAAAACAAGCTTTTATGATCCTGACTCATTGGTTTGCATTGGTGCAGTTTATCCACTCACTGCTCTTGTGTCTTCTACTTTTTATCATCATCATCGAGGCACTTTGCTGTTCTGAAACCCTTGTGATCTTATTCTGCTTTTATCTCATTGTTGATGTTTACTCTGTTCGATTGCCAGACAAGACACTGTGTTGCCATTTGAGTCAACTGTTCTGTGTTTTCAAACCCATGGATCTGAGGTTCTTTAGGATGGCAGGTGCATTTGGCTTGAAACAAAAAAAAAAAAATCTTTCAGAAAAATCATTTACCTGCAGAAGACATGATTTGCTCAGAGTTGTCCTGCTGTAAATTATTATCTTAAAAGCAATCTTACTATTATTGAAAAGATACAGAAGAAAAAACAAACAAGATATTATCTTTTATTTATACAGAATTTTAAAGGTTGGATCAAAATTAACCTTGACAGATTTTAAAGTTATGAAATATTATTTTCTTTAAATTTATAATGGAACATTTGTTTTTGTATTTTGAAAGACAAAAGACTAGAATAGGATTCAATTTTCTAACGTTGTAATTTGTATGCATTATCACAGAAGGTACTATTAAAACGTTTGGGGAATTTAATCCAATTTCTTTTTTTTTTTAAACACTGTCCACTATCTCTTTTCAAATATTTCCCTTGCCTGCTGTTTTTATACTGTGACACAAAATGGAAATAGTTTACAAAGGATTGTGGCACGCTGCTCAAATTCCATTAACTTTTTAGTAACACTTTGTATACTTGCTTGGTTACCTGGTATTGCCCAGATTAGAAAAGTTGCAGTTTTATTTATCTTTCATCTTCAGAAATGTATCAAGCAACTTGAGAAATCGGAGAGCCGAGTTCGAATTCCATTCGAATCCATTACATTCTAATTACATGCTAATACCCTTGGGAAAGCTATGAATTCTCTTCTCCCCTCAGCTATGGATAAATAGCAGGACAGACTGGGTTCTATAGCCTTGGATGGCAACTGGTCTACCGCAGAAAGAAATAGCAACCTACTGTGGGAAAAAAATCTGCCTCGTCAGTCATATATTGAAAGATACATGATCGCCTAAGCATGTATCACACATGGCTCATAACTGATCATCTTGGACAGTGTTTTACAAAATATTTTTTCTAGTTTTTTTAAATTCATACTACTAAAGATGAATGTGTTACATCTGTATTTATTTAGAAAAACAATTACAAGGCTGTGGACATCCAGTTTTGTAGACATGAAATAGTTAACTAACACATCTCATTATCAGTAAAAACTTTACAGGAAACAGAAATCTATGTCCAAGTAAACATATCCATTAAAAAAAAGCCAAGTGCTTTTTCTAATGATCCTCTTGGCCTATGTTAAAAATGTAGTATTTTTAGCATTTATTCATTATTAACAGAGTACTTGTAAAAGTGGGAATAATTCTATATAGATTAATATTATGCCTGGGATTGAAATATCTTCCTCAACACTTTTTCCAAGGATCAGTGCAGTATCTGTGCATGCTGCTTAACTTAATATTTGCAGATTAATCTAATTATGCTGTACAAGCAGCAGAATGTATGTCTAATGGACATGTCATGTGTATATTTATTCCCAAATTAAATGATTTGGGTATGATGATAAACTGAATCTAGCAACAAGGCCTCTGATCAGGAGCTTTTCAGGAGCATGGAACCACCTTTTAATTGCTGTTGTCCCCAGGTTCACCCTGACTCAGGATGGTAGCATGTATTGGGGTCCCAGCTATGGGCCAGTAGTGAACACTCCAAACTTGGGTCAAAACACTATGAAAGTATAAAAATACATTTTTATAGTAAAAATAGCAGCAATAGATTTTAATAGTAAAAAAAAAAATTACCAAAGCTCCCAAGTAAATGAAATTTCAGTATTAAATGGCCCATAAGGAGTTAATATATTGTTAAACAAACAAATCAGTTGTGAAATCAGAACAACACATATCATATTTTTATTACGTGAACGCTGACAAGTAAATGAAATTTCAACATTAAATGGCCCATAAGGAGTTAATATACTGTTAAACAAACAAATCAGTTGTGAAATCAGAACAACACATATCATATTTTTATTACGTGAACGCTGACAAGTAAATGAAATTTCAACATTAAATGGCCCATAAGGAGTTAATATACTGTTAAACAAACAAATCAGTTGTGAAATCAGAACAACACATATCATATTTTTATTACGTGAACGCTGACAAGTAAATGAAATTTCAACATTAAATGGCCCATAAGGAGTTAATATACTTTTAAACAAACAAATCAGTTGTGAAATCAGAACAACACATATCATATTTTTATTACGTGAACGCTGACAAGTAAATGAAATTTCAGCATTAAATGACCAATAAAGAACTGATATGACGTTAAATACACCAAACCAACCCAAATTAAATATTTGAATCTGTGTAAGATTCACTTGTTAATTTTATACCTTTATGTGTTTTAGTGTGTTTATTTTTCTCTTGTACCATGTCCCTTTAAGATGTGGGTAATCATGTCTCTCCACAACTTCCTATCCTTTGTACCTCTAAGCAATGTTTGTTTGCTTACTATCCCTTAAATTCTTTGTTCTTCCATTCATTTAGGTAGGTTACTCGATATTTCTCTCTGCTCCTCTTGCCTTTAATAGGTATTTATCTGCTCACCCATGCTGCGACAGAATGTCAGAGTTTATTGAGGAAAGCTGTGTAAAAATTGCTCAAACTCCTTTACCTTTTGAAATGCCCCAGGCACTGGATATGACCTCAGCCTCTTCCCAAAGGAGAGGTACCTCCTGGAGGAATGGCGCCCTGGGGCTTGAGCTAATATTAGTATCAAACTACCCCAGCTCACAGATGTCCTGTGCATGTCAAATTCTCCAAACCTTTTTCCTTTTTACGTGTTCCAGAAATTTCAACCATCTCTTCTTGATTCTAAGTACAAGTGTTCTTTTTATTTCCACTTTTCTTAACTTCCCCATTGTTCACATGTTCAAACTTGGCATTCTCAACATCCTTCTGTAGAATGATGTCTCTGTTGCTTCAAGTCTCCTCTTCCTCTTTGTTGAAATTGTCCAGAATTCACTAACGTATAGGAGGATTGATATTACATAATAGTCCAGCATTTTTTTTTGTTTCATATTTAAGTGGAGATGACATTGTGTTGATGACAAGCATAGAAAGAAAACAGTAGGAATGCCTAGACAAAATAGTAAAGGAAAGCAAAAAAGGAAAAGACTGACACTTACTGAGAGAGAAACCTAAAAAATAACACTCTTTATTATTAGATACTAACATTACATGTATTTTTATATTTTAGTATTAGTTTTGGCCACTCACTTCATTTTTTAAAAATTTCTTTTTGTCTTGCCATTTTCTGATTGGTTCATTTTTTTATTTGTTCAAATATACTGTTGAAATTTGAAAATCAACAAGTAGTTTCTGATGTGGCTCAAACTCATATCCTGAACGATTGTCTCGCATGGATGATACTTAGGACTACTCATTCGTATTATTTCTGCCCCCACTAAACATGTGAGCAATGATGAAGGTTTAAAGAAAATGGAAACAAAAAGAACACTTATACTTAGCATAATGAGGAAAGAGAGCTTAGGAAATTTGACACTCATAGGACATTCAAGGCAAGAGGGACAGGAAAGCACTGTATACCCTACCTAATGAGCTTGTGTAAATTTTTGGCAGAACAGGGATTAGGAGAGATAGCAAAAAGACAAACTTTACTAAGAGCTACAAAGAACAACAATTTATGAAGAACCATGATTGCCCCGTCCTGTAGGGACATAGCACACAGAAGTAGTAGGAGTGTGGATGTGCTTGTAGTGTAGTGGTTATCTGTTTGGGAACTGGGATTGGTATCACAAGTTCAAATTTCATTTGAGGCCATTGCATTTACTTTTGCACAGATTCTCTTAGAAAGGTACAAATCCATCTCTCCTCCCTCCAGCCAGGGGTTAATAGCAGGGCAGAGCTTTGGTTAGTACTCACTCTATGTCAAATACAACTTTAAATTCAAAACTGGCTGAATGTGGGGCTAGCAACACCATCCCATAAAAATTTACTTACTTTAGAAACCACAGTAGTAACATATAGCATAAGGCTGTAGCCCTATATTTGTGGGGAAAATGCAATAAAATCAGTAAATAAAATAATAATGATGAATATTAAAAAACAACAAAAAACATTTTCCCAAGATACCAAGGAACCAGAAATATGATTACTCCACTTTGTTTCATTAAATGCTATTAGGTAGAGCTGGTTAATTCTATAAAAAGACAAACATTTTCCTGCCTCACTTTTTTCTTGCCCTTGCTCCAAGATGTAGCACTATATGGTAATTACGTTTATGGTGAAGTTTATGGTAATTACGTTTATGTTAAAGCAAGTTTGAATTGTCCTCATGAAGGAAAGTACATCTCTCTAACATCTTTTACAGACCATACATGTTTTTTTTATTTTCATGTCCAAAAGGAAGTAATTTTTAAAGAATTAATACATTTTTGTTCATAGTCCAACATTATTTGTTATTACTATATATGGTATGTTTAGTGGATACACATGTTTGAGTAAATACCAAAAATATACTGTTTAATAAGCCAAGATGTCTACTGAAACACATTTATCCGCTAAGAAGGATGTATAAAGTAATGAGGAATAATGTCAGATTATTGATAAATATCAATTTATTGAAAATGACTTTTATCATTAGTTTCACTTTCTCATTTTGACGGATGGATTGGCTCAAAATTATTTAAAAAAAGAAGAAAATCAATTATAAAATAACTGTAATAAAAAATACTTAATCTCAGACTCTAAAAAACTTAAGCATTTACTGTTATGAAATTTTTAAACATTTCACAAGGGGTTGGATATACAAAGGCAGATCAAGATGTCTGTAGTCAGACATGTAGTTATTAACTGAATCTTGATCTGAAATTTTTGCTGTATAATGTTTGCTCTGTGTGGTTAATATTCACCATTGAATGTTACAGTTGTCAAGTTAATGCTTTTTCTTTTTTTTTATCATGAAGCTACAGATTTACTGATGTACCTACATTTGTAAGAGAAATATCCGCGGAAGATATATTTTCATGTATTTTCATGTATACTTGTTCTTAACTCATTAATGCCAACCATAAAATCCAGTTTTAATTGCAAAAAGTTAAAAAAACATAAATCTGGTATTGATTCATCATTAGTCCCTCATCTGCTTCAATTGTCAGGGCGGGGACCTGACGGCAGAAGAAACAAACTTTGATTCTTCTTCCTCATGATCCTTTCAGTGGGATTTCAGATACCTTGGTAGCACCCATCTCTTTTCCAAGCTCTTGATCGACAGCTGAAGATCATAGAATATAGTGTGGGTTGAGCTTGGTCCATACACTAGACTATCCAGTTTTGAATTCAGAGTTGTCCTTCTCTTAGACTGGTTGCCACCCAAAACTAAGGGATCTAGTTTGTTCTGCTATTTACCCATAGCTTAGAAGAGATGGATTCATACCTTTCCCAAGAGTATGAGCATGTCAGTGAATGCAATGACCTCAACTGATATTCGAACTCTGATTCCTCATTCTGAGTAACTATCCATTACTCTACCATGCCTCCCTGGTATTAATTATAGGTTTCTAAAAAAAGTAAAAAATTTTATTAATTATAGGTTTCTAAAAAAAGTAAAAAAATTTATTAATTATAGGTTTCTAAAAAAGTAAAAAAATTATTAATTATAGGTTTCTAAAAAAAGTAAAAAATTTATTAATTATAGGTTTCTAAAAAAAGTAAAAAATTTATTAATTATAGGTTTCTAAAAAAGTAAAAAAATTATATTAATTATAGGTTTCTAAAAAAACACTTTCACTGCTGTATTGTTATAGCATTGTTACCTGGCTGTGTTGACCTTTTTTCTTTCTTTTTTTCTTTTCTTTTTTTCTTTTTTTTTGCCATTTAATAGAAATAAATGACTATAAAGATGCTGACAATGATTTCTCATGGGTGCTGTGATTTTGGTTTCAATTGGCACAGACTAAGCTAAACGACACCACCCAACACACAATATAATAAAAATATGTCGCAGAACAGATCATATTGTATACTGCTATATGTCTACACTGGTTTAACACTAAGTACCAGCTAGTTTATAACACAAACCCCAGGGACTGAAATTCCATGGTATCTTGAAAACATATATATACTTTCACAGCATGCAATGTAAGTTTCATAAAGGCACACTACAGTTCAAAAGATTGAAACCATCTCCAGAATTAGCATGTGATGAACTTGACAGAAGAGTGGAAAAAAAAATGAAAAAGAGCTCTTAGAGTCATTGAAAAAAGAATGCAATCAATTATCAAACTTATACTTTGAGAAACTTTTACAATGAATGCCAAACATTTATGCTGTAGTAATAAAGGTTAAAGGAGGATATTTGGGCGAGAGCAAAATTTAATCATAAAACGCTTTTTTTTTCTTTTTTTTTTTTGGTCATAAAAAAATTTCTTTTTTTTAGGCATGTATGATAATTTTCTCTTATTTAAAGTACAAAACAACTACTTTTTGGTCCAATTTAAAAAAATTAGTAAGGGTGTCCTCAAACTTTTGAACTGTAGTGTATATGCACATCCACATCAGCAATACTGTTAATTATCGGTTTATAAAAAATTTAGTATTAATTATAGATTTCTACCCCATAGCATATTAATGCCCACCATCCCATTGAGATAGTGGGCATTACAGTTAAACACATTAGCTATTGTTTACATAGGCATGAAGGTTGTATTGCTTACAAAGTATACGTATGTTTCTGTAAATTACATATGTATATTTATGTTCACTTATATATTAACATTCTTTGCATAATTATTTTATGTTACAATGTAAATATGCATTTCGTTGCATACTTACAGCTACATACATTTTGTACATTTGTCGGGATGTCAGTAAGTCTGACAATCAAAATCACTTATTTTACACATCAACTCTTTTGTTATAACTGCATGTCAAACTGCAGACTTTTTGAGGCACCATTGCATGTATGCACTCTGTGTCCAAGTGTGAATTGATTCATGTTATAACTTTCTCATAAAATATGTACATTCTCATTTATTCCAATCAGTAGTCACCAATTTTACATTTTTCTTTTAATCATTTCACCCCAAGCAAGGTAATAAAACTACTAAAACACATGAGGTTACTGAGTGTTTGAGAATATGAGAAAAAGAAAACACTATTAAGAAGAGAGAACATTAAAAGAACAGGAATTAAAAAGACAGAAGATAACAATTGACATTGCATTTAAATTTTTGAAGATCAAAGTTGTCTGAGAAGCAAGAAGCCAGAAGAGAGTTCCACAAGTTAGAAGTGCGATAGAAGAAAGTGTTAGAACGTAAAAAGATGAGACCTTATCGCCAATCTAGTACTGGCCAACAAGAGACTTGAAAACAAATTTCTGATGTATGGTCAGATTTTGAGAAATCGATTGAGCATGAGAATTATTCAGCACATGTATTTGAGCTTAAAAAGTCTTTTTTGCTTTGACCCCTTGCTTGATAGTGACTTTTTAGGTGAAAATACAATATCTGTTCTTCCTACCCATGAGGTATATTTATTTGAATTGTTATAAAAGTTAGAGTTAAGTAGAGGACTGTTTTGAGCATGGGGTTCAGAAAAGTTAAAATGAACAAAAAATGGTCACTTTCAAAACAAATGTCTCAGTACATTTATGTGTAAAATTTTATGGAAAATGATCATCTCAAGTTTTTAGTGTTGCAAACGTGTGAATTATATGATTTTTAGGACAAACCTTCCTCCTTATTATGGTTTCTTTTTAGATGAAGTATTTTCACCATTGTTATTTTATTATTATTTTTCTTATTAATGTTGCTTCTTATCACCACACTCTAAATCCAATAAACTGATTATGTAAGCAAGCAATGTTTAATTAAAAAATATAGAAATTTTCTTTCAATCAGATTGGAACTCTTGGAGAGTTTGTTTTTTATGGGGTTGTCTTCAAAACTTTGGCCATAGAATCCTTGACAAATGGTCAAAAATCTTAGTTTTTATTACTGGATAACATTAACACTATTTAACTACATTAAAGAAGATTGCTATTAACGGTATTGTGACAGCTGTCAGTGTTTTTTTTTTTAAATTTATTGAAATTGGTCTATTTTTGTTTATTGGTTCTAACATTGAAGATGGAAGAAAATGAATCAATATTTACAGCATATAATGTTTTTGCTATTTTAAGAAAGGTGAAAATGTAATTTAAATGAAAAAAAATGATTTGAGCAGTTTCTGGTGAAGTTTCTATGAAGAATCAAATGTACAGAAAGGAGTTGAAAAACTTTGGTGCTGAAGATTTCTTGCTGAATGACAGTTGGGTAGACCAGTTATGGTTAATAATGCAGAATTATTTGCATTATGCAATGCAGGAGATACATTCTCAAAATATTCAAATCCTGTTGAAAACAATTTTCACTAGTTTGGTTATGGTAGTCACATTGAAGTGTGTATGATTTCCATATAAATTAAAAAAAAAACCCAAAAAGCTACTGGGCTGTATTGAAGTATTTCATGTTTGAAACAATTTGTTCTGAGTAATGAAAAGTAGATACTTTACAATATGGAGAGCAGGCAGGAAAATGTGGACGAAGTAAAATGAACAAACATTAAGCAAAGGAGGCAAATTTTTTATCCAAAATAATGTTATGTGTATGAAGTAATTGTAAAGGAATATTTGTCTATGAATTTCTTACAAAAACAGAATGTGTCTAGAATTAGTTAACAGAATAAGACTAGAACACATGATTTCAAACTCAGTCTGACACTCTGTTCACTTTGCACCATGTCTTTGGGAAGCACATCAATCTGTGCACTTTTAGCAATTTCTCTTGTTCCTTGCATACCAAAATGACTGACAAAGAAAAGTGATACTGAGTGAGAATTTGGGCAAACCACTTTTCCATAACTACTGAACTACTATTGAGCAAAAACAAAAGCTAGGAGAAAAGGAGTAATGCAAAGTTCTTGGCCTGACCAAGAAGAGATTTCTCCTCTCAGATTCTATTGCATGGTAAGGCACTGAAAAGTGAGCTGGATGAAGAACTACATGTTTGGCACAGAATTCTTTACATAGCAACAACACAGTGACGTCACAGCATAGTGAGGTTTCAAGATCACCATTAGAAAGTACTACACCTCAGTAGCTGTCTAGCCATTGATGCCCTATGTGCTTAGTAATCAACATGTCTTCAGAATATGATTATCAAGTTGCTGTTGTGGAGAGACTTTGCACCTGTCACAATGAAATCATTGAATGGTTTAAATATTCTGCAACCACGGTCTGCAAACTTGTAAAGGCATATAGGGCTTCAGACAACAAGGATAATTTCAGGCCAGAATGCAAGACTTATAAGAAGCGCTCTGGTGCCATCAGGATGCCCTAGTTTGTTTCCAAGGTTGTAAAGGATAACTTCAGCATTAGCGAAAGCATGAGAAAAATTGAGATTTGAATTACAAATCTTATGTGCTCAAGAGCTGTCACTTGATCACTGTACTACTGGTTGCCCAACTTGTGCCCCCCCCCCCCACCTCATTACCAGACTACCATCCTCTCGACTATTTTGTGTGTGGCATCTTGGAGAGTGAGGTGAATAGCAGGCTCTAAACCACCAAGGAGGCTCTTAAGGCAGCCATCAGGGATAGCATGGCCAAAATGGACATGTTGCTAAGGCCTGTTTCAGCTTCTGCGTCCTCCTGGAAAAAGTAGTGGCTGCTGATGGTGGGCACATTGAGTGATTATTTTTACCTTATATATGTTCCTAACTGTATATAAAATTTCATTGAAATATATATTAATTTGTTATATAAAAAATACTGTTTTTATAATCCATTAATTTTATCTGCACCACACTGTATTTAACACTCGTTTATTTCATTTAACTTGTATATATTTTATTGCAACTGTTAGTCTGTCATCTATGATTCATAATAAACAACATGTGACCAGAAGTAAAAAATAGGTCTCTGACAAGATTGGGAACTCATAACCCTTTTTACTTGTAAAATTTGTCTGTGGTATCTGCCATATAATTATACCACATAGATAACTGGCTAAAAAACACTACCATATATTGTCATCTATTTACAATCTGTGCTGCTTACTATTGACTATAGAATGACAATCCGAGAGTTGTGATAAAAAGCAACAGAAATAATATGAAAGAAATACTAATGAAGAATTAATAATAATGGATAATGGTTTTTCTAAGAAGTTGGAATATTATTATTATTATTATTATACTAATAAAAAATTAGTTATAATTGACAATGCTGCATCTAATTAAATTATATATACATATAAGTATAATAGAAATGGGATTATCTATGTATGGAATAGTACTTCTGTCTAATATCTGTGTGCTTTGCCTAGGATCAAAGTGTAGTATCTTTGTATTCTGTAAAATGTGGTATATAAAAATGCAGGCACACTGCTATCTGCCTTTATTCATTTACATTGGCTGTTTTTTTGTTTTTGTTCTTCAGACGATTCACAGGCATTTTTTAACAGGATCAGGCCCCTCCCAAGTTTGTCTGACATGTGTAATAATGGACCTTACTCTGCCACACTGATACATTGTTAGTTTTTGTTATCAATATTTTCATTATAAAAATGGTATTAATTTAACTACATCCTGAAAATTTGTCAACTTGGTTGGTTAATAGTAATTTCATTGTGAAAGCAGTAATTTTCATATATATATATATATATATATATATATATATATATATATATATATATATATATATGTGTGTGTTCATCTACATTCCTTTTTATATCTATATGTGTGTGAAATATATATATATATACTCTATCTCACACCTCTGTTTCATTATCACCTGCACTATATGTGTGATATGTTATAATTTTATTGCAGTCTATCTATCTATATATATATATATATATATATATATATATATATATATAAATATATATATATATATATATATATAAAGTGAGAATGTAGATAAAAAATAAGATATAAATTGATCACTTGCTGGATAGATTCATACTATTTCTAACACTGTCATGAGCATCAGGTCTGTCATTGTAATGATTGGCATCACCATCATCATCAATGATATTATTATTCTTATCATTTTTTGTCATCAACATTTTTATTATTAATATTATCACCATCATCACCTTAAGAAAATATAGCCAAAAAATCAAAAAGCAAGAGGCTTGTTTCTTTAAGCTTGACTGACTTGTGAAACTTTTCAGCACATGACGTGAGTTGATTTCCCCATCCCTGATTTCTGCCTATCCAGCTGCTTGTAAGCATACAGACACCAAAAAAGGAGGCTCACCCGAATCCTCTTATTGGTGCTACTTGTCTGTACGCATGGGAAACAATGAGAGAAGAATGTTTGCCTGATAGAATAGATGTAGAGAAGAAGAAGAAGAAGAAGAAGAAGAAGAAGAATCAAGGCAGAGATTGGGGATTGTGGAGAAAATGCAAGGTTGGTGGATGTGATATTTTGAAAAGCAATCAATCTTGGATAAGTTTTGCTGGTTTTTGTGAGAAGCCTTTCCTTGTTCAGCCCTCGCCCAGCAACCACCTTTTTTTTTTGTGCAGCTTTTGCTGGTTCCAGCTTGCAAAGTTCAAGAGTTCATTCAGGTTGTTTTCAACAATCTGTAGCTCTTGCTTTAATTTGCATGGGTATGCATTCGTGGGCATGATGATTATCCCTGCCTCTATCATACTTTTATTTATCTCATTTTATTGTATAGATTATATGTATTTGTGCACAGATTTATCTGTGCACATATATTTTCTCCATTTACATATCTTTAACCATTTTTTTACTGGATATACATACATAAATAAAATGGCTGGCTACTTGTTTCTGAATATACCCATTTGCCAAGTTGGCTAGTTAATCCCTGTTGCAGATGCTTGATCAGGCACATTTGTGTTTCTTCAACACAGAGGCAGCATGTGGTTTATACTGGAACTATACAATCTTTATCTTGTTTTGCTCATGGTTTACATCTTGAATATGGCAAACTTGTTGCATCTTTTTTCCTCCCCCAGATCTTACTGTCATCTGAGTTCAATATTAGGTATTAAATAGTTTTTTTCATGCGAACATATCTTTATAATTTCTGCCCTCTTATGCAATAGGGAGCCTGTGTTTGGAAGCATAAAGATTGGCAATTTTTCCTCCTGGCACAATCTGTAAAATTTCTCTCCCACCTCTACATAGGTCTTACTTTTCCTTATTATGTTCCATCTTATTTTTGTTTGGGAGCTTTGCTTATTTTTTATTTTCCAAATATATCTAAACAGAGCAATGCTTTTGCAATACCAACTCAATCTGAGTTATAGTGCAGGATTGCTGTATTTCCTTTTAAACATTAGCTTGGTTGAACAGGTATAATTCATTGTAGGGAGTCCTTTTACCCAGATTTCTGCACAGTATACAACATTGTCAGTTAAACATTGCCCATTTAAGGGGCAATTTTCACTTTTTCTACAATTACAGGTTTCTGTTTTATTTGTAGATTTACCTTTCAACACTTTCTGGTTATGAGCATAATCATCTCCATATTGGGCGTACTAGAATCAATTTTTACAGTATTCTTATTAAAAAATTTTATAGAGTAGACTATTTGCTGGAAAGTTGTTGTTATATATAATGAAGGATTTCTGTCCAATTTCAGTTTTTACATATTAAACCAAATGATCTATCATTTTCTTTTTTTTTTTTTTACTTCTGTATATGTCAAAATCTGGTTGACATTTTGATATTTTAATATCTTATAGCTCTCTACCTGTAATGATAATCATGTTTAATATTTTCAAAAATATGCTCAGAAGATGAATTGTGTGATAACCTATGTTCATTGCTTATTGGTATCTTCTCAATAATGTGCCTGAGGTGGTTTGATTTAATGTTAACCTGTCTTAATTTGCACTTTCCTTTCTTATATTGTTCACCTATTCCGTCATTAAAGTTTAATTTTGCATCAAGATATTCAGCTGTTTTCAAACATATATCAACAACGATGTTAAATCCCAAGGGATGAAGAAAATTGAAAGAATTCTTTCTGATTTTAACAATTTTTCTGCTGGTGCTGTTTTCAATAAATATAAGGTTGTCTTCTCTGTATAGTCTATTATCTTCTTTATCTATTATTTTGCTCAGTTTATACAATATGAACAATCCCACAGGCTCACAACTCTTCAAGCCAAATCAAACAAACCCATTGGAATGTCAAAGTTCACACCTTTCCTTGGATCCTTTTTCACCCATGCATTGTTATTATAATATGGACTTGCTGCAGTGTTTAATAATCTGTACCTGCTGTTCCGTGATGTTCGTATATTCCTTGGAGAAGTTTATGGCTTTATCTAGTGTTTCACATGATATAAAAGGATAAAAGTCCTTAATACCATATTTTAAGAATGTACTTCCTCTTTGGTTTTGTATATTGTTGAATCATATGCATTCACCAGTACATTGCCACTGGTTTACCTTAGTCACTATCTTAAGTTCATCACATATCTCCTTGATAATCATTTCAATAATTTTCCCACTTCTGTGTTCAATGGGCTCAGTAGCCTATACTTAGGCCTGCCTTGTTGCAATAGTTTTTAGTGTGCAGAAAGGATCCATTGTTTGATATTTCTCCATTCTGTCATTAATTTTTAAAGCTATTGCAATTTCCCTGGTTTCAACATTAATATTATTGATACAATGGTCAGGAGCTTTCTTGTAAAATTGTTTTTTCATTATACATAACATTTTTATGATGGAATATATATAAGGAGAGGGAAGAAAAATGCAACAATAGTTGGTTATAATTCTATACATGAGAACAAAAACTGAAAAGATGCTTAAGTGTCAATTTAAATATTAAATTTCTGGTGTCCAATGTGTTTCGATGCACAAACTAGTTGACTGCATTGAGCATTTGTTTTTAAGTACAATAACAAACTATCTTTTTTGCAAACTTTATCTACATTATGCAAATAATATTTTGAAATTATTTATACTAATTTCTTGATTTTTTTTCTCCATCTATTAACTGTGTTAATTTCAAATAGAAAAAAAAGCCTCCAAAAACTTTGTAAATCAAGGGGTAGGTATATGTACTGAACTACGGCAGAGGGCAAAGAGGCCCAGGGTTGCATGTATTTTTTGCAATGCTAGAATAAAATCAAGAATAAAATAACTCACCTCCAGTGCAAGCAAAGATTCGAACGTGCCTCGCGATATAAACTGTCCAAAGGAGAAAGAAATGACAGCTTTGCAGGTCACATATTTGAAACAGGTCACATATTTAAAATAGATCTTGGAGTAAGATACTCTCTCGTGAGATTATCTTTGCACATATGAAAATTTTGGCTGTCAGTGATACATAAAAACGGGAAGAACGAGACAACAAGGCAGTGAGAAAAAAAGATGGTTGACTGCTGTGTTAAACTGGATACAAGTGTTGCAGATTAGAGAGAAGAAACTAATTGCAGGTATTGATTGTGACAATAAGTTCAAAGATTTTTTTTACTACAGTATATATATATATATATATATATATATATATAGCTTGGATTTTTGAAGTGATTTAAGGTAACCAGTTTTTCAACAAAGCATAAGTTACATTTGTTTCCTTTTTTGTGATAAGATTTGGCTCTTGCTATAATATTCCAGTTGATGAAAGTAGAATTGCCATAAATATCTAAAGAGGGCAGTGCTGTTTCTGTATTTTATATTATGTAGAAATGATGGTAAAAAAGAAATTGCAAGGATTTTCAGTGGAGCCAAAATAAAATTTAACATCACTACTGGAACATATGCTTGTTCGGTATACAATATTACCAGTCATAATTTTTTCAACAGTTGCATTTATTTTTAGAAGCATTTACATTATTTTTGTTGGAAACATATTTATTTAATATAAGGTTGTTATGATGGGAGATGGGTGTGTCTGTGTTATTAAATCAGCTATAGCTGATCTTAACATTATTTTTGTTAAAAATCTTTTTTAGTGTTGGTGAATGGTCAAAGTATTTATGAATTAAATTTACGAAAATCTTTCCAATATTAGTTTGAACATTACGGTTAAACCATATAATGTTGTGTCTATGGTGTTTCTGCTCATTTTTACCTTCTTTGTTTATTTCTAAATACCCTAAATTTACTTTATGATTGCTTATTTCTAAAGGCTTTACATATTTAATTTTAGACTTATCAAATATTTGCTTATTGCTGGAGTTGATGGATAATCTAACTTGGACTGATTTATGTAAATTATCTAGACGATTTCAGAATCTCCTGCAACTCTCCTGGACAGTCTCCTTGTTTTAATTGGTGAATGCTGCCATAATACTTGCCTTCATTTCATCTTTGGTGTTACAAGGAGTTTGGTTGGTCTCTTGCTCAACTGCACATAATAATCAAGTGGGTTGAAGTCTGGGGATTAGATGGCATTCTGTATATATGAAGTTGCATCAGTAACTTTGCAGCTTGACAAATACATAGATCTTAGCTGAATTTTGATGTGAAATTTTCATTTAATTATGTTTGATTCATGTGATTAATAATCATCACTAAATTAAAGGCATTGACAAAGAAGGAAATTATGTTTAAATCATATCCACATACAGTAAATGCCTTTTTTTTCACAATTACATTTTGGGCTTATTTATACACCATACATACAATCTAATTTCTAATTCTACTTTTTAATTAAAAACTAATTTCCGTAATAAGACAGTTACAGTTAAAGTAAAAAGAGTTCAGATGCTTTATATTAATTGCATTTTGTTGTGAAATAAAATTATTTTTCTGATGACATTGGTTCAGTGTCAAAATAAATCAAAAACATTTTCTAAATTGTTTTACAAGGATGTGTGGCCAAGTGCTTAAAACATTAGCATTTGGATTATGAGACCCTGGTTCAAATCACATCATGTTCAGTCTGTCAAGAAATTGACTTCTTGATAATAGCAGCCTGAGTTGATGATGCTAGTGTGCAGCCTTGTTGGGAAATGCTTGAAAACCATACCATGTGAATAAAATTGGGTAAATTAAACTTTTCAGAAGCCATGGATGATTGTGCTAGCATGACTTTACAAGTTATGACTGCCAATTTGAGTTTAATGGCCTTGTTCACCTATTGAACACATCAAATTATATACTCTCTCCCAGAAACTGTAACTAAGGTCTGCTCCGCATAGTTGCTGTATAAACCATAGGTTAGTTTCGTAGGTGTTGATGAAGCACAAAAGTGCCTGGCTATTTGGGAATATCAGATACTGTAAGCTTGGATGCATATGTGGGGTAATGGATAATGGCTCAGAATTGTTAGCAAAGAGCCAAGTTCCAATTCAAGTTGGGTTTAGTTATATGTATTTACGTGCAAATACCCATGGGAAAGGTATAAATCCACCTTTTCTCCCTCCAGCTATGGGTTAATTATTAAGATTTGTACCACTAAATCATCATTATCTCCTCCTCCCCCCAAAAAAGGAAAAGTTATTAGAATCTAAAAATATTTTCTGGCATTAAATAATCTATAAAGTTGATAAGCTGTAAAAAACAAATCAACAAAGGTGCCTGAGTGGACACCCGCAATAGGGATTAGTTAGCCACCCTAGCTGATGGGCATACTTAGAAACAAGCACCCAACCAGTATACATATACACATATACACTGTGGACATAGAAATCAACACTGTATAAGCAATTATCAGGTCTATTGTTTATTTAAAAAATAACTGCCTGAATCACTGTTGTGCTCACTGTTTATCATTGTTTTTAAATCACCAATGTTTTCTATGACGTGTTCATTTTTTCCACCTAGCAACAATTGTCATGTTCACCTTGCTGCATTAACCTCTGATGAAATGTCAAAACTTCAGCTTTTAAGATGACACAGCAGCATGCCCTAACCTTCTCGCGCAACCAATATGTCAAAACCATTCCTAAAGCTGGCTTTCTCCAGTCTAATCAATCTCAAGGAGTTCAAAATAAATATCAACTACCTTACACTCATGTAATCCGAACATGGATCTAGATTCCATCAAATCTTTGAGATCTCTATCTGGTGATGGATGTTTCAGTAGTCTTGGAATTAATTTTCTTTTTCTTTTTTTTTTTTCTTTGAAAATGGTGGATTTTTCATCATTTTAAAAAATGATGATGTTATATTTCACAATATAGTCTAGTAAAAAAAAAAATACATCATGTCTTTGAGGATAACTTTTCTTTTTCTGGATTGAATATTGTTTGGTCAGATGCACAGCTGAACTGGACTGAAACTTAAGTTTAAGTCAAGTTTAACATAAATTTCATTTGAAGGGAGCTTTTATTAAATTGAATGCATTAGTTCTGTTGAAATGGCTTATAACTGTTGCAAATATCTCCTGACAAAGCATCTTTTGGTTTGTTATAATGACAAAGGCAACCTTGCATGACTGCAGCTGGTGCATTGCTCTCATAGGATGTGGAACTGGCAAGAGATTCAACTTGGAACATCCTCCATCTCAAAGCTTCTTATTGTTGAAAGTTGCAGGAGTGGGAAGCAAGAATAGCAAATTTTTTTTATTTTTTTTAGGGTGGATTTGTTTTTATTTCCCCTACCCATTTAGATAGGCCGATTGATTTCTGTATCTTTGTCACTTCCATATTGATTTAACTTTTTAATAATAATAATAATAATAATAATAATGATAAAAGCAATGGTTTAAGAGTTGGGTAAGGTATAGCTCACTTGATTTTTTTTTCATCTTTAGTCCCCTTCCTCCTTTTCCTTGGTTTATAATTTTGTTTGCATTATTTATTCTGCCAGATATGTAATAATTTGTATGCTACTTTAAGATAAAGCCGGCTCTCTTTCAGCCCTATTTAGCTAACTAATGTATTTATCTCTCTCACTGTCTTCATTCGTGTGTGTGTGTTTATATATATATATATATATATATATATATATATATATATATATATATAATGTGTGTGTGTCACCCCATCTATTGGTAAATAGCAGAACAGACTGGGCTCTATAGCCTTGGGTGTCAACCAGTCTAGGAGAAGGACAGGGGGGATTGGAGACCTTGTGGTATACTTTGCACTAATTTTTGGTATTTGGCTCTTCCAAAAAGTGTAGCAGCATGTAGCACCTTTGGAAAGTGCCTGAAAACCATACCACAAGTAGACCCAAGCCTTGTGAGTGAAATTGGGTAGATGGAATACTTGGGGCTGTTGATAGCTGTGCTTGAGTGTACTGGTGTTGTTCAGATTGTTGATCATTCTAGATAACAGTTCTCTCCCAGAAACTGTAACTAAGGTCTGCTCAGCATATTTGCAGTATAAACCACTGGTTGGCTCTGTGGGTGTTGAACAAACACATATGTGACTGAGTGAGAGTCTGCAATAGGGATTGGCTAGCCGCCTTAGTAGACGGGTATCCTCGAATACGAGTGGCCAGCTATTATATATATATATATATATATATATATATATATATATATAGACAGCAATTTTTTATTTATGTACACTTGGTTGAAGACCAATGAAAGTTCTTTCTTAATTTTTCCATGGTTCAAGCCAATTTTCTGCACAAAAATGAAACTCTTTGGTAATGACTTGTGAAAGCTGAAAGCTCTAAGAAGACATTAGAAAATTTCTGTTAAAATTCTCCCTGGAAATCAGAAAAATGGTCTGTACTGTAAAAAAATTTAATAAAAAAATGTTAAATTAAGAACTTTCATTGGGTTTCAAAGAAACATGCATAAATGAAGATACATTCACTTTATTAAATATACTCTTCTATTACTGGACTGGGCTCTTTTTACCCTTAGATCCATTTCAGTTCTTCTTGGCATTAATTCTATGATGTTCTAGAAGTACTCTTGAATCTTGGGTGCATACTGACTGAACATTCAGGATTTGAATCTACCTTTCCACCACATCCCAAAGGTGCAGCATGGGATTGAAATCTAGTGACCTTGAGGGCCATTTTAACATAGAAAACTCATATCTGTGTTCCATGAACCAGTCTGCCACTATTTTTGATTTTTGACATGGTGTGTTATCCTTCTGGATGAGGTCACTAGAGGATGAGTATAGTGTATTCATAAATTGAGGCATGTGCTCAGCTGCAATACCTGTTGTATATGGTATTTAAATGATCTTTTATCTATACCAAAATCCCAGTGTATGCCAAGATAATATTCCCCATAACATTACACCACCACCAGCCTGAACCACTGCTACAAGGCAGGTTGGATCTATACTTTCATGTTGTTTAGGCTGAACTCTAGCCTCGTGTTGCAGCAGAAATTGAGACTCATCAGAATTTTTCCAATTTTCTACTTTTTATGAATCTTATCAAATTTTAGCCCCAGTCTCTTGTTCTTATGAGACAGGTGGGGCACCCCAGTGTAGTCTTCTGTTGCTGTAGCCCATCTGCTTCAAGGTTTAACTTTTTTTTTCAGAGATGCACTTCTGTCTACCCCCATTGTAAAGTGTGTTTGTTCGAGTTATTGTTTGGTCATATTTGGCAATCTTCTTTGGTAATCTCTTACATCAGTAAGAAATTTCCACCCACAGAAATGTAATTTTTTTCTTATTCTAACTATCTTTCTAAACTCTAAAGGTGGTTGTGCCTGAAAATGCTAGTAAATCAGCAGTTTTTCAAATACCCAGACCCAACCACCTGGCACCAATGACCTTGCTGTGTTCAAAGTCACTTAATAATTTTTTTACTATACTAAGGCATGAAATGAAATTCAGCAGGTTGTCATGCCTATGTCCATTAAATTGCTGCTGTGTCATTGACTGATTACAAATCAGCATGAAAGCATTTATTCATGTGTACTTAAGTGGCTATTAAGTATATATTCAAACAAGTTTAATTGAACTCAGTCAGCAGGGTCAGTTTGTTTAAATTCTTGAATATTATTCAATTTGCATATGTTGTCACATATGTAGATTAAATTTATGGAGAAACAGTCATATGTTTGTGATGTTTTTGTCTGAGAATAGTTTGGACCACCTCTAGCCATTATCAACAACTGAACAAATAGTTGATGCCTAAGTCCTGGATGCAATGGGTAAATTGTTGCCATTTTATATTTTTCATTTTGCACATGCATGTTGTTTGTTTTTGATTCTGTCAACTGCAAAATATAGTAGGGTCAGTTGGGAACCATCTGTGACAAAAAGAGGACCATGACACAATCCACTCTGCTAGAAATTTGAAAATGGCATGCTGTACTGCTTGGAATTCGTGCCAGAAGCTACAATATGAACATTTCTGAGTGCTTGGGTGTCAATCTGAGGACAGTGCAGAGGATTCAGAAAGAGTTGGATGAGTCTAATGGTGATTATGAAGGTACAATAGATCGAAAAACTCACACTGATTGTTCTGAAGAAAAGAACTCCCAAATTTGTTGATGAGGGCCTCAAAGTCAACATGGAGGACTATATCAAGTTGCCCTGGGTTAAAAGGGTAGCTGCTGAAAGACTAACAACAGGACTCTGCACTATGCCGCACAAGCAGAAAAAGCCAGTCATGGCTTTCAGACAATTTCTGCGACCACATCACTCCTTACATCTGGCCATCTAACTCCCCAGACTGCAAGTTGAGTGAGAAACTCCTTGTAACAACAAAGATGAACTGAAGGCAAGGATTATGGTAGCATTCACCAACTTTGAGAACATCCAGAAGAGATGCAGGATATTTCAAAGTTGTCTGGAGGCTGTGGTTGAAGGCGATGGCGATTTTATTGAATAAATCTACTCTTTTAGTATTTCAAGATATTTTTGTGTATAGTTGTTAAAACGCGATGTCAGTGTTATTTTCATTTTTGCATAATTTAAATGCCAGCTTATCCCTTGCACTCTGTACATAGGAGATGTTGAGTAGTTCTCAGCCCAACCCACTTCACAGAATTTGAACAAATGACTAAACATTAGAATTTGTTTTGGAATCACTTCTTAGTTAGGCCAAGAACTTTTCAGCATCCCATCATACGTATGCATGTTTGATATATGTGTGTGCATTTTGATTGCTTTTTCACCTCTTTCTTTAAACAATTACAAAAGCTTTAACATTCATCAGCAGATATCTGTGTTATTGACAGTTGCTTTTATGGTATTGGTTGCAGTGTAATTACTGTTGGTAGCAAGTCACATGATGCCATCTGCCAATCAAATTTCAGTTTTACATTGCAGATTTAGAGATTCTAATCCATTGTATTAGATCAAAGTAAAACGTGTTTTCCTTAATTTTAATCAATTTTGAATTCACAATTGGATGAATTTAATAATACTTTGTAATTTTTAAAACCTGTATTTTACCAGAAATGAATGTAAAAAATATTCAGCTAATATGATTCATTAAAATAAATTTCAGTTGGAAGATGAATTGAAATAATAATAACTGAACTTGTTTGAAAAAATAGTTGATATCTAAATACACCTTTATTTATATATATATATATATATATATATATATATATATATATATATATATATATATATATGTATATATATATATATAATCAACTAAATGACTTGTTAATCAGTATGATAATGTTGTTGTTGTGTAACCAATGTATGTGTTGTTTGAATTATTATTAGAGTAACATTCTCCAAGTGGACAAACACATTCATAGACAACATTGAGTTATTGAAGTTTGCATTTTTTTGTGTTATTGGTGGTGATTTTGTTGAAGGTTTTTGCTATAAGTAATGAGATTAATTTGTTTTTGTCATTAGGTTATATATATATCTATGTCTTATGTTCCTTAGATATTTGTTATTGTTTTTGGCAGATTCTTTCATTAATAAATTTGATGTGTCCTGTAATGAATAAGTTGTTGCCTAATAGTGTATTTTTACAAAAATATAAATCAAGAATTGAATGTGAAGGTAACATAATGGTCATTTTCATGGAAAGTGGAATCAAGAGCCGAGTTCAAATTCCTGCCTCATCTCTTTTGTTCACTTTCACACAAATGTCATTAGGAAAGGCTTGAATCCATCTGTCCTGTCTTCAACCCATCTATGAAGTAAATAGCAGAGTAGACTAGACTCTTGAGGTTTGGGATGCACTCCATGGTTTTTCTCAGAAAGTTATGGGAATTCACGAGATAAACAATTGACCGCCTATGTGAAAGGGCATAGCATTTCAAAAAAATAATTCATCATTGCAGATATCATTAAATTTATTATTAACTAATTTAAAGAAGCATTTTGTTTGTAATGAAAACTTTATTCATGAAAACTTAATTGTTAATTAAACTGTCTCATCTTTAATTTGTATTGAAAATGTGTGCCAGCCTCTTGTCTTTTGCCTTATAATGACTGTAAGTTCTGAGGCAACATTATTAAAGGAATTTCAAAGTTGTTTGTGATGGTAAACAACTTGTATTTTAAACTCTGTGTAACACATCTATTATGTAACATTGAAGAAATTATTTCTTTTGACAGTTAAATTAATGAAATTATGCTGGCCTCCCTGGAATTATGTTTTTGCTTTTTTCCTTGTTTACAGTTTTTCTTTTCATTCTTTCTCATCAGCAAATTCTTTGTTTGCCCTTTTTCCAACTTGATCTTCTTCATTTTCATGATTTTGAAAGAGGTGAAGGTCTCTCTCCAAAAATTAAAGAACACTTAAGATTATGAATAATGTTGATGTCTTGAAGGCTTCTTCAGATTTTGGCAGTTGCTTGTTGAGGTGATTGTGGGATGTTGCTCACTTTGACTCTCCTTAAGAGGGAAGAGAAGGATGGAGAAAATCATTATTGGTAATGTGAGTAAGACTCATGAGAGGCAAAGGAAGTAGATGCAAAGAATGAAGGAAGAGGAAAGAAGAGAGTAGAAGAGAAAATAAAATAAAAATAATGTGTGAAACAAAAAAGGATTAAATTGTAAGGGTCACTCTGTAAGAGAATGAGTAGAAAATTCAAAAACTTTCATACATACACACATTGCTGTATAAATTATGCATATTCTTACACATACATAACAATGTAGATGAGGTATACATGCCAATACACGTGTAAAAATGTTAATATATATATATGCATTTATGACATAAGACATTTATAGACACACATATCTAGGCTTATGGTCATATCATGTTGAAACACTGTTTCTCCTCTGATCACTGAAGTTAAACAACATCAAGCCTGGTCAGTACCTATCAGGTCATCCCATAAGTTCTGTCCGAATTTTGAAATTTGAAACAAGTGACCAAATGTTACATCTAATTACAGATTCAATCAAGAATGTATTTTCCCTGATTATCTATGACTTCCTTCCATCTATTAACAAGCTTACTAATTCCATTACTGTAAAATTCTTTTGGCTTTGATTCAAAGAACTCACAAATGTCAGTTTTAACCTCTTCCTGTGTTACAAAAGCTGTTTCTTCCAAATGATTCTGTAAGCTACAAAACAAATGGTAGTCTGATGGAGCAAGGTCGGGAGAATAAGGTGGATGAGGAATTTTCTCCCAACCAAGTTCTTCGATCTTTTGTGACGTGATTCTTGCTGTGTGTGGTTGCGGATTGTCCTGATGAAACATCACCCGTTTTCGATTCACTAGAGCAGGTCTTTTTTTCCTCAAAGCTTGGTTCAAACACTCTAATTGCTGACAGTATATTTGAGCATTAATTGTTGAATTAGGTGGTAAGAATTCAAAGTGGATTATTCCTTGGCAATCCCACCAGATTGAAAGAAGAACCTTTTGCTCATGAAGTTCCCTTCTCAGCTGTGGCTGGGGTCCTTCCCCTTTACCAAGCCACTGTCTACGATGCTTAACATTTCGATAAAAGATCCATTTTTCGTCGCCAGTCACAAGTCTATCCAAAAAAGGTGAAACAAGTTGGCAAGAATGGAGAGAAGAGCAGATGTCAACTCGGGATTTGAGGTTGTTTTCAGACAATTCATGAGGCGCCGATTTTCCAAGTTTAGGAACTTTTCCAAGTTGTTGAAGATGACGATGAACAGTTGTATGGTTTGAACTGAGAACCACTGCCAATTCCTCAACTGATAAAGCAGGATTTTCTTCAAGGGCTACTTCAAAAAGCTTTTCATCAAACTCAACTGGACGTCCGGTTCAATCTTCATCTTCAAGGGTGAAATCTCCACCTCTGAATTTTGCAAACCATCTTCTGCAAGTTCTTTCATTCACACATTCCTCTCTATAAACTGAGTGAATGTTTCTAGCCGCTTCGGCTGCTGAGTTTCCTTTCTTGAACTCATAAAGCATTATGTGCCTCAAATGATTCTTGGGTACTTCCATAGTAGCAGGGTTTTAATCAAACCAAATTTAATTTTATTGTTCTCTGAAATAAAATTTGATCAGTTTAAATGCATCTAAACATAAAAATAATGTTCAGCTCCATTAGACATTATAAAATACTCTTTAAATTTTGTTCATTTTAACAAAAAGTTAAAATTCAGACAGAACTTATAGGATGACCTAATAGATGGGTAACCTTCTGGGAATACCAGGTGCTGTAAGCTTGGATGTACAGGTGGTGTATAAGCTGAGTTCGAATTCTTGTTGGGTTCATTACCCTTGAGAGAGGTATGAATTCATCTCATTTCCCCAAGTCTTGCTATTTAATCCATATGTTAACTAGTAGGACTTATGTTAGAAAATTATTATTATCTCCACCAAGATTCTCACAATCTAAAAATATTTCGCAAAAGGGTGATAAGCCATTTAAAAAACAAAACAGTCAATCATACATATCTTTGATCACATTTTTATTCAAATGTGTGAAATCCTCACTCAGTTTATGTAGGTACATCAATAATTCCATAATCTGTTGATCAAAATAGTATTTTATATGACAAATATTTTTCCACATAATCTCCTTCTTTGTCAATGCACTTAACCAAGTGCAGAAATGAGTATTAATGACATAGACCAAATAAAATTAAGTGATAATTTCAGATCAAAAATTAGATTATGATTATGCATCAGGATATGAAGTTATTGATCCATCTCATATATGGGTGGGGGGGCCCAAAAGATTTAAAATCTGGCCACATGACTAAACATTGGAATTTTCTTTTTGATCAGTCTGAGAACTTTTCAGATCCTTACATGCATACATATTGAAATGCATTTGCAGTCGTGCCCTCAGCAAAGTTTTCATTGGATGATGAGATCAAGAATACTTTCAGGATGAAACATGATTATTACTTCCAGCGATATACCCCAACTTGTAGATACTCCAGCCATATATCCTAGTATCAGAACCACTCTTTTGAAACTATTTTGTTGAAAATTTTATTTCCCCAAACACTGCAATCTTAACTTCTACAAGTCTAGGTTCAGTCATTATTTACCCTCCATATACTCATAAACAAAACAACAACAAAAACAAAAAAACAGTCTGCATTGGCTGAATTTTGATTGTGTTGTTTAAAACCAGACTGCCACAATCAATTGCATGTAATTTTTGCCCGTTTTGTTTTTTCACAACATTTTTTTGTCTGAGTTATTCATTCCTTGCAACCTTAGCTATTTCAATGTTGAAATAGCTATGAAGCCATATTGCTGTTTACTTGTATAATTTAATTTTTACTTTCCCTTATAGATTCATTGGATGTTGTCTTTGCATGGAACTGTAAGTGCAAAATTAGATGCAGTGTTTTAAAATTAACTGACCAGGTATTAATGTCAGACTTTTGGTCAGTTAAAGCAATTTTAGTTTTGGATAAAAATTGGACTTGACAATCTGCAGAACTATCAAGTAACATTCATTTATTTTTGAAGTCAAATCCTATTTCTGTCATTTTTGCTTTTTGTAAAGAATTGCACTTTTATTGGCTAGTTGAAGAGATTTGTTTTTTTCCTACTAGCTTCAAGGAGAAACTGCCAAGATCTGGTTGTGTTTCTTTGGATAGACTCTTAAATTTACAACCAAATGGCATAGTTACCCACAGTCTTTGCATGAACTTAATGGCCTTCAAATTCTAAAATTTGAGGTATACTAGTGCAGAAAGCAGATCATATAGATTCATCATGAATTTAATGTTGATTTTATTTATTTTGCTGTTTTGTATGATCCTGAAAATAATTTCAATAAAATCACATATTTTCATTTTTTATCTTCTTCCTATGAAAAATCACTTGAAAAATAAACATTTTAACTAAAGAGATTTCAAAATTTTCAATGTGACACCAGTAACATCAAACTAGATGTCACAGATTTCTGCTGTTAAATATGACTCAGAAATCAATTACTCCATTTTTAATAAATTTCAATCAATACAAGGCTGGAGAGCCTCTCAAAGTAGAGGATTACAGTAAAAATGATAATGATATATGAGGTGTGTGACATGAATGAAGGAGAATGTTGTATGAAGTAATTATAAAGATAAATAACAACTGATCCTTGACTTGATGAGGTCAAGATTAAAATGTTGATGAAAACACTCACATAGGAGTCTATTCTACAAAGTGGCACTTCTTGGGCAAAAGCTGTTTGAGTAGAACTCTCTTCTTACCTATGGGACACAGAGAAACTATTGCAAAATAACAATCTTTTTTTTTTAAATTGCCTCCATATAAGCATATTTATATTAGTTGAATTTAGTAGATGATAACTATTACCAATTTTTGACTAGTACTTATCAGAACGCTCAGACTGTTATTCTGTGACTATCTTTGTTTATATACACTAGTAGTATTAATACTAACTAGTTTTAACCTATGAAAATTTCACTGTTTCCTATTTAAAATTTCTAATGAATCTTAATTCTTCAGTTAATGATTGAATAATCTCATGGTTAGTTCTATAATAATAAAATTTCCATAGAAATTCCCCTCTTGCATTGTTAAATATTTGAGCTTAACGACTTTAACAAAATATTGCAACAACAATCATAAATATGAATGTTAGCTGTTATTTTAAGAAGTGGGTACAAATGAAAAGACTTGAAATTGACAACTTTTTTCATTTCACTGAAACAGACTTTAAAAACTTCTATCTTCTGTTTCTTTCTTTCTTTCTTACGGAAACCAAGTAGTGTCTTTAACATGTCATTCCACTCAATCAAAATGGTATAATCTATTATTTATGAGGTATTGGCAGGAGATGTTAAACACTTCTTTCTTTTTTTACACTGAAACCAAATAGTTTCTTTTGTTTTTTTCCACATGATCAAAATGGAATAATCTATTATTTATTAAGTATTGGCAGGGCACAATGGTCATGTGAAGTAATGAATGTAGGGGCATGCACAATTATTATAAAATATTATTTGAATTTTTTACTTGAAGCATTGTTAACTATTGACTAGAACATTTTTTATTTCACCTCTTGCATTTTCTTGTCAGATATTCTATTTATTTACTGTTTTTATGTTGTTTATATAGAAAATTAGTATTTGTGAATATGGGAAGAAAATATTTGACTACATTTCTACTACTTCTGCTAAAAGTTTTGTCTGCAAAATTTATGAACGTATGAATTGTCTGGTCTATTAGACTTCTTATCACAAATTATTCTTGTAATACAAAATGAGTATCCATTCCTTTTCAATATTTCAAGAGCCAATAGCACATTATTACAGTAACTTAGTAACCAATCTGAGGGGAAATTACTGCACATGTGTGAACAGACACTCTCTCATGAGGTTACTCACTTGGCAGTGAGACACCTTGAATGATGGTTGCATTTACAATGATGCCTTTCTTTTCTTTTTTTTTTTTTTTTTTTTTTGCAAAACATTGCATCATCCAAGTCTGTCAGATATACTCTGTTCAGATTTATCTTCATGCGACTTCTAACTTTACCCAAAATATAAAATTGGTATTGTAATGCATATTTCAGGCTATAGACAGAATTAAGAAAAACATAATGAAACAGCTTATTATGAAAAAGAGGATTTTGCAGAGTGTTTTGAAAAGTGAGAGGCACACTGGGATAAGAAATGTGATGACTTGAGTCTTTTTTTTACTGTTGAGTACAGAATTTAACGCAGATAGTAGATTAAGTCTTTATTTTTTGTGTTTATATTCCATCAAGTTGAATAAATATGAAATAGTATAAACCAGATTAAATGTGTTTTGTTTGTGATTCCTTAAGATCATAATTTAAAAGGGAAAAGAAAAATGTTGGCTTTCTTCTCCATGAACTTCCAGCTCTTGGAAATAGATCCAAATCAGCTGACTTAATAATACCAATTTTCTCATATCCAACCTGAAACCTCATACTTGCAATATCTTTTACCTATCTATTTTCTTGGCTATCAAAGAGATGAGCAGTAAATTGCTTTTCTTTCTATCTCTATCTTGCTTTTGCAAGCATTTCGCATCCAAATGGGCTTTAGATAGATTAAGCAAAACAGAGCTGGCCACCAATGATGGGAAACCTCAATTCATTCAGAGGTCGAGATTCTAAGAATTTAGGGCAAAATATCATTAGTATCAACTGAAGGGATTTGTTTGTATTTGTCTGGTAGGGTGGGGGGAATGTTTTGAATAGTGTGTGTGTGTGTGTATCAGAGATAATATCTTTATATGAGTGACTCTCTGTTAATATATACACAGAATTCTCTTCTTTTTTTTGCTTATTATTTGCATTGGTATTTTTGTCCAGATATGTACACATTTATTCATATAAATACATATATTTTTGCTTATATATTCATGTATTGATACTTATCTGATTGTGGACATTTTTTGTGTGTTTTTTTTATATTCTTGTTTTGTTTATATTCATCTTGAGTCCAGATTTTTACATGAACCTTTCCCAGTATGTGAAGATATCTTTGCAAGTGTATTTCTGTTTATGTATGAATATGTGTCTTCATACTGAGATTTAAGCCTAACTAGGTACTGCAGAAAACTAATTAAAAGAAATAAGGAATGGAAGAATATTGTGTTGTGTCAGTCGTCTAAGTGGGAAATACTTTCCTGCTTTGAAAATCAGCTTTTGAACTCTTGATTTTGACCAAACTTTAAAGAATAAAGTTTGCCACTGGTCAGAAATATGCAGCCAGTTGCACCACAGTGCAGGTCTTTGTCTGTGTCTATAATTCTCAAAATGTGTGTGTGTGTGCATGTGTGTGATCGGATGTTGTTTATGCGTTTCCACAGTTTTCATCTGATTTTGATGAAATTTCTTTTGTTTGATAGATAATTCTTCAGTGCCGGTTTTGAGTCCAAATTGGCTGGAAACAATTACAACCTTGAAGGTGAAAAACTGAAAAAACTGAATTTTTACACTTTGTGCAAAAATCAAAGGCAAAATTTAATGTCTGTAAAAAACCGCATACAATCACTTTAGTGAGTTAAAATCTAATGCAAAAGATTATTAGAATATATTAAAAAATGATATTATAAGTAAAAATTGTCGTATATTATTATTATTATGATGGTCCATAGAGGAAGTTCCTTCTTTGCAAGATTGAGAATGCAAAAACAGCCCTTTTCGTCCTCCCCCCATTCAAATTGTTACCCCCCCCCCATTTGGGGATGTGCCTCAGTTGCACCCAATTATTGTTACTAATATTGATTTTTGGGTGGGCTGACTTTAAACTTAAACTGCTCCAATTGAATGGCAAAAATTTCCAGTAATGAAAGACCCGGTTGAAGATGGGTTATACTGCTAGTTTAATATGTATCTGCTTGTCTGGATGATTTTTGTGAATACTACTAAAATCAGAAAAGCATCAGCATGAAAATATGTAAAAAGAGGATTACTAATTCATAAATGAATTAGTAATCCTCTTTTTACATATTTCCATGTTGATGCTTTTCTGATTTTAGTAGTATTTTACTTGTAAGTAAATTTGATCTTGATAATGAGAATAGAAGGCAAAAGCAGGATCTCCCTGAAGCCTGCTTTTTATTTCAAAACAACTGGATAACATGCATACATACATATATATATATATATATATATATATATATATATATATATATATATATATATATATAATACCAATTGATAATTGGTAAGGATAATTCCAAGGAGGACATTAATCCAAAAATAGCTCAATGTAAGTAACAGAGCAATATAATAATAAGTAAAGATAATCCTTAAAAATCCAATTTTGGCCTGAAGAGATGAATATTTAAATATATACATGAAATAAATTATGACTGAAATGTATTTTTAAGGATTATCTTTACTTATATGTGACAAGTTAAAAACCAAGTGTCATTGTCTGAAAAGCAGTCTGCATTTTACAAATAAATAATTGAGTGGCTAAAGTAGGTGAAAGATTAGCCTCTGGTGTACATCTCATTTGAAGGCTTAACTAAAAATAATCCTATGTAACAAATTTAGGGAGGTCAAATTCATATACCTGTGTATTGTCAGTCTATATATGTGTAGGATTAACACAAATATGAAATTTGTTGCTTAGCTGATGTTATAGTCAGCACTCTAGAGTTTTGTAGATGGCCCTTTTAGCAATGGCTCTGTCCACTCTTCAGGAGGCATCAGTAATTGACTGCTTATTTTCTCATTCTCATTTTTTATTAAGCTAAAAAATAATTTCTGCCCTTTTTATTGGTGTAAGGTTGATTTTTTACCCTCATCATTGTATGTATGTATGTATGTATGTATGTATGTGTGTGTGTGTGTGTGTGTGTATGCATGTGTATATATATATATATATATACATACATATATATATATATATATATATATATATATATATATATATATATATATATATATGTGTGTGTGTGTATTTCTCTGTGTGTGTGTGTGTGTGTGTGTGTATTTCTGTGTATATGTGTATGTGTGTTCCTCTGTGTGTGTATGTGTAGAATGTTGTGGTTATTAAGGGGTGTGTGTGTGTGTATATATATATATATATATATATATATATATATATATATATATATATATATAAAAGTGAACATTGAAGTCAACACTTAGAGGTGACAGGCTCTTTCATGCTAGACGCAATCATCAGGCCACTAGTATATATATAGGCAGCATATCTCCATTCAAGCATCTTTCATTAAATAATATTATGTCTATTTTTATAATAATCATTTCTAGTTCTCTAATCATGTTCTTGATGTTAAGTTGAAATTCATCAAGGAAGGTGCGATTTTTTTTTTTAACCCATGTACTTTTGATCTCCACCAAGATCATCCTCAGTGGTGAATTGCGAAGACAAACTTAACATATCTGTAATTGTTGTGATAATGATTTTTCAAACACATGCAAATGTGCTCTGCTAAAATTATTTTAAAATTAGCCGTTGTGGTTATGATGTTTTGTTAGCAATCATTCCTAGTGCATATGTGATAACCAGAGATGGTAAATTACAAAATGGTGTTAAATGTTAGTCAACTCAAATACATTTTAAAAGCTTGCTACTATACACATAATAAATTTTGTCCAGTGTTGGTTGGTTGCTTTTGATATAGAGGTCCTCAAGAATTTGAAGGTTTTGTTTTCATGGTGTAGTATATTGGTGTTGTCAACAAGTATTTTCAGGTATTGTGAATGTGGACAGGAATGCATCTTAAAATTTTGTACAGTAGAACTTGTATCTGATAAATGGAGTGTAAGATGTCTTGATAATGTTGTGGCTGTCAAACCATCATATGTACTTACTTTCTTGTCAGAGATACAATCTCCCAAATGATATTTAAATTGATATACAAAACACTAGTTGATGAAGAAGAGTTACTGTGTATAATTAAGATGGTTGTGTTAAATTTAGTAAAGTATAAAATTAGTTTTTTTTTTTTTTACTAGGATCAGCAAGGAATATATTAGTACTTATGAGATTTTTTAGGATATTTTCATCTTGTTTATAGTTAGAATGCATTTGATTATGGTATAGTAGGTTGATATGTTTTTAGGGTTATTTGAGAAAGTATTATGTTCTTTTTGATTTATGTTAATTTTACTATTGACTTGTATAAATTGTTCATCAGTGATGTAATTAGGAGAATCATTATTAATGAGTTTGTTTAATGTTTTTAATTGAGTGTAGAAATTGTTTTTTGTGGAAGAGTTAACTTTTATATGGTTTATTAAATATTTTATAATAGCTATTTTGTAACAGTCACAACATTTGATTTTATAGTTTAACATGCCCGTATTTATGCTACTTGTTTTTTTTATAAGGGGAGGTATAAATGTATTATTATTAGTGGCTCTCAATACATCAAGAACAAGTGTTTTTGTTATCTTCATATGTGAAGCTAAGAACAAAGTTTTTTTGAAAGTTTCCTTGTAGTTCATCTATTTCATTTATGTTTTTAACTAAGTTCAGAATATCAACTATATATCTTAGGTAGATGGAGGGTTTTTAGTGGTGTTAAATAAATATATATATATATATATATATATATATATATATATATATATATATATTATAAATTAATAGATTTAAAATATGGTTTTACCGCTACACAGTGATAACCATGTTTCAGAAATGGAAGCTAAAGCCCCTGAATTTAATTTTGTTATTAAACCAAAGACATTAGTTCCATTTCCTCATCAAGCGAATTTTGGAGGAAATGGAACTAATGATGAGGAAATGGAACTAATGTCTTTGGTTTAATAACAAAATTAAATTCAGGGGCTTTAGCTTCCATTTCTGAAACATGGTTATCACTGTGTAGCGGTAAAACCATATTTTAAATCTATTAATTTATAATATTAATGCTCTGTAAATTTAAATTTACATAGAGCACTATTGTGTAAAAATAAAAATATCTATAAGAACACCGGATTTTATATCTTACTGTTCTTTCCTTTTTATTTATATATACATATATATATATATATATATATATATATAATATATATATATATATATATATATATGAAGTGTATTTAGGAAGTGGTATTCTTTCAAACAAATCCTACTAAACAACACTGACAGTCCCCGTTTGTCCAACTCCGATTAAGTCACTTTATGTAAGAATTAAAATTGCTAAACTTTCAAAGTTAATTTTTTTTTAACGCAAGAACTTTCAACTACCATTACAGTGTAAAGACTAAGCACATAATTCTTGATAATGACTGCAGTGACATTCAAAAGTAACTGGAATAAAAAAAAAAAGATAACTTTGGGAAGTTTACCAATTTTAATTCTAACATAAAGCAATGTAGTAAAAAGTTGGGAAAACTTGATACAAATCTGGACATATATATGGTAGTACTTATTTGGAAAAACCTCAGATAGCTCAACTTGCAGTAGGAAAAATGGGAAATAAAAAAAAGAAAGAACCAAGAACATTAAAACAAGGTGAAAACAATTGTCAAGTGTTTAAGCTCCAAGTCCAAAGAAAAAAAAACCCAAAACGAGTAAAAAAAACAACTACGTAAAGTGCTCAATACACTAAGTAGAGCGATAACCTAAGATAATCCAAATGAGCCAGGCAAACCTACCTAGGTTTCACCTAAACAGATCTTCAGGGTAAAGTCGGCTTTACCCTGAAGATCCGTTTAAGTGAAACCTAGGTAGGAAAGTAGAATAGAAAGTGGGATTGGCATGGTAAGTTCAATTTCCAGCTGAGCTTGTTGCATTCATTTTTGTGCAAATACTCTTGGTAATGTATGAATACATCTCTTCTTCCCACAGCTATGTGTTAATAGTAGGGCAGACTGGGTTCTCTAGCTTTGGTTGGCAACCAGTCTCAGTGAAAGACAACTCTGAATCTGAAACTGGTTGGGCATTAGACCAGCAACTACACCCCATAAAAACCCACTTCTTACAGAAACCACAGCAGCTACAAATAGCTCCATGGAGGAGTCTACAGTGTTCACACACATATATATAAGGAGGCACAGTGGAGTAATGGATAATGGCTCAGATTAGGGAATTGGAGAGCCGAGTTTGAATTCCAGTCAAATCCATTATATTCATTTACATGCTAATACCCTTGGGAAAGGTATGAATTCTCTTCTTCTCCCTCCAGCGATGGGTAAGTAGCAGGACAGACTGGGTTCTATAGCCTTGATGGCAACTGGTCTACTGCAGAAAGAAATGATAACCTACTGCGGGGAAAAAATCTGCCTCGTTAGTCATGTATCGAAAGATACATGTTTGCCTAAGCATGTATCATGCATGGTACATAACTGACTGACTGAAGTACTATAAATGTTATTATTATTAAAGGGTACATGTGTTTGAGTAGTCATCTAAAATCTTATTAAAGAAAATGTGCTTCATTGCAACAGATTTAATAATAGAAATGCATAAAGCATACCGAAAACAAATACAGTAAACTCAGAATTCTCAATCTAGTCTTCAACAGCGTCCTCTTCCTTCTTCTATACTATTGGCATTCTGTCTCTAAATAAGAGTATCTATACTCACTTCATGGAAGCTTCTGGGATACTTTCTGAGCCATATACAAATTGCCACTGAATGTCTCATGGGAACAAACCTAGAACACTTCCAGTGCTAGTTCAAGATTGTAGCGTGGATTATGCTAGTTTATCTCGGCATGTACTGTGATTGCTTATCTAATCTCGTTTTACATGAAGGAAACAGTGGCAGTGTCTGCATGTGACA
>OZ038486.1:35118277-35188277 GCA_964036315.1 Acanthosepion esculentum | reverse complement strand
ACAATAGAAAGAAAAAGGAGGGGATGAATGGGAGGTGGATACAAATTTCTTGTGACAGCTCAGAAGCTTAGCCTGATTTTGCCTGGCCGCTCCCTTCGTCATCTCTTTTCTCTTTACTTTCAGTGCATTCATTCACTTTCTTTAACCTCTCAGGCTTTTATTCTTTACTTTCTTCCTTTTACTTTTATCCTTACTCCTTTTTGTTTCTTTTTTCTTTTTTTTTTCCATCCATTTTGCATTTATTCTCTTGCCTGCTTTTCTTTTAATTCTTACTGCCTTTCCTTTTCCTATTTATTACTATCTCCCTTTCTTCCTTAATGCTTTCATTTCATTCTTCTACTCCTTCTTTCTCACCTCTTCTTTTTCTTCCTTTCTTTACTTTTCTGCTCTCTGCGCTTGTATTTTTCTTTCGATGTTCATTTTTCTTTCTTGTTCGTTTTCGCATTTTATTTTAATCATTAAATGACACATCAAACTCTTTCCTTCAGTTTTCAGATTTAAAATCATAAGTTTACATTCTCCATTTCTTTCTTTCTTTGTCACTTTTCTTAACTCCTTCTTTTCCCTCATCTTTTTTCCTCTTGCTCTCTTTCTTTTTTCATTTATTCTTACTTTCTTAGTCTCTCTTTCTTAATTCCTCATTTTTACCTCTTTTATTTATGTTGCCCCTTCTTTCTTTTTGCCTTTATTGCTCCCTTCTTTCTTTCTTTCTTTTCCATTTTTTCACATTTAGTATTTCTTTTCTTTGTCCTTGCTTTCCTTTTCTTTCTTTTTTCATTCTTCCTTCTATCTTTCAACCCCTGTTTTTTTCCTCTTCTTTCTTCCCTCATCATTATTTCTCTTCGTACTCTGATCCTAATTTGGTATGATTTACTGGAATTGTTATGATGTTTGGGTGTATAACTTGGCAGTGCCTCACTTTAAAAGAGTTCCCCTGTTGCAACTGTCATTGGTTGTGGCAGTGTTCCCAAGTTACTTCCATCAAAGATGTTTCTTCATTTCCTTCACAAATTCCCTGCTATAGACTTATCAGTGCCAAACATGTTGGCTTAAATTGCAACTGAAGTATCTGCACATTTGTATGCATACCAAATCACATGTTCTTACACTCTTGTATATAAACAAGTAATAACAATTACAAACATACATAATCTGGTCCTATTTTATATATATATATATATATATATAGATAGATAGTGTGTGTGTGAGTGTAAATTATATCATGCTTCTAATGTTTATACAGTATTATGAAACACTTGAGCGAACTTGAATGTCCAAGCCTGGCAACTGCTCTTGATCACCATTGTGTTGGGTGTAACAGCTGTCATTCTCTTTCAAGCATGCTAAGGAGTTATACTTATTGATTTCCAAAGTAGGAAATCTTGCAACAGCAAGGGCATCCAGCTGTTAAAACATGTATTCCTCAATAGTCCAACAATAAGTCAAATGCACACACCTAAATAAAAATGATGTCAATGCCAGAATCCTATTCTGTCCTCATCACAGATTCCTCTACGAGCAACTTTATATTCTCTGTGGCATGCTTGTACAGTGTGGTGGTAACTGTCAGCTCCCCATACCAGTATTAAATATCTGTGTCTAGGTTACAGAAATAGTTGGGCCTTATTAGAAAGTTCCCCCGACTAGTCTTTAAAAAAATTGCGCATTATTCGAGTGAATAAATTATTTCATATATCCATTAAATAACTGGTTCTTATGGATATGTTCACAAGTTTTTTCCATATTTTCTGGCATTTTACTTGTGATTGATTGCCTTGAGAATGCTCAGTATATTGAACCAACATTTGAATAATCTTGAAATGCCACTCAAAAGTTTGTGTTCAGCCTAAAGAATATTTTCAAGAGCCTAACAAAGCATTTGAAGTATCTCAGTTGAAGATTAGTCAAACCCCATGCAAAACTTGATGCAGGTACTTTGCACATATTTGTCAGTCATTGTAAAGATCACAGTCACTATAACATAGTATTACAAGACATTGCATAATAACTGAACCCAAGTTGATAGTCTGAATCCTATTGGAAGACTGACTCAGTATGCTGGGGACCAATGTGTCAGCTGTTCCTGCAACTCTGTTGAATGATACAATAAAAGCACATCCAGAACTTTTCCAATACTAACTCATACACAGAAGTGCTCATCTGTTTGCATATCTTCTTTGTTGATTTTTAAGCTGAGTGATCTTTCTCTCTTTTTATAGCTATCTACCTTTCTCTCTTTCTCTCTCTCTGTATATATATATATATATATATATATATATATATATATATATATATATATATATATATTCTGTTTATACATTATTTTTATAGGTACAAATATTTAGTAAATGCTCTGTTTATAATAAACAGTATTAACTACATTTACTGGCCTGAATGTCTGAGAAATTTCAGAGAAAATATGTGTCCTTTGACAGGAATCAAACCTATATTCTACACAGAACCAAACGCTTCCTCTGTAGCTAAATGGTATTGCACATCAGGCCAAATGATGGTTCTGGGTAGGAAACAGGTTCGATTCCTGTCAGAGGACATACATTTTCTATGAAGTTTCTTGGACATTCAGGCTGGTAAATGTAGTTAATACTAGTTATTATAAACAGAACCTTTACTTAAATATTTGTATCTATAAAAATAACATATAAACAGAAAATATATTAAAATAATTGTCAGACTTAGTCCATTTCATAACATATATATATATATATATGTATATATATACTAGTAATAATCTTGTAAATATAAGAAATTATACTCGTCCGGAAAACCTTAGGTGCTTTGATTTGTGAATAAACAAACCAATACCAAAGGGGAAAAAAAGGTCCCAAAAAAGAAAGAACAGAGAACATGTAAGGTCAGCCAAAAATAATCGTCTAGCATCAAAGTTCAGAGTTCAAACAAAAAAACCCTGATACGAGTAAGTAAAATAACTAAATAAAGTGCTCGATCCGCTTAGATGAAACTGTGGTAGGTTTGTCTGGCTCTAGGTTTAATGTGTGTGTGTGTGTGTGTGTGTGTGTGTGTGTGCATATATATACATATATATATATATATATATATATATATATATATATATATATATATATATATATATATATATATATAACATAATTTCTGGAAACGTATGTCCAGTAATTTGAACATTGTTGTACCCAAAAAATGTTAGAGTTTTGAACAGTTCCTTATACTTGAATATTTATGAACATATGCTTTAATCAAAAATCAAAATCTTTTTTATCTTGATCAAAAGCTGCAAAAGGACATTCTTGCTGGGGATGTCTTTAAAAAACTTACATTGACTGCTGTTTATATATATATATATGTCTGTGTGTGTGTTTCCAAGACACCTAGTGTTTCTATTATAAACTCTACTTGCACTTAATGCTATTTCCAAACCAATGTAGATGTATAGTAGTATACAATTGACATGTTTTGTGTCATATTTTAATTACGTTTGTTGGGAGTGTCATTTAGTTTAGTCCCTAATGCAGAGTATCCGATCAACACGATAACACCCCAGTCAGTGTAGTCATATCATTTATTTCTAGTGAATGACAATTTCATATTTTTCAAAAAATGAGTGAGTACAGTCAGGCAATAATGGTATAAAAATACAGCAATGAAAATGTAAATTTAATAGTATTCAAATTCCTCAGATGTCGTATTGTGAGTTATTATCAATTTTCTTATTAGTATTTATTTAATCTTGATAAAGCCACTAAGATGGAAGGTGGGGTATTGAGAATGAAAGAAACTGAGAAAATATTTCTGAGAAGAAAGGATAATAAAAGGAACAGTATCAGGGAAACAGATTATGATGATTGATGTTGTATCTAAATTTTTCAAGGTTGTTCTTGGCAGAAAAGCAAGAAGCTGGAAGAGAGTTCTTCTGCAGGCAAGAAGTGCAAGAGAAGAAACCATTAGAATAGAACTTACATTTAGCAATTTCATCAGTAAAATGTTGAGATCTAGCTGCCGATCTAGTACTATGCTTAAATCCATAAAGTTGAAATACCAAAGAGGAGAACTCATCAGAACAATTACCAAGAAAATATCTATAGAAAAGCCACAGGAAAGCTATGTTATGGCAATGAGAAAATATTTAAAGCTGAGCTGCCAAACTGAAAATTATATAAAAAATACCAACATTAACACTAATATGGATATATATATTTACTTACTCATAAGAGATATTCATTTACCAACTCCAAAAATATCAGAGTAGAAAAATATTGGACCATACTGGAAAAAATTATCCTATTTCCTACCATATAACAAACATATTTGGCTATGAATATTTAAAAAAAAAAAAAATCTATTAATATTGAACTGGTGATTTATCCATGCTTATATATCATTTGTTTATATTTTAACATTATTTTAATTTCTAATCATAATTTAATCATTTATAATCTGAGTGGAAACATTATGCATGAGTGTAACAACAACTAAAAAGAATGAACTTACTGGTCAGTGTAAAAAGTGTTATCAAGCAGGCTCTGCATGGTTCAATAACTAGAATGAGAATTTTATTAAAAGATTCTCCTTTTATTTGAGCCATGTATTTGAATATAGATAGTGTCTTTGAATATAGAGTGTGTCTTTCAGTTTAAAAGAACACTGGCCTGGGAGAATATGAGACATTTCGCCTGCAGTGAGAATGTATCAAGTCTGATGTCTAAAGTGTAACAAGTCTTGTGGTTGTAGATATGAGGTTTGTAGCTGAGAAAACAGCTGTGATTTTTACAGCAAATATCATATATATTCCCTTCTGGGATCATCTAGTGTGGCAAACAGGGATCTAGTACAATTAGAGCAATTTTGAATGAGTTTTTTTAAAGTTTTTTTTTGTTGTTGTTTTTTTAATGCATCTCATATGCCAGGGAATATGAAGCAACTAATATTTACAAACATAAAATTTTGAAAATACTAAGAAAAATTCATCTATTTAATTCACAGACACATAATGTTAGAAGAACAGTCATTCTTATTAAAAATCACTGTTTATTCAGGTTGCTTTTGAAAATTTCAAAAATAAATGAATTAGTATGGGTGACATGATGTGAAAATCATATATAAGCATATTTGAATATATATTCAGCTAATTTAAAGTATTAATAGCGTCAGAGCTTTTGGTATCCATCCATCTTGCAATTTCAGTTTTGTTTACTTCTGACTCACCAATCTGTTTATGTATGTCCACATTTGACATTTCCAAATGGGTTAAAATCAAATATGCCAGCCTGCAGTATGACCCTCCCATATATCAGGGATCTGAAAGCCCTTCTGACCATCAAGATAGTACCAGTCTGACCTAACATTTAATATTTAGATAAGGCACTGAAAATATCGCACAAGTTTCAATGCCACAATATATTTATTTTATGAGATGAGCCATTATTTTGACTATTATTTACTTTCATTTTAAGCTTTTAGTTGCTTTTTATTGTAACTTTATTTAGGGTCATCAGTTTATGGCGGTGAGTTGGCATGTATACTCTCTATTAACTGAATTATGGAACCTGCCTACCTCACCTCTACAATGAACTTTTCCAATTAAGTTGGGTTCTATAAATGAACTGTATTTTGCTGTCTTGGAAACTGATACTTTCCTTTTTTTTTCTTTGTCTTTTTTCTCTATTGTTCTTTTCTTTCTTTCTTCATTCGTTCTCACTTTCTTTTTCACTTAACCCCTGTTTTTTCTTCTTTTAATTATGTTTTTCCCATATTTCTTCTTCTATTTTACATTTCTTTTTTGTTTTTCTTTATCCTTGCTCTCCTCTTTTGTTTTTCATTCGTCCACTTTTTATCTTTCAAACACTTTTTGTAGTTGTCTTCTATTGCAAAGGAATAGTTGTTATTTTAACATTGGCTGACCTATGACAATTCCTGTGCTTCACCATTCTTGCTCATGTGCTCTCTTGTAGTATACTCTGCCACCAGGTAAACAAATAGCTAGCATGGGAGGCAACTCTTTATGTAGAGATCTTTAGATTCTCTCAGATGATTCAGCCTTAATGAATGATTGTCTTGCTGCATTAATGTGCTTGTTCATAACTTTGCTTGTAATTATGTCCTCTAGAGTTCATGGTCAATCATTAAGAGCTTCTAGAATGATATGATTCCTTCCATAGGCCATATCATAATGAAATCGTTGCAGCTTTGTTCCCAACAATTTTTACTCATGATGTCACCGTAGAGTATTTCGCACTTTCAACTTTTCAAAGAATAACAGGATGTAGACAAAGGAATTCTGCCTACCACACAGACACCATATTGGCTCTTGAGAATGACTAGGATGGCCAAAAGTACTTGAGCAAAACAAAAACACAACATGGACTTCAGACAGTTTATCCACAATTTCAAGCACAATACTTATTTGAAAATACAATAAAAAATTAAACAGACAGACCTTGTCGGTTCTTATTAATCAAACCTGTTTGGATGAATACTTGCTGCTTAAATATACCTTATTGATATATTTTGTAGCAGTCAGGTAGGCAGGTTCCACAAGTCAGCCATTATAAAGTTCATAAAGTGACCAGGCTCCCTTGAAGCAAAGAGGATTTGACTTTGAATTACACCAAGACTTTATTTCTAATCTTGTTTTCACAGCCTGAATTAAATTGTGACAAAAAAAAAAAAAACAACAGCAAAAACTTAAGATGACAGTAGTAGTCAATAATAATGATAAACGTTTTTAAATTCATTCATAAGATAAGAGATCCAAATACAAATGATAATTGATCTAATTTTATATGCAACTACCAAAATACAAAGTATTTATAATGATGAGTGACATGTAAAAGTTTAATTCCATAGAGGTTAGCTAAAGAACACAAGATATTTAATTCAAACCTTTCTTTCTCCCAAGTTAGTAAAGTTTACTGGAAGCCTTCTCATCCAGATCACAAATCTTTTAGACATTGTACAAATGTCTATGATAAATATATAAGACAATTCAAAAAATCTCTACTTTGACATGTTTCCTCAATGAGCTGTCATCACTAGCAAAGGAATTTCATTTTACAAGAACAAAATTATTCTGACATAAAAGGGATTCCTCCTAAGCAGTTGAACAATTGTTTCTTTTTTTAAAATTTTATTGAAATTAAATTTTAACCAATTTCAACTCACTTTTTATTTGTATTTATTTATTTTCTTTTAAAGTTTATATATCCTGCATTATTTCATCCTTAATTTAGTAAGAACATATCTAAGTAAATAACATGAGTGAATATCAACATGCCTTATGGTTTCCTGTTGCTTTCTCCATGGTTACCCACAATCAAGGTCAGACACCCAGAGCTACACTATTCTTTTACTCATGGTTGGGGGAAGAAAAAAAATAGATTCATGTCTTTCCTGAGGGAATAGTTTGTAGTGAACACAACAGCCTTGGCTGGACTTTGAACTAAGCTTACCAATTCTATTTTCAGCAATAGTAACCATTATACCAACTCCACATCCATTGAATGGGTTAAATAATTCATTAAAATATAATCCTTGCTGCTTGGGAATGAACCCTACATTTTATGGCCTCCAACTCAATACTCTACTTACAATTTATCACTCAGTGTTAATGAGAAAACTAAATGTGCTTTATTGAGCCGACAAGAATGCCAATGATGTTTGAATGCCTAATTGTCTTTTAGTTTGGTGCTTCCTCCATTTGCCATGTAAGAAAAGTCTGTCAATTGCTTATTTAAATATTTCCACTGTTTAAAGAAACAGATCCAATACATAAATGTTATATAATCTATATAAATGATATGTAAGTGACGAAGGAGAGAATGATTGATAAAGTGAAAAAAAGCACATAGAAACGTGAAGGAATATGGAAAGAAAGAAAACGTCCTGTGCAAATCATTGTGTTCATTCAGTGTTTGATTTTAATCTATTGTACTTCAGTTAGATCTGTTCTTCCACTCTTCATCTCCTATCCTTACCATCTCACCTTTTTAATAAATCAGATATATTCTTCCTCAAATATAAAACCAATAAGCAAAATTGAATCATATTTCAATTTCTATAATTTAATATGCATGAACATGCCTGTCTATTTTTCTTTTCTTTTGTTTTTAGCGGTGGTGGGGATTTGAAATTGCTTTGAAAGAAACAGTATTGATGATGGGGAAGAATAATGTAAAAAGAAAGAAAAAGCACAAGAGAAAAAAAAAAGGATATTTAAAGAGTAAAATAAAAGAATGTGTAAAAATAAAAATAAAATGGGTATACGAGTGAGAGTAAAAAAAAAAAAGATTAAATTAAAAGAAAGCTAAGAATAATAAGAAAGAAAAAGAAAGCAAGAAGAACATAATAAAAATAGAGAAACAAAAAAGAGGAAAATCTATATAAAAAAAGAAAAAGAAAACACATGAAAGAGTAGAAGAAAGAAGAGGAAAGTATCTATAAAAAAAAAGGAGGAAGTTATTGCTATAGAGGAGAATGTCTAAAAATAAGTAAAACAAAATGATGGAAATAATGAATTGGAAATAAAGAAAAAAATGTAGAAAAATTTAATGAACTAATAAAATTGGCTACAGAAAGGAAAAAAAGTACAGATTGTAAAAAGTTGATAAAAAGAAGAATGTGAGAGACAGATGTAAAACTAAAACAGACTGTACATCTGTTGAAAAAGGAAAAGAAAAATAAATAATGTAAGAAAAAATAGTTTAGAGGAGAAAAAAGAAAGAAAATATGTGGAAAATTAAAAAAAAGATGCAGAGAAACCACAAAGATGCCACCATCACAATAATGACAACAGTGAATTCTTAACCAATCAACAAATACATTAAATAAAGAATACAAAAAAAAAGAAGAATGATGAAAAAGTTAGTGTGCTTGTTAATTCAGTTAGTGTCTTATCATCTTTAATTTGAATCATGGTATGAAATGTAATGCTTTGTTATTTATATCTCACTTTTGTATATTATATGTCAAGATGAAAAATTTACTCATGCATCTGAAACTATTTATTTTTTTTGGTATAGATCTATCAAGATATATATGTACACACACACACACTTAGATGGCCCTGTCCTCTTAATCAACAAGAAGGCAGAATTCACTTTATATGCATAAAAAAGACCAAGATTAGCTATATTTTAAATAGAATCAGAAAATTAAGCTTTTTATGTTATTTTTTAATATGTGCACAAGTGCTTTATTTTAATTGAATAAATGGGAATATTGTAAAACCTTCTCAAATAGCTTGTAGCAATATTTTTCTACTGTTTCATGTTTTGGTGAATCTGTTTTCTTTTCTGTCAATTTTTCCCAGCAGCTGTTTGTTTATTTGCTTGTTGTCTCTTCTCATTGAATAAATTTGAGAGCAAGAGAAGAAAATACTCTTCACTTGAATCTGCTCTGAGACAACATATTCTGTGTCATTGTAGCCTGCCAGCTTTGTGGACCTTGAACAATTTGAAATAATAATGATAATAATAATAGCATCATCATCAAGGTTACTCAACATTGCCTCTTCTAAAATAACTTTTGGGATGATCATTATCTTTTTTGCCTAATTTTATTTTGCCTTGTCCACTTTTAACAAAACAGTTAATTACATATGGAGCCTAAACCATGCAAAGTAAAAAAAATATTAAACTTACATGACATATTTATTTGATTTTGTTGAACCATGAGTTTTTAATTTTTTTAATTTTTATTTTTTATGATAGAGAATGGTCTTTTACCGATATCTAAGATAAAATCTCAATTGTATCTCTAACCAAATTCATATTCTTAAAAAGCCAAAATTTCATATACATATATGAGAATAACAAAAAATTTTTATGATTCTTTCAAAAAACTTATTGTGTTTCTACATGTCAAATGAATAGAAATATATACAAAAAACATTTTTGTCATACAATTTTTATTTCATATGAGAAGCATACATGGATCTCACTCTATTTCTTTCTCCCTCCTTCTTTCCCTCTCTTTATATATATATATATATATATATATATATATATATATGTGTGTGTGTGTGTATGTGTCATATTAAGGAACAATGGTTAGCAGAGTATTAATACTGTATTGAACTTAGTCATCAGTAAGTATCCCACCCGTTGTGGCCTTGAGACTGACTAAGCTAAGCTTAGTAAAATATCTGTGCATATTATATTTTGTTTAATGAAAGGAGAGGAACTGAAGTCAGCTATTTAAACTTTTCTTTTTACTTGTGAGATCAATGTCTTCTCATTCATCTACTGTTGTTTGTTTGGTTCTTGTTACTCGTACAATTTATTCTATTCACTTGTACTATGGAAGATAAGAAATAAGTCTCCATAGAAATGTACATATCACTGTTTATTTGTGTGGCATTTTCATTTTTAGTGTACAGTGAATAAGCTGATAAATTTACTCCTTCAAATTACCATATATATATATATATATATATATATATATATATATATTCAAACATGTCTGGTTAAATAATTTAGACATATCATGTTGATTAGTTTTCATTGTGATCCTTTCAAGTTCACAGATTAATTTTTTGGTAGCTTTAGAAAATTGATTAAGAAAATACCAAAATTTTCTTTTGAGTAATTTTTATTTTTCCAAGTACATTCAATCTCATCTTCAGGGGGTTAAGTTGTCTGTGAGTATGTATATTTTTTTAAATTCACAGAAACACATGTACATACTCACAGACAACTTAGTCCTCTGAAGATGGTCTCAGATGAGATTGAAATTACTTGTGAAAATAAAAACTATTCCAAAGAAAATTTTAGTATTTTTCTTACTCAATTTTCTAAGTCTACCCAAAAATTAATCTTGAACTTGAAAGGATCACAACATAAACTAATTGACATGATATGTCTAAATTATTTAACCAAACCTGTTTGAATGAAAATATGCTGCCTAAATACACAATATATATATATATATATATATATATATATATATATATTTATTTATTATTATTATTTTAGATATTAGAACAAAAATGGTGATTTCAACATGTTTTTGTTCTAATATCTAAAATAAAATAATAATAATAATATTTTGCTCTACTTTATATTGAGCACATTTTTTAAAAAGTAAATGCTACTAACAGCAGAATTTTACTTCATCTGTTCTTTCTCTTATTTGGATATATATATATTTACTATATATATATATATATATATATATATATATATATAGGGAAGATTGCTCAATATCAGAGATTAAGTGTTTGTACATATAGTCAGTGTGGACAGAGAAATCCAAATTACTTTATTAGTGTGACTTAAAGCATTAAAAAAAGTGATTGTTTAGTCAATTTTCTGAGAGGAGTTACCAGAGGATGCTGAAAAGTTCTTGTTTTGACCAATTTCACAAAATCTTAAATGAACAGACATCAGAATTCTTTTTCTCTCTCATTGTGGTGTCTTGGTCAGGCTAAGAACTTTTCAATAACTCTTCATATTTGAGAAACGCTATTCTATTTAATAACCAGAAGAACATGTTACTGTTATTTTGATGCCTCAAAGCAATTCTTTAATATTTTTTGACCGAGATTTGTTTTAAATAATCACTAATTCTTTCCTATTGTTTTATTTATGATATTTAAAGAATTAGAATGTTACTATAAAAATCATATAAATAAAAAAATTAAAGCCTGTATTGACTTGAAATATTTCCAGAAGGAAAATGTGCAAACCTCCCCCTTTCCTTAAAAGCCATCCTCAACCATGTGTGAGATATCTCAGAGAAATTTCTTTGTTCTAGAATGACTGACAAGATATTTCACTGCTCTAATGTCGCACATTGTCAGATTCTGCAATTATATAGAAATTAGAGCATCTTCTCTGCTTGGTAACAAATTCTCCTATTTTTATAAGGTGCTGATATTCATACTGTTGGGGAATAGGATTTTAGACAGCTTTTTAGTAAACAACATCCTAGCATTTAAAAGTGGTAGTATACATGAAAAAAAAAAAAAAAAAAAAAACTTTGGGAATATATTTCTTAGGAACTCTGATACTTTCTCAAGTTGGTAGGTTTTTTATATTGGATAGTGATTTGCAGTTTCTGATAAAGGCAGCAGTAATTTCACTTTTTACTACGAGCCACTGCTTTCGCCATCGCCAGCTACACATGCAGCTCATGGGCACTGAGTAAGAGGGAAAGACACCAGATTGATGCTTTCAAGATATAGGCATATTGCATAGTCCTTAAAGTGCTGTGGACAGAGAGACACACTAATAAATGGGTGCTAGATACCATCGGAACAAAGTATATATTGAGAGAACAGATGGTATTAAGGAAGCTCTGTTATTTTGGACATATTTGACTAGGCAGCTTCGATAAGGACATTCTGCTGGGGCGAGTGGAGGGCAAGCAGTTTCAGGAATGACCACCTATGACTTGGTTTGATGATATGAAGAGGTGGACTGGAATGACATTGGCTGACGCTGTAAGAGTATCATCTGACAGAATGAGATGGAGGGGAGTGGTGACTACAGAGGTGCAAAATTCACTAACTGAATAAATGATGATAATAATAAAAGCAGTGAAAGCAATGAATGTCCGATAGTGACTGATGAAATGTCACATGAGAAATTTCCTTGTCCTGGGTTTTCTTACTCTGGCAGTGAATCAGATAGTGATTCAATACAATCTGTTGATGGCCATAAAGGCAGTGAAAGCAATAATTGTCTTGGAGTGATTGACAGGATATTTTGTTGACATGACATTGCACATTGACATCAGGGACCTTATGGAAATAAATGACGGCTTTCACCCAATTTTCACCCAGTTTTTTTTTTTTTAAATCTGTCGTAGTAGCAAAAACAAAATTTTCCAATGTCAACTGATTAAGAAAAGGAATATTACGCTGTAATGGCTGGTTGCTTGTTTCTGAGTACACTCATCTGCTATGGTAGCTAGCCAATCCCTATTGCAGACGCTTGCTCAGTCACATTTCTGTTTCTTCAACACCCACAGAGCCAACATGCAGTTTATATTGTGACTATACTGAGTGGAACTTAGTTACAGTTTCTGAGAGAGAGAGAGAGAGAGAGAGAGAGAGAGAGAGAGAGAGAGAGAGAGAGAGTGTAATCAGTGGTTGAACAAAACCAGCATACTTAAATCTTGTGACTATGTACTAGACGGACACTTTTTGAACAGTTTTATCTACTCAGTATCAACCTGAGGCATGGTTCTCAAGCTGTCTCCAACAATGCCACATGCTGGGATCATCTCATCAGGCTGTTATTATCAAAAAGAGATAATTTTGAATAATCCACCATGGTGAGATTTGAGCTCAGATCTCATTGTCAGAATGCTAACATTCTAACCACTTGACCACACACCTACAAGAATATTACAGAGTGTAGTTTATTATACAAATAAAGTTGCATCATATCTAAGTATTCATAAGTCTATGACACTTGTAGAATACCATAAACCTCTAAGTAAATTAAGCTACCCAAGTTGGCTTAGTATAGATAGCATATAAACAGTATATTGTTTATGTGTCATTTTTCTGTGATTCCACACATTTTTTAGCATTTCGGCTTCTATATTCTTCAGCCTACTTTATGATGTCGGGATCTTTTAGAAATTACTAAGCACATTTTATTTTCTTTCATTTTTATTTGCTCAAAAAAAACAACAAGCATAAGAAGGTCACAATACTAATGAGGAGTTTGAGAAAAAAAGAAAAAAATGTTCAAAGGATATATAGGTTTCATGTTGCTTGAAAAACATATTAACCAAAACAGCAAAGATGAAGATGTGGAAATAATAAAAAATACTTAATTTCTGAACTGTCTTTTTTTCGTTATCAAACATTTTAAATGATGTGAAAATTTTAATTGAATCTTAATAATATAACTATTAAGTTTTTAAATTTAAGTAATTTTAATAAAAGTTAAAAGTTTCTTTTTTGTCAGTGATTTTACTTGTGATGATACTGCAATTTAATCTTATCCATTTATGCAAAAGTTTTATTTTGCGTGTCTGTGCGCATCGGTATATATATTATTAAGAACAAAATAACTGGCATTTACTTTTAAGTGAGAAAAAGTATAGCACAACTTAATTGTAATAAGGGATAATTAAAAGAAAACTAGAAAGGCTGATTTGTTTAATGTAGTCGGAACACTCATGACATAAAAAATATGCTTCAGGTCTGTAGTATTTCACTTATCCCAGAGCAGATGGCTAATGGCATAAGGGAGTGAGAAAATTGTAGGGATCAGATGCCATAATTGGCCTCAAGGATAAACTTATTCTTGGCAGGATACATCTGCTAGCATGGAATTAAAATGAATTTAGATAATTTGTCTTTTTTTAATCATTTCACCCCAAGCAAGGTGATGAAGCCACTAAGACACAAGAGGTTACTGGGAGTGAAAGAGAATGATATGAGAAGGAACTGGAAACGCAATCCTAAACAGGAAACAGGGGATAAATCTTTACTCCTTTTCAATTGACAGGGAAAGAGTACCAAAGCAAAGATCTGTTTAAGTTATTTTGCATATAAATTGAAAGTAAATTAATATTTTTCAATAATTACAACTCAGTTTTAAAAATACAAATAACATGTGAGAATTGATAATATTCAAATTTTAACTGGAAGATATTTGTGTGTAATGAAAGAAGAATGTTTGTAAGGACACAAGAAAAATTAAATAAAATAACCTCACAAGAAAAGATGTTGCTTAGCTGACATTTAAAAAAAAAACATGCATAAAAGAAGGGCTGGTGCTCTAAAATACATGAATGTGTGTGTGTTTAAATTTTACAATGAAAAAATTACTTTTTTTTGTGTGTGTGCATATATATGCATGTGCATGTTTATTTTACAAAGTTACTCTTTGCCAAATAAAAATACTTATTGTGAGTCATTGTATTGTCCTCTCCAGTATCACATCTCAGACATATTTTTATTCCAAACTAGTTGTAGTTGTACATGTTTATTAAGATAATTTCTTTTCTGTTTAGTTGACTAAAAAGATGATATAACACCACTGGTTCCATATGTATTTGTACAAGTTAACATGTAACACAATCTCGATAAATGTCCTTGATCAGTCATATCCTAGGAATTTTATCTCACAAATTACCAGCAAATGGTCTTCTGTAAATTATCAGCTGGGGCATGTGGCTAAGGAATTCTGGTCTTAAATGGCAAAATAAATTCCACCTTAAAAATACCAGGGCTTTGCTCATGTCTTCTTGTCTTTCCTGCTAGTGTCCTCTCTTCTAGAATGTTTGACACTCTGGGGACCTTGTGAAGGGTGAAGGGAAGACAGACAGAGAGAGAGAGAAAGAGAATAAAACAAAGTAAACAGAATCGGGACAGACACAAAGAGAAGGATTGGATTTATATCTGAGTGTGCTGTTTTTCAAGTTGAACCCCACCTTTTTCCTATTTTCTGGGAGATGTGGTTAGGAGCAGAGTAGATTCTTGATCCCCCTGGGTAAGTGATGTTTCCATAAGAGGGAAGTTTGTCAAGGCTGGCTACTGGTCCCAGATACTCACAAGTTTGTTTACAGTGGTTGTAATGCAAATGTCACAGATGGTCAAAAGAAAAGATTTCATAGCTGCAGGAGAAGGAGGAGTAATAAGTTCAATGAAAAACTAATGACATCGGGTGATGATGTATTTGTAATGCTGAGAAAAGTCATTTAAATCTGATTAGTCATTTTGGAATTTCTCCTTTTTTTGAGCTTTTCAGCTCATCTTAGCCTTGACTGCACGGGGGTTTTTTAAATCTTGTTAATTATTCATACCAATATTGTTCCAGTTATTAGAAATACCATTATATTTTACTCTTTTTATCACTTTAATCACTATTTTTAGTGGATGCCCATATTTGAGTAGACACCCTGTTTATTTATTAAGCACTATTTATTTGTTTTCATCTACCGGCCTGAATATTACTTATTAGAGAAAAAGGTAAGCCATCCAGCAGGATTTGAACTTGCATCTCCCTTTGCTGGAGAAACTATCATTAAATGAGACATGCTTTAGACTGACTCATCCATGAAAGTTCTTGATGATCAAACAAAGCAGAATAGTGCCTTATAAGTGCAAATTTTCCCTAGGTTCTCAACATTTCATATCCGCTCAGTTTGGTATCCTAATGTAAACAAAGTAATTTCTAAAGAAGTAATGGACTTTTTATTTATTAATCCAATAGATTTTCTCACTTTAAACCTTATTTTACTCTATTTCTATTTCTTACAGTGCTATGTGTAAAAATTCTATTCTGCGAACCAACAACATTAATGGTGTTGTTGAGGGGTAATCTCTAATTTTAGCCTCCCTTAGTCACCATGACATTTTTCATAGTCTTATGGTTGTAGTTTGTCTTCCACTTTCTTCCTCTCTGTGCTGTGGGCTTGCAACCGTATCACATTGAAACATTGTTTCTTGTATGATCACCAAAGTTAAGCAACATTGAGCCATTTCAATATCTAGACCGGTGACTGCTTGGGAAGACCAGGTTCTGTAAGATTGGACGTGTGAGTAGTGAAATGGGTAACAGCTCAGAATTGGAAATCAGAGAGCCGAGTTCGAGTTCCAGTTGGGTTTGTTATAGTCACTTATGCGCAAATACCCTTGAGAAAGGCATGAATCCATCTCTTCTTCTCCCAACTATGACTTGCATCAATAATCATTATTATCTACAGAAGATTTTTACAATCAAAAAATATTTTCAGGCTTTAAATAACCTGCAAGAGGCTGATAAGCTGTAGAAAAACATCAGTTATTCAATCAATCAATCAGTCTATGTGTTGTATTCCTTCAGATTGTGGGCAATTGTGGCTCACTTTCCTACTTTTTATATATCTTAGTAAGTGTTGTCTTGTCATCTTTCCCAGTCCTTGTTAGAAATCCATTTAAAGAAGCTGATTACTTGCTTCTTTCCTCTGTGCCCCCTATCATGTTCTGTGAGTATCAGATTCTCCAGGCCCCCTTTCCTCATTATGGGCCCTAGAAGTTTCAACTATCTCTTTCTGATGCTAGGTATAAGTCTCTTTTTGGTTTTCATTTTTCTTAAAACTTAATCAGATCTACATAAGTTTCACTGATGAAACAACGAATCATCAAGCCAGTTCCAAATTTTAGTTCTACTTAGTATCATAATTAATAATATAGTATCATAATTAATAATATAGTATCATAATTAATCAGAGCTACATAAATTTCACCCATGATTCGAAGGATTATCAGGCCAGTTTCAAATTTTACTCGTACTTAGCTCATAGTGTCAGCCTTAAATAGGGGGAGGTAATTTTTTTTCCATCAGAAGTGAATCTAATCTGGGTTCCATATTAAAAATTAGAAATATTTTAGTGCGTAGACACCTCGTCATAATCCTGACACTCCTGTTTAATAAAGAACGTGGATCCATGAACATCAAAATTGCCAGCTTTTCATCTTGGCACAACTTAAAAAATTTACATCCACTCCGTGTAACTCCTACTTTTTCTTCCTATGCCCCAAGTTATATTTGGATGAGAGCTCATTTTGTCTTTTATTTTCCAAACATATTTTGACTGGGGTGTACTATTGCAATATTTTCTCAGCCTGAAAGATGTTACATGTTTTTTGTACCTCCTTATGAATACACCCTTGATCAATCCAATGTAAGTCATCATAGAGAGGCCTTCTACTTTGACTACAGCTCGATAAACAACATTTTCTGTTAAACACTGGCTGTTTAAGAGACAGTCATCATTTCTACAACAGTTGCACATATTTATATTAGGTGTGGGCCTACCCCTCAATACTTTCTGGTTATGTCCCTTAATGCTCTTTTCAATGTTGGCCATAGTACTATAACTGATTTTTATAGTATTCTTATTAAATATCTTATGGAGTTTATTGTTTACTCGAAAATGCCTGCCTTAATAAGGTAGAGAATTTTTTACCAATTTTGGTTTTTACTTGGAGATTTAGCAGGGGTTGAACCAAATGATCTTCCTTTGTCTCTTTACCTCTTTATTAAATAATAAAATGGGATTGACATCATGATATACAAATTTTTTATGTGGCTCTCTGTCTGCAACTAACTGATAAATATGTTTTTTTTTTATTGTTGAAAATGCCTTCAAATGACTAGTTGTAAAACAACCTGTGTTTGATACCTTATCGATAATCTGGCTAGGGTGGTTTGACGTGACATTGACATATTGTAACATAACATTTTTTTCCTGTTTCGTTCTACTGTACTGTTGATGTTTAATTTAACATTGAAATATTTGACAGTTTTCAAACCTGTCTTAACTGTAATAATGAAGTCTAAGTCTTTAAATAATTTAAAGAGCTTTTTTTTTTCTAATACTATTGATTTTTCTACTGGTACTATTTTCAATAGAAATAAGATCATCATCTCTATATAGACCATTGTTATTTATATAAATTATATGACACAGTTCATTCAAAATAAACAATCCCATTAGCTCATATGCTCTGCACCATCAAAGGAACCCATAGGTACATCAAAATACTCATAATTTTAGGGCTCTTTTTAACCCACCCATTACTGTTGTAGTACAGAATGGATTTATGGTAGTATTTAATGATTTGTACCTGCTAGTCTGAAATGCTCATATATTACTTGGAGAAATTGATAGCCTTGTTCAGTGTTTCACACAATATGGAAGAATAAAAATCCTTTATATTGTATTTCAAAATAGTACCACCTCCTTGGTTTTGTATATTATTAAACCAATTGATACACTCACCTGTAGATTGCCACTGGTTAAACATAGTAGCTATCCTAAGGACCTTGTACATCTCCTAGATTATCATTTTGCTGACTTTACCCAGCTCAGTCTTCTATGGATTCAATATCCTATATACTCGGGCCTATTTTCAAAGTGTGCTTTGTGATATTTAATTGTGCAGAACACATTCAATATTTGTCTGACTGTATAAATTAGTAGCTTAAATGAAGAGCAAAATAGATCCTCTTTGTTTTTAATAACTTTCCAATGAACAAATATTATGAAAAGTAGAAAAGCTTACATGTATCTTTCTTTTCCAGATATTATTAATAAAAAATAAATTACAGTCTTACATTGGTAATTGTTACTATAAATTACAGTCTTACAAAGAGTAATTGTTACTATAAAAGATATTTCTGTATAACAGAAAAGAAGTATAATCCTTCCCCCATACTTTTCCCATGAAGAACAAGCAATTTATTCTTCTGGTTCTAATAAGTATGCCTACCAAATTTGAGGGCTCTACATAAAACCACCATGTATAGTGAATATAATTTTTCATTTTTTTTTCTCTTTCAGTCTGTGTAAAGATGAAACCCAAGTTTCATGTACAGATTAAGTAATTGGTGTTAATGTATACTATTTCTTTTACATCCTACTCACAACAATTGTGGTCTTGTTAAGTTAATGGAATATATCAAATTGGAATCATGATAGAAAATGAAAAATGTTACTTCTTAAATTATTTTGTTATTCTTGCAAACTTGGTCTAGGATATGTATATAATAATGCAATGTTTATAAATTTGATACATATTTATAACATTGTTATAACAGATCAGATTCAACTGGCATTTTTATTATTTGTTCCCAGTTTGAGAAAATTCCTATTTTGGATTTATAAAAGAGATGATTTTTTACAGAATAGGAAAAAAATAGTGGCATCACCAAATTTCAAAAATATGTAAAAATAAATAAATAAAACTTCAAACAAATAATATCAATGTACAGTCAATTTCATAATGAAAAGAGTAAAAGTGATGACATGTTAGTATGAATGATAAACATCTGGCAATAGATAAAATGTTTTTTTGTTTTTACAATTAGTTGTTTTTTTATCCTTTAAATCTATCCTATTCTCTGAGGCAGACATTTGAGTGAAGTATTTTTATGTTCACTTTTATTGGGTTTATTCATTCATTTTTTGTTGTAGAAAATTTTTGTATTGCTTTTGTCTTAACTTTATTTTTATTAGTTTATGTAAGAAAATTGGATGAAGTTAATTTTAATTTTATGTCTTTTTCTAAAAGCAAAAATGAAGACATATAGACATAGAAATACAACATTTGTTTTCTAGTTTTTGTCTATTGATTTGATGAATAAGCGAACTGGTAATATGTACAAAGTTTGATTATTTATGTCTATTTATATAGACAGATATGTATTAAAGATAAAAAAAGAAGAAGGAATAAACATGCAAAGACAAAAAATGAATTAAGGATGACAAAAAACTATCTGCAAAACAATATAAAACAAAAAGCATTTAACAAGAAAACATTCTTCTTCCCACCCACAAAAATGCTATTGATGTCCTTAGATAAAGACAAACCCTCAATAAATGCAAAAAATAAGAAAAGGAAAAGAAAGCTAGAAAAAGCAATTTTCTTGACCAAAGTTACAGAAACATAAAAAAAATCATAATAAAAAATACTGAAGATAGCTTATTGAAACGTGATGACCTCATCTTAGGGAGTCTAATGAATTGAAGTGTGCATATAGGGACGGGGGGAGGGGAGGGGAACTTGAGTGTTCATTGTCTGATCTCATTAACAAAACAATATGATACTGAGTGATAAGAAGTGGAAGAGGCTTCCTGAGGAGGGAAGTGATTGCAAAGAAGTGGAGAAGATTTGATGGCAGGAAGGGTGGCTGGTGGTGTAGAATCGAGAGAAAAACAACAAAATACCTTCTGCTCCCTTTGTACAATCACCTCTACCAGCACATTGATTGACCCAATAGGATGAAAGTATCTTGACTTGGTTTAACCTTTTCTCTCTTTCTCAATTCCTGCAAACATCAGCCGCCGCCTTATTTTTCTTTCATTCTTCTTTTCTCTTTCTGGATTATTTTCTTTTTCGCTCTTTCCTTCTTTCTTTTTCTCTCCAGTTCAGTTTCCTTATAATTTTTTTCTCTTTTAATTAGAGATAATAATATGAAAAGAATAAAAAAAAGAAAAGACGAACCCTAAAATCTATTGGAAATAAAAGACAAAAATACAATAAAATTAAGAGTAAGAGAGAAAAGGAATTAGATAAATAAAAGCTCTTTATTATTCATAATAATTTGCAAGAAATCATTTTGTGATATTTTTAAAGTCACAACTCTGATATATTAAGCATATGCAAAAGTTTCAACAGTGTATTTCAAAAGCATTTGAAGAACTTATATATATATATATATATATATATATTTATTATTTTCACATTAAGTACAAAAGGAACAAAATTAATAAAAAGAGGTGAGGAAAACTGTTCTCAGCTGATGTGTTTCATCCTCTGAGGGACTTTAGCAAGGCAATGTAGGATTTATTTTGTTGCACGTGTTTATATACAAAAGCCAGGATGTCATATATATATATATATATATATATATATATATATATATATGTCTGTATGTGTGTGTGTGTATATCAATCACTTGCAATCACTTCCCTCCCCAGGAAGCCTCTTCCACTTCTTATCACTCAGTATCATATTGTTTTGTTAATGAGATCAGACAATGAACATTGGAGTTCCCCTCCTTTTCCCCCTTTCATATATAAATATATAGTATAGAAAAATTAGGAAATCAGCTGATTATGCCACCTTGGCTTCAACCTTTCTGTATCTTCAGGTGATTTCGGTCAATTGATTTCCTAATGCTTTATTTTTAAAAAATAAAAAATTTATGACTGCTATATTTAAAAAAAAAAAAAAATGAAGAAGCACATGACGTGAGGTGTAGGTGAGGAGAAGAGGGAGGAGGGGAAAATCAAGTGTATTGGAAATGTATCAGTGGGGGATTAAATAATATATATATATATATATTCTTTTTGTCCCACTTCAAGTGAACTCAAAGGAACTTTTGAGCATGTATACAATGGGACCTAATTTCTGATCTTTAAGCTATATATATATATATATATATATATATATATATAATATGAAATGGACAAAGTCTGACAATTATTTTAAGACATTTTTTTATCTATAAAAAGAATGTATAAACATAAATATGTCTTAAAATAATTGTCGGACTTTGTCCATTTTATGTGTGATGTCATTTGTTTACATTGGATATGCATTGAGCAGATATGAATGTACGTGAGAAAATCATGGAGAATTGTAGTTTAAAAACAGGGAAATCAACCTTGCTAACCGAAATGCTCCTCTGTGGTGAAATCGGTAAAAGCACGTCAGGCTACATGACAGTTCCGTATAGGATACAGTTTCGATTCCTGTCGGAGGACACATATTTTCTATGACATTTTCTCGGACATTCAGGCCAGTAAATGTTGTTAATATTGTTTATTATAAACAGAGCATTTACTTAAATATTTGTATCTATAAAAAAAGAATGTGTAAACATAAGAATGTCTTGAATATATATTTATGTGTATAATTAAATATTAAAATTTATCTTCCTGCATTGGAATTTCACAGATATGGTATCTACTCATTACATGATTTAGTACTCATATATATATATATATATATATATATATATATATATATATATATATATATATAATGTGTGTGTGTGTGTGTGAAAATTCAACTTATCTTCTTGTCTCAGAGTTTTGCAGATATGGTATCTCTTTGTCAGGGCTTTGTTAGTATCATATATATATAAAGCAAAAATTGAGTTTTGACAAAAAAACAGTCATTTATATTAGTGATTTGTGGGCAGAACAGTAGTGTTCCAACCATGAGATTTGTGTTCAAATCTCATGAAGGTCATTTTGTCAAGTGGGTAACTTCTTGATAATAACAGCCTGGGGAAATGATCTCAGCATGTGGCACTTTTGGGAATATCTCAAAACACTACCACATTTTGACCCAAGCTTTCTGAGTGAAAGTGGGTAAACAAAAATATTTGGAAGGCATCAATAGTTGTGCTGACAGTAAGTCACAAGACATTGTGACTGTGTGTTTGAGCATACTGGCCTTGTTCAACTACAGATCATAGCAGATTATGTCCTCTCTCTCTAATAAGAAACTGTAACTAAGGTCCACTTAGCATAGCTGCAGTATAAACTACAGGTTGACGTAATGGAAATATGCATGAGCAGCTATCTACAACAGAGATTAGTTACTCACCGTAGTAGACAAGAATATCCAGAAACAGGCAACCATCAATTATTATCTATCTATCTATCTATCTATCTATCTATCTATCTATCTAGGTCTATTCATATCTATCTATCTATCTATCTAGGTCTATTCATATCTATCTATCTATCTATCTATCTAGGTCTATTCATATCTATCTATCTATCTCGGTCTATTCATATCTATCTATCTATCTCGGTCTATTCATATCTATCTATCTATCTATCTATCTCGGTCTATTCATATCTATCTATCTATCTCGGTCTATTCATATCTATCTATCTATCTCGGTCTATTCATATCTATCTATCTATCTCGGTCTATTCATATCTATCTATCTATCTCGGTCTATTCATATCTATCTATCTATCTCGGTCTATTCATATCTATCTATCTATCTCGGTCTATTCATATCTATCTATCTATCTCGGTCTATTCATATCTATCTATCTATCTCGGTCTATTCATATCTATCTATCTATCTCGGTCTATTCATATCTATCTATCTCGGTCTATTCATATCTATCTATCTCGGTCTATTCATATCTATCTATCTCGGTCTATTCATATCTATCTATCTATCTCTGTCTATTCATATCTATCTATCTATCTCGGTCTATTCATATCTATCTATCTATCTCGGTCTATTCATATCTATCTATCTATCTCGGTCTATTCATATCTATCTATCTATCTCGGTCTATTCATATCTATCTATCTATCTCGGTCTATTCATATCTATCTATCTCGGTCTATTCATATCTATCTATCTATCTCGGTCTATTCATATCTATCTATCTCGGTCTATTCATATCTATCTATCTCGGTCTATTCATATCTATCTATCTCGGTCTATTCATATCTATCTCGGTCTATTCATATCTATCTATCTATCTCGGTCTATTCATATCTATCTATCTCGGTCTATCCATATCTATCTATCTCGGTCTATTCATATCTATCTATCTATCTATCTATCTCGGTCTATTCATATCTATCTATCTATCTCGGTCTATTCATATCTATCTATCTATCTCGGTCTATTCATATCTATCTATCTATCTCGGTCTATTCATATCTATCTATCTATCTCGGTCTATTCATATCTATCTATCTATCTCGGTCTATTCATATCTATCTATCTATCTCGGTCTATTCATATCTATCTATCTATCTCGGTCTATTCATATCTATCTATCTATCTCGGTCTATCCATATCTATCTATCTATCTCGGTCTATTCATATCTATCTATCTCGGTCTATTCATATCTATCTATCTCGGTCTATTCATATCTATCTATCTCGGTCTATCCATATCTATCTATCTATCTCGGTCTATCCATATCTATCTATCTATCTCGGTCTATTCATATCTATCTATCTATCTCGGTCTATTCATATCTATCTATCTATCTCGGTCTATTCATATCTATCTATCTCGGTCTATTCATATCTATCTATCTATCTCGGTCTATTCATATCTATCTATCTATCTATCTCGGTCTATTCATATCTATCTATATTAAAAAAACACATTTTTAAATTTTAAATTCCCAGTGTCTTTCTTTTGTGTGCATGTATAGTCGCATCAACATAAACTCAGTTTAATGAAGTCCTAAAGGATGAAATGCGTCATGCAAAAACTTTTTCCACTTTGTCATACTTCTTTCCCCTAAAATTGTTCATTGAGGTATAAAAATTTATGTGTATCGTTATCCCATATATATCCATGATACTTTTTATATCATGGAAATAACACAAGAAAGGAACTCTATGGAAAATGGCAAAGTGTAACAGAATCACTATAGTTTAGAGTATCCGTATTCATTGAGCAAATTTGGAGGTGGAGAGATGAGCTGTTAAGTAAAGTACTCTTGTGGGAGGCTAAATACAGAAAAGAGAAGACCGACTAAAACATATGTGGATCAGCTAAGAAATTATACTGGGTTTCAGGATGAATGAAAGATCATAGGAGAAAAATAGAAAAAAAAAAAAAAATAACAGCTCTATTAGTTTAAGTTTGCTAAAAAAAATCCTGAAGTGTGTTTTCCCAGGCCTTGAGATTCATTCATTAAAAAAAAAATGAACCTTACTTTTCTCCATTCGTTTTTCCTTTTCTGAGTAATTTTTATGCCTGTATATATGCTCTAGAAGAATTTAATGTTTTTTCATTTGTTTACTGATTAAGCTTATCATTTTTTCAACTTCTTTTATCACCAGGTATATTTATTTATCAAATATATAAAGTGTCAAGCTAATGTAGCTATTTTGATGTTTCAGCTACTGATCTCACTCATTACTTAGCTTTTGTTTGCCTGCAGTAAAGCAGTGTTTCCAACATGTAATGATCATAAGTTTTAGCCTTACTTTATCTTTATAAAACAAAAAAACCAAAAAAACAACAGCTATGTAGGGAGGCAGTAAAAAAAGATGGCCTCAAAACAACTTTTCTCCTCTGATTGTCTCCAAAGCAGTGATCTTTTTTCCTCTTGACCTCTAACCAATCATAGCCGCCATTACAAAAGACATCTCCCTCCTCCTGTCCCTTCTTTTCTTCTCATATTATCTTTCAATCTATTTAATCCTTCTTACTTTTAGTCTGTTTATTTATGACAAACATGAAATATAGTTTTTGGCCATGTCCCGTCTTGTTGCTGGTCTGAGGCTATATGCCAATGATGCTTTCACCCCCACCCTCTCTTTTGACCCATTCCAACTCTTCTTTCTCACTTACTCACTGTCCTACTTCCACTTCAGTTCATTGACTAAATAAGACCCTGATGCTCCACTATTAAGAGTCGGCATTCCATTTGCTGTCTGCTTCCTCTCTGCCAGGTTGCATCTTTCTTGCCCAATTAATCAGACTGCAAGAAGTTGGTCAAAAAACAATAACAGAATTACAATCATCAACATCATAATTTAATGTAAAACTAATATACTACTACTACTACTACTACTACTACTAAAAAATAAGAAACAGCAGCTACATTATCATTTACAATAAAAACTAGCCTCTCAATTGTTTTTCTGACATCTATATAATAAATGCAAATGTCAGTGTGTCACTGTGTCACACTTTTTCAACTTTACTCCTAGTGGCCGTAGCCCAACATATCATACACTTTTGGTATCAGGCCGACTTCATGAGCAAATTAGAAACATTCTGGGCTGGATTTGGACCCACAATACTGAAATTTTGTATTCCCAAGTTTTCATTACTGCAATTGTTTTTGGATTCTGTCATATTGGCTTTTACTGATAAAAAAAAAAAAACAATTAAAGGGACACAACTCTCTAACTTTCAATAGCATATGTTCAAATGAAAAATTACTGTTCCCAAATTACAATGTTTCAAAATAAAATTGTCTGTGTTTTCAACTTTACTCCTAGAGGTGGTAGCCCAACATGTCATAACATTTTGGAATCAGGCTGACTCTGTGAGAAAAAAAAAAAAAAAAAAAAACATTCCAGGTTGGATCTGGACCTGCAATCCTGAAATTTTGGATTCTCAAGTTTTCATTGCTGCAATTCTCTTTGGTGATTTTTTTTTTTTTTTACTTGATTTTTTGCAGCAAATTTTTTATATGATAACAATTTTTATGACTTGGAAATAAATTTGGGAATAATCAAAATTAATTGTTAAATCCAGTGAAAGTCACCCATGAAATAAAAATACTTGTTTGTATGGAAAGTAAGGATCTATGTACAACAAATTGTCTTTAAATTAAGTGGTGGCAGAAGAATTATTGTTGAACTTTTAAAAGATAAGCTAAAATATTAATGCAATACTTAAATGCAGCAATCAATTTTGAGTTCTTCTTTAATTTATTGTTGCCTATCGCATCTACTCTTCCCTACCTGTTGTGATGAAGGCCCAATCAAGAACAATCTGCAGGACCTAGCTTAAATGTTGCCTGATAGGGTGGCTTTTAAGCTAGTATCAATTGCATGATTTCCCAAATTTGCAAATCAAGAAATTTCAGGAGAATTAGAATCATTGTTTTTTTTCTTCTTCCTTTTTTGAAAAAAAAAAAGCATAAAGCACAATACTTTTGTTTTAAGTAATAAAATTATGAAAACAAATCTTTTAGAAGTTTTATACTGAGTAAATTATACTAACATTGCATTTAAAGACATTTTTCCTTCATTGTTTTTAATTATCACCATCATCATAATATCAACAGCAAGGTCGTATTCTATTTATCTCATCATATTCAACTTCAGTCATAACACCACCACCACCATCATCATCATTGTCAATATAATTGAGAGCAGCATTTCTCTCCACATTATCAACAAATTATTGACTATAGTCATCATCATGAGAATGATGATGATTGTCATCAGTTGTAAGATCTCTTCCCTTCTCTTCTCTCCTGCATGTTGTACCTCAGGTCACCCAGCCACAAAACCCTAACCCTACCACTCAATTCCCTATCCTTTCAATGTTCATTCAGTATCAATGCAGTTTGCTCATCTGGGAAATGAGAATAAATTTAGTCAAAATTTCAATTCTCTTAACTTTTCTTACATTGATTTCATTCATTTTATTGATTAAGTTTATAAGGATTTATACAAACTTCTACAATACTAGAATCTGAGCTTCAACAGAACAGTGTGTGTGTGTGTGTGTGTGTGTGTGTGTGTGTGTGTGTGTGTGTGTGTGTGTGTATATATATATTTCTTTTCCATATAATTATATTGAGGGGAGAAATATAATTCTCATTAACTTTCATGTCAGTCTTTTGAGATGCAGAAATACTTTTAATATACAATCTAGTTTGCGCAAATAAAAATGGTAAATGCTAGAATCTTTTAACAGCTCATATGAGCTTTGAGCTGTTTACTTGTTTTTATTCAGTGTGCAAAAAAATTGTTTTAAAACACAAATTAAGCAGTTTTTATCATTCACAGTAATTATAAATTTAATGATTTTTTCAATTCATTTCCTGAGAAGTATACTATACCAACTCAGAAGAAGCTTCATTAGTTATAGAACCTTTTTTCTGGCCTGTTGGATACAATAAATTAATTTATTCACTTTATCATTCTAAATTTGGTTTTAAAGATTTCCCCATGCCTTTCTATCATATATGTAATTACATCAACAAATCTGCAGCCTTATGATGTAAAAAAAGGCACTTTATTTTACATTACTGTGGAGGCAGTAGCCATGGTCAGATGCAAAATAAATAACAGAACTGTCCAACAAACAGAATTAATAAAGTTTGCAATAAAAACAAAAAAGAACAGGGTAAAAATGAAATAATATCAAGCAAGCAAGCAAACAATATATGCAAAGCAAATTAACAGGTCAGAAGGCAAAAAGTTCATAAACTAAGAATTGGTGTTGACATACAAAAGCAAGTTTGAACAAGTGAACAGAGGGGTCTGTCCTCTCGACAAAGCAGATCCGACAAAGTGCAAACTAGCCTATTTTATTGGCTAAGAAAAATATCCCAGCATGCATTTGTGGACTTTTGCCGATAAAAAGGGAGGGGGAAATGTTTTGCAATCATTCCTCAGCAAAGATTGAAATGAACAATAACAAATATTTATTTACAACATGATCTCCTTCTTTGTCAATGCACTTACTTTAGTGGTGAATATTAATCACATCAATCAAACACTGTGCAGTGAAAATTTCAAATAAAATTCCAGCTAATAACTGCATTGGGCTATGGACTTATTGATCCATTCTCATTAGTACAGTTTCATTCCCAGCTGACAATTCCCAAAAGTTGGCTACTCTTGCTTGCTAACACATCAGTAGTAGCATGTTATCCTTTAGAGATGTTCTGAGTGCTTATCTTATTATTTTTACTATGTCTCTTAATTGGTATTATGCACACTGTCAGACTTTATTATGCAAGTCATTGTTTTTACAATAAAGTCGATGTTAGTAACGTATTCAGAATATATTTAGATGAATGATATTATATAACATTCAACCTGGCTTCAGTCACTTTCCCACCATCATAAGGTTGCCTGTTTGTGCTTTTTTATAAATACTTTCATGGTAACTGTTTAGATGAGCTCTTTGCTATGGTACCTAGACTATGAATTTGAACACAGTACTAGACTGGCAGCAAGATTGCATCAATTTACAGTTGAGCTAGCTAGATGTAGCTTTAACTTTGATGTTAAGAGTTTCTTTTCTCACACCTCTCACTTGTGGAACTCCCTTCTGGCTTCATGCTTTCCAGTCAACTTTATTCTCATAGAAGAGAGATAGCAAGATGAACAGAAAAAAGCAGTGCATAATCTACTTCACGAGCTTGTGGAAATGGTTGGCAAAACAGGGATTAGGAGAAATAACAAAAAGACAAACTTTCCTAAGAGCTACAATGGATAGGAAATTGTGGAGAGCTGTAATCGCCCACATCCTGAAGAGACATGACACATAGAAGAAGATTATAATCAAATAATTTAGTCAATTGATTATTCATGACACCATTCTGGGTCCTTTGTGTCATTTCTCAGGCCAATATGAGTGGGGGTCATTTGGCCCTATGCATCTCTTCTCAAAGTAGTATGTGGCAAGTTATACTGGTTTACATGGTATCAACAGCTAGAAGTAATCCTTTACTTGACCTATGTGGAGAAGTGCATTTATGCTTTTTCCAAGGGTGTTAGTGTAAACTGAATGCAAACTCTTTCAGCTGGAATTTAATTTTGGTTTGACAATTCAAGTTTCCAGGGTACTAACAGTTAAGAAAATTCCACACTTCTTTTCAGTAGACTATAAAAATATGAAAAAACAAACACAAAGACGAGGATTTTATAAAAACAAGAAACACTTTTGATATATATATATATATAGAGAGAGAGAGAGAGAGAGAAAGAGAGAGAAAAATTAAAAACACTAGTGACACACACACGCACACATGAATATATGTTTGGTTGAAGATGAATGAAATCTTAAAAATCAGTTCTTTTTGTTTATTATAAACTTGTTTGGTTCAGACCTTTTTCCTGGTTTCTGGGCAGAGTTTGAACATAAATTATTCACTGTCTTCTGAGCACTTTCATCTTTGATAAACCATTATCAATTAACTTTTAGATTCATGAGATTGTGTTTCTTTGATAGGTTTTGAGTCATGTCTTCATACATTAATGGTTGTTGTGTTGGGTTTTCTCCTGAATCACATCTTCATGCATCATTTTGTGGTGTTTTGTCTTTTTCTTTTGTTTTTTAACAGAAAAATATATTCAGTATATTTGTTCCTAAATTCATTGAAATTTATCAATGCTAGAGTGTTGTTGGTCTATGTGGTTAAGACTCCTAATATTTGCAGCCATTTTTTATTTTAATGTATCAACTGTAAAAATGACTTCAAATATTGGAAATAATTAGAAAATTGCTTCAATATTGAAAATTGCTGCAATTTTTAAATAGAATGAGTAAGCTAGTATGCATGCATGCATATATATATATATATATATATATATATATATAAATAAAAAGAAAGAACAGTAAGATATAAAATCCGGTGTTCTTATAGATATTTTTATTTTTACACAATAGTGCTCCAAAATTCGCTTGACGAGGAAATGGAACTAATGTCTTTGGTTTAATAACAAAATTAAATTAAGGGGCTTTAGCTTCCATTTCTGAAACATGGTTATCACTGTGTAGCGAAAAAAACCATATTTTAAATCAATTAATTTATAATATATATATTAAAAAATATTTTTTTTAATATACTTTTCTCTTCTTGGAACTACTATAACCTCTTCTTTATATATATATATATATATATATATATATATATATATATATATATATATATAAAGGGATGCTGGGAATTTTTAATTTTAAAATATTTTTAAAAAAGTAAAAAGAAACTTTTTCCACTTTGTCATTTTTTCCAATATTGTTCTTCATATATAAAAATATATATCAGTGTCTCATTTGGTGTATGTCCCAGAAATACTTTTTGCACAAGGATTGTGTCTTTCTATTTATTCATTTATTTATATACATTTTCTTAATGAAATATATTCAGTATATAAAGTCTGGGTTTGATGTAATTTTATTGATGTCAGGTTGCTTGATTTTTATGCTCAATGCCTCAAGCAATTGCAGCTTTTTTACACTTTATGTGAGATCGCTCTCTTTGTATTATTGGGAAGGATTTATCTGATTTGTTCTGCTTTTCTTTCTGTTGGTTGGTGATATTGTGTAAAAATATACAATATATATATTATATAAGAACAACTGATACTCAAATATAGCTGCCATTATGCGACTTAGAGTTTCATGTAGAAAAGTCTGTAATTTTCCAACACTTTACTGTGCTCTCATGTCATCTAAATAAAAATTAAAAATATACAGAGAATATCTTAGTCATTATATATATATATATATATATATAATGATGACTAAGATATTTTGGAAAGTTAATGAATTTTTAGTTACACCTGTAGCCTTCTTTGGTGTATATATATATATATATATATATATATATATATATATATATATATATATATATATATATATATATATATGTGTGTGTCTGTATATATATATATATATATATATATATATATATGTGTGTGTCTGTATATATATATATATATATATATATATATATATATATATATATATATGATAAATACGAATGTCAGTGTGTCACAGTGCCACACTTTTTCAGTTTTACTTCTAGAGGCCTGACATTTTGGAATCAGGCCAACTCTGTAAATAAATTAAAAATATTCTGGGCCAAATCTGGACCCACAATCCTGACTCCATAGGAAATTAAAAAACCCTGCAATCCTAAAATTTTGGATTCCCAATTTTTCATTACTCTGATTATTTTCACCGACTTTTTTTTTTTTAATGCAATTTTTGTGACAAATTTTTTGGTATATAACAATTTTTATTACTTGGAAATAAATTTGGGAATAATTGAAATTATTCTGAAATCAAGTGAAAATCACCCATGAAATAAAAATAATTGTTTGTATGGGAAAGTAAGGACCTATAGCTGAACTTTTAAAAGATAAGATTAAATATTAATGCAGTATTTAAATGCAACATTAAATTTTGAATTATTCTGTAATTTATTGTTGCCTATCACATCTACTCCTGCTTGTCTATTGTGATGAAAGCCCAATCTTATATATATATATATATATATATATATATATATATATATATATTAATAAAATTTGAGGAATGAAAAGCCAACAAAATGATAACAATATATTAGATTGACGATATTTATTATATATTAACCTTCTGACTAAATGGAAGCATGAAGAGAAATATTTTAAAGTTACAATTTTTGGACAAGCCTGTGTCCTTTTTCAATGAGGCATGAAATAAACAATGAAGTGGGACTTACTCTTCTGAGAAATATTGTTGTTGGTGGTGAGAGGGTTCCCTGTGGAAATTATACTCTAAGTAAACTCAAATCCCTGTTTAGTCCCTCAATGTGTGATTTTATTTTGAAAATATATTTAAACTCCAATATATCTGTATTTTTTGTTATATATATATATATATATATATATATATATATATATATATATATATAACAGAGTCCCTTAAGAAAATGAATTCTCCATATTTTTAATTTGTTTGTTGATAGGCCTGTATGTGCTGCTTTCACTTCTTAATTGGCGCCAACTCATCAAACATCAATGAGATTTGACCAAGTGGAAAATTCCTCCCCACATAACTATATGTATACTGGATTCATTTTTATTTAATAGAATGAGATTTAGTCAGTTTGTTTTTTAATACTCTCAACAGTTTTCATAAGGCAACCTCTCAGATTTACTTAGCAAAAGGAAGAGTCCAACATGCAGATTACAAATTGGAGATGTACCTGTGTTATATAGATTATGCAAAAGTGTTTGATAAAGTATGTCATGAAGAACTGTTGGAACTTCTAGGTAACCTTGACATATTAACATAATCCAGAACCTAGACTGACAGCAAACTGCCTGCATGTAGATAGAACATGATTTCAATAAATATACAACAATAGAAAAGGCTGTAAGACAAGATTGTATCTTCTCACCAGACTTCTTCAACCTATACAGTGATGCAATTCTGAGGTAATTAGAAACCCAGCCAGGAATCATTATTGGTGGCCACAGTCTTAACTACATAAGATATGCAGATGACACAGTGTTGGTAACAGACATAGAAAGGAAACTACAAAAACTCCTACAGAATGTAGTGAAGGAAAGCTAGAAGAAAGGACTAAACATCAATTGCAAGAAGAGAGAGTACATTGTTGTTGGTAAAAGGAACAATCCAACATGTAAATTACAAATTAGAAACCAAAATCAAACAAGTACAATAATTTAAATATCTCTAAAGGATTTTAAAAGAAGACAGAAAATGCGACACTGAAATCTCATTCAGATAGTGCAAAATGCCTTCCAAAAGCTACACAAGGCATTAAGAAACAAGAAAATTTTATTAGAAACAAAGAGAAGCGTTCTGAACTGTTACATAATATCGGTTCTCCTATATGGCAGTGAATACCGGACAATCCCCTCAATTAGGAAGAAGAGACTTGAAGCAACAGAAATGTGGTTCTGCAGAAGGATGCTGAGAATACCATGGATGAAACATATGAGCAATGACAAAGTTTTAGAGAATATGTAAACAAAAAGGAAACTTATACTTAATATCAGGAAGAGAGGGTTGAACTTACTAGGACACATAATGAGGAAAGAGGGCTTGGAAAATCTGATACTCACAGGGCAGATTGAAAGCAAGATGGACAGAGGAAAACAATGCATAACCTATCTAGCTAGCTTGAGTTAATGGATGACAGAACAATGCTTAGGAGAGATAACAAAAAGACAAAATTTATTAAGAGCTACAAAGGACAGGAAATTGTAGAGAGCCAGTATTGACACGGAACATAGAATAAAAATAAGATAAAAGTAAATAAATTATTTTCTTATCATTTTGAAATCCAAATCCAGGGCCTTCTCACTGGTTGACCATGTTTTCAAGGGTGTAGCCATACTCACTACACTTGGCCAATTGCAGGTTGGTGAGGCTATTTGACTCATAATTGGATGGCCATTGATTTTGAGGAGTTCATCCACCCTTTAACAGGTCTTATATTTTGTGCTGATGTTCCACTTACCCTTCTCTCCAGACCAGGGTCTGGTGGGGGATTCAGTTTATTTGTCTACTCAGATTTTGAATTTAGAGTTTTCTGTCTCCTAGACTGGTTGCTACCCAAGGCTATAGGACTAGTCTATCCTGCTATTTACCCATTCTCAAACTTGGCCATCTTTCAATTTCAACTATTGGTCTTTTTCTTTTTTGTTCACTCGTTCATTTTCTCTTTCTTTTTTCTTTGTTTCCCCCTCACACCAACACACTTTCTTCATATTTTCCCTTTCTCTGTTTTACTCACTCTCACCAGAATTTCAGTTTTCATATTCCTTCACTTTATCTGTACCCCTTTCTCTTTCTCTATTTTCCCTTTCCTTTTTGTTAAGCATTTCTCTCTCATACACCCACATCTCTCTTTCATTGACTCTGCGTTTCTATCAATTACCCTCTGTTTTACTTATTCTCCCTTCCTCTCTCCTGTTGAATTGCTTTAATCTCTCCAAGCAAATTAAATATGCTTCAACTGATTTTCATATTTTTATTGAGCTTTCTGGAATTAATTGGGAAAACACCCATTGATTTGTGTTTTACATGTTCACTTTTAAATCAAATTTCCGATGCATTTTCCATGGAAATATCTTATTTCTCTTTCTCTTCTTTATATGTTGAGATTGTTTTCTGAATTATTCAATATTCAAATTTTCAGGAGAACATTTTCCTAACAAATTTGATTGTTAAATCAAGTGAAATGAAGCATGTCAGTACAAAACAAATTTCATGTTAAATTTTGTTTGAAGGCAATAAATTCAAAACAATCTAAATGTATGATTTTTTTCTTCAGTTTTCATTCATGCAAGAATAAATTAGTAGAATATAATCTGTTTGGATTTTAACAGATGTTATTAACTTCATAATGAAATCTATTATTATTCTAACACATTCTATGACAATAATTTTTCAGCTTTAGAGACTTGGCAAGGACTGGTTTTGAATCTGAAGAGCTTTTCTGACAAGTCTCGCTGTTTTTAAGGAAATTATCTTTTCAAGTTCAACTACTTTAATCTCAATTCCAATTTCATTTCATGAATTGCTTCTGAAGCGTGTGCAACAGTCAAATGACGATTATATTGCAGCATCTTCTTGGCTGACATTTGTTGGTGGTCGGGAAGGTTTTTACTGTGATTAAACTGTTTGCAAACGAGAAAGATCTTTTATCTTGGTTTAAAATAAGAATTTTTTCTCTCTCAAGTAATCTTGTACTAATAAACTTGAATTAACCTGTTTCTTGGAGTGGAACCTGACATTCTGTCTGATTGTGTTGTCACTCTGGAACAGAAGGTGATTTGTAAATATCCATTTCCTTTTGGCCACCTGCCAAGTTTGGATGCATTTCAAAGAAAAACTTATTACATAGAATTTGTCACTTGAAAATAATTATATATATATATATATATATATATATATATATATATATATATATATATATATATATATATGTTGCTGATACCTCCTGAAGAGTGGACGGAGAGATCCATCTACAAAACTCTGGAGTCAATATGCTGAAGGTAACATCAGTCATCTAAGTGACAAACTTTTACTCACATTAATCCTCTCTCTCTCTCTCTCTCTCTCTCTCTCTATATATATATATATATATATATATATATATATATATATATATATGTGTGTGTGTGAAAAAATTACATATCATACACCTTCCAAAAGTAATTATGCCAATCAACAGTTTATAAAATACAAGCTTAGATTGGAAGTGCTACTAAATATTTTAAGGTAAATTGACCATGAAAAAAAAAAAACACTTTTTACCCTAGTTTCTCTCCTCATTAGGTTAGTGTCTGTTGTTCAAATTCTCTGAACATTTATGTAGCTCCTCTTTATATTTTATAAACCACAAACTTTTGTAATTGTTTTTCTTAATTGTGTAAATTATTTTTATAATTTATCATTTAAGTGGTCTTATAAATATATATTTACACAGATGGCAAAAAATGAAAAGGCTGAAGAGTGAGTGTAAATGACGAAAAAGACAAATAATTACAACATCCTACACATACGCACAGACTAGTTCATGGGCACACAAACTACAGAAATAACTTGCACCGATGATAAGGGCATATAAAAAAAGAAAAATCAAGATATATAAGCAGTCAATTTCTGTTACCCTCTTATATACAGTACCTATGAACACTAATGTCCCAATCCTCATAAATACGTGGGCACTATTGGAAGTGGGAGTAATATGCTAAGTAGTCCACCACTAGCACTGGTTTACCTACTTCACACCACTGGCGAGATATTGTATTTTGTTGATGTTATCAAGATTACCATTTCATTTACAACCTCCATTTTGGTTATTCCTCATTCAGCAACCTTTTCTAGGTTACAACATACCCCCTGATGAGGGGACTGAAGGGCATGTCTGTGAAACTCTTATGTTACCTTCAGCATCCTGACTCCAATCAGCTAAGTGACAAACCTTTTACTTATACTGATTATATATATATATATATATATATATATATATATATATATATATATATATATATATATGTGTGTGTGTGTGTGTGTAAATATATAGAAAAATAGGAAAGAAACGTTAGGTTAATAATCTGAAGTTCTTTAGTATTTTTGTTTTATTTTTAAAGAACAGTGGTCAATACACAAGCAGAGCCTATATTATAATTATTTTAAAAAAATATGGTTCCATCGCTACATAAGAGTTGTCATGTTACAAAAACAGAAGCTAAAAACTTCAATTTAATTATAGAAATTAAAGTACCTAGTTCTGTTTCATCCTCAAGTAAAATTTGGAATAACAAATTTTGAAATTTATAAAGCTCCATAAATTTCAAAATTTGTTATTCCAAAATTTGCTTGAGGATGAAACAGAACTAGGTACTTTAATTTAATTTCTATGATTAAATTGAAGTTTTTAGCTTCTGTTTTTGAAACATGAAAACTCTTATGTAGCGATGGAATCATATTTTTTTTAAAATAATTATAATATATATATAAGAAATGAATCCTGGTCTGATTCGAACAACAAACCTAGAGGTAACCAGGTAAGTGACATATTCCCTAGGTCTGCTTGAGAAAAATGAAGGTAAAATTTGAGGTAAAATAAAATTGCAAAACAAATCAACTTGCAAATACTAATTTAGGAAGTGAGATTTTAATTCTAGAAGGAATGCACAGAGACTACACTAATCCTAGGTAGAAATGCCATCATTTCTTTATGGCAATTTTGTATATGTATCTATTTAAAAGCTCACAGGTGAAAATCTAATAACAATAGTAAAGAATCAATAAAATATACCACTGTTTTTGATGGCATGGGCAAACTGGTGAAGAAATACAATTTTAGGTCACAAGATGTGCTTTGCTTAGAAAAGCATTTCACCCGCCATTAGTTTAATTTATAATCTACTTAACAGATATTTAATTTACCGTTTTGTAAAATTTTAACAACTTTGACAATTCTGTGAACTCACTGAATGAGAGAGAGAGAGAGAGAGAGAGAGAGAGAGAGAGAGAGAGAGAGAGAGAGAATAAGAGAATAAGAGAATAAGAAGCAAAAAGAGAGTAGAAATTAAGAGTAAAGTAGATAATGGAAGCAGACAGTGGACTGTCTGAGAAACAATGATAATTACATCATAGATTATAAAGTGAAAAGATTTGCCAAGAATGTCTGTCTCCGGTGCCTAAATGCATTGAGAGGTACAATTTGGCTTTGAAAAGCAGGACAAGAACAGGGACTCACATCGCATTAAAATCAAATTATACCACAATTTCTTTTTCATTATCCCATTTGCTCACTTACAACTTATTCACTCATTTGCTCATTTTGGATCCTTTATTCCAAAAACCCCACCCACGACACACATTTTAAATTTGTTCTTATTTTTCAGTCTCACCCCACCACACTTCACCCATTATTTCAAAAGCCTTTCATTTTCCTCAGAAATTTTTGAAATTTATTCTCCCGACAAGGAAAAGCATTGAATGGTAACGGATTTTAAACAAGTTATTCTTTTTGTGAATGGTCTTTGCAGAGAGGGTGGCAACCTTAAAATAGTCCTTGGGCAGAAATCCTTAGAAAGATGGGAAGACTTTAAACAGTCTCCAGTGAAGGAGACTTATTTCGCATGACCTTGTTACTGGTCTTAATAATAATAATGCTTTTTTTTTTGGCGGGTGGTATTGCCATTAAAGACTGGCTGCATACCTCACATTCTGACATGAATGAAAAAGATAGAGAACAAGCAAGTCAGTACCTGAGGGGTCGACATGCAATTCTGTAGAATTTCTGCAGAATTTCACAATGTCAATCATGTTAACCCTTTTATTGCTTCTAGAAATAAAAGCATCGACAAAAGGACAACATTTCAGCAGTTCTTTTTTCTTTTGAGCTTTTTTTAAAAATTTTGATTTAAAAGAAAAACATGTGAGGAAAGTATTCAGGATTTTGAATGTGAGCATCTAAGCAGAAATTTTACATATACCAAACAAAAAAAAAAAAAAAGAAAGAATGAAAAGAAACCAATTTAATGAATAATCCAAAAAGTTTTTTTCTTTATATTCTTTCCTTTTTCAAACCATCTCTAGAATTCTAGACATAAAAAAAAGGTTAGTTCAGACTCTATCACAGCAAGTGTGGCAATGCACATTTTGCCACTGACAACTAGATATAAGTTAACAAAATCAAGTTAGGCAATTGAATAACAAAGTGGAACTCTACAGTGAGACTATCCTAAAGGAACTGGAAACCCTACCAGGATTTATTATCGGTGGGTGTAATGTTAACCATATAAGATACGCAGATGACACTGTGTTGATAGGTAACTCAGAAAGAAAATGACAGGACCTCCTACACAAGGTGGTAGAAGAAAGCAAGAAAAAAGTACTAACCATCAACTATATATGTGGCATCGTTTAATCTCAAGACCAAGGATCTGCACCCCAAAATTATGCCTTGGCTGCTGATGGTGGTGCAGCATCTGTTATAGCTGTACTGGCCCATACAGAAGTGACAGTCTTGATTACAATGAATGCATGTGAAGACACTCTCCCCTGATATAGCCATGTTGTTTTATTTCCTTCGAGCATGCTTCACCCCAGTAGAAAGCCTCTGCTCCTTCTCTCTTCACTCCAGACTTTGGTATAAATTGTGTCTTCAGCATGAGTGATTGTTGGAAACATCTTCCACTTCTTGATGTCCATGTCCATCACACTCATATCACTTTTGCAGATATACTTGAAGTGAAGATGAGTTCGCTCTCTTGCTGGTGGCCAGTTCCCCATACAGAAGGACCTTCAGAATCCTCCCATTAATAGACTGTTGCATGTTTTTGCTGTTATGATGCTGGAGTGTCCTGACCAGTGTTTTATTGAGAGATTGGATGTTGCCTATGTAGCACATTTCCCCTGTCCATGCCACCGATGTTGTCCAAGGGAAAGTTAGGGTCAAATACAGCTTGGCATCAGCGTCATCGCTGGAGTTACCAGAACATCAGACTGTCTTAGGGACTCTGGCTTTGGATTTTACTTCATAGTTTACTCCCAAAGCCTTTCCCATGATTGGGTATGGCTGCAAGGAAGTTTAAAATCAGAATGTTCCTTAACTTAACCATCGACAGCAAGAAGACAAAGTATAGTCATCAGCAAGAGAAAAAGCCCAAGTTGCAAGTTACAAATTGGAGATATAAACATCAAGCAGGTTCAGAAGTTTAAATATCTGAGAAACGGAGGTGGAAAATGTGACGCCAATATCCAAACATGTATTGGACTAGCAAAAGAAGCATTCCAAAAGCTAAGCATGATGCTGAGAAATGGAAAGATTTCGTTCGAAACAAGGAAAAGAGTGCTGGATTGCGATGTGGTATCTGTCCTTATATAGCAGTGAATGTTGAACATTCTCTTCATGGATGAGGAAACAAACGGGAGGCAACAGAAATGTGGTTCTACAAAAAGATACTGAAAATTCCTTAGATGGAGAGAGAAGCAACAAGGAAGTCTTAAAGAAAATGGCAACAGAAAGAACACTTCTACCCAGAATCAGGAAGAGGCAGCTGAAATTCCTTGGATACATAAGGAGTAAGATGTTGATAAACTTAACCCTCACTGGTCATATTGAGGGCTAGAGAGATAGGGGAAAACAGTGAGCCACCTACCTGACAAACTTGTGTGAATAGATAGCAGAACAGGAGAGGGGCTTAGCAATGGGAGAAAACTGCTAAGAGCCACATGAGAAGTTGTGGAGAACCATGATTGTCTATGCCCTGAAGGAACACAACATGTAGAAGAAAAGTCCCAATAGGTCTTTGATTTTTATGCTGATAAAAATACAATGCTTGTTGATACACTCAGTTCTAAATTGCAAACTCTTAGGCCAAAAGATTAAAATAATGTCTTCTCTTTGATGTTGACCTTCAACTTGTGTGAAAAGATGAGATCAAAAGATAGACGGTTAAATAGTGAAAAAGACGTAAACCTGTGAGTACGGATACATATGCATGTCAAGTTCTCATACCCATGTGCCATCTGCTTGCCCTGTACTCTTGTGTATTTACAATTAATCTTATTGACTGAGAGCTGTCTTCATTTCTACACTCTCTAACTATCAGTGCAAACAATTTAAGCGATTGCATGTTATTGCTCTTTTGATTGGCACATCTGGAAAGTGACCAAGCATAAATTTCCTCTGGGGTGATTGTCTTTCCTTCCCCATCAAGGGGTGGTAATTCAATAAGCTTTCTAACTTAATTGGTCTTGATAATAGGCCAACAAAAGTCATTGTAAAGAGTAAAGAAATAGAGAAATGAAACAAAGAATAGAACAATAGAAAATAATAACAATCAAATCGATCATCAGTTACTGGACAGTTTCATTCCACTGTCTTTGCTAATGTTACAAGCTTCTGTTCTGCTCAAACACAGTTAGAATTTTCTTGTGCTTTGGTGACTGCTTGGGAATACCAGTTGCTGTGAGCTTGGATGTGCAGGTGGTGCAATGGATAAGGGTTTGGAATTGTTAAAAGGAAAGCAGAGTTTCAATTCCAGTTGGGTTCGTTATATTCACTTACATGCAAATACCCTTGGGAAATCTATGACTGCACCCCCCCCCCGGCATTATAATTCCTGAGAGGATCTTTCCTTGATCACTACAATCTTAACCTCTTCAAGTCTAGGGCCAAATGTTATCTTTCCACATAAACTGCACTTTTTACTTACTCCTCTTACACTCATACAACAACCTCATTCACTAACTCTCTACTTTGAGTGGTTCTTGGGCCTTTTCTTTTTTGAAAAATTTGTTTAAAAGAAGAAATACTTATAAAAATAAAGTAGAATGTGAAAATTATGTTAATATGTCAGGTAGATAATGTTTGAACTTAGCCTCCGTTCTGTTCACTTAAGGAAGTTGAAAAGCTAAAAGCATAAATTTTGTGATTTTTTTTTTCATCACCAAGCAGCATTTGTACCCTCCTTCTCCTAGCGATGTTTATTTGATTAAGAATTTGATATTAGAAAACATATCAGTATGATTATTTCACAAGAACTTAATGGTTTCAATGCTGCTTATTAAAACATACTCACACGAAAAAATAAGAAAGTGTTGTGGCAGGGTTGAGAGAGAGAGAGAGAGAGAGAGAGAGAGGGGTTTTGAAGAAATACCTTACAGCTCCAAATCAGGGCACCACCCACTTGGTTATCAGCAATCATTCTACACATATATTTAGATATCTGTTTTTACTATGAGTCATTTAAAATCCTTAAGGGTGTGAAATACTTTTGCATTGCACACTTCTTGGTTTTCTTTAAGCAAAGTACTGTCACCTTTGTAGGCATGAATTTTACAAACCTGGTTTTCAAGCTTTAGAATTTTTGGTGACAGAGAAAAGATTTAGTTGTAAAAGAACATGTATAAATGAACATACAGATACACAAGTATATTTCAATTTCTTCTTATTATTATTATTATTATTATTCTCCTTCTTATTCTTATTCTTCTCCTTCTTCTTCTTATTATTCTCCTTCTTCCTCTTCTTCTTCTTCTTATTATTATTCTCCTTCTTCTTATTATTCTCCTCCTCCTTCTTCTTCTTCTTCTTATTATTATTATTATTATTCTTATTATTCTTATTCTTTTTCTTCTTCTTCTTATTATTATTCTGCTTCTTCTTATTATTATTATTATTCTGCTTCTTCTTCTTCTTATTATTATTATTCTTCTTCTTCTTCTTTTTTATTATTATTATTATTATTGGTATCTAACTAATTATAAATGCCATCACTATAAATATGATCATAAAATGTTCAATTGATATAAAAAATATAAGTAATGTAGCTCATCTCAATATTTGCCATGGAAATAGTGATTGAGCACTTAAGGAAAGGAATTTTAGAATGGAATATAATTCATCATCCACATGGTTACAAAGACAGTTCTGAACCCTATTAAGCCCAGAAAGTAAGGACTTGGCAGCTCCAGTCCAGATTTGGCAGTAATACACTGTGTTTGGTCTGATCTGTCAGTTGCAAAGTTAGAGCAGAGAAGGAGAAGTTGGGTACTTACTGAAGTAGTACAAGGAACTGACCATTTTTCCAACATCTTTAGCAATGGATTGTATATATGAGTTTCATTTGAGGACTGGAGGTGAACTTGGGTCCCAATAAGTGTTCAAAGCAAGGTGTCTCCTAGAGAGACGAACCCATTCATCATGATAGGTAAAAATTCAGGGTCTCCTTGGTGATGAAGAAACATTACTAGATTGGTTTTGGAGACATTAAATGTTGCTAACCAGTTACTCTCCCATTGCACTGTTAGAGCTAGTTCAGAAGAGAGGTCAGCTCTTGATTTTTGGAGGTGCACCCATACACTGTTGTATCACATGTACAGATATTTATTAAAGATTTTGTTCTTAGGCTGATCATTAATATAAAACAGAAAGAGGGTAGGACTGAGAAGTGAGCCTTGGGGAGCTTCATGGTTTATGGTAAAAATATTAGGAATGACTTGATGAATGAGAAAACTCTTTCAGAGATTCTATAGCGGGAGAATTTGTGTAACAATCTCCTATTGATAACTCTCTCTTTCAATTTGTGGACCCTAGTTAATATATTCTGAGTACTTGATATAATTGAAAGATATCACAATGATAAAACTGGTCAATAATTATTTATAGCTATTTATACTGGGACTCATGCATGCAATTACAAGTAATCCATATTTTAAATTTTGGAATCATTTATTTTTGGTATATGAATTTTTTAAAAACTGTTTCTAAATCTTTGATTAGTCTTTCAATCATTCTGCCTTACTTGCTATCCTTTTCCGTCACACCGTTTGGAAACTGCTGGTCTAAGGAATGTTGTTGGGACTTTTATGAATCTATATCTGCTAGCTTCATAGCAGCTCAAACACTTAATGTTTATAGTAATACGATATAATGTCGGCTTTAAAAACCCATTAAAAAAAATACTGTTGTTTATGTTTTGGGTACTGAATCCATTCACTGATTTCAAACTCCAGCTGGGACAGTTTGCATTTTATCTTACACTGATGTCCTTGGAAAAGATAAGAATCTAATTCACTCTGCTGAGTTTATCTCTGTAAAGACGACCCATTTTGGGTGTTGAGAAGAAACTCCAACCTTTTAAAAATGTCAACATTGTTGCAAACAGTGATTCCAAGTATAGTTCAAGAAATGAAAATAAACAACTTTGCCTCTTGTGTCATGTGACACATGAATCAGTGTTAACTTAGCTTCAGCTAAGGTCTGTATGCAGACGATTTTCTCTTTTTGCTTTTTATACTCAAGAGAGACACTCACAATGACAAGTCATCATCATAAGGCTGCATTTGATAGTAATTTTGATTTTTGAATATATTTAAACTGAAATTCTGTTCTTCCTCTTTGTGAATTTTCTGAAAGTGGCTGCTTACCATTCCACTGCCTCTGTGGAATGCATTTAAACCAACAATTTGTTGTTAATCGTTTTAGACAGATAAAGGAATTGATTTAGACTGCATTCCAGCCTTGCACTTGTCTGCCTAGCTACCTACCTACCTACCCTATTCTTCTTCTTCTGTCTTTATAAGCAGTGAAATATATGATTAGATCACTAGCAGTGTGTATTTAAGAGATCATCTAAAACAGCATTGAAGAGCATCTTTTCAAATGAATTAGTTTGAAATAAAAAAGGAACGAAAGGAAAGACAGCAAGGGAACTAGCATAAATCTAACCTAAGTAAATATTTAACATAATTACATTTGATTATTACAAATATAAATTAATAAATAAATTCTTGTCTTTAGAATCAGAAAGTTTTTTTAAAAAACTAGAGACCATCTATAAATGATAAGAAATTAAAGTAAAATGATATTAGGAATGTATTAAAATACAAGGGTCATCTGAAAAGTTCAGAGTCTAACCAAAATTATCTCATGGAATATGACTAAATGAGGTTGAATTTTCAGCATAGTCCCCCTTGCAGTTTATACACATCTTCCATCAGTGGTGAAGAAGTTTTCATCCTGTTGGTAAAAAAGTGTCATCAACAACCAATATGACATCATTATCACTGTGATACTTGATACTGGTTCCCAGCTAAGTGTTTTTTTTCATGTTGGGGAAGAGATGAAAGTCAGATGGGGGCCAAATCAGAAGAATAGGGAGGATGATCAACCTGTTCAAAGCAACAGTCACACATAGCAGCCATCGAAACCAAGTTCTTGTGTGCTGGAACATTGTCCAGATGAAACAAGACCTCTTTTGTCAGTTTTCTTGGGTGTTTCAACTCAGCAAGTTGGCATAGTACTCTCCATTTGAAGATAGTCAATAAACACAATTCCTTTTGCATCCCAAAAAACTGAGGCCATCACCTTCCCCACAGATAAAGCGACCGTGGCCTTCTTTGGAGCAGGTGCGGAGGAATGTTTCCACTGCTCAGATTGTTTCTTTGTCTCTGGCTCAAAGTGATGAACTCAATACTCATCCTGAGTTAGGAAATGTTCTAGGAAACCAGTTAAATCTGCCGCCAACAATGTGAGATGTTCCAGTTTTGTGATGTGCTCGGTGATCTTTTGATCAGGTTTCAGAAGACATGGTACCCAAGCAGAAACCTTTGTCATGCTAAGTTCATTGATTGTGCAAAATATTCTGAACTCTTGCACAGAATATGCTACTAGCATTGGCTATTTGATTTATAGTCAATCTCCTGTCATCTATCACCATGTGGTGAACATGATCAATGTTTACCTTGGTGATAGCAGTTACAGGAGTCATTTTCCCTGAGTCATCTTGAAGACTCTCCTTCCCCCTCTTAAATTCAGCTACTTATTTTTACATGGTTGATAAAGTTGGAGTATCATCCCCTAATGTAGTAACCATGAATGTCCTTGAGGGCCCAACCCCTTTTCTTTAGATACTTGATAAAACCACAATGCCAAATTTTGTCCATTTTCAAGTGAAGTTTAGCATTGTCTGTTTATAATGTTTTTCTTATATATATATATATATATATATATATATATATATATATATATATATAAAATAAAAAGAAAGAACAATCATATTTATAATCCAGAGTTCTTTAGCATTTATTTTTAAAACAGTGCTTGATACACAGTAGAGCATAATATTATAATTATTATTTAAAAATGTGTTTCCATTGCAGCACAGAAATTAACATGTTTCGAAACCTAAATCTTAAAATTTAAAAGTTTAGCTTCATTAGTTTCATTTTCGAGCGATGCTGAATAACTTAAAGTAATTTCTGTGTGGCAATGAAAACATATTTTTAAATAATAATTATAATATATAAATATATATATATATATATATATATATATATATATATATATATATATATATATTTGTGTGTGTGTGTAATATGATAAAGTTACTTAACTTTAAATATCAATTTTTGATGTTGTTTCCCTGACTTTGAAGTTTCTTAGAATTGTCCATTCTTCAAGGGGGCTGTTGTTTGAATAATATATATATATATATATATATATATATATATATATATATAGTCAAACCTAATGAGCCAGACAAACCTACCAAGGTTTCACTTAGGCAGATCGTCAGGGTCGGCTGGCTAAAGAGGCAACAGTGAAACGGTGTATATATTTTCGACAGACTTTCATGTTCCTGGCTCTTTCTTTTTTAAAACCTTTTTTTCCCTTCGTGATTGATTTGGGTATTGTTAAATCAAGAGTTCGAAGGTTTTTCGACACGAGTATAGTTACCTATATATATATATATATATATATATATATATATATATCCAAATGCAATGAAAACGAGAATAATATATAAATTCTAATGTTCAAAAGAGAGCTCAATGCCAATAGTAGAGCAATAATTATTTATTATAATTTTTTCATATAGACAAAAACAATTGACTCACAACAAAGATGCAACTTTGTTTCAGTGCATTTAGTTGCACCTTGACTGGTGAGAACCAAAACCATTTTGCTTCTCACCAGTTGAGGTGCAACTAAATGTACCAAAATGAATGAGTTAATTGTTTTTGCTGATATGAAAAAATTATAATAAATAATATGCATATATATATATATATATATATATATATATATATATATATATATATATATATATATATATATATATATATAAATTAATCCTTTGTGCATAGATTACTAGGGAGTATATGATGCGATTAAAAAAAGCACAGAAATTCCAGGAAAAAGGACCATTTTCCTGTATAAAATGCACCTGATTTTAGAGTACAGAAAATGACAAAAGCTTGTGAAAAAAGAAGATAAAAAATGAAAATAACGGGACATTTTGTTGACTTTTGTGATTCATAATCATTATGAAAGCATCAAAGTCTGTAATTGGTTCTTTGCAAAACTTCCTAAAAGTGTTTATTGTGAAACACTCATCAATTGTCTTTCATCAAAAAATTGTTTTTGATGACTTTTATTTTAAATTATGCACCATTTTTATATTTATTTTTACCGTAAATTAGATAATATTTTTTGGAGGTTATAGTTAATCATTAAACTTAAGTTTTTCTGGCACTAGATCATAAGCATGTATTGACCCCACCATAGAATAGTCATGGTTTGCTTCAGGTGATTTTCATCTGTTATTGTTCATATTTCTTTATTTTAAAAAATCTCAATCAAATATACATATTGAAATAGAAAATAATAAATTGAGGTGAATAATTTAAAATAATAAAATTGATCTCTCTCTCTGTATATATATATATACATATATATATATATATATATATATATATAGTTTAAAATCTGATACATTAATTGGTCTCTGAATAGTACTGCTAATATCCCATATAGTAGTAGTATTAGTAGAAGTAAAAATTATACATAAGATTGCTGGATGTAGATCGATAACCAGTAAGTATAAAACCAGCTAATATTCAATAGGCTGTGCAAAAAGACAAATGATAATGATATTCATAGTAGTAGTAATAGTATTAGTAGTAATAACAATGATCACCCTTTGCTACACTTCCAGAAGAGCATGATTTCCAGAAATGACACAATCTTTATCCTAATAATAATAATAATAATAATAATAGAAGTAATTCAGTTCTGAGAAATTTATTGCTAAGACTGAAAGATTTGTGTCAAATTTTCACCTTTTTGAATCACATTATTAATGTTGTGAACCATTACCCCCCTCCACACCTTGAGATCAAAATAGCAAGTATCATCATCAACCCCAAACCTCTAATTCCTCATCCATCTTATCTTCTTTCTTTTTCCTCCAAAGAAGTAAAAAAAAAAAAAATCAAAAGAAAAACTCATCATCAGTACAACCCAGCAGACATTTTTAGCTTGTAGCTGTGCAGCACTAAGAAAAGGAGGAGACAGGCAAAATGCATGTGTATCTGTAACTGCACCTTATGTAAGTGCATCTGCCTAGTAGTTTATCCCTTCCCCCAACTCTGACAGTCCCAATTGCATTAGGATTTCTAATCATATGCCAGGATGGTCGTTCTTTTCTTGCCAATGGCCAACTGACTGTGAAGCACTTGCCACCAGAATGGATCTTGATGTGTGCACTGAGTGCCTTATTTTCAATGTTCTCTGCTGACAAGCAAGTGATTCTTCAAATTATGCTGATTCACTATGGGAGAATTTTATTGAGATTCATGGCTCCCATATGTGTGGCATTTAGTTGTTCAGTTTAGCAAATGCAGCTTACAGGCTCAGAAAAGGAGTGGATCTCATTCAGCTATAGATATACCCTCCTTTCCCCACTCCTGTCACAGTTCATGATTTTGCAGCTATACATATAATAGATAGGTGTATCTATATACATCTCTCTCTCTCTCTCTTTCTCATATACATATATAAATATACACACACACACACACACACACACATGCACATGCACATATAGCTGAAAGGTTGATGAAAAGTTTTTGTTCATCCAAGAAAATCTGCAGTTTGGTCATTTGGTCAAATATTGGAATGTGGGTCAAACCAAGAGCCATAAACACTCCCTTTCCATATATATATATATATATATGATTTCTTGGTTTCATTTCTCTTTTGCCTCTTTTATGACTTTGTGTTTGTTTCATAAAAATGTCACAAAGATTTAAAAATGAAACCAAGGAATTATTAAAAATAAAGACAATTCCTGGTTAAAACTCTGCAAACATCATGTGAAAACACCCATAATCTATGGGTTACCATATATATATATATATATATATACATACATACATATATTGTGTGTGTTAAATTAAATATATATCTATAAAAAGATGATATGAATAAAGACAAAAGTAAAGCATTTCTTAGCCAATGTGTTTCATCCTCTGACGGACTTTATCAAGGCAAATATGAGGATTTTATTTTGCAACAGAAATGTAAAGATTTTATTTTGCAAAAGAAAAAAAAACTATTTACATTATTTGAAAAAAAGGTTTTGAAAAAATAATATTTTTACTTTTGTTTATAAATACTTATTGCCAAACAAAATCCTTATATTTGCTTTGATAAAGCCTATCAGAGGACAAAATGCATTGGCTAAGAAAAGTTTTCTTTCTGTTTTTATTCATATATATATATATATATATATATATATATAGTTTTAAGGTGTGCTATATTTATGGGATAAAGTGTTTAATATCAGAGACAGAGCGTATGTAAATATAAATATAAAAGTGAACATTGAAGTCAACACTCAGAGGCAACAGGCTCTTTCATGCTAGACGCAATCATCAGGCAACCTGATGACTGCGTCTATCATGAAGCAGCCTGTCACCTCCGAGTGTTGATTTAATGCTCACTTTTATATATATATGCATACATAAGGGAATTTCTCTCTCTAGGAGTGAAGTGGCCATATAGATGGGGTAAAATTGTTTCATTTTTATGTAATTCATATATATATATATATATATATATATATATATATATATAAATATATATATATATACATATATAGTTTAAAATCTGATACATTTATGGGGGAGAATGCTCAACATTGGAGATAGTTGTTGCTATAAAGTGGATAGGTCTAATAATCAACACTTCATAGTGACTGTCAGTTTTACTTTTCAAGTGGTCTTTGGAACAATATGCAGTATTGATTTGTATATACTCTCTCTCTCTCTCTCTCTCTCTCTCTATATATATATATATATATATATATATATATATATATATATATATATAGATAAATAAAACAAGCTGGAAAGGGTGTTTGTGATGCGTTTCATCTGTTAGGATTTCATCGGACTGAACTTTGTTCATGTTGCCACGTCAACATATTCACACAAAACGAGAGACGCAGGTAGTTTCAAAATTTTTTAAATACTTTTGAAAGGATTTTTTTTTCTCAATCTAGCCAAATTCATCTGTATTCTTTTTCTTTTTCTCTCCATCACCTTTGTCCCTGACTATCTCACACTGTGATAATATAAAATCTATGAAAAATGGTGATATATTGTAAGAGCCTGGGCACAAATTTATTTCTCGCCGAACTAGCGATTAAGGCATTTTCTCTCAATGGATTATTTTCTCTTTTAATTAAAGTAGCATTCCCTATATCAAAATTGTGGTCCGTTTTGTTACTGTGAACAACCAATGAGTTTTGTCTGTTGTTATTTAAAATGTCACTTTTGTGTTCATATAGTCTCTTGTTTAAAGTTCTTGAGTTTTCTCAGATGTATTCATTCTGGTAATTCTTGCATTTTATAGAGTAAATTCCTCCTTCAAGTTTTGGCTGATTGTTTTGTTTTTTTGTTGATTAAGTCTTTGATTGTTTTAGGTGTCGTTGTGACAAATTTTATGTTGAGTTTAGATAAATTCTTTTTGGTTGAAGTCATGAGTTAGAGGATAGAATAATATATTAGGTTGGTGCAAAAATAATGTCGTTTTCTCACATGAAGTTGAACGTTAAAAAACAACATTATTTTTGCACCAACCTAATATTTTTTTTGATTTGTCAGGAAGGACAGCTCTTCTATTTTGGAATATTTTATGAGCCTTTTGTTTCACATTGAAAATGATATAGTTAGGGTATTGAAGTGTCTTGAATATATTTTCAATATATTTCTCCTCTTAGTATAAATATTGAGGGTTGCAAATTCTGAGTGCTCTGAAGTAGAATCCAATGATCATTCTGGAATTTTATTTCATTGTTAATAAAAATGACTTAATAAATTTCTACTCCCATCATTACAGTCTGGGGAGTTAGGTGGTGATGTGGTCACAAAAAATTGTCTGACAGCCAAGACCGGGTTCTCCTGCTTGTGTGTCATGGTGCAGAGTCCTTTTGCCAGACATAAGGTCTTCTAAAAGCCACCCTCTTGACCCATGGCAGCACTACTTGCTGAAGGCACTTGATGTAGGCCTCAGTGTTGAGTCTGTGGGAAGATGAATGGAGACATGACATCGCATCACTAGCGATCATTCCAAACACCTTTGTAATCACCACCATTAGACTCATCCTTTCCAAATCCTCTGCACTGTCCTCAGATTGACACTCAAACACTCTGAAATATTTGTATTGGAGCTTCCGGCAGGAATGCCAAGCAGTACAACATGTCATTTCCAAATTTCTGGTGGAGTGAATTGCGTCATGGTGCTCTTTTTCTCACAAACAGTCCCCAACTGACCCTATTATAATGTGCAGTCAACAAAATCAAAAATAAACAATGTGCATGCATGAAATTAAAAATATAAAATGGCGACAATTTATACATCGCACCCTGTACATTTGAGGAAATATGGATGCTTTCTCCAAAGTATGAGGTAAGGAGATAGAAGAATTTTCATTTCTAAATTGGTCTCAAAATATTTACAACTCATTAAAAAAAATGGCTGCTATTTTCAACATTTTAAAATTTAATTGGTGTATTCTGCAAATAATCAGAATTAAAAGTAAAAAAAAAAACCATTGGAAAATTAAATATGATGGCTATATTTAGGAAGGTAGTATTTTTAACAACAGAAATGTTGGTACATAAGTAAACCTTGGCTTTATTGTATATTTACAAAACTTCTTCCTTCCCAGGTCAGCTTCAGCTCTTTCTGATGTTATTTTACAGTTTTCCCCAGAAATCTGTTAAATCGGAATGCATCGCATGAAAATAGCCCAAGAAAAATTTGCTTATTAAAGATTAGGATAAGTAAAACAATAAACTATATCGAGAATGCATCACTGTTTAATAATTTAAAATATCAAAATAGTAAATTTTTCTTCATAATCTTTTTTCTTTATTAAACCAGAAAGCAGTCAGTTGAAGATTACAGTTTCAGAAAGAAAGCAAAAATTACTCTCTGAATTTTTTAGATGAGGAATTATCTTATCAGGTTGGTGCAAAAGTAATGTCCAATTTCAAGCTCTATATTAAAAATGAAAAAGCCCATGATTATGAAAATATTTATTCGTTAACATAACCTCCTTTGCTTTCTAGAACATCATTCCATCTGTCAACAAGCTTATAAATGCCACACCTGTAAGATTCCTTAGGTTTTAAGCAAAATACAAATCCAATTCATTTTCAATCTTTTTTGATGTCAACTTAAGACCATCCAAATGATCCTGTAGTCCCTGAAACAAGTGATAATCAGAAGGAGCAAGGTCAGGAGAATATGGTGGATGATGCAGTATTTCCCAACTAAGCTCTTCCAAAAGATTTTTAGTCAGCCAAGCTGTGTGGGGATGAGCATTATCGTGATGGATGATGACAGGCTTTCTGTTTACTAAGGAGGGTCGCTTTTGGTTCAAAGCTGTTTTCAAACGACAAAGTTGATCATGGTACAGATTAGCTCTTTTTATTTGATTGTTGTTTAACAGTTCATAATGGACAATTCCTTCAATATCCCACTATAGACTCAACTTGATCTTCTTTGGATGAAGTCCTCCTCTTGGTTGTTCAACTGATCTTCCTCCTCAACTGATCCACAATCAGCAGCATTTAACCTTATGGTAAAAGGATTCACTTCTCATCACCTGCAACAAGCCTACCTAAAAATGATGCCTGGAGACAGTTTGTGTGGGACCCATTTCCCAATCACTGAAACCTTTCCAATCCTTTTTAATTGGCATAGCACAGTTGTATAGTCTAAATTGTTCTGCAAGTTCCCTAGTAGTAATTGTCGCATTGTCTTTGACAGCAGCTTCCAACTCTTAAGAATCAATTTGTTTTGGACAACCCTCTTTTTGCTTGTCTTTCAAACTGAAATCCCCACTTTGGAAACGGGAAAACCACCTCCTGCAACTTCCTTCATTTATTGCATCATCTCCATAAGTGCGCTCTGAACAGACTTTGCTGCAGCACTTTTGCATTGACACCTTTATGAAACTTATCCAGTAAGATAATGTCAAATCTTTAGATGGGATGAACATGGAAGAAAGGGGTATAAATTATTTATTGTGACATTCCTTAACTATGACAGGAAGCACAAATTTCATAAATACTATCTAAAACTTTCTTTGCAAAAATCAGACATTACTTTTGCACAAACCTGATATTTACATTATTTACAGTTCAACTATTATCCTCATCTTTACTGATGTTATCATATTTCAACTGTTTTTTGCTCTCTAGACTTCTTCAGTTATCTGTTAATTTGGATAACTGTCAGGGAATTGAACCCTTTATTTAATATACAGAAGTGAATTGTTCTCATTTCGCAGTTCATTCCTTGGGATATTTCGTCTTGTTCTATTTTAGTATTTCTCAGTTATTGCTAGTCCTGTCATGAAAATAGCCAAGAGTATTAGTGCATTGGCTTGTGAATTTGGTAACAATTTAATTGAGTTCAATCCTTTGACTGAGTAGTACAGTTGAAATAGTATCAATAATTAAGCTGTACTAAAGAAGAACAAGATGAGATATCCCTAGACAAACAGTGGAATGAGAACAATCCATTTGCATAGATTAAATAATGGGTTCAGTTCAAAATTCCCTGGAGGTTATGTAAATCACAAGACACCTGAAGAAGACAGGAGGGCATAACAACTGAAATGAGATCTGAATGTGAATCATGAGAGAAAATTAAATTTTATGCTATGAGCGTTGATTAGCGGTTTATCTTGTTTTAAAATTTACTAAATACAAGTGTACAAAATTGAAATACTTTTTGGCCATTCTTATCAGAACATGGATTTATCATTGGTTTCAAATGAGTTGTTTTTGTGAATAAGCTTTTTCTGTGTAAGTGTGTGTATGTACTTTTTTTACTTGTCTTCTCACATCAGGACACAAGTAATCATGGCACTTCACAGCTTCTTTTTTTTATTATCGGTGAATCAGCATGAATTTTTTAGGAAAAAGAATGGAGGTATTTCCCATTGCCTCCTTCATGCTTTGGAGTTCTGATTAGATCTTCTCTTACAACCCAAGGTTACAGAGACCAGTCTTCCTTACTATTTTACCCATAGCTGGTGGGAGTAGACAAGATGGATTCATGATTTTTCCAATAGCATGACTGCAAAAATGTAGGCTGGAATTTATCAATTTAACTTTCTACATTGGTAACTGTAGTGCTACCCACACATTCTATGTGCATATGTGAGGCCTAAAAAAGTATGCTAGTAAATAATGTAGTTTATATATATTATATAAATTTTTCCACCATCCCATTAGAAATAGTCTTCTTGGGAACATACACAACAGTCCGTGCTTTTGATCGAGTGCCAAGAACTAGGAGACAAGCTTCACAGCAGCACATTTCATGTTCAGGTTCTCTGTGAGGATCTTCTGGATGACTCTATAACTGATTCCAGTCATATGAGAGAGCTGAGAGAATCTTTGGCAATGGTCATTATCAATGGATTCATAAATTCTTACCACATTTTCTGACAATGTTGGCTGATTATTATTTACTCTGAATGCCCATCATTTTGAACTCACACTTGATCAGACTTTAAATGCGTGTGATACTCAAAAAACATGTTTGGCCTAAAGAATGTTCACCAAAAGCCTGTCAAAGCATGTCAAGTGTCTTAGTAGCAGGTTTGCTGAGGCTTCATGCAAAATTTGTTGCTGCTCACATTCACTAGGCATCATAAAGATTCCAAAGCTATTCCAATGCAACATTACAAAATTTCCAATTATAATTGAACACAACACAAAGACTGTTGGCAGACTGACTCAGTAGCCCGGTTACCAATGAGCATTTAGCTTTGCCAGCATTTCTGTTTTATGGTGTAATAAGAGCACATACAGTTAGGTAACTTTCTGATACTGTTTTATATACCTGGTGTAACATCAAAATTGTCCAAATTGTATAACAGCATAATTGTCCATTCCACAAAATGTTTAAAATCTATAAAACCACTAAGCTAATTGAGTTTCTTTTTTCCAGGTTTCCAGATAAGATGTTTAGCCATCTTGACTCCATTTGCCATAAGAATTACTGAAAAACCCTTTGAGTTATTAAGCTAGAAAGAGAACAGTTTAAAATCATTTTGTGTCAGCCCTACTGTCTTCCCAAAAAGCAGTGGTGAGAGGGAAAAGATCATTCAGGCCTTCAGTAATGGTACCATCATTCATACTGTGGTTTCTATCTTCAAAGTTCATTTAAGAACCATCAAGAGAACTTGACTTGAAGTGACATAGATGTGATTCTACAGAAGGATGCTTGAGAATACCATGGATAGAACATATAAACAATGAGGAAGTTTTAAAAGTGTGATTGAAAAGAGCACTTATGCTTAGGATCAGAAAGAAGTAGTTGAAATTTCTGAGACACACAATGAGTAAAGAGGGTTTGGAGAATTTGGTGCTCTCAGGACATATTGATGGGAAGAGGGAAACAGTGAGTAACTTAACAAATTAGCTTGTGTGGCAAAAAAGGGACTAGGAGAGATATTAAAGGGGCAAACATTTCTTACAGCTACAAAGTATAGAAACTTGTGGAGAGCCGTGATCACCTATACCTAGAAGGGAGCAGAACATAATCGGTTGTACTTGTCTTTTTATCTCTTCAGATAAAGATAAACATGTTTTATTCAAGTAACTTTTAATATTTAATAACCTAAATAGCAATTATTTTTCTGTCTATTTACATGATTGCTTTTACTTGCCAGGGGGGTAATATTTAGTTTGTTTTTAAAAAACTGGATGTAAGGTTTTGGCCAGCCTTGAATTAATAATTCAATTTTTTTCTTTAAGATCAAAACAACTATAATTAGTCCATCCGAACTCGTTAGGATCCCTTTTTGTTCCCTAATCACGTCATTTACCCAAATTATCACCCTTAATTAGCAGTTCGGCCAATCTGTAATCATTAGTCACCAGAATCAATCACCTTTATTGATTTAATCCTCATTTCTACCCTTAATTAATCCATGAGGTCATATGGTCAGTTTTTAACAATTGAGCTTGTCTTTCTGCACCGGTTTTTGCTTCAAGCCTTGGTCAGTGTATTTATATATTACTGCATGATATGATTTTAGAAATTGATGGCAAATGTTGTTGATGTAGTTTATTGCATTCTGGAAAACTTTGAACCTTGTAATTTCAAACTTGAACATTGTACATGACATGTCTTGACCTTTTTTTATATTGGCCTGTGCATCATACAGAACCTGACCTCAAATACATTTTCCTGACATTGCTGAGCAAAGGAAAATTTCTTTAATAGCAAAGACATTTAAAATTTTGATGCTTACATTACATATATATCTATTCAGCTGTAAACATGTATAAACATTTACACTAAAAGACATAGCAATTTCTCTCTTTGTGCTTGTGTGTAAGAAATAATGTTGGTTAAGAATCCATTGATTATTTAGAAATTACTTTGTTTATGTTTCGTATATGAAAATATAAGCAAATATGGGCTTTCAAGAAGATCTGAATGAGAGGATATGTTTTCTTTGATAGGGAAATTGAATCTTTCTGGACTGTGACACTCTCTGTGGCCAAGTGGTCTAAAGAACACCAGATGAAATTGTGGTTTCTCCTACAAAGGAATTTTAGGTTCAACCCCTGCTGGAAGCACGTCTTCTATAAGTTTTTACAATGCACAGAACATACATACATAAATAGCCATGTTTATTTTTGTTAAGGCAGCATTGAAATTAATCTTGCACAAAATAAAATGGGTTCTGCTTGGCAAAGAATTTGTCATAATTATTTGACGCAAGATTTTTCAAGGCCAGATGCTCTTCCTGATACCCAACTCAAGCCACTCACTGTTGTCCAAGTACATAAGTGTTTTTATTGTGGCACGATCTCTAAGAAGGTTGCTGTTCAATGCTTGAAACCTCATCCTAGCCTTATATATATATATATATATATATATATATATATAATATATGGATAAAATAACTGAAAAAAAATTGGGTGTTTTTTTCATAAAAAAACACCCAATTTTTTTTCAGTTATTTTATCCATATATTATATACATATCAAGAAAGTATACGTGGCCTCTCATCATGCTATATATATATATATATATATGCCATTGTCTCCAATAAGAAGCTCATCTGACTTGTTCAAGTCAAGAGTTGTTTTTCAATCCACATAATTTTCAATTTCTACTATCTCCTTTTCAGTCATAAAACACACTTCATTCACCATTACCATTTTATAAAGATGCCCTCTAACTTGAGTGATTCTCAAGCTTTGTATTGGGTGAAATTTAGTATAAAAAACAACTAATTTAGTAAGAAAGAGGATATATTGTATTAGGCCAATCATATATTAATTGTAGAAGACTTATTTTGCATGACATTTTTATTGCATTTTTAATAATTTATTTCCACTTATTAAAAAAGCATATTCCAGATCAAAATTGTGATCATGAAGATTTTAAAAAAATCTCATATATATAAACACACAAATAAGAGAAAGAACAAATGGAGTAAAAATCCACAGTTAACTTTCGGAAAAGAGAAAGTTTTGTTTTTAAATTTCCCTAAAAAAAATAATTTTATCACCAGTTACCAACCATTGCCTGAGGATGTAAATTCATAGTATTGAAACAGGAAACCTTTTGAGTAGCGATGTAAAAATTTTTATTACAATCTCTTATAATAATAATATATATATATATATATATATATATATATATATATATATATATATATATATATATATATATATATATATATATATATATATATATATATCAAGAAATATAGTTTTAAGGTGTGCTATATTTATGGGATAAAGTGCTCAATATCAGAGATAGAGTGTATGTAAATATAAATATAAAATTGAACATTGAAGTCAACACTCTGTTTCATGCTAAATGCAATCGTCAGCCTGACGATTGCGTATAGCATGAAACAGATTGTGGCCTCTGACTGTTGACTTCAATGTTCAATTTTATATATATATATATATATATGTATATATATATATATATATATATATATATATATATATATATATATATATATACACACACACACACACACAAATTGCACATTTATAAATCTACCATTTGTCCATGAATTGAATAATGCTGCCATTTCTGGTCTTGTGTTCCTATTATATATCTCGAGATTCTTGACAAAATTCAAAGAAGAGTCTGTAATGCAATCGATCCTGAATGTGATATCTTGACTTCAGTCACTTTATCACTAACATGAAGTGGCTTCACTCTGTCTTTTCTAAAAAAATATTTTTGGGACAATTGTTCTGATGACCTTTTCTCCTTATTGCCTCAACTGCATGACTTTAAATGTACTTCTAGATTGTCAACTAAATCTCCCTGTTTTAATATTGAACTAAATAGATACAATCATATGTTCTAGTCTAATAGTTTCTTTTCTTGCACTTCTTATATGTCAAATACTTTTCCAAATTCTTACTTCCCTGCTACCTATACTCTTCAAAAATGTAAATAGAATGCCAATTGTCAATGTAGTAGCTTATCCTGTTCCTTTATTGTCTTTTTCCTCACTAAAATCATCTCATTCTCTTTTACTCCCTGTAATCCCCTGCATCCTAGTGGCATTATCATCTTGCTTAGGTGAAATGATTCATATATATATATATATATATATATATATATAATTATTGTATATTATTTTAATACCTATACTCTGGTGGTATGAAAAAACCTGAATAATACAATTTGTAAATAAAAATATATTTGAACAAACCAATATCAGGAGAAAAAAATTCAATTAAAAAAGAAAAGACTAAAGACATCTGTGTTAGTCAAAAAAAAAAAATCAATCAGCACCGCAATGCCTCGCCAAAAGAAAAACACTGACCGGGTAAATTAAGTAAAAATGTAAATGTGCTCAATACACTAAGTAGAGCAAAATCTAGAAAGCCCTAGTGAGCCAAAACCTACCTACCAAGTTTTAACCTAATAGATCTTCAGGGTACTACTGGCTAAAGAGGATAGGTACAAGCGACATTTTATTGGTAAAAACAGCCACAGTAAAATAATAAAATTAACCTAAAAACAAAACAAGAATATACAAGATCTCCAGGTAAAATGAAAACAAATGGGGTATAATTCCACTGTCTGTAACATTTAATTTAAAAGAGTGCACAATACAGAGTAGAGCTAAATATATATATATATATATATATATATATATATATATATATATATAATGTCATATCAACTCAACCAGTTGGTACCGTCTCAGATTTTAATGAAATTTTATGAGAAAATAGGTTTATGAAGATTTGGTTGAGATGATATAGAATTACACACACAAACACGCGCACATATGTGTGTATGTGTGTATGTGTTATCATATTGAGATATCATTCCATTTGTTTAATTTTTCCAGTAAATTATCATCATCAATTTTCACTTGGCATGAAAATTAATGATGAGAAATTTTGATTGGTCAGATTTAAATTGCTAAACAGAGCCTTTCATTTTACAAAATATCTAATTCAAATTTTGCCTGAAATTAGATAAAGCCATGGGCAGATTCGTATATTTTTCTCCAACTAATTAACAGTTTATTTTTTTAAATTTTTTTGCGAGCTTCACTAGTCTATTTGTCATTTATTTATTAGTTGAAATTAACTTGCTAATTCACTCACTATAGTAAGTGACCATAAAAGGCTATTTACTAAAGTATTCATTTAGTTTAGATATTTTTACTTTGTTTGGTACAAGAACCAAATACTGGCGCACTCTTGAAAATCATGCTCATTTCATTTCCTAGTTCTCTGTGATAAGTTTGTTAAATGTCACTGCATGACATGGTGATCCTTCTGCATCTGATGCACAAGCTATATTGTTATGGTTGCTCATTGGCGTAGTCCTTTATTTTATTTATTTATTTAATTGTGTATGTAACTTGTGATATCACAGGTAGGACATTGTCTTTAACCAAATATATGAAGCTTTTTTATATACTTTAACAATTACATCTATTGTGAAATTTTATTTCCTTTATATAACAGCGAACCATGTTCAACACCTCCACATTACAAAATTAACATGTCTGACATTATTGCTTAAAACCTAAACATTCTTATTTGAAACCTATATTCCACCTGATACATATGAGTCTTATTTTGCTACCCTCCTGACACTTAACATGACGACTGTGTAAAATGGTGGAGGATGAGTCTGATCACTGAAAAAGATGGTTACATCCTGTGATGGAGGGAAACTCATTACCACTTGTTTATTTTGATGAAAAAGAACTGATTGTGAACAATTGTAATAAAAGCTTTTCTATAGTCTAAAACCAATTGTGAAGCTGAAAAGTGCTTACTTTCAAACTGGCATAACCGCCTAATCGTGCTTGCAGTGTTATATACAAGCAGAGAGCATGCAAATGCTCACATACACGCAAAGTGATTAGCCACATACATAATGTGTTGGCTGAGGTTTGTTAGCCTCAGAGCCACCTGAGCTGCTGTCTTCTGGCGTCAAGAGTTTTACTCCTCTTTAATTATTCTGTGTGACTCTGACAAATAATTACCCTAAAAGATAATCCTTGTTTTATTTTGCTACTGTCTTCGTCTTTTTCTGCTGAGAACCTTCTATTTTTTTTACGTCATTGCTAAACTGTGTTAATTAAGCTTTGGCAAAAAGAAACGAGAAAGAATGAATGCAAAACTGGAACTTAGTTCCTGGATGTTTGGCTTGCAAAGTGAGCGGTAGGAGGTTAATAAAAGAGATACGAAAAAGATGGAGAATCAGCAAGTATAGTAAGCACCTTCTACCTCTTTTGTCTCGACTATCTTTTGTAGTAGTGGGAGGACATGGAGAGGATCCTTTTTTTTTTATATCAGCTAAGTGGCATCATTTCAGCTACAAAACTTGTCTTGTCAGCACCAGTTTTGATTTCTTTGGTTTGGGTTTCCTGCAGAGGAGAAGAACATTTTAATTAAAAATTACTGGGACAAGAGTCACTGCAAGAGACTTGTTGCTGACAAACTTTTCCTTTTTTTTCTGAATGTGTGGAAGTTATTGTTTTATGAGGTGTCAATGTTTTCAAATACTTCTCTGAAATTTGGTGAATGTGTGTTTCTTTGTTCAAATATTTTTTGTAAAACGTTTGCATTTGCTTGCAAATCAACACAAATCACTTATTTATTTCTTCACCCTACCCTCCTGAGAATGTTTTCGCATTCCTTTGATACTAGATGAATTCTGTAAAATTTTTGAGACTTGTCATTTTTAAAACCTTAATGCTTTTAATTTTCTGATATCTTTTATAGTTTTTGTGCATTGCTGTGAAAATTTTTTTCTCCAAATTCTTCTATATGTCATGTCTGTTCAGGAAGTGCACAATTATGGCTCTCTACAATTTCCTGTCCTTTGTAGCTCTTAACAATATTTGTCTTCTTACAATCCCTCTCCCTCAGTGTTTTCCTCTTGCCTTCACTATGTCCTGCAAGTGTCAAATTCTCCAAGCCTTCTTTCCTCATTATGTGTACTAGAAATTTAAACCATCACTTTCTGATTCTAAGTGTTCTTTTTGTTTCCATTTTCTTTAAAACTTCCTCATTGCTCATATGTGCAGTCTATAGTAATCTTAGCATCATTCTGTAGAAGAACATCTCTGTTGTCTAAAGTCTCCACTTCATTTGTGAAGGAATTGGGCAGCATTCACTGCCATGTAAGTCGACTGATTTTACATAGCACTATTCTCTTTGGTTTCTAACAAAATTTTCCTGTTTCTTAATACTTTATTTAGCATTTGAAAGGCATCTTTCACTATTCCAGTGCCCTTTCAGATTTTGGTGTCACATTTTTCCATTCGTGCTAAGCTAATTACCAGGGGGAGATCCAAAAGTAATCGGAATTGTGTCATATAATTTTATTCATTTATTGTTGCATGTTTATATTCTTATCACCTTCAAAGTATTCTCCATTTGAATCAATGGACCAGCCCAGACGTGTTTCCCACTCTTCAAAGCAGTCCTGGAACTCTTGTGAAGTTATGTTTTTTAATGACTCCATCGTTTTCTTTTTAACCTCTTCTGCATCTGCAAAACGTTTTCCTTTGAGGACTTTCTTCATTCGGGGAACAAAAATAAGTCGCAGGGGGTGAGATCGGGTGAATAGGGAGGGTAGGGAAGTGGGGTTATGCCATTCTTGGTCAAAAATTGTCTCACACTCAAGGTACTGTACACTGGCACGTTGTTGTGATGCAACCACTACCTTCCACTTTGCCACAGGTCAGGGCATTTTCGTTTCACCTTGTCTCACAAACGCTTCAGGATTTCCAAGTAAAAAGCCTGGTTAACAGTGTGACCAGAAGGAACAAATTCTTTGTGGAGAATTCCTTTCACATCAAAGAAACAAATCAGCTTTGCCTTGACATTGAACTTCACTTGACGCGCTTTTTTTGGGTTGTGGTGATGTTGGATGCTTCCACTGACTTGATTGCTGCTTCGTTTCCGGGTCGTAGCCATAGCACCGGCTTTCATCACCAGTGATGACCTTCAAAAAAAGGTCTGGATCAACTTCCAACTGTTCTTTCAGTTTACGACAGGCATCCTTTCAGCCATGGTAAAAATAGACAAAAAGGCATGAAGCACTTCAAAACAAATGTGAACCACCGAGCTGTATGTCTTCCCACGATAACACCAGTTAGCACACTGATGCCTGAGGGTTGCCTCAAGTGGCATCTACTGGTGGAAGCCTGAACTACTACGGGCTTGTCACACAGAAAACGATTCCGGTTACTTTTGGGTCCCCGTATATGAATTAGCTTGGGTTTCTTTGTATAATATTGTATCATTGCATTGCTATGCAAATGAAGAATCTAGACGGGGCTCTATATCTGCTATTGAACTGCCAGTAATTGGCAAGACAAACAGTTCTTCCTATAGCAGAAGTAAGATTGGTGATTGAAGGAAATCTCAAGTTTACAGTGCTGCTTACTCACCTTTACTCTGAGTCTGCAACTGAATCAAAGATGGTGATTGCCTGGAAAGTTTTATAGTGTCATGAAGGCTTGTGAAGAGCCTTTGCTTTCCATTTAGGATAGTTGATACTAAAGGCAACAAGAATCACTTTTAGAGAAAGCCTGTATCTCTTTTGTGATGTCTCCTTGAAACTTTGGTACAGCTCACAAAAGTCAGGTGTTTGAAAGTTAATGGCCTTTCATCTTCAGTGCTGTTTTTTTTTCCATATTTGATGCTCATGGTATTCTTGATACCTCCAGTCTCTTTTCAATGATGTCCTTTACAATGATGGCTAACACTGGCAGGAGTATTTCAGGAGGTACTAGTAGTGATGGTAGATGACCCAAGATTTGGCACCATAATGGAGAGTGGGTTTGTAGTTTTTCCTTAATTTTTTATTCATTCAAACACACTGGTGCAGCCTACCAAAGGCGTTTAGTAATTTGTTGTCAATCTCTTTGTCTAGCTTGGTATCTCTGTATATAACACATTTCTGGTAGAGGAAGTCCTGAACTGCCTTCAGTTGTGTCAGAGCCGTAGATACAGAAGGATAGAAGGAGATATGCTTGGCTGGGTGTCGGCTGGTGGAGGATGAAACTTTTCTGTTTCTTCAGATTGATTTTTTTAGCTGAAGAATTTTTACAAAGCAGGACATTATTTGTTGCAGGTCTGAGTGGACAGTAATATATATATATATATATATATATATATATATATATATATATATATAGGCAGCATATCTTCATTTAAGCATGTTAGCTTGAATAATCTAGACATGTTATCTCTGTTTTTATTTTAATCCTATGAAATTCACAAATCAATTTCTTAGTGCTGCTACAAAACTGATTAAGAAAGACGCCATAGTTTTGGTTATTTCTTTTTTTCTTCAAGTACTTTCAATCTCATCCAAGATCATCATAACCAAAACTACGCTGTCTTTCTTAACCAGTTTTGTAACAACACTAAGTCCAGATTATTCAACCAAACATGCTTCAATGTATATACATGTGTGTGTGTGTGTGTGTGTGTGTGTGTGTGTGTGTGTGTGTGTGTGTGTGTGTGTGTGTATATATATATATATATATATATATATAATGGCCAGCTAATCTTGCTTTCTGAGCACACTCCTGTCTGCTAGAGTGGTTAGCCAATCCCTATTACAGGCACCTTCTCAGGCACATTTGTATTTGTTCAGAGCCCACCTGTGGTTTATACGGCAACTCTGCTAAGTAGATCTTAGTTATAGAGTCTGAGAAAGAGAGAGAGTGCAAATAATTAGGCATGGTCAGCAGTTTGAACAAGGCCGGTATGCTCAAACCCTTGGTTACAATGACTTGTGACTTACTAGCACAACCATTGGTAGCTTCTGAACATGGCCAAGTGGTCAGTACATTTGCTTTCCAGGTTCAAATCTCACCATAGCTGATTTGTCAGGAAGGTGACTAATTCATGTTATCTGTCCAGAGAGTAAATCCCACATTGTGGCATCATTAGAAAGTGTTTGAAAACCAAACCATCAGTTGACCCATGACTTGTGATTGAAATTGAGCAGAAAGAACTGTTTGGAATAAATATATATGGTGGACTCTCCTGTCGTATTCGGCGTATGAGGGTCAAGCAGCTTAGTTTCTAGGAACCGACAGCCCAGACACCAGCACATATAATTTGATTATAGTGGTGAAGGCTTTGTGCAGAACCAATCACACTTTTTGAAAAGCTGAATACATAGACCTGATGCACTACATGCCACAAGGCCCCCAAACAGCCCTCTGAAGGTTTTGAATTTAGAGTTGTCCTTCTAGACAAGTTGACATCCAAGGCTATAGAACCCAGTGTGTCCTGCTATTTATCCATAGCTGGTGGGAGAAGAGGATTAATACCTTTTCCAAGAGTATTAGCATGTAAGCGAATGTAATGGATTCAACTGGAATTTGAACTCGACTCTCCGATTCCTCAATCCGAGCCACTATCCACTACTCTACTGTGCCTCCATATACACACACACACACACACACACACACACTTTGTTACCAAGGCTTTACAAAGTTAATCACAGTATTAGGTTTGCAGCTAGTTCTCATCATTTTACAGTTGAAACACCTAGATGTAACCATAAGTTTCGTGCTCACAGTTTCTTCTCTTGCACTTCTTGTTTGTAGAAATCTCTTTGGGCCTCTTGCTTCTGAATCAACCAAAAATTTAAATGCTGTGTCAATTGTTATCCACTGTCTTTTTAATTTCTATTCTTTTATTGTTCTCTCTCCTTAATAATGTGTTTCTTTTCATGTTCAGTAACCCTTTGCAACTTAGTGGCTTTATTACCTTGCTTGGGATGAAAAGATTAAAAAAGAAGATGATTGAGCTGACTATAAGTGGGATTGGTAATATGTATGCTGTACTCCACTTAAAATGTCACAAATGCATGTCTGAGGACTATTATCCATTTCCTGAAACCAACGTAGGACGGCTTGCAGTATTCATGGAAAGCCTTAAATTTTTATTTACAAAATTAATCGATGACATACATTTTCATATACTTATAGATACACACTTCATTTCTGCATATATATATCTATATACAGATGCACTCTGAGGTACACATACATTGAAACAGATATACTTACATTTTTATATGTGCATAAACATCACCACCTTGCTTTGGTCTAATGGTTATTGCACTGGTTTAATAGATCATTACTATTGAGTTCAATCCTCACTGGTTGCACCATACTTGTGTCTTTGTACTGAAACTAAACTAAACTTTGTAACTGAATATGCATATATATTTACATTTTTGTAGAGATAGACAATAAAAATACATTTTAACATTCTGATATTTTTATAAGTTTGGAAATATTTGAATATAGAACCTTTCTTTAAGCATTCAATGACAGGTACATCACTAATTTTCTGGCACTCTTGATTCCAGTGCCATGCTGGATTATCTGTTTTGTGAGATGCCACTTAATAAAAATTCAATAATACACCCCTGACCCACTAATTTATGCACCCCTTGTATCTCAACAGCATCATCAACTTTCAGAAAATTATTATCAAATGTAAATTTTATGGGAATTGAATTAGTCTAGCAGTTGCATGAAATTCTAATACTTGCTCATTTTGTCCAGATTAGAACAGGGACTAGAAAATACTTTGTACCTTTATAAAAAAAAAGTTTCATAACATTTATATCTGTTGATGAACTTCTTTTTATTTTTGTATGTGTGCATTGTGATGGTGTTGAATGATTCAGATGAGACTTCTTTTAAGAATGTTGTCTTTTGAAAATTAAATGTTGAAGTACCATTCATGATATTTTCTTCTTGAATCTTGTTATGAACAAAAATTGAACACTGATTTGTTATTGTAATGATAGCCTTGGTGCTACCCAATTGCCAATTAAAGACTCTCTTCTTCCTAAATTGGATGGCCATCTTGTCTGACACATTGATCAGTTTCATACCTGATGTAATGGAATAACCAGTCACCCCGATGAATGATTACACTATAGGTAGTAAGTACCTATAAAGTCAACTGTCTACGAGAGACTTGGCGATGAGAGAGAGAGAGCGAGAAGACGCAAGCATGTCTGACCTTCCAATTAATGGCACTCATTACTAGATTGACCTGTGTGTATAACTGTACCATATTTCATATGGCACTGGTTGTGTACAATAAACCCTTCTTCTATTATTCACTTGGTGTTAAGTATTTATTCCCTTAGCACGGAATATAACAATACTATTACTTAATAAGAGTACATATTTAGATGTCACTCGATTTATTCCTTTTTGTTGTTATGTTTTTATGGGACTGATGTTATTTGAAATAGAAGTCAAATATTTGTTAGTCTCTGGGAAATTATGATTCTTGCAACTGTTTGAATAAATACATATTGTTTAAGAGAGATATGTAACTATTTGTTCAAAGAGAGGTATGTGGCTATTTTTCAAAGTGAGGTATGTGACTGTTTATCGAAACAGGGCATGTGACTGGTTATTTGTAACAGCAAGGTATGTTACTGTTGGTCAAAGCGAGGTATGTTGCTATCTGTGAAAGAGAGGTATGTGACTATTTTATTGCAATAAACTGTAGTAGTTTTACTTGAGGACCAGTTATGCTAGAAGTAAATGAGAAGAACCAACTGACTGATTTTTATGCTGAATAGTTTAGTTTTCGTTTTCAAGTGACTAAATCAGAAGTAATCAGTAATTCTGGCTGAGATAGTTGAAGAAACACAAATATGCCTGAACAGAGGTATCTGTAAGAGGGATTAGCTAGCCATCCATCCTAGTAAGGCAGGTATACTCAGAAACAAGTAGCCAGCCATTGCTAAATACTTGTAGCTGTAGTTATTGATCAGGTCATTCAGATTTGGTAATGAAAAATGCCCTAAACAGAAACCAATTATTATTCAATAGATCTATTTAAAATCTTAATAATGAAATACTACATATGTCCAACTTAAGAAGAAAAAAATGTCTACATTTATGCATTATTCTTATTTTTTTGTGAGCAGATTATCTCTCTGATGTCTTTGTGTAAATCTTTCACTAACACCGAAATTTAAATATTAAAAAGAAATGTTGCCTGATTACAGAGCTCATCACTTAAGCAATAATTTTAATTTGGGAATTGATCTGAATATTAATTCTGCTGCAAGAAAATCAGCAAAAGGCCAAAACAAAAAAGAAAAATGATTGGCTGTTAAATCAGAGCACAGCAATTGACTGATACTTAAATAAAGTAAATGATTCAGTTTTATTTTATTTGGTGTTAGAAATAATCTGCATTCTAGCAAACTAACCAGATCTTTTTAAATAAACAATTATTGATGACTTTACAAATATTTGCAGTTTACATATTTTAGAATATATATTTTTAATTCAATTAAGGGGTTTAATATATCTAGGTAAATCAGTAATGCTAAAAGAAGCATTTATATTTCAACATAATCTTCTTTGTCAATGCACTGAATCTATTGCTTCTCAGTTAATCACATAGTGAAAATTCCAGATCATAATTCATCTAATAACTGTCAGGATATGGACATTGATCCACCCTTATCTTTCTCTCTCTCATATATATATATATATATATATATATATATATATATATATATATATAAAATGTGGTGTGCTATCCAAAAGTTTGTCAAATAGTATGTACTAACCAAATGTAGCATAGACGTTTGCTGCTACTATTTGTGGACTAAAGTCTTGGCTACTCAAAAAAACTCCTTTGAAGGAAACCGTGTAAAATTGGTGTCAGGGTAATTCCTTTCAATAGTAAAATTCTGAAACCTCTTGTTCATTTTCTTTTATGTGCCATGTCCTTTCAGGACGTAGGCGATCATGGCTCTCCACCTCCCTCTATCCCTTGCAGCACTCAACAAGTTCCTTCCCTCTGCTTTGTCCCCCAGACCACGTTCTGTCATCCACTTGCTTAAGCCCACCAGTTATGTCACGCATTGTTTTCACTTGTCTCTCTTTCCCTCTATTTGACCTGTGAGTATCAGATTCTCCAGGCTCTCCTTCCTCATCATGTGTCCCAGAAACTTCAGCTGCCTCTTCCTGATTTTAAGTATAAGCCTCCTCCTTGTTTGCATCCTCTCTAAGACCTCATCATTGCTCACACGCTTGGTCCATGATATCCTTAGCATCTTTCTGTAGAACCTTGAGGAAATTGTCTAACATTTGCTGCTGTAAAGAAGGACAGATGTCACATAACTGCTCAGTACTCTTTTCTTTGTTACCAAAGAAATCCTCCTGTCTCGCAATACTCTGCCCAGCTTTTGGAATGCGTCATTGGCCATCCCAATACATCTATGGATCTCAGTGTCGCACTTACGACTTCTGTCAAGACACTTCCCAGATATTTAAACTTCCACATCTGCTTGATTCTAGTGTTCCCGACCAGCAAATCACATTTTGGGCTCATCCTTTTACTGATGACCATGCATTCTGTCTTCTTGTAGTTTATGCTTAGTCCCTTCTTCTCACTCTCCGTCACTACCTTCTGTAGGTGATTTTATAATTTCTTTTCTGTGTCTGCTATCAGTACTGTGTTAGCAGTTGTTATTGATTGTTTCTGCTCATTCCAACTCTCACTCGTTAACTCAGGCAATTGTATTTATCTCTTTGCCATCGGATTCTAATTCTCCCTTCCATAATCATATTGATCAATCTGTTGGTAGTATTTAATAGATTATTTCATTGAGATATAGGAAGAGGTGCTGAAAAGTTCTCAGGTCTGTCAAAAAAAAAAAATCTGGTATTTGGTCAGATTTGGGAAAATAGGTGGGCCAAGAACTTTTCAGCACCACTACATGCATATACTTTTAGAACTAAACCTACTTTGGAGAATTGTGTGAATCACTTGAAAAACATACATTTGCTGTAAATATGACCAGATCTGATTTATTTTTATTTTTTTATTTTTTTAATATCATTTAATTTAATTGGCCGCTAACCTCTCTTTAGAAGATTTGGCAAATCTTTGGCGAATGGAGCCTGACCAGAAAAGTCAGTGAGCTGCTGGGGATGTCCCTGCAGGATAGATGGGTAGGGAGAAAAGAAAACTTTCTTTTAAAGTAAATCAAATATTTTCACAAGAACAAGGTTTATTTAAGAGGCTGATTAAACAGACATGGCATATTCGCAATACCTTTTTTCTTATCAGTAGGTGGCACTTCTATTGGTGGCTGAGTGTAAGTTGGGGACCCTTTGCTGTCTGTCTAAGGAGATCTTGATGGTTGATGTCTCTTACAACATTAACTTGTTAATAATGGTTAGCTGGTTAAATGTCTGAGCATTTCATGTGTGCTCTTTATGGCAATCTATTTTACATGTATGTGTGTGTATTTATATAATTAACTTTTGCATTAAGTGCAAATCAAACAAAAGTTGGGGCAATCAGGGTACATTTTCCTGTTTTGTTTTAATATTTATGCATCAAAATAAATGGTATTGTAAAA
>OZ038486.1:34969150-35118077 GCA_964036315.1 Acanthosepion esculentum | reverse complement strand
ATTCTACGAAAAGTGTACTTGTAAATCATCAGTATCCAATAAACAAACAAGAATTAAGGCGACTTTTCTTAATGCTTATCCACATTACCCTCATTAAATAAAGAGTATGTTCTGAAGATGTAAAAAAGCATTGACATATAAATGACTTGTTTGTTAAATAATGAATACCTAGCATGATTATCAAGGCTATTTTCATTTTAAATGGGCACACACACACACACTATGTGTGTGTGTATATATATATATATATATATATATATATATATATATATAGTGCTGATTATCAGAAATAGGGCATTTATAGATAAGCAACATTGACATAGAGATCAACACTGCATGGTGAATATCAGTTTAATGCCTCTAGCAATTTTTAAACCCTGCAATCACCATGCAATCTTGATTTCTATGTCCACATATATATATATATATATATAATTAAATAAGAGAGAATTAGAAATTTTTTTATAGATTTAATATGTTTTGCTATTTAATTTATCTTCAGAAATTTTGGGGGTAACTGAAATATTGTAGAGTTATGTTCCAATTTTTAAAATCTCTGTTCTTCTAATGCTTGACGTCTACACAACCAACTGACATGAAACCACATAGAATATAAAAAGTGAAGCATGACTCCAGATTATTTCACTTTAAAAGAAAATCCTGATGAAGTTAAATAGTCAAACATGATAAATTTATGGAAACTTTTCTGCTCGTTCCTTATTTAATCATTGTCGGATTTAATTCCTATTTTCAACTATGCACATACACATAGTGTATATCTCTATACTGTACTCATTTCAATTAAAAACCTATTCATATTTCACTAGATGCTCTGTTATCATCAACTATAATTTTTTTTATTCCGCAAACATCAAACTTTAATAATTAAAGTGAACAACTTAAATTAACTGTTTCACTCATAAAAGACAAGGAAGAAATTTTTTGAATAATTTTTGTAGCTTAGCATTCATTAGACCTTCTTCAAGCTCCAATATTTGTCAGAATCAAAAACTATTTTTTTTTTTTCATTTTAGAAGGGAGGTCCTGTTCATAATATAAATACAGTGTTAAATTGATCTTTGACTTCTTAAAGAGTTATCTGTACTTTTTTCTATTTACAAATGTTAAGTTTTGAACTATGCTTATGTCATTGATACTCCTGATGTTTTCCTTTTTACCAGTTTCTAATAGTAGGGAGTTATCAATGATGTAAGCACAGTTTCAAACCTGACATTTGTAAATAACAACAAAGTATGGATAACTCTTTATGAAGTCAGGGATCGATTTCAGACTGTTTCTACTTCATGAACATCATGTAAAAAAAAAAAAAAATTCCTGCTTTTTACAATGAACCAGTTACTTTACGTAGAGCCCATTAGGATTTAAACATTAAAGTTTTAAAAATTCTGTTTACTGTATTTCCTGCCATATACTGCATTGGCATATACCATACACTTAAAATTTTTCTGGTCTAATCAGGGCACTAGTTTAACAAACAGGGGTGTTTAGATATTAGTTTGATACTGATAACCTCTATCCCAATGCCTACCCAATTCAAGCTTTAGGGTGATTATTGGAAGAATTTATTTGTAAAACTAGTGCAGCTTATATAGAGAGAAATAGAGTAAGTAAATCAAATCTACAGGGATTGTTATAAGCAGCATAAGAATGTGTGTGTGTCTGTGATTTGTAAAACTAGTGCAGCTTATATAGAGAGAAATAGAGTAAGTAAATCAAATCTACAGGGATTGTTATAAGCAGCATAAGAATGTGTGTGTGTCTGTGAGTTCACGTGAGAGTGTATTTGTTTGGTATTATTAAGTAGTAACATTAATAAATGAAATTGTCAAACATTGATATTTATTATGTTTTGTTGTTGTTGTTGTTGTGAGCAATTGGCATCCTTTGAGTTTGAAATGATTGCATTAATCCCTCTGTTTCCTGGATAAATGCGGCACAATTCAAAACAAAGCACCTGATCTGTAATGGCTCCCGTCTGGTTTGAAAAGCTCAACTGAAAATCTACTTTGAATTTTTTTTTTTTTTTATTGAGAACTTTGTTCTTGTTCACACTAAACCGAAGAAAAACAATCAGAAAAAGACCAAACAAAAATCACTGCTCTCTAAAATAAAATAAAAAATGAGTGTAGATCTTTTAAAGAAAATTGGAATCTATAGATAAAAAACAACCCCCCCCCCTCCTTTTTTTTTTGAGTTTTTGGCTTCTGTTCTTGACATACTTCTTTTATTCAGACTGAAAGTCTGGAGGACATTCAAATTGTTGTTTTTGAAATTCAAACTTTTTTTTAATGATCATTTGTAATTTAAGTAAAGGAAAAAACAAATAAAAAGGGTATACTGCATTTAGAACGGGATTAAAGGCCTTCTTTGTCTAAGAATAGATCTTATCTAAATCTTTATATAATCTTTTAATAATCTTTAAGTTGACATTTTTGATTGAGAAATGATTTTGTTACCTTTTATTTTCTCCTGTTTTTGAAGAATGTTGTTCAACTTCATTTGGAAAGTACATTCATTTAGACTAACTGTAGTTGTAATTTGGGACAAATTTTGGGAAGGGACTTGTTTCATTTATAGTCAAATATTTTACTTCCAGATAGTCTTCTACTTCATTTTTTATGGGTACTTTGATAAAATCTATTATTTTATGGTGAAGGCTTGAAAAATATTCTTTCTGGAAGAATAAACATAATAAAATTTACACACTTGAACATTTTGGGATTAATAACAATAGCTTGTATTTTATTATCACTACGTTTTTGTATTTTATATGTATGTATGTATGTATGTATAGTACCCATAAAATATATTAGTATTATTCACATATAGATTGGCACTTCTACCTAGTATCACATCCTGGTACTTCTGTTTCAGATCAGTGTAATATCTGTGTGTGTGTGTGTGTGTGTATATATATATATATATATATATATATATATATAATGAAGGAGTATTTCTCCTTCCTGCTATAGTAGGACTTCTATTAGAAAATCATTGTTTTCCCAAAAAATTCTTAAAATCCCCAAATATGTTTCAGCTTTAAATAATCTTAAAAAGGTTGGTAAGCTGTTAAAAAAATAATCAATTAATACTAAATATATATATATATATATATATATAGATATAGAGTAGAGAAATATTGTTCTGTGCTTCTTACAGAATATAGGTATAGGAGGCCAATTAGAGAAATTAAAAAAGAGTGAATAATATTAGGACATTAGACAAAACAGGGGCATGAGAAAAATATTCAAAATTGGAATTTTTGGACACACCTAACTCATTTCTCAAAAAATAAAATGAAGTTGAACTTTTTTTGTGGGTGGGAGAGAAAGGCTTATTTTGCACATGCATATATATAAAAAAGGAATTAATGGTTTTTATCTTGAATCCCAAATTATTTCTTATTACTCAATAAGTAATACTTATTTTAGTGGATACACACGTTTTGGTTGGAAACCAGTTTTATTTAAACCATATGAATTACATCTATGAGTCTGTGCATTTGGGAATCTTAAAGAAAATGAGTTCTAATTTTCTGTATTAAGATGTTCAAAGGTACTATCCAATAGATGTTAACTTACAATTTAAAAACTTTGAGCACCTACCTAAACATGTGTATCACTATAATATAAAATTTAAGTCATAATATATACATACATACATACATACATACATACATACATATATATATGACCAAATGGTTAGAACATTATTATTCTGACCATGAAATCTGGGTTTGAATCTCACCATAGACGATTTGTCAGGAAAGTAAATTCTTGATAATATTGAACTGGGGATAGGTAATCCCAGCAGGGGCACCATTGAAAAGTGCTTTAGATCCATGTGACAGAATGATCCAATTCTTGTGTGTTAAGGAAACTGTTTGAAAGTCACAAGTCATCATGACTGATTATTTGGACATGGCGGCCTTGTTCAGCTTCCGATTTTCTCACAAAAACTCTAAGCTCTGTAGGCTACAACTACAAATATGCCTGACTAGGCGGTGGCAACCGGGATTAGCTAGCCACCCTAACAATGGATGTATTTGGAAAATGAGCAGTCAGTAATTTCTGAAGAATCAATGGATTTCTTACCTGAAACCATGTCCTACAACTCTAAAGTTTACTATCTGATCTCTGTACAAGCAGTGTAAAAAGTGTGGTGGTTTCTCCTACAAAGGGGGACACAGATTTTAAGATTTTGCAGGGTGCATCTTCTTTTTTTAAGTTTATCAAATACACTGGTTAGTAGATGTAATTAACACTGTTTATAAGAACAGGGCATCAACTCAAATATTGATATCCACAAAATAGTGTTCAAAGTGATATGATATATATATATATATAATAGCTGGCCACTTGTGTTTGAGGATACCCATCTACTAGGGCAGCTAGCCAATCCCTATTGCAGACTCTCGCTCAGGCACATTTGTGTTTATCCAACAGAGCCATTATGTGGTTTATACTGCAACTATGCTGAGCAGACCTGAGTTACAGTTTCTGGGAGAGAGCGTGTTATCTAACAGGTTCAACAGTCTGAACAATGCCAGCACACTCAAGCACTTGGTCACGATTCCTTGTGTCTTCGTGCTAGCACAGCTACTGATGGCCCCCAAGTGTTCTGTCTACCCAATTTTACTTACAAGGTTTGGGTCAACCTGTGGTATGGTTTTCAGGCACATTCCAAAGGTGCCACACGCTGGGAGGTCTCATGATCAGAAAGCGAACGTTATAACGACTCAGCCATGTTCCTATATATATATATATATATATATATATATATATATATATATATATATATATGAATTTTTTATACATGTATGTGCATGCATATATATATATATATATATGAATTTTTTATACATGTATGTGTATGCATATATATATATATATATATATATATATATATATATATATATGAATTTTTTATACATGTATGTGCATGCATATATATATATATATATGAATTTTTATACATGTATATATATATGTATATATATATATATATATATATATATGAATTTTTTATACATGTATATATATATGTATATATATATATATATATATATATATATATATATATATGAATTTTTTATACATGTATATATATATACATATATATATATATATATATATATATATATATATATATATATATGCATTATTAAATGGACAAAGTCCGACAATTATTTAAAGACATGTTTATGTTTAACATTCTTTTTATAGATACAAGTATTTAAGTAAATGCTCTGTTTATAATAAACAGTATTAAACAACATTTACCGGCCTGAATGTCTATGAAAATGTCTCAGACATTCAGGCTGGTAAATGTTATTTAATACTGTTTATTATAAACAGAGCATTTACTTAAATACTTTTATTTATAAAAATAATGTTAAACATAAAAATGTCTTTAAATATATATACATATAAATTTTGTAAATATATATATATGTATGAATTTTATAAATATTTATATATATGTATGAATTTTATAAATATATATATATATATGAAACAAATTGAATATCTTCTAATTGTCTATTTTATTCAATTTCTCTTCTGTACAGATTTATTCTGAGAACTTTAACACTTTGTCATCATGGGAAACAAAAACATACTCTTAGTCAAAAACAAAAAAAATGAGTAGATACTAATATCCAAAAAGTGACTTACACAAGAGCGTCTTTTTAAAATTTTTGAATTTCATGTAACTACACAACATTTTACTTTTGTTTATCATCACTTGCCTCGATAAAGTCAAATGACGAAACGGGTGGGCAAGGATTAAGTACTATTTCTCAATTGACTACTTTATTCAATTCATATATATATATATATATATATATATATATATATATATGTATATATATATAACATCAATAAAAGTTGATGTTACAATAAACAGTGCACTGTGTAAAATATAAAAAGATCCAGAGCAAACTATAAATGCTGATAAAAGCTACTTAATTTGACCTTTTAGCTGCCTTCGTGACTTTAAGTTTCATATGCAGTTAAGTGAACTTCACCAAACACAATCTTCAGTCTGTCAGGACGGGAGAGTACGATTGTACTCTCCTTCCTGACCGCCTGAAGATTGTGTTTGGTGAAGTTCACTTCCCTGCATATGAAACGTTAAGTTGCAAAGGAAGCTGAAAGGTCAAATTAAGTACCTTTTATCGACACGCATATACACACACACACACACATATATATAAAACACAGTGTCATGCACTTGCTTAATATATTATTTAAATATGCGGGTGGGGTGGGAACAAAATTTTATTAGAGCCTTAAAAACAGACATTTTAAAAGTATATATAAAAATATACATAAATATATAAAAGAGAGAGAAGATTGAGGAAAAAATATAAAATATAGCAATATCAGAGCCAATTGAGGACAAAAACAGGTGAATGATGATTGAAATAGGGTGGGGAAAAAATTACTACCAGAGAATCAGCAATATAAATTACAGTCAGATTACATTTAAGGCACGACAGCCATTTCTCCTAGAGTAAAGGCTGCTTCGACTTAATATAAAGTTCTTGAAAGTATTTGTTTTATATATTTTTAAATATATTTATATATACTTTTATTTAAAGCCCTAATAATATATTATTTTTAAAAAAATTGTTGCAGGTATATTTAATTAAAATTTTGTGAATTTCCCACCTTTGGCTACAGGATGTTGCTGTCTAAGTGAAAAATCAATTGTAGCTCATCTTAAAGAATTTTGAAAATTTTTGTTTTATCAGGAAAATTTGTAATTGTTGAGAAAATATTGTGTGGCAAAGGCAGTTTTATTTCTTCTGTAGGCAAACAAACCAATTGTCACTGAGTATTTATGAGGGAAAGTAAAAAAATTATATCATTTATAACAGATATATTATAGCAGAAGTGCGGATAATTTTTACTTACCCTTGTTGGATTGAAGCTTTAAATCTGAGTGAGCTTTCTATTTCACAAATGTTTCCTGTTATGAAAAAAAATTAAAAATTTTATTTTATATTACATACTTTCTTATATATGTAAGCAGTTGTCCACTGGAATTGGTTTAGATTTTTGTTTTTTGTTATTTTTAGTTTTTCTTTTACATGATTTGTTTCCGTTTTTCTTGATTTCTTATTCCGACTGTAAATGAAATGAAAAATTCTTGGTAGTCATTTTCTCAATTTCTTAAAATTTTATTTTGTATTTTTTTCCCAGAATGCAATTGGATATTTTTCTGTTATTGTCATGTGTCTGTTTTGTTGACAATTCTTTTTTTTTTCTGCAGCATTTCTTTTAACTCATTGTAATAAATCTCTGACCATCTCAAGTCACTCATGCAAATATTCGTCTCATATCATTTCTTTGTATTCATTCTTTTTATTATTTATTTAAACGAAACAAAATAAAAAAAAAACAAAAAAAAAACTGCACACTCTTTTGAAGGCCAAGTTTGTTTCTAATTTTTATAAAACCCAATTTTGTAATTTCGTTTAACTGATTTGAAAAATGGGTCACTTGATGTCAAAAGTTCATTTTTAACAAAATATGACTTTATATAAAATTTTAATAAAATCCATTAAAAATTCTCTGCAGTATTTTTCCTTTCAAAAACATTTAATTTTTTATCTATTCTAAAGTGTGAAAATATTTCAGTCAAGTCTGCTAAAAAAAAAAAAAAAACGTTTAATAATGATTGGCATATTTTTCTAAAAAAATAAAAAATAATAATTTTGCAAATTCTTTTTTGACATTTCTCAAACTCTTTCACGTTGTTGGTAATAAACCAAAAATTCAGAAAACTTATATTTTTCAAAATGCAAACAGTAATAATGGAAATATTTTTCTTGTTTTTGCTTTTGTTTCTAAAGGGTTTTTTTTTTCTGTCTCCTGTCACCAGTAATGCAATCTGTTGCAGGTGGACATTTCAAAACACTAATAAAAGATGCAAGTCTTTATCGATGTATGCATTCATGCAAAAGATTTAGTCACAAGAGTCGAGTAAATTGAGATTTTTCATTTTTATCATGTCTGGGTTTTTGTTATATCTTCATTTTTTTTTTTTTATCCACAAAATAATTTTCCATTTCCATATTCAAATGAATATAGGCAATAAGAAATCATTCGAATGACTGAACCAACGAAATTCCAACTTCAGATTTCAACCAATAAGGAATCAGACTGCAATATCAAGAAATAAGAACAAAAAGCGTGCACACATGTTGAATGCTTCATATGAAAAATATCGCATTTATTAAAGTGTGAATCAAAACCAGCTTTATAAAGAAATGTTATATTTACGGCTGGTATTCAGCATCAACATTGGGATTCATGAATTAACGAAATAAAACGTTTTTTCCATTACTATTTATTTAATCTTAATTTCACTTGCCTTTTTTAATCGCAACTCTGTATCTGCCATTTTACAGCCGTTCATATATCGTCATAATAAAATATTTGCCAGTACATTACATATCATAATCCTCAATATGATGATCAGCGCTGATCAGAAATAAAGAAAAAAAATTCAGCGATTTTCATTTATTTAAAATCCATGTTTACTAGTGATTTTCCAAGCGTAGCTTAGATGTGGCACAAGGCCGAAAGTATGGGGCATCCGGTGAGGATCGAACTCACTACTCAGTCGTAATTGTTCTAGCGAGACAAGCTTGCTACCCACACCACGTCGAGGTGCCCAAATCCATGTTTAGTTTACTAACTGCCGTAACTGGTTCTCCAATATAAAATAACAGATTTAAGTAAAATAACATGAAAAAATATCTAAGAATTCTTTTCTGATTCTGTTGTAAAAAGAGTTTGAGAGGAAGTGAAACAAGGCTGAGTCCATATAGCTTGAGTGAAGCTTTATTCCACTAGAAATCTATTCCGGTAGTGAACCGTAAGAAGAAAATGGCCGACTACCTCGTAAAGAGAGAAAGACGAAAACAGGGGGAAATCAATCAGTCAGGGAAAGATTAGAGAGTTCCTTTATTTTCACCACAGATTCACATTGTTTATTAATTGCTGTAGAATAATGATCTAAATAGTTGTTATGAGAAACAACTGAAATAGTGAAAAATGATAGACAGATGACAACGCTTCATCTAGTAATATTAAAACTGAAGATGATATTGCTACTACTACTAATCATCATCATCATAATGTAAATATAGCAACTTAAATTAAGAGGAGATAAATACTAATAAAAATGACAATGGCTGATCTAATTTTAAAAAAATTCTGATTGTTTTAGCATTGTTATATTTTTTGAATCCAGATAAATCACATCATCCGTTTCGCAGCAGATTTCTTTTTTGGTAAATGTTTCTTCTATTCATAACTTGTAACTCTAAGATTCTTTTTCTTTTTCTTTAACTCATTCGTTTTTTACGGCTTATCAACATTTTTGCAGGTTGTTTAAAGCTAAAAAAATATTTTTAGATTGTAAGAATATTTTTTCGATATAAAGATGATTTAGTGATACAAAAGTCTTACTAATTAACCAAAAGCTGGGGGAGAGGAAATGGATTCATACCATTCCCAAGTCTGTGAGTGAATATAATGAACCCAACTGGAACTTGGCTGTCCTATTAACAATACTGAGCCATTATCCATTGCACCACACGCACATCCAAGCTTACAGCACCTGGTATTCCCAAGCGGTCATCTAGGTACTGACCAGGTTTAAATGTTGCTTAACGTCGGTGATCATATAGGAACCTGTAGTTTCAACGTGATATGACTGAAAGCCTGTAACTCTTAGAATTAAAGATAATATGAAAAGTTTTGTGTATAGCAGCTATCTGATTATATATGTAAAATATTATTCAAAATAAATAAATGATGGACAGCTAATTGTTCAATCAGGCCATCGGAATTTGTCCTAAATATTCCCTAATCTTCGTCGCTAATATTACGTAATCGGCTTCTTTTATTATTTCACCTCAAGCAAGGCAATAAGATGCAAAGGGGTTACAGAGTGCGAAAGAATACGAGAAATTGAAAACATTATTAAGGAGAGAGAACAATAAAACAACAGGAATTAAGAAAGCAAAACATTGACATTGCATTTAAATTTTTGAAGGTCAAAGTTGACTGGGAAGCAAGAAGCCAGAAGTGAGTTCTATGAGCGAGAAGTTTTGATTTAAATAGTTTTCTTTTATTGAAATTTTCCGTAGAGGAATTTTACATTACACCAGGGATTTATAGATTTTCGCGGAACCCTAGGATTTCTCCTTCCATCATCAGAGTTACAGCAATCATTTTTCAGCAGATTATTTTTTATAAATGTTTCCACTATTCTTAACTTGTAACTCAAGGGATTCATTGGTTTCTGCGGAACTCTAGGATTCCTCCTCCTATCATCTGAGTTATAACAACAAATATGTATAAGTGATGCCATAATTGAAATGATAAAAAAAATTCCATTGCAACATCTTTAAATTTGGTATGAAAGAGAATTCAAAGATTTCTGAAAAAGCAAGTTTCTTTTTGCCGGAGAAATTTAAAGAAATCATTTCCTGATGGCCGAGAAAAAGTTGAGTAAGATTATCAATACGGCAAAATTCTATTTTTTGGCTTAAAATTGTAATAACAAATGCACCTCCTTTCCTCGTTTGATGATAATGGATTCTCTCATCGATTTTGATGTATGAGGACCTAATAGTTCTGTTTGAGAACTGAACCACCAGACTACCCATACGGATGATTTGATTATAGTGGTGAAGGCTTGTGTAGGATGAGCCACTTTTTGTGGAAGAACTTCTAATAGAGAAATGGTGCACAGTGTGCCATAAAGTCTTCAAGTAGCGCTTCTCAGATTTGAATTCAGAGTTTTCCTCTCCCTAAACAGGCTGATACGTAAGACAAGAGAGCTTAGTCTGCCCTGTTATTTAACTCTGGATGACGAAAGATGAGTTCATGCCTTTTCCAAGGGCATTTTCACGAAGTGAAGAATGAACATGAATTTGAACTGGAATCGCCGTTTCCGCCCTCTGCGCCGATAATCATTGCGCTACCTGCACACACACACACACACACACACACACACACACATACGCGCTATTACAAATGATTTGAACTGTATTGTGACAGCTGCCATATGAGCGTGGATTTTTAAATAAAAATTGACACTGTTTTTGTTTATTGATTCGAATGTGGAATATGGGAGAAAATAAGTAACGTTTTCATTATAAATTTTAAAAAAGGGAAAAAATGCGATTCAACCGCCCAAAGATTTTGTGCAATTTATGACAAAACTTATGAATGATCATAAAAAAGTGGTTTGCTAACTTTTGTGCTGCTGATTCCCCACTAAAATATTTAAATTTAAAAAGATAGTAGTTATCAGGGAAGCAAGTAAACGGAAGAGAGTTCCACGAGTTGGAAGTGCGAGAAAAGAAACTGTTGGAGTAGAAATGGCCGTTGCATTTAGCTATTTCTATAGTAATACGGTGAGACCTAGTTGCCAATCTAGTAGCACGTTTAAATTCACGTAGTCGGGGCACCATGGAAAAAGGTTCATCAGAGCAGTTGCTATGAAAATATTTGAAGAAAAGATAGAGGGAAACCCCGGCGGCAGGTTGGTGAGAAAATGTCTGAAGTCGAGATTACTGGTCAGATTACACATCATTCTTTGGATTTTGTCAATAATCTCGAGATGTACAACAGGAGCACTAGACCAGATATGGCAACGGTATTCAATGCACGGACGAAGAAAAAAGGTCCTGGCACGACACAGTGACCCAACATTCCTTGCAGTAGATTCTAATAGTTTATTTTCTCGCCTGTGAATAATTGTGATTTGTTCTTTAGTTTGTGATCAATTTCATTTGCAGAAAAAGTTGTTTCATTGTGTATGGTTGACAGATAAGTCCTATGGGGATTACTCCCACTTTGCCTGCTAGGTGTCGTTCTGTTCAGGATTATACAAAGAACGGTCATAACACACTCTTTCTCTTTTACTCCGGAATGTAGTAGTGAAAACAAGACTTTTCTTCGCCGAAGAAAATGTATGCCACTGGCAGGCCGTCTTCTTAATTTCAGCCAGCCATGTGGCCCATCACGCACAGATATTTTCTCATAGCAAAGCTTATAAATCTGTTTTCTTCTTTTTTCAGGTATTTGTGTACACACAAGTAGATTTTATCTCTTGTTGAATCATGTTATTCCTTATATATATATATATATATATATATATATGAAATTGCATATATATATATATATATATATATATATATATATATATATATATGAAATTGCATATATATATATATATATATGAAATTACATATATATATATATGAAATTGCATATATATATATATATATATGAAATTACATATATATATATATATATATATATATATATATATATATATATATATATATATATGAAATTGCATATATATATATACATATATATATATGAAATTGCACCACATGCTGACATTAATTACTTTGGAAAACGTTGAATTAATTTATTTTGCAAGTCTTCATCGTCCAATACAAATTGTGACATTACAGTCGTACAAGTAAACATGTAAACATTACACTGAATGAGTTTACCATATATTTTGGATCAAGGTCTATAAATCATAGACTAAGAATTACTTAATTTCTGAACGGGCTGCTGAACTAACCTCAAACAGGTCATAACCTGTTCATTTTGACCACAAGTCGGCATAAAGCATAATTAATCAATGTAATACCTCTGCGTTTAATTGTTATATTCGTTTTGCGTGTAAAACTGGATGAGTTACAAACATAAAATTTATTAAAAAGTGTTATATATCTTGGCGTATTTTCTGAATGTCTTTGAGAGACATCCGGACATGAAACGATCGTTATTCTAATTCGTTATTGCTTTGCTTGCCGAGCTTCTAATATAAATGTTATGATAACATAGTTTATCAGTTTTGCTACAAGCTCATCTTATTCACAGTTTGTCTTCAGTTGAGTCATTGATAGAAAATGATTGAAGAATTTTAGGAGTTAGCGACATCATTCCGTTTAAATCTTCATTAACACTTTGAATGCTGGGTTAATTAAATATTTCCTCTTAACGAGCTTTTATTTCGTGGTTTCCGACTTAAATTCTATTAAAGTGAATGTCTTTGATTCTTTAGTATTTGAGAATTATTCAGATTATTTTACCATCGCAAACATTTCGTCCTACGAGAATTCTTGTCTAGTTTTTCTTTCAATGTTCGCCAGCTTTACTCTTCGTTTTTCAGTTTCCTTTTTTTCATAGTTCTGTTTTTAGAATGTTCCTTATTCGAGTCGAATTTTCTTTCTTTTCTTTTTCTCATTTCCATTCTATGTTGCTGTTCGAATTCTTTCTTTCTCGGCTTTAAATAAATGTAGCCTTTCTTTTTTTTCTTTTCATTCCTTGCTCAGCGAGCGTCCCATTTTACAATACATTTTTACATTACTCTTCATTTTTTTTCCTTCTCTTTATTTATTTCGTTTATTTCACATATCTATTTCTGTATTCCTTTTTCTCTTATTTTTCATTCCTGTTATTCATCCGATTTCCTTCTTTCTCTTTCTTTAAATTTACGTTTTTCCTTCCATTTTTCACTTCATTATCACCTTTTTGTCATTTATTTGCTATTTTCTTTCATCTACCTTTATTCCTCCTTCTTCTTTTATCTTTCTTTCTTTCTTTTATCTTTCTTTCTTTCTTTCTTTTATCTTTCTTTCTTTCTTTCTTTCTTACTGCTATATATCCACTCTTTCTGCACATACTTTCATAATCTTTCGATCGTCTGTCATCATTTTATTCATATATTTAATATATTTATTCCCCCATTTTTATGATACTATCTTACCACGCATTCCTTCTTTATTTCCTTTCCCTCTTTTTCTGTTACTATTCCCCCATACCTTTCTTTTTTCTTTTTCCTTCTTTTCCTCCCATTCTTCCATACCTTCTTTCTTTCCTTTCTCCCCTTTTCCGTCCCTATTCTCCAATATCTTCCTTCCTTCTTTCTTTTTATTTCTTCCTACTCTTTCATAACTTCCTTCTTTTTTTCTTTCACCCGTTTTCTCTTTCTGTTCTTCCGTTCCTCCCCTCTTTCTTTTCCTTTATGATTCCCTTCTTTGATTTTCCTTTGATATTCTTCTTTCTTTTTTTTCCTTTTATTTCCACTTTGTCTCACCTTTGCTGTTCTTGCAGCCTTCTCTGTCTTTTCCTCTCTATCTTTCACTTACTTTCCTTTTTTCAGTCTCATTACTTCTTTCTTACTTTCTTTCTCGCCCAATATCCCAACTTCATTAGATGAAGAATGACTTAATTAGAGGCTAACTTCTTTCTAATGACCAAGCAGCTACCTAATGGCGACAGAGAGCTAGGGGAGTCACTCCTTAATTTTCATATCAAATCATTTCACAATCGCCTCAACTATTTTTAGAGAATTATGTTTGCTAAGCAGTGTTTTGCACCCTTTCTTGTAGGCTTCATGTAAGCACTTGAAGCCGTAGCACTAGGAATGCACACTTTAGATCATTGCGCAATGATGTTCTTCATGCAAAATGGTGAGCTCAGTGGTTAAATCGTAGAATATGGAGTTATAAATTTTAGTACAGTGGAACTCCTGTAAACTGAACATCCGAGGTGTTCGGTATTGAGGGTACTGTTCGGATTCGAGGAAGAAAGGGATACATATTTATGTGAATACAAAAGTTAAGATTTGATGATGAGTCCAAATTCTAGGAAGTCTGATTCGAGGAAGTCTAGATTATGATATGTCCGGATTTGGGGAGTTCTACTGTAGTTCAATCTATCTTTCGATCGACTTCGAAACTTTGTGTATCGCAACATTGTCTGTGAAACATTGATAAGTCGATTAAAATGTTATTAATTCATTAATTGTTGTCGCCCATGTTCTCACTTTAGAACTTAATTAGTAAACATTCTGATCGCCTTGAAATAGATTAAATTCTAGTAGTTTTACGTAGTTTGATAACACACATTGTAACAAACTACTCTCATTCCTTCCGTATTACATTTGTGAGAAGGAATTTCCACTCGAACAGCTTCTTTCCACGAACCACTGCTCTGTGAAACCGACTCCCAAGAGGATGTTTCTCCGCCCAATACAATCTGAACCTTTTCAAGTCTATGGTTAAAATTTATACTTCCATCTTATTCGAAAAAAACTACATCTTACTCCGTAACCCTCGATCTTGACTGAACCTCAAAAAATAACAATTAGCTGTAAAACGCAAGCAAGAATGTCTTTTTTGTAATGTTGTCCGGGGTGGCCATTGAAATAATAACTAGAACGACAATTTACAAAATATAAAGGTTTATTTTTTCTCATGATACTGTTCATCATCACTTTGATCGCCTAATATAGACTCACTATTACAGTACTGCTTATCACTATAAACACTATTTTGAATACCGTAAAGTTCGGATTTGAAGATTAATCCAAATTCGGGGAAGTCTAGATTATGATATGTCCGGATTTGGGGAGTTATACTGGATTTAATTTGGGCTGCTGAGCTGTTTCATGTTTATTGTCTCATCAGATCATGAAAATAAGTGTAGACAGGTACCTTTTGTTTTTGTAAACAAAATACTGATATTACCAATATTCATCAGACCCTGTCAAGGTCGACAACTGGTATAAGAACATTTTGTTACTACTGCCTAGGAAAGTAAAGCAGATATTGGAGACTAGCTTGCCAAAGAGTTTTCTTCTTCATCTAACTTTATGACATGCAAGTAACGAGAAGTTTTGTCAGGATACCCGATGACTGGAAATATCTGAAATGGATTCACGCGTTTTCCAAGGACATTAATTCGAAGGGGACATGAACAGACTCAGCTAGAATTCGAAATCAGTCGCAATTTCCATCTTCCGCATTTATAACCATTACGCCACCCTGCATAAATACTGAATGAGTAGAAACGCTTGTTATAGTAATATCTCTCTCCCCTCCCTCTTCCCCTCTCTCTCCCCCCTCTCTTTCTATATATATATATATATTCATTTGATATTAACTTAACTCAACTTCATGCAGCTCAAGGTTAAATGATGTGGGGAGGGAGATTTCGTTATCTTATCTGTCAAATGGGGAAGTCGATATCTGTTTCAATTTCAGTCAAATTGTATGTACGTTTGCGTAGGCACATGTATTTTTAATACAATGATAAACCTAAAAATATTTCTGTAAAATTTAAAAAAAAAAAAACTAAAAAATAATTCTATTTATTACAGACTAATTTCCGAAAATTTCGATAAAATCTTTTAATTATCCCAATTTTAGGGATTTAGAGTTTAAATTATTTTTCTTATCCTCATGATTTTACAAAGTGTGTGTGTGTGTGTGGGGGGGTATAAGTGTACTTGTGTATACATTAAATAGCCCAAGCACATGTAAGTTACTCACACAACTTAGATATACGTACGTACATACACGCGTACATACACGCATGCAAAACCACACGCAGACAGTGTGTGACGGACAGAGAATCAGCTCTTCTGTTATATTATAGATTAAACTTGGTGATGAATGAATAGAGACAACTAGTTTCAGACACTAGTTTGGGAATCGCTGCTCCACGGAGGGGCACCACTTTTTTATGTTCTTTTATTGACCTGATTGGGAGTAATGGTCTGCAAATTGCAAGATTCAGTTTTCAATGAATTCTCGAATATATACGTTTCTAAAAAAATAAAAAATGATAGTTTTCAAAACAGCATTAGTATAAAAATCAATCCATTCAGCAGTAGTGTCGTGTAAGTTGCCAACGTCTGCGCAAGGCAAGCATTGCGTCTTCGAATCTATCAACAGTCCCTTCCACCAGTCCAGTATTGAGCTCTACCTGACACATGAAGCGCAATTTAAGAAAATATCAACGTAATTAATATATAAAAGTTATTTAATGCTGATATACTCAAATTAATTCAAAGTTGCCTTGTGTAATTTTTTTTAATAATCGCAATGAGATCTATTGGTTCAGAACAAAAGGTCATAGCATTTTAAGTGAAGTTTAAACACAATATGCATCAAAATACATTTACAAACTTTTGGGGTGGGTTCCTCACACCAAAACAAGGACAAAAGTTCATATAAACATATATCCGCAAATCCTTCGTTTTGGGGTTATTAAATTTAAAGAAAGGTTTACGGTAGATAGCGTTGTATTGCCATGTAGACTAGGTTACATTTGTCATTCGTGTACATTTGTGGTTAGTCTGTCTTCAACGTTTAACGTATGTAGTAGTGAGTTAACTGAGAAGTGTTCCATTTAACAATGGCGGGATATTAATATCATGAACAGGCAGATATGATTTTTACATACGGCCGCGTGAATGGTAATACGGCTGTATCAGATTGCATTTCCAGACCGAAGGCAGCCATCATCCAACCTTTGCTGCTGTTTATCTTCGTGTTGCTGAGGCAGGATCTGCGGCACCACAAACTATGGATCGAGGAAGACTGTGACCCGCTCGTACGCCTGACCACGAAGAATACATTCTACAGGCTGTCGGGGACGAGCCAGATATCAGCACACGTCAGGTGGTCCTAGCATGTTGTACATCTCATAGTACACTTCATGTATGGTACGTCAAGAACTTTTGCCGGTGGTTTATTGCACAAACTGCCGATCCATTGTTTGTGTCTTCAGGCTTGTTTACGGATGAAGTAACATTTGGAAGAGATGGAATAACAAATTTACACAACCAAGGTTTGTGCACGGGTCGGAATCCCCATGGTACAATACAGCATCACTTCACAATTAATGTGTTGGGCTGAAATTGTATATGACTGTCTGGTAGGTCCACATGTTCTCCCAGCAAGTCTTACAGGAGCTGTCTACAAAGACTTTATTTCGAACACACTTCCAGATCTGCTAGAGAATGTACCCCTGCTTATACAAATATTCATGTGGTCCATGCATGATGGGGTCCAAGCACATTTTGGTCACATATTTCACGATGCACTGGCTGACATCTACCATGAAAGATGGACAGGCAGGGGGCGGTTCCATGGCCCACACATTCCCCTTACCCCAGTCCTTTGGACTTTTATCTGTGGGGCCATTGAAAAAATTGATTTATGCAACAGTCATTAATAATGCAGAGACGCTTCATCACCGTATCATGGGGGCATGCGAAACCATTCGACACTGTGTGGGAGTATTTGAAAGGACCCGCCAGTCAATGATCCGACGGGTACATGCGTGTGTAGAAGCAAGTGGGGGACATTTTGAACATTTGTTATGAGTTTCTGTGTTGAGGTACAACGATAGCCTTTTGGGCATATGTTTATGATGTAATGGAATAACCAGTCACCCCCATGAATGATTACACTATAGGTAGTAAGTACCTATAAAGTCAACTGTCTACGAGAGACTCGGGGAAGAGTGAGAGCGAAACAACGCAAGCACATCCGATCTTCCAATTTGTGGCACTCACAAATAGATTGACCTGTGTGTATAACTGTACCGTATTTCATATTGTACTTGTGTACAATAAACCTTTTTTATATTATCCACCTGGTGTTCAGTATTTATTCCCTTAGCACAGAATATAACAGTTTATATGGACATTTTACCTTGTTTTAGTGTCAGGAACCCGCCTCAAAGTTTGTAAAAGTATTTTTGGATTGTATCCTGGATGGTTCATTTAACAGCGTTTACCGTTTACCTTTAAACTCAAAAACGAAGGATTTGCGGACATGTGTTTATATGAACTTTTCTCCTTGTTTTGATGTAAGTAACCCTCCTATCCACAAAGTTTGTAAAAGAATTTTGCATACACCCTGTATAGATATTTATACACAGATATATTTAACTAAATAGACGCCATTTTGTTATACTAAAATTCTTTTGCATCACGCGTCAGCGTGTTGAAATCATCACAGTATTTAGTTTTGTTGAAGTTATCGCTAACATTTTTGTTAAGATTTACAAACTCTACGTTTCATTCAATTTCGCAAACCATTCGATAAAATTTGAATAAGCCGATTTGTTTAGGAAAATACTTTGACAGAAACCCCACTTCGCGGTATTCACGCACCCTATAAAACTATATTTGATACCCCCTTACCTGTTTGCACTTCGCCCCAAAATTTGCTTTCGATCATCAATGTATGACTATCTTCGAGGGTGTGACGGACGGACGGAAGTCACAGAATTTAATATATAGACTATATTTCACCATTTTTGAATTAGCTTCATGATTCCATCACTCTAATACTTGGCATCTTTCTGGTTGATGAACTGGTCTAAGTGGTTTTTACAGGTTTCCAGACAATTGATGTTCTAGTGAATTGTAGGGATCGAAAAAATGTTAATTCGATTGTGGATGATCAGGTAAGTCCGACAGGAGTATTAGGACATCTTAAGTAAGCCGTGCCAATTCATGCGAGGTTTGCAAAGGGATGTGGTGTCTGGCGTAGTCCTGATGGAAGACAACACTCTTACACTTGGCCAATTCCATACACTTTTTTCATCGATTGCTGCCTTTAATCGCTCTAACAGGGAACACTACTGACTTCAATGTCCGACTTTTACAGGAGCTTGTAATGCACAATGTACTTCCAATCATACCAGGTACACTACAACACCTTATTCGGGTGCAAACCATTTTTGTTGTTTTCCTCAGGATTCCTTTCGTTCCACATTGTCGTAATGAATCTGTTTCTTATTGCTTGTAATCGCTTTTTTTTATTCTGAGCGGAAAATCACAGATGAAAATAGGGTTTAATAAGTTTGTTTTTCATTAAATATTGAGGTAGCCAAACATCACAGTGATCCGCGAATCCAAATGTTTTCAAATACTTCACCGCGCTCATATGAAATGGGGAGTATTTCTGCGATGTTCTGTCTCAATTCGCCTAGATTATTTTTAAACAGTTTTTCGATTTGGTCATCATCAACGACTGTAGGTCTGCTGGAACGTTCTCGGTCTTCCAGATCAAAATTTCCAGTTCTGAACCTAGCAAAGAACTTACGAAAAATATTTTTAGCTATAGCACAATCTTCATAAACGGTACATATCTTTTTTGTTGTTTGTACAGCGCTTTTTTATTTATTATCCTATTTTTTAATTTTTTTACTTTTAACGTAAACCAAGTTAAAATCCACAAACGAAACGTATAGAAAGACACGCTGAAGTGTCCCCTTTCAGAATATGTATATATGTAATAAATTTCAGTCACGTCGGAAACGAATTTATGTTCAAACGTCATCTACTGAAAAACGCTAGGAACTTTTGTTACAACCCAATCTCTCATCTGACAGTATTGTTAGATCCCTTAGTCTTTTGATTTATTGGAAATTCCTTTCACAACCCGTATTACTATTTCTTTCTTTGAAATTTTACAGCAAGAGCACCGTCCCGGTGGCTCCTCCTATACTGCCCTACCGCATCGGTGTGAAATGATTGTTTAAAAACGTGCAAATACAGACTTGCTATTGAGAATAGGAAAACCAGTAATGAACGAATTTCAAGTAATTGTTTCAAGAATGTCAAACATATTTCCGAACAGCCAGAATTTTTGTTCGCTGTAAAAAAAAAAATGACCGTGGAAAGCAATGCTGCTGTTTTCTTAAGTTAGTACAGAAAAACAACGAAACTAATTTTATAACGGCTGATTGTTCATTCTCGAGTACATCCGCTTACTGCAGTGACTAGACAATCCGATGGCTGCCTGATTGTTCGTTCTTGTGTACATCCATCTACTGCAGTGACTAGACAATCGGATGGCTGCCTGATTGTCGTTTTCGATTAACCGGCCCTCGGCATCGGTATGCACAAGGTCCACCTTCGCATCAAGAGTACGTCTGACCAACAAAGAAACTCCTCTGGCAAGCCGGTCCCCATATGCTGAATAAACGACAAAGTCGTCCTCCAGCACACACGCATCGACGCTGCAAACAAAGTGAGTCTCTTGGATCGCGGCAACATCCACACCGAAGGACAAAAGATCCCGAAGTAGGCGGGCAGCCTTACTCTGATCTCTCAAGCCCCTCGCATTCAAACTGGCTATCTTCATTGACATCTTCTAGGCCTGCAAAAAATTAAAAAAAGATAAAGTGCATAAACCTATTCACATACGGGGCGGAAATCTACAGCTGAAAGGACCCCGACGGATTGTCCCAGGCTTCCCGTGCCCAGCTCCGACGTCATCCATCCATTCGAGACAATCCCGCCGACGTCCGTGGGGTAGGTGAGTTTTAGGGTCCTATATAGCGAGGGATGGAGACGCACCGGGACCCTCCCTGCACAAAAACAATGCATCTTAATTAGGTCTTGGGACCCCAAACCTACCATCCGTATTTCAGGTAAGGCCTCTCTGGCCTCAAAGAGATGGGTCCATACTTTAAGATATTTTCCCGTGTCCCTAATAAGGCCAATAACTCCTGGGGCACTAGGAATTTTGGTCCTCTACTGATTTGTTGTCAACTGAGGACAACTTAAACAAAGGACCTAAGAGGGATCTTTTTCGGGTGGAGAGATTCTTCTCAATTTCCTCTCTGTCGACCCTACATATGTCTTCTATTTTTGAAAAAGTCTATTTTTTTCCCTTTTCTCCCTGTCTGGGTGTGGCGGGTTGGAGGTGGACGAAAGGGTAGGTGCAGCGAGGGATGGTTGGGGGGTGATGAATCAGAGGCTGTGGGGGTTGGTGTGTGTGGAGGTGAGGGAGTGGTGGGAGGGAGTGGAATATTAGAAAGGGAAGCAGGGAGGCTTTTATCTGCTGGAGTGTCTGGTTTGTCTTTCACTGACGAAGCAGTGGCAGATCTGCACTTGGCTTTTTCTCTGCTCCTCCCTTCCCTGCTTTGTCCAGTGTGCTTCTTTATTTGTGTCTCTTCTTCCTCGCCCACTTCTTCCTCCCGGCTCCTTTTCGAGGAAGAGGACCGTGTAGAAGGCACCTCCTCCACCTCCATGTCATTATCAGTCTTTTGGGGTTTCTCCTTTGATGGACTCTTTTGCATATGTTGTTTTTGCTGCTGCCTCCGCTGCTGCTGTTGCTTTTGTTGTGTTTGTTCTTCCACCAGCTTCTTGGGTGGCTGCTGCTGCTGCTTCGGTGGGACTGATGAGGGGCCCGCTTTTTGTTTTCGTCCCTCAGTCACCACCTCCTTCCAACCATCACTCGGAGTCTTGCTGGGTTCTATGGCCTCTTTGGCTTCTGTTGTTGATGCTGTTGGTCGTGTAGTCACCTTTTTTCCGGAACACGACTTGGCCATGTGACCCAATATCCCACACGCCCAGCAGTGGGGTTTCCGCCCCTCAACCACCACCAACATTGTTCTTTTCCTGCATATAATTGTGTTTGGGATCTTAGCGAAATTTTCCTGGGTCAATATGATTTCTATTTTCACATCCCCTGTCGCAATCCCTGCTTTGCTTATTACTGCTTCCACCTTTTCTACTTCTCCATACAGGGCAAAGAACGCCCCGAACCGATCCTCTGTGATGTCTATAGGCACCCCATGCACCGTCACGTTAGTCTTCCGGGTGCCCATATACTCAGTTTGGAGTCTTAGGGATTTGGACATCAGGACCCTAATCCTATTCTTAAGATTCTCCCACCACTTATTCCCAATAACCACCCCTACTAATTCCGGCTGCACTAATCTAGTTAGCTGTTGCTGAAAGTCCCGCCTGTCCAGTAAGGACAGATTGAACTTCCAGTGTCCAGCCATTCTAGACCTAGTACCTAACGCCATCCAGGCACAGACGAGTCTGTGATCTGAATAGTCTACCCGGTGGAACGTGGGATAATCTAGTAAATCTAGATCGACTCTTCTCACTAAAATTCTGTCCAGGTAGATGGCTACCTGGAGAGATGGCCACCTAAGGGCCCACGTCCACATCTCCCCCTTCGGATGATCAACTCGGTATCTAACGACGAGCCCAAGCTCGTCGATCAGATCAACCAAGTTACGATCGCCCGATGCCTTCCCGCTAGCTCCCCGCCCCTCGGGGTCCAGGACGGCATCCCAGCCCCCCATTAAGACTAAGCGCGAAGAATCAACCAGGAACGGCCCTAACTGACGGGAAAAGTCAACGCGCTCCCTCTGGTCATTGAGCGCATACACCGCAACGACCCGAAACGTACCACTGCTCACGGCAATATCAGCCACGATCAACCGCCCCCCCCCGGCGCCCACATGAACAAGGTCTACCCTCGCATCCAGGGTACGTTTAACCAACAAGGAAGCACCTCTGGCCTGCTAGTCCCCATATACTGAATATAGAACAAAGTCGCTAGACAGCACACGAGCATCAGTCTCGCAAACAAAGTGTGTCTCCTGGATCGCATCCACATCCACTCCGAAGGACCTGAGATCACAAAACAGGCGGGCAGCCTTACCCTGAACTCTCAGGCCCCTCACATTCAAACTAGCTAGCTTAATAGACATGGTTTAAGTCCCTTCAACACAGACTGGTCGGAAATCTACGGGTGACAAGACCCCGACGGATTGTCCCAGACTTCCCGTACCAACATCGGACGTAATTCGTCCTTCTGTGACAATACCGCCAACGTCTGTCGGGAACGTTAATTTTATCACCCTATATAGCGAGGGATGGAGAAGAACTGGGGCCCTCCCTGCACAATACTGTGAGAATTTTTTAAGGTCTGGAGTTTCCGTTTGAACCATCCGCAGTTTTGGGAAAGCATTCTTTGCCTCGTCCAAATAGTCCCAGACTTTAAGGTTTCCCCCCGTATTCCTAATTAATGTAATAACACCGGGGGCGCCAGGAAAATTCCTTGGTTCCTCTGTTGACTTGCCATCAACACAGGTACACTTGAAAAGAGGCCTCAAGAGGGCCTTCCTCTGGAAGGAAAGGTCCCTTTCAAGACGTTCTCTGTCCACAACGCAAATTTTCTCCCCCCTCGGAAAATGTTTATTTTTTTTTACTTTTGGATTGGTTGGGGGAGGGAGATGGGGAAGACGGACCCCCTAATCGGAGAAGAGTGAAAACTTCTTCAAGGTCCTTTTTTCCTTTTTCAGGTGAAACAGGCACGGACTGCATTGCCTTACTCCGGCCTGCTCTCCTTTCCTTTTTGGAAATATAAGAAACGTCTTCTTCTTCCTCTTCGTCCTCACCCCTTCCTCTTTTAATGGATGAAGAACGAGGTGGAGGCACGACCTCCACCTCAATACCTTGGTCGAGCTGTGTCAAAATCTCCACTTGATCCGGTTGGACTCCTTCTTCTCATCAGCGTGTTGTTGTTGATTTTGTTGCGCTGGTTGCCGCTGCTGCTCCCGCTGCTGATCGCGCAACTTCTGCCGCTGCTCCCGCTGCTCCCGCTGCTGCTGTTGCTGCTTCAACTGCTTCGCAGCTCCCTTCTCCGACTTGTGTGTGGCGGCTCCCTTTTCTGGGACCATCTGATGCTTTTGGTTTTCCGTCTTCTCCTGGACGTGTTCCTTGGTAGTGTCCTGCTGCTGTTGTTTGCCTGCAGCCTTCTCAGGCACTTCTTGCTGTTTCGAAATGTCTTGCTGGGGAGGTGGAGATGACACCTTGGCCCACCGTCCATTCACTGCCCGAGGTCTTTTTCGGTACTTCCTCCCTGGGGAGCTCCGCTGTAGGTTGCTTTGCCTGTGGCACAGGCTTCTTGGTCGGGCAATGAGTTGCTCTCTTGGAGGTCAGCATCAGCCATGCTGACGGGGAGCAAAACTGTTTTCTGTGACGATAAAAGGATATCAATTTCATTTCGGGGTCGTTAATATTTGCAAGCCATTTCTTGCCCCAGTTAACAACTGATTGGAAGTTATTTTCGAGAGCAGCTGCTAGTTTTACTTTGTCGAACCTATCGGATTAATCTATTAAGACAGGTGTAAATAGTCGTGTCATCATCATAAATACTTAGTTGGGAACTTATGAGACCGGGAAGGTCGTTGATTAATAATTAATAATTTTAGAGAAAAGTGAAAATATAATGAACTTGACCTCTTTTAGACTTGTAGGGATACATAAGGCGGTTATCTTCCTTTGGCGGAGATGTCTCCTGAGTCACGTGACAACCGCTTAGTGACGTCACTTCATACAGTGACGAAAGCGGTAGTAAAATTAATTTCGTTTTACAGCAGCCAAACCGAAAAGTTGCTTTCTTTAAAATGGCCCGGGCAGAGGCTAAACCTGCCTCCTCAGCAGATTACAAGTCCACTGTACCGTTTTCCTTTGGGAATATATATTTCCTGATATAGAAAGAAACACCAGCTTGCATTCCTCTATGTGAAAAAAGACTCGCTGTACGTGGAATATGTCCTAGCCTGAGATAGCGATGAATTCTGTCCGTTTGAATCTGGCGTCCTAAACATGGCTACTCCAGACACAGGAGTTCATATTATATGTAAGACCCTTCCTTTTTGTTTGTCCTTACACTCTACTTTGCTGTGTGATATATCATTCTCTTGCGTAGGCATATAAGTCCCTGTTTTGTAAGAAAATGCGGCACCACATAGCCTCTAACTACTTAGGTTCTCGTGATTACTAGCGGCTCTGTAATAAGGTATTAAGTACGTGTAAGGTCTCTATTCCTCCCCTCTTCAATCGATTTGAAGTGTTATCACCCTCTGTCGATAAAGCTGAATGCTTTGCCCGTTAATTCTCTTCAAACTCTACTCTTGACTCTTCTAGGGTATTTCTACCTTACGTCTCACTTAGAACTGAGTCTGTTGAGTGATATGCATATAACTCCTTCCATGGTTTCTGTTATCATCTCTAACCTAGATCCCCACAAAACATGTGGATCCGACGGTATCTCCGTAATAGTCCTTAAGAAGTGTGCTCCCGAACTGGCTCCTGTTCTCTCTAAACTGCGTAATAAATTCCTCGATGCTTTCCTACCTGCCGGAAGTTATCTGTTGTTCCAGTTTTTAAGAAATCTGGTGAAACGTTTGGCCCTTCCAACTACCAGACTATTAGCCTTCTACCTCTTTTTGGGAAACTATAAGAGGCCCTAATCAATGCTGAATTGGTTCATTATCTCTCATTGCAGATCCTTTTCTCAGACAAGCAATATAACATTCGTTTCTCCAGGTCAACTGCTGATGTACTGACGATAATTGCAGAAAGAGTCTATCATGCTCTAGATAAAAACGGTGAAGCTCCGGCTGTAACATTGGATATCTCGGAAGTCTTTGACAGGTTTTGACATACAGGTCTTCTCCATAAGCTGAAAAGTAACGGTGTCTATAGACACATTTTTGAACTGATCCAGTCTTTCCTATCAAATCAAGAAATGAAAGGTATCCACAACGGCCACTCGTCTAGATCATTTCGTACTAACGCGGGTGCCCTCAAGTTCGTCGTTAACTGGAGCAAAAGATGACTTGTTAATTTTAACGCCTCCAAAACTAAATTCTCCATTAATGATCTGAGAGATCACTTTCTGACTTCCATCAGCATGGCTGATGCTAACCTCCAGGAAAGTGACTCGTTACGCCTTCTCAGGCTAACTTTCTCAGCCGACATGACGTGGAAAGACTATATTGAATCCATTGCTACGTCAGCAGCTACGAAAGTCAGTTCACCGTGTCGTGCTAGACAATTTTCTCTCCAGAATCTATCTTACATATCTATAAGTCTACCATTCGTCCATGTTTAGAATATTGCTGCCCCATTTGGTCCGGGGCCCCTAGTATGTACCTTGAACTCCTTGATAAAATCCAAAGAAGAATCAGCAATATTATTGGTCCTGATCTGGCGACTCGGCTTCAGTCACTTTCTCATCGCCGTAAGGTTGCCTCTCTGTGTCTTTTCTATAAATACTCTTATGGTAATTGTTCGGATGAGCTTTTCACTATGATACCTAGACTTTATGAATTTAAATGCAGTACAATACTGACGTCGAGATCTCATTAATTTTCAACTGACCTGGATAGATGTAACCGTAATGTTAATAGTTACTTTTCTCGCATTTCTTGCTGGTGATACTCCTTCCCGGGTCCATGCTTTTCAGCCAACTTTAATTTGCCAAAATTTAAATACGATGTCAACCGTTACCTGCAGTCCTCCTGATTATTCTTTTCTCTCTCCGCTCATTATTAATGTTTCTAATTGTTCCATACCCCCCCCTTGTGTCTTAATTCCTTTACTGCTTTGTATGAGGTGATACCGATAAAAAATAGGTATATATAGTTTTGTGTATGTCTTAGTAGTATAAAAGTCTCTCTGAGAACAAAGCTTATTTGTCATTCCTTTTCTTTTCAGCCATTCCGTTCCTCCTGTGAACTACGGTGTTATATCCCAGATATATTGGGTTGGTGCGTAATTATCAGGGGTTTTAAACAATATTCGCCTACAAAAGCACCTGATAATTATGCACCAACCCAATAATAATGCCCATAACGGGAAATACAATTGGGAGAATAAATCTTTCTTCCATATCAACCTCCCGTTACACTGTTTTCAGAATCTATAAACTACATATTATCTATTTTGGTTGGATGGGGGTCACGCTGCTGTATAAATAGACCAAATTAATCTTACGAAATAACATTTGCGGGTTTGGGGACTAGTTAAATTGATTGGTCCGTTCGTAAAAAGAATAAATAAATAAATAAAGACAAGGAAAATTTTGTAGGTATCATTTTGTAGATTAGCATTTGTTAGATTTTCTTCATAATATAAATACGGTGTCAAATCGATCCCCGACTTCTTAAGGCCTTATCTGTACTTTGTTTTTATTTACAGATGTCAAGTTTGAAATTGTGTTTATGCCATTCTTAACTGCGTTCTACTGATATTTTCCTTTTTTCCATTTCGTAATGGTTCGTAAAACGCAAATAACAAAGTAAGAGAACTAAATTGTAATTTAGCTTAACTTAAACTGGGATTAGGCTCCAGGAATCGACCAATGAGTCAGGATCGAGTTGCGAGATTAACTTAGTTCATTATTGCATAATAAATCACCTAAAGAAATTTATCTGTGTTTTGTTTTTATGTGGAAGTCCGTCTTTTGATCTGGATGTTCATCTTTTGATCAGGAAAGTTTGTATTTTGATCTATAATTTCAGCTTTTGATCTGGATGTTCATCTTTTGATCAGGAAAGTTTGTATTTTGATCTATAATTTCAGCTTTTGATTTGGATGTTCATTTAGATTTAAGAAACGCAACTGGAAGTTTATAACAAAGAAGGAAGACATGACTAACGAATATGACTGATTGGTACAATAAAGTCTGAAATGCAGAATTTTACCAATTTTCATAATAAGAATTTGATTGTTAAAAGATACCGACAGCAAGTATTGAACCTAAAAACTGATTGCTTGGATCTCAATTCTACTATTGTCAATTAAACTAAAATAACCTTTTCTCGTCACAAATTATTTTCTTAACCGCAGAAAACGCTTATGAAAATCGAGTTTGTGATGATAACGGCAGAAACGGTTCAGACGGTGTTGTGGCTAGCCTTTTCGTTTACAATTTTATTACAGCTCTGTCACACGACAACCACCCATGGAGCAAGGTTAACGTCATTTTATTTAATACTCTTGTTATATCTTTGTTGATCTTTTAAAAAAATCATCGATCTAAGTAGACAGTCCTCCTTCTGCTGAAGTTGATATACCGCAAGAAACAAACAATGAAAAGCGAGAAGTGAAAGAAACGACTTAGCAGAGCTGTCAACGACAGATCTCGAGTTGCAATAAACCAGCTTTATGTATTTTCTCGTATCAATTCAATTTTATTCCATCTTTCCTTTCTTTCGATCCAACTGGTTGTAGTGACAGGATTTGTCACTATGGTGACAACGATTGTCACGGTCAACGACCAAGTATTTCGCAGGTACATATGAACAGAATCGATGATGAAAAAGAATTCTGGGATATTTCTACGATTGAATTAAATGTTTAGGGATATGAGATTAATACTGAGAGAGCAGCGTTTCTCAACCGGTGCGCTCAGGCGCACTAATGAACCCTGAAAGGTAACCAGGTGCGACCCAAGTTAACAGAAGAGTAATTTATGAATTATTCTTATATCGAAAATAATCTTTATTTTTTAAAAGTTAGAGACACTAAGCACATGGCTTCCATGTCTACGCCAATTGACGTTTCAGCTGATGGCGTTGGCTTATCGTTAACGGAAGCGCTGTTCACTATATCTGATGATGGTGACTTACAAATCGATCATAAAGAGTTTTGGATTTCCATTAAAGAAAAACATTCTTCAATCGCTAGTAAAGAAATTAATATTGTATTGCAATTTTCCATATCATACCTCTGTGAATTGCGATTTTCTGCACTTATCAACTTATGTAAAAATAGATCTAATATTAAATGCATTGTTGAGGAAATGAGAGTATGTTTATCATATATCAGACCTTCTACAATTGCCAAAGCACAGGTTTCACACAAGCATATTTAAATATACAATGTCTTAAAAATAAATGTGTATTTCAGGAGACTCTTATTTTCCTATTTTCAAATTTCATGACTAATTTTTACTTATTAATATTTAAAGTGCACCTCAGAGTTTTACTTATTCTACAAGTGCGCCCTGAAATAGAAATGGTTGAGAAACACTGGCCTAGAGGGAACTGTTGTTTAGTTTAATTCTCTATTATATTACGTCCTGGTTATAACGATAAACTACATCCGGCAGCAAGGCCTCTGATAGGGAGGTTTTGAGGAGCGTGGAACCACCTCTTAATTTCTGTTGTCCCCAAGTCCATCCTGACCCAGGTTAATAGCACCTGTTAGGGTCCCAGCTATGGGCAAATAGTTAACCCCTAAACTGGGATCAAAACACTATAAAAATATAAAAATAGATGTTTTTATGGTAGAAATACCAGCAATACATTTTGGAAAAAAAATAACCAGTAATGCATTTTTGAAAAAAAATATTACCAGCAATACATTTGATTTTCGACAAAAAACCTTCTTTATAAAAATACGCCAATGAAAGCTGATCTTCTACAAAGTGACTTCTTACAAAGAATAAATATTCTATTCATACGAACCTATCCTAAAAATCTTGCCGGCATTAAATAACCCACAGAGATTGATATGCCGTAAAACAAAACAAATCAAACCAAACCCAACCAAACAAAAAAAAAAAAATATAAACCAAATTAGAATTTCTTACAGAGAATATATATTCTATTCATACGAAAAATATTCTAAAAATCTTGTCGGCATTAAATAATCCATTGAGGTTGATATATGGTAAAACAAAACAAACAAATCAAATCGGTTATAGTTCTATGGAAAAACCCAGAGATTTTTTGTAAACGTGCAGCTAGAGAAGAAATAAAACAAACTAATTCTCTTTATTAAATTCGATTTCTACTTTAAACTTGCTTGCACAATCGGTAGGCAATTTGGCAATCCAGATTTACATCACTTAATATAAAGACGGCGAAACCTTAATGTCAACAAATGAACATATGATTTCGATCTTTTTTTATTGAGCAGTCGTTTTCTTTTAATAGGAAATAACTTTTCTTTACTAAATATACACCCAGTACAAGGTCCATGTGCACTCATGACAGAGCGTTACTGAATGAGATTGTTGTATGGGCGTAAGCCGGGGAAGTAAGTGCATATTATGAGGATATGTAGGATAGAAAACGGTTGACCCTAAACTTGAAGAGGTTATGTTTATAGCGATTGCTTAAGCATCTTCTGGGGAGCTTGTTCAACGAAATAGCGGCAATACGAAGGGGATGAGATTGATTTGACCATGTATACGTAGTATGCCGGTTCCTAGCTGTAAATATCTGGACTGCTGGAACTAAGGAATGTAACTCATCTGGACATCTGGAAATATTGATAAAGTAGCGATAATCTTGCGACGTTTTGTCTGTGGGAAACGGTTGTAGGCTTGAAAATAATTCATCACCTACAAGGCCTCGTAAACGCTTTTGAACTCTTCCAAGACTGGAAAGTGAGGATTTGGCAACTCCAGCTAAGATATCGCAGCAATACGATATTTTTGGTCTGGCCTGATTTTTGTAAAGATAGAACCTGACAGAAAGGAAACTTGATAATAGCCCACTTTTGGATTAAAGAGTTTATTTATGAATTGGGTGACATAGTAATTGTGAGTTCAATCTCTCGTCCTGGTAGTACAGATTCGGATTCAGTTGAAACAGGGCGTGCAGAACTAACTAAGATCATAACGAAAGTTCTCGAGAGAAACCAAATAGATTAAATAAGGGTTCAGCTAAAATTCCCTGAAGGTTACCTGGATCGACATGTACCTGAAGAAGGCCTGAAAGTGCAACGGCTGAAACGTTTTGATCATACCAACTAAGATGAGAACAATAGTCCGAATGTAATAATTCCTCATACCAGAAATTTCAGACAGAAAATTTTGCTAAAACTTTAAAAATGTGTCAAGAATCTTTTTTTTTTAAAAATCTGTATCACCCCATACAAGGCTGTAACGACACTAAAGCACAATAGTTACAGGGTGTGGAAGAATTAGGAACAGAAACATTAATAATGAGCGGGAAGAGGAAAGAGTAATCAGGAATAAAGTAGATAGCGACTGACATCGCATTTACATTTTTGAAAATTAAAGTTGGTTGGAAAGCATGGACCTGGAAGTGAGTTTTACAAGCGAGGAATGCCAGAAAAGAAATATCTATACTGTTTATCGTGTAAAATAAAACGAATTATTATTTATGAGGTTTTTGTCAATGCACTTAATTCAGTAGAGAATATTAATCGCACTGATTAAGTTTGAAATAATCAGTGTCATGTGTCCTTAAGGCAGTGGAGAACTTTCAGAGGGAAAATTAACAGGAGATAACTGATAACTGACATCCATTAAACAAGAGGATTCTTCCCCGATCATTATAATCTTAACCTGTTCAAGTCTGGTGTTAACCGTTATAGTCTCCGCATATCCCCATAAACTGTGTCTTTTACTCTGTAACCTTCTACCTCGAATAAAACCTTTCTATATCATTATCGTTCTCCCGCTCATTCAGCCAATCAAAATTGACTTCCTTATTTTGTCTTGTATCTGGTCCCTAAGATCAACCTGAGGAAGTTAGAGCAGAGATACACTTTCCCTTAAATATAATAGTCTGCTAAAGTATTATTTAACACAGTCTTAAGCTGTTCATGTCTCAGGTTAACCGTTGTCTTCTCCACATTAAGTGTTAATTAAGTTAATCTATGCCTCTTACCCTGTAACCATCTACCACGAGTGGCTCTCGTGTATTGTAAAAGAAATGGTACACTCATCACATGCTCGGACAGCTTATTTCAATAAAATGATACCCTTTCTTCGACTTGCTTCCGCGTAGGGGTTTGCCTTATAGATCGTTCAGCTGCCTCTATTCTTGCTGAAGGTGGTTGAAAGAAGACGAGACTCTTCGTTGGGTTCCACTTCTCCGTCGACTAGTTATTCGAATGGGAGGCTAATTGGAAGAAGAGAAACCCTCCTCCTTGTCAGCCAATCACAGTTACTATCGCCACTATATTATATCCACAAAAATGATCTTTCTTAAAAATGCTCTTGAGAAAGGACTGGTGTCTAAATATTGTAAAATGCTTCCACGACACCCTGTCTCCTGTCCAATAGTTCCATTTATTTTCTAGTTCTGAAGAGGATTATAATTTCTGTTACACAATACTAAATGTTTTTGTCCCATTGCCTTATAGTGTTTTGATGTATGTTTCACTGTAGTGGTAAACCTTTTTTTTACCATTGTCTTCAGTTTTGTTTTCCCCTGAAATATTTTATTACTTTTATAGCGACCTATCAATATTAGAATGAACTCTTCCTCTGTCATAAATACTAACCCGTGAGACTTCCTAAGGAGGTAGACGGAACGCAGTGTAACCTGACAGTTCGGACGGGCAATTCTATCTGCTGACTAATAACACTCTTATTTTGTATATATATGTTCTGTTATTTCAATACACTTGTTCAACTTATCTTCTTCTTTCCGTGTCTTTCTTTCTGGCCCCGAACAGGCCACAACAATTACTGTATTCACGTAGGATATTTTCATTATTTACATTATTCGGACTATTGTCCCCATCTTTGTCGCCATATTTATTACAACGTTTCGGCCGTTGTACGCTCCGGCCTTCTTCAGGTGGTTGGAATGTCAAACTGATCCATTTATTTCGCTCACTGGGGTAGACTGTTCTAGTTCCACGTGCCATGTCTAATGGATGTCAGTTATCTCCTGTTAATTCCCTTCTCAAAGTTCTCCACCGCCTTTAGGACATATGGCACAGTGGATAAAGGCGTTGGTTAGATCCAGTGACAGTACCCAAAGAGTGTGAGTTCAATATCTGGTTAAGGCGGTGGAGAACTTAGAGAGGGGAATTAACAGGAGATAACTGACATCCATTAGACTAGAACAGTCTACCCCATTGAGCGAAATAAAGGGTTCAGTTCGACATTTCAACCACCTGAAGAAGGCCGGAGCGTACAACGGCCGAAACGTTGTAATAAATATGGCGAGAAAGATGAGGACAATAGTCCGAATAATGTAAATAATGTACATAATACCTCATCTCAGAAATATAGACAGATACTGAAGGATATTTTCACTATTGTGATTTCTTGCTTTGTGTTCAGATAAAGTGTTTTAATAGCTAAAACGTTTTTAATGGGACGTTTTTAAGGGGACGTTTTTGATAGGACGTTTTTAATGGGACGTTTTTAATGGGACGTTTTTAATGTTTTTTAATGTAATTATAGCTTGCTTTAAACACTGTATACTTAAATACACTAAAATCTTTTTTCCTAAATATACTCTACTGAAGTGAGAATGCGTCTTAAATCTCCGTGTGTCTTTTACGTCATCATAATATAAAGGGAGGCATGTAATGGATAGCGTCTCGGATTGAGAGCCGAGTTCGAATTCCTGCCGAATTCATTACATTCACTTACGTGCCCTTGGGAAAAGTATGAATCCTCTTCTTCTTCCCCCAGTTATGGGTAAATAGCAGGACAGACCGGGTTCTGTAGCCTTGGGTAGCAACTAGTCTACTGCAGAAAGAAATGGCAACCTACTGCGGGAAAAAATCTGCCTCGTCTGTCATGTATCGAAAGATACATGATCGCCTAAGCGTGTATCACGTATGGCACATAACTAACTGAATATCAGATAACATATTACGTTCTTAAAAAATTGCAATTAAAAAGATTATAACAAAAAAGAGAGAAATCGAAGAAGGAATTCATTTCTGAAGTGATGGTCTTGTCACCATCTTGCTTAAACATGGTTGCCTATGAGTTTTGTGAAAGAAGTTTCGTTTGTTTCGCATTGCTAAATATAAAAAGAGACAAAAAATTAGACACTGATAAAAAAATACTGCACTTGGAAAATGTTTGATATTTCTTTCCCTTGAAAAATATCTCTATAGAAATCAAGGTTTTTCGTTAAAATCTATTTTCTACAGTCATTTAATTTGATGGTCCTGAAGCTATGACCTTCATCATAAAGTGACAGAATTTTTTCCCTTTTAGGACGATGCCTACTGTGTGCTTTCTTTAGTGAGAGACAGCAAGCGTAAAATTAATCGATTAGATCTTGCAATATCAAATTATATCTAAAACAGTCCCGGGAAAACTGAGGCCCGCCTGATGATTTTAAGCGTCTCACAAGAGCGCAACAAACTTTATTTTTTTTTAATATCCATTTAAAAAAGCTTTTGTAGTTTGGGTTTCATGTTCTACGAAATAGTAATCCATCCGAAAGAGGAAATAAAGAACAAAGACGGAGACAATATTTAATAAGGAATCTCAGTTCTCAAGAACTCAACTTGCAACAAAATCGACATATACTGCCACAACCACCTGAAGTGTTAGATTTCACATTGTGACTATGTCAATGACAATACTAAACATAGTGCAAACTGTTGTAGGGTTATATGTACCTATGTGTACTCGAGCTTAAGATAAATATATGACGTCATTTCTGAGTTAAGAATGAATGAATGAAAATCAAGAGAAAAAGAATTCATGAAACAAGTGAACGAGAAAAATATGGGTTAATGAATGTTTGGTTTGGTTCTTGTTTTAAGGCATATCAGCCTCAATGGGTTATTTAATGGCGACAATTTTTATTGTTGGTAATATTTGTATTTTTTTTATCCAAAATCTATTTCTGGTAATATTTTTTCCTTCAAATATGTGTCGCTGGTAATATTTTTTTTCAAAAAAATGTATTGTTGGTAATATTTAAAAAAAATGTATTGCTGGTATTAATATTTTACAAAGTTTTTCTGGTATTAAAACGTGTTTTTACATTTTCTTAGTGTTTTGACCCAAGTTTTGGAGTTAACTATTTACCCATAGCTGAGACCCCTAACAGGTGCTACCACCCCGGGTCAAGGTAGACCTGGGAACACCATCAATTAAGAAGTGGTGCCACGCTCCCCAAAACCTCTTGATCAGATGCCTTGCTGTTGGATGTAGTTTATCGTCATACCCAGGACGATGTTAATGAATGACAGCGATAGGTACAATATAAACTGACGAAGTGATCTAAGTACCTATATTGTGCGGCGCTAGTATGTTTGGGTAAATATTAGTCTCCCTTATGTTGAGGGAATGAACACTTTGGATACTGACGGGATCCTGGGACAATTATCCCGTGAACAATGTGAGTCCAGGTAAAATTACGTAGCAAAATAATAAATATGAAACAAACGATAATGCATGTATTAACAAAAGGTATTACAGCTGTAAACAATTGTAACGAATAACGATGTATTTGTTTGTGTGTGTATAACAAGCGTATGTGCTATATGCGTGTGTGTGAGTGTACAAAAGTCAAAAGAGAGAAAACCATGAAAATGAACGTGTCTCAGTGGAAGACACTTTACCCACAATGCGACTACATCTGAAAGCAAGAGTTGAAAAGATCAAAAAGAGGGTGAGTGAAAATATCATTGCCTATTTATAAGCTCAAAGAGCGCCTCCTTGCGAGCGCTTTTGGCAGATCCAAGCGGGGTAACCCACGCCTACATGCACTCCAACATATGACGTCATTTCTGCGCTTAGCCATAAAAGTCACGCGAGATTTATCGAGAATTTCTTATTACTGTCAAAGATATTCTCTCAGCTGTACAAATCTCATTAATAGTACTAAATGTATTAAATATTAGACTAATTTCTTATTCATTTGTGCAGTCTGTTCACAAAATGTCCGTAATAAGCAAATAAACTAAAAAGAAACGTGCATATATGAGTGTTATGTACGTTGTCGTCAGTAACTATTCTTGTTATCGGGATGCAGGGCTGACAATGATGCAGCCCTCCATGAAACATGTTTGTCCACAACTGATCTAAAAAAATTAAATAAATAAAGCGTACCAGCTGGAAGAAGATGAATTTCTCAGTTTTCACTTCTTCTTTCGTCACGAGTGCCGTAGCTCATTAGGGTCAGAGAGACACCACATGTACTGCAGTTGTAGCAGTAGTAGTGTATCTAGGACAACATAACCTGACGGAACCATCTCTCTTCAAGCTGGTTTTAAGTTAAGAGTTTTTCTTCTAGTATGGTTGCTACCACAAGGCATGATAGCCAAGTCTACACCACTATTTAACCTATAGCAGAAAAGACAAGAAGGGAAGGATTCATACCTTTTCCGAGGGCATTAATGTAAAAGTAGACATAACAGACTTGTCTGGAATTTGAACTCAGCTGGTGATTTCAATGTCCGCGCCAATAACCGTTACACTACCCACATATACATTTTTTAGAAAATCGGTATCACCCCAAGCAAGGCAGTAAAGCCACTAAGACACAAGTGGTTACTGTGTGTGGAAGAATTAGGAACATAAACATTAATAATAAGCAGGAAGAGACAAGAGTAATCAGGAGGGCAGTAGATAGAAATTGACATCGCACTTAAATTTTTGAAGATTAATGTTGGCTGGAGAGCATGGAATGGGAAGGCATTTCCACAAGCTAGAAGTGCGAGATAAGAAACTGTTAGCATAGAACTTATGGCTACATCTATCCAGCTCAACTGTAAATTGATGAGATCTCGACGCTTATATTAAAAATGTCTAAGTACCATGGCGAAGACATCATTCAAACAATTCCCATGAAAATATTTATAGAAAAGACACAGATAGGCAACCTTACGGTGGTGGGAAAGTGACTGAAACCGAGCCGCCGGATTAGGACCGATAATATTGCTGATTCTTCTTTGGATTTTATCAAGGAGCTCAAGGTAAATAGCAGGGACACCGGACTATATGTGGCGATTCTGAAAATAAAGGCATTTAAAAAAGATTGTAGACAAAAAAATAACTTTCGGGAATGAATTCTCTAAACGTACAAAATTAAACACTGAAAACCGAGACCTAAGAAGAAAAAAATGATCTGTAATAATTTTTTTCCGAGGTAGCAAACGAAATTTAACAAAAGCAATTAAAAATTGAAAAGACTGAATTTGTTCACAAGAATACCCCCCCCCCCCAAACCAAATGAAGTTAAAATAAATCGAATTATTTGCAAACATTTGGACTGGGCAGTGATTTCTGCAAGAGACGGAAAAATTACAAAAAAATGCTACTCTTCCATTTTTTTCAATTTTCTTTTTTTTCGCAGAACTCTATTCAAACAAAATAAAAAGAGTTGGGCACTAACATTTTAAACCTCTAAAAGTCTGTCTACCAACATAAATTTAATGCCGACCACAACCTGTAAAGGCTCGGTCTTTTACAGAATATTACCAAACTGCCGGCATTTTCGGAACTTTCCCAAAGTTGGAGGCGCAATAGTTCTTCTATCCATTGATTGAATTGTTTTCATGGCAATTTTCGAGAATCGGAACGTGTGAAGAATTCTTGAAGGGAACTGCACCTCCTTTTGATAATGTTTTCTGATTTCAGCTTCCCATCTTTTGTTAATTTGCCAAAGGAATTTTTCCCTTTGGTAGAAACCATTATTAATTTTAATTTAAAAGCGAAATACGCAATGAAAAATGGGGGCTCTAATTTCTCCCTCAATCATAAACGAACACTCCTGAAAATATTTTAATGCTATATTCGCTATTCAAATGGATCCCCAAAAAGTAATTGCACTCCTATAATGAAAATTTTAGAGTTTGAAGAAAGGCAGAGATAAAAATGAAACATTGGACCTAAAGGAACAGAAAGAAAGAAAGAAAGAAAAGAAAGAAAAGAAAAGAAAGAAAGAAAGAAAGAAACCAGGTTCAAGAAATGGGAAAAAAATAAAATCGCTAAAATATCAGAAAGGGAAAGGGAAATAAAAAGAGAAAAAAAGAGAAAGAAAGATATAAAGAAAGAATGAATGAAAAAATAAACAAAAGAAAAGGAGGAACTGATAAAACAAGTGAATGAGAAAAGAAAATGTGGGTTAATGAATAACAGGCTGAGAAATTATAAAGAAGGTAAAAATTTTGGTTAAAAACTGTAATAAGAAAAAAGCGATACAACAAAAATGAAAATGAATAAACGAAGAAATAAAGAAATAAAGAAAAAAGAACAAAAGAAAGAAAGAAAAAAGAAAGAAAGAAAAAAGGAAAGAAACCAGGTTTATCAAGTGGAGAAAAATAAAATTGAAAGAAAGCAAGAAAGAAAGAAAGATAGAAAGCAAAGAAACCAAATTTAAGAAATGGTGAAAAAATAAAATCGAAAGAAACAATGAAAAAGAATGCGAAGCAACGAAAAGAAAAGAAAAGAAAAGAAAAGGAAAGAAAAGAAAAGAAAGGAAAAGAAAAGAAAAGGAATCCATCTTTTGTCTATGGATTAAATAACCGGACATATTGGAACCAACCTCTCGCATGAACCACAGTTTGGTTCTGTGGGTGTTGAAAAAAAACCAAACTGTGCCTGAGCAGACGGGCATGTTTGGAAATGCGCAGTCCTGCTGAAAATGAACAATCGCATTGATTTCCAGTGTGCTTTCAAATCTGATAACCAAGAATAATATTTCGGCTTTTCCAATTGTGCACAGCAACTTCAGCATCGGATGCAAAACGTTAACTTTTCAACGACGCTTTCAATTTCGCGAACAACGAAAAGTCTATGTAAATTTGGGGGTACTTGCTTGATTTTGGTATCTCTATTTTGTAATTTGAATGTTAGTTTGTTTCTTTTGCTGACAACCATGTCTTCTTACAATGGTGTTTAGTCCTTTCTTTTCTCTTTCCTTAGCTAACTTAGACGGTGTGCAACAGAAGTGGACTTCAGGGTTCTTACCATCTGCGCTGTTTGTTCACTGTAAAATGGACTTGCGTTTTCGTAATATAAAAAAAAAAGCTTTCTTTTTCAGGGTTTATTTTTCTAATGCATTTTTTGAATTCCACCATGTTTCACTGCTTTCAGTCGTCATCAAGTTGGTATTTCTAAAATTCTGCCCCCCCTGTAATATTTAATTCTTACATGCATGCCAATTACATATGTACGTACATACACAAAAGATTTTTTATGTATGAACACGCATTTGTCTATATTTCTGAGATGAGGTATTATGTACACTATTTACATTATTCGGACTATTGTCTTTATCTTTGTCGCCATATTTATTACAACGTTTTGGTCGTTGTACGCTCCGGCCTTCTTCAGGTGGTTGAAATGTCGAACTGAACCCTTTATTTCGCTCAATGGGGTAGACTGTTCTAGTCTAATGGATGTCAGTTATCTCCTGTTAATTCCCCTCTCCAAGTTCTCCACCGCCTTAACCAGATATTGAACTCACACTTTTTGGGTCCTGTCACTGGATCTAACCAACGCCTTTATCCACTGTGCCATGTGTCTTAAAGGCGGTGGAGAACTTTGGGAGGGGAATTAACAGGAGATAACTGACATCCATTAGACATGGCACGTGGAACTAGAACAGTCTACCCCAGTGAGCGTAATAAAGGGTTCAGTTCGACATTCCAACCACCTGAAGAAGGCCGGAGCGTACAACGGCCGAAACGTTGTAATAAATATAGCGACAAAGATGAGGACAATAGTCTGAATAATGTAAATAGTGTATTAACACGCATTAACATTAACACTCTTTGGTGTACTTGCTTGATTTTGGTATCTCTATTTTGTAATTTGAATGTTAGTTTTTTTTTTTTGCTGACAACCATGTCTTCTTACAATGGTGTTTAGTCCTTTCTTTTCTCTTTCCTTAGCTAACTTCTGTAGGAATTACTGTAGCTTCCTTTCTGTGTCTGTTATCAACACTGTGTCATCTGTATATCTTATATTGTTGAGATTGTGGCCGCCAATAATGAATTCTGGTAGGACCTCTAACTCTGTTAGAATTGCCTCACTGTATAGTTTGAATAGATTTGGTGAGAAGACACATCCTTATCTTACACCGCTTTCTATTTTTGTATATTTACTGAATTCATTTTATATACGTATGCAGGTGGTTTGATCCCTGTATAGGTTCTGGATTATTCTAATATCCTTCCCAAATATGTCCTGGTTACCTAATTTAACATAAAAAGCTTAGTAAAGGACTGAGCAGGCAAAATTGCCAAGAAAGAGTTTTGTTTTAATCTAAAGTACCTCCTCAACATCTCTATCACTTATCGTAGCATACCAGTGATAAGCCATTTTCGTTGTCACAGTATATGTTGCTGGGACAAAGAGAGTAGTAGTGGGTTCATGCTTTTGTAAGAGGCTTACAGTAAAGTGAACACAAATATTTTCTAGTGAAGTTTTACAGCAGCTATACATCACCTTGCATCTCTTCAAACAAGCTAGCGTCCTGGCTATGATGATAAACTACACCCGGCATCAAGGCCTCTGATCAGGAGGTTTTGAGGAGCGTGAAACCACCTCTCATTTATTTCTGTCTCAGTAGTAAATCCGGCAGCGCTGACAAAGTCAACCTGACCGCTACTCTCGAAAGGGACCTTCAATCAGTGGTTAACTAGGTTAGGAAATGGCTTGTAAATTTGAATGCCTCAAAAACGAATCTGCCCTCATTTAGCCACCACCACAGAGATAATTCTTGGCCTCATGCTTTCGAATGACGAAGTGGAACAACTACATTGAATCAATAGCTGCATCTGCTGCAAGGAAAGTTGGCTCACTGTGTCGTGCCAGAAGGTTTTTCACGTCAGAGTCCATCTTACATATCTACAAATCTACGATTTGTCCGTGCATTGAGTACTGTTACCATATCTGGTCTGGTGTCCTAGCTGTTCATCTCGAGGTTCTCGACAAACTCACAAGAAGGATCTGCAATGTAATCGATCCTGACATGGCACCTCGACTTCATTCCCCCTATACACAGTTTTTTTATCTCATTTTCACTTTATGTACCTCCCCTGCGAACCAGTGGCACTCCCGCCTTGCATGGGATGAAATGTTTAAAAAAAAAAGAAGTAAGTTCCACTCAGACAGCTTCTTTCCGATTAATACGATCTTGACCTCTGGGATATTATTTTATCGTTATCCTTCCTGCATAGCCTCATGAACTTCACTTCTTGCCTTTTCTTACACTCATACAACACCAAACAGTAACCTTCTATCTAGCGTGGCTCTTGGGCCCTCATTTGGGTGAACATTAGTATTAAAATACCGAGACAAAGATATTTTAATGTTCTGGTAAGCATTTCCTCTTTTGTCCTTTTGTCCTTTACAGGCGAAACCGATTTCGAAACATTTCTACGAGTGCAGCTGATGTCACCAGAGTTAATAAAAAAAAATTCCTTTATTCCTTTGCAGTCCGCCTACATCACATCAGTCACAGAGGACTCTATTAACACGATTATACTCACTAGCGTAAATTTTAGGTCTCAACGGTGATATATATATATATATATATATATATATATATATATATATATATATAGAATGTATCTACAGGTTAAAATGGTAATGATGACTGATATAATTGGAAGCGACTGTTAAAGATAAGAACGGAAAAAACCAGAGTAGCCTGATACTTCTTCAGCACGTACAAAGCTTCATCTTAGCCTACGGAATTGGTGGATCTTAAAGGTAACGTTAGCTTTGATCCAGTTATTTCCAATCTTAAAATAATGTAGGAAATTAAAATCAGAATCTTGCAAAGCCCATTCAATTAGTAAAGGAGATGTCTTCCTTGGAGTTGGTTCATTGGATAAATTACGTTTAGCGGAACAGAAATCGTCTTGATTTTTAGATAAACCAGGTGCGCCAGGTAACTGAGAACTAATTGTAATTACACTTCCCTACCATCCAAAAAAGTCACAAAGATATACAATGGAAAAATCAGGATATTTTTAAACAAAATTTATATACACTACAGTTCAAAAGTTTGAAGCCACCCCACAATTAACATGGGATGAACTTGACAGAAGAGTGAAAAAAAAAAATGAAGAAGAGCTCTTAGAGTCATGGAAAAAATGAAATCAATTATCAAACCTATACTTTGAGAAAATTTTGCCACGAATGACAAACATTTTTATGCAGTAAACAAGGCTAAAGTAGCATATTTTGACAAGAGCAAAATTTAATCATAAAATGCTGTTTTCTTTTTGTCATAATAAAATTTCTAATAAAAAAATATAAAAATAATGTCTCACTTTTTTTTTTAACCATGTATAATAATTTTCTCTTATTTAAAGAACAAAACAACTACTTTCTGGGCCAATTTAAAAAATCACCAGGAGTCGCATCAAACTTTTGAACTGTAGTGTGCATGTCTGAATTAGGGTTATAACCTTTTACAACCGCATAATATTTCGATGAACTTTAGCTTAAAACAAAGAAATTAATTTTGATTTCAATATCTTTTGAGAAAATGTTGTTACGAAATAAAAACATATATTTTTGCGAATGTAGCTGTATATTTAATATACATATTTAATATACATATTTCATAATACAAAGAGCTAAATAGCTCATAACTATTATAATAGTATTTTTTTGCGTATTTTTTTTAAAATCACCCCATACAAAGCAATAAAGCCACTAAGACAAAAGGGGTTACAGAGTGTGGAAGAATTAGGAACAGAAACAAAAGGTGCCGGAAGAAAAAAAGAGTAATCAGGAGGCCAGTAGAGATCGATTGACATTGCATTTAAATTCTTGCAGATTAAATATGATTGGAAAAGATGAAGCCGGAAGGAAGTTCTACAAGCGAGAAGTGCGAGAAAAGAAACTGTTAGTATAGAATTTACGGTTACATCTATCCAGCTCAACTGTAAATTGATGAGAACTCGACGCAAGTCTAGTACTATGTGTCGTGTCACAGGTGGTGCGCATATAGAACATTTGTGAAGCTTTGTGAAATCGGTTATAAAATCTACATCCCTTTGAATATCTTGTTCGAATTGTGATGAATAAGTATTTTATTGTTCAACATGAAACCTATTTAATTTCGTTTGGCTACACATGTAGTTATTCAGATATTCACATTTTAGATGATGTTCATTTTTGGGGACACCTTGTATTTATGTCCAATTATTATGAAACGTTTTTAACGGCTCTGCGATCTTTGTTGGCTGACAAATTCGAGCCTGCGTTATATTCTGTGCGAATCTCAGCAAATCTACTACCGATACACCACCGGACCTTCGAAGTTAGTGTTTCTTGGTCGGTCGAGGGTCGGTTAAAGATGACGTGCGTTCCGGGGAAAAAGCACCAGTTAAACGCTCGAAAATATGGAAGGACGTATCCATGAGGTCTGTCGCTAAACATGGCTGGAATCAAGATCGGTACTGGATGGCTATCAGGAAGAGACATCCGCAGTGTTTTGAGGCGTAGAAGTGGCGCGAGGATCGATGAGTATGTTTTCAAAAGGATCATTTCGGATAGGATGGTACCCAAATTTAAACAATACATGATATATATATATATATATATATATATATATATATATATATATATATATATATAAATATTGAGCACTTTATCACATAAATATAGCACACTTTAAGACTATATTTCTTTATATATATATATATATATATATATATATATATATACAATGATGTTCACCCTGTATAAAAAACATCAGCCACTCGAGATAGAGTGTTACAGAGTAAGAGGCACACTTTATGGAGATATGTGGGGAAGATAACGGTTAGCTCTGAAGATTCAGGGTTTGCTCGGCGATGATGGACAGTCATTAGTTTGGTTTTCCAGGCATTGAATGTGACCAAGGATATCATGGACCAAGCGTGTGAGCAACGATGAGATCTTAGAGAGGTTGCAAACAAGGAGGATGCTTATAATTAACATCAGGAAGAGGCAGCTGAAGTTTCTGGGACACATAATGAGAAAGGATGGCTTGGAGAATCTGATACTCACGGGACGAATGGAGGAAAAGAGAGACAAGGGAAAACAACGCATTACATACCTGGCGAGCTTAAGCAAGTGGATGAGAGAACGTGGTCTGGGGGAGGAAGCAGAGGGAAGGAACTTATTGAGAGCTGCAAGAGGATAGGAGGAGGTGGAGAGCCATGATCGTCTACGTCCTGAAAGGGCATGACACATAAAAAGAAAAGAAGAATGTGAGCAGCCAGTTTTCCTCCCATTGAACTGTTTTATCTAGGTCAGTGGAGAGATCAGCTACCTGGTTCTGGTCATCTAGAGTTTGGGATATGCATTCATATACCGTTGTATTCTATTGGAGGTATAGTGTATCGAGGGAGAATAGTAAGGTGTGGCGTGGATTACGATTCCCAAGAGGATCTAGACTTTTGCTTCTCTGTGGCAACTCGTTTCTGGGTTGGTTTTCCTAAATAAATAGGTTTTCCATATCTTAAAGATGAAAAAGAGACTCGAGGTGACGGAGATGCGGTTCTACAGAAGGATGCTGAGGATATGTGAGCAACGATGAGGTCTTGGAGAGGATGCAAGCAAGGAGGAGTCTTATACTTAACATCAGGAGGAGGCAGCTGAAGTTTCTGGGACACGTAATGAGAAAGGAGGGCTTAGAAAATCTGATACTCACTGGTCGAATAGAAGGAAAGAGAGACAAGGAAAAGCAACGCATTACATACCTGGCGAGCTTAAGCAAGTGGATGACAGTACGTGGCCTGGCGGAAGTGGCAGACGGACGAAAGAGCCACAAAGGATAGGGGGAATTGGAGAGCCATGATCGCCTATACCCTGAAAGGACACGGCACATAAAAAAGAAAAAAAATATTTTACATCAGCCTTAATTTAGCCTCCCATTGATAAGAGATCCTAGCAAGAAGACGGTCTTTACTAATATCCCCAAATATTTCAACGTCTTTACTTTGTTTTTTTCAGTCTAGTCCGGGAACTTTTTAATAGCGTCTCGTCTATAGCGACACAGTAATTTCCGGCAGAAGAAGCGAAACAATAACTAACAGTTGGATTAAGAAGATATAGGTTATATTATTAGATTTTCTTTTTGATGCCCACTGACTTTACACCTACTTCTCCATATGATTATCTTTAATCATTATAGGCAGTTACAAACTAAGTATTTTTGGTAGTAATAAAAGATTCATCATACGACAATCGTTGACCTAAAAGTTGATACACTGTTTACATTATTCGGACTATTGTTCTCATCTTTGTCGCCATATTTATTACAACTTTTCAAGGACACATGGCACAGTGGATAAAGGCGTTGGTTTGATCCAGTGCCAGGACCCAAAGAGTGTTATTTCAATACTCGGTTAAGGCAGTGGCGAACTTGGAGAGGGGAATTAACAGGAGATAACTGATAACTGACATCCATTAAACATGACACGTGGAACTAGAACAGTCTACCCGGTGAGCAAATAAAGGGTCCAGATCGACATTCCAACCACCTGAAGAAGGCCGGAGCGTACAACGGCCGAAACGTTGTCATAATATGGCGACAAAGATGAGGACAATAGTCCGAATAATGTAAATAGTGTACATAATACCTCATCTGAGAAATATAGATAGATACTAAAAGTTGATTTAGAAAACTTCGTCACGCAATCTGCATGCTGTGCATTGAAAATCAGAAGGAAAGGGATTGTCATTGTTCAGGAATTAATGACTGATAGAATTAATCACTAACAGAACAGTGTTTTGATATGTATAATTATATTAGGACAATATGGAAGGTAATAAGCGGTTCTACATACGGATGCTGCGAATACAAAAGAGGAAACATGAAATTTGAAATATGGAAACAAAAAGGATAAAAGCATCAGAAAGGATGACTTTTCTGAGACACATCATGGAGAAAGAAAGCTTGGAGAAATTGGAGGCAAGAGGGAAACATTGATCAATCTAATTTAAGGGCTTGTGTAAATGGACGACAGAGGATCTGGAAGGGATAATAAAGAGAGAAACGTTACTTAACTTTACAAAGGATAAGAAGTTGTGGAGAGCCATGATCACTGAAATGATCCTAAAATGACATAGTACATAAAAGAATAATAATATCGCATTATTCTTGAATTGGATTGTTAATCTGTAACTCAGGAAGTGTTTCCTTCTGACTTTGATGCAATTTTGATTATGACAAATGCCTGCTTATTTGCATCAGCGACCGTCACGGAAAGAAAAGAGTACTCATCTGTTACATAATATCCGTCCCCCGTGACAGTTAATGCTGAACAATTACCTCGCAGATGAAGAAGAGGCTTGAATAGAAATGTGGTTCTACAGAAGGATGCTGAGAATACCATGGACCGAACATGTGAGCAACGACGAAGAGAAAATGGAAAGAAAAAGGACAATTATATTTAACATCACGAAGAAACAGTTGAACTTTCTGGGACACATAATATGGAAAGAGGGATTGGAAAATTTGATACTCACAGGACAGATTGAAGGCAAGAGAGACAGAAGAAAACAACATAAAACCTACCTAACGAGCTTGAGTAAATGGATGGCGGAACAAGTTTTAGAAGAGATAACATAAAGGCAAAATTTATTAAGAGCAAAAAAGGGCATGAAATTGTGGAGAGCCATGATCGCCAACGTACTGAAGGGAGACGGCACATAGAAGAAGTAGATGCCATTTCCCTGTTCATTCTTAAACGGAACAAACCGAGAATTCAAAAGGAATACCACGTGTTTGTCTCAGCGTTCCCTCTAGACCAACGAAGTGTTTCGTCTAGTATCACGTGTCTTTTTTTCTGTTATTTTTTTTTATAGTTAGGATCAATAGGGAAGTGGACCCAATTTTGCAAGATACTAGCATGTAGACGACTACACGCCGACTTTATAGACTAGTGCAAGTCAGCAGGTCTCAGATCACGTCCTAACGCGTTTTCGTGCTAACGTAACGTCATTGCGTGATCTTTCGTTTACGTGGATGCAGCGAGTTTTTTTTTCTCTTTCCCTTACCCCCCCCCAAAAAAAAACAAAACAAAACAAAACAAAAAACGGGGGAATTTAAGTTTCGCTCTAGGGAGCGTACTGCGCGTGATAATGTACACTTGAATAATTGAGTTCTACCATTAGACGATTTTTTGTACGATTTGTGCTAATTGTCAAGGTTTAATGCTTAGATATTTCGCATTGTTTTTCTCCCTTATAAAATCTTGCACATGCACTCGCATAGATGATGATAGTAGTAGTAGTAGTAGTAGTAGCAGTAGTGGCGGTGGTGATGGTGGTGATGATATACGAGTAGTGCAATGGATAGTGGCTCGGAATGAGAAATGAGAGAGACGAGTTCAAGTTCGCTACATTCACTTATGCGCAAATACCCTTGGAAAAGATATGAATCAGTCCTTTAATCCCCCAGATATGGGTTAAATAGTTGAACAAACTGGACTCTTTATCTTTGCTTGGCAACCATTATCGGGAAAAGGCAACTCTGAATTCAAAACTTGAGTCATTTAGAGAGCTTGTGGCATAATATGTGTATCAGTTCTCTATATTCGCTTATTCTGTAAAGTTTGGTTGGCTGGTTCTACATAAGCCTTCACCACTTTAATCAAATTATATGTGCTGTTCTAACTGTTAAACCCTCATACGTCAATATCTATCTATCTATCTATCTATCTATCTATCTATCTATCTATCTATCTATTTGTGCATTTAGGTAGCAAATTCTCTTTTAGGCATGTCTGATTAAATAAATTACAATGTCTGGTTATTTTTAGCATAATCCGTTCATATTCACGGATATTTTTATATTGTATTACACGGAAAAATATCCGTGAAAATGAACGGATTATGCTAAAAAATAAGCAGATATAATGTTTGTAATTTATTTAATCAGACATACCTAAAAGACACACACACACACACACACACACACACACACACACACACACACACACACACACACACACACACACACACATATATATATATATATATATATATATATATATATATATATATATATATATATATATGACCCTCCACAGATTCGTTGAAAAATGAGCATATCATGATATACTAGCTGGGGGACCAATGATTAGTATAGGACATTTTCGCATCTTTTTTTGCGGTGTGAAACATTGATTTAGAAATTCTTGCAAAAATACTTGTCAGATTTTAATGAAAAATTCAGGACTTCTACGCAAACGAATGAAATTGTTTTAAAAATGTTTCTTTTTAAAAAATCTTGGTAAAAACATTCTTAGATCTCTTACCTCTCGCTTATTTAATTTTATGAAATTTCCAGAAATTAATTTTTGTACCGCTTAATTTTTATATTAGTTATACGCAAAATTCATTGGAGAACTTAACTCATCGAGCATAGTACCCGTAAAAATGAGCAGGTTTTTTTTTTGTGTACACTTTTGTCAGGGATCAGAAATAGAATTTTTGTCTTCAATACTCTACCCGATCTTCGAGCTTAGATCAAAGGGTGCTATTTATTCCTTTTAAAGTTATAATGGATGACTAGTCCAGGGATCTAGTCCAACGGCAGCACCTCCCTCATTGCACTAAATATGTACGCTTATGGGCACCCCGCATTAAAAACGACCTTGTGTCACAACCTACCACTGTTAGGAGGTGGATAAATATCGGCCCTCTAGTTCACCTTCCGCTCTTCTGAAATCTTCCCGGTGTGCTTGTCAAATTCTCTGCCTCTGGGCAGAGAGGAACCCTGATGAGGCTATGTTGAAATGCTGAGTCTCGTCTAGGGATTGTAGACAGCTACCCGACCTCGTGTATACGGGTTCTACGGGGAATTTTTGCCCGAACATGGGGGTTCTGTTCACCCCACATTAAATTCGGCCTTGTGCCACATCTGACTGCGTGGGGAGGTTACTGAATATCTTCTGAAAAGGATCAAAATGTAGTATCTGTTCGCTTTTCTTTTTAAGATTATGAGTGATGCCTAGTTCCGGGAATTCCAACCCTGTGGCATTACGTTCCTCATTGCACAGAATCGGGAGGGTTACAGTCACCAGCGTAACAGTAGTCGCGGTGATAGTAATTTTTGTATGCGTATGGGCAGCCGGGAGTAAACCGACCTTGTGTCATACCCGCCACCGTGGGGAAGATTAGAGTATAGTTCCTAATCTTCTCAGCCATGTTATCGTTTTCCGAAGGGACACACAGCCGTCGGTAACGACATCGGCTAAACGATCGGCGCAATCTCTGTAGATTCCGACCACATGGCTAGCACTTCCCCACTTCACAAAAGAGTAGGACTGGAGGACTCTCGTGCCTTGATTACACTGGTTGCGAGATGGGTGTTATTCTTCTTCGTGCCTACATATGGCGTTTATACCTATCATGTATCACATTCTACCCGTCCACGCATGGAGGTATGTAAATGTCAAGTATATTATCTGCGATCCGTGAAAAGTGCTGTGAGAATATATATATATATATATATATATATATATATATATGTATATATATATATATATATATATGTATATATATATATATATATATATATATATATATATGTGTGTGTGTGTGTGTGTGTGTGTGTGTGTGTGTGTTTGTGTGTACACGAAGTTCTAATTTTGCGTGAGAGCCCATTTTTCTTTAATAAGATTTCTCATATAATCGGACCGGTAGACGAAAATAAAATACTATATAAAAATGAATGGGATGTCTACTCAAATATGGGTATCCAAGTAACGTTTAAAGCGATAAAAATATTTCGAAATGATAAATAAAAATCAATTACATTTATATATATATATATATATATATATATATATATATATTGATGTATATTTGGGCAGTAACAATTCTTTTAGCATCTTTCGTTAAATATAAAAGACACGGAAAATTTTATTTATTTTTCTCAGCATTGATATATTTTTACATTTGGTGGGAGTGAGGGAATACAAAAACTGTCCATATGGCTCATATATATATATATATATATATATATATATATATATATATATATATATATATATATATATATATATATATATATATGGCATTAGTCGTAATTTATAGTTAGACGCTCAGGCGATCTTTCATTATCCCCTTCTATCCCCTTCTTTCATTGTATCCCAGCTTCTTTCATTTGCGTTCAACTCGTCTGAAGATCGCGTGAGCGTGAAACTTGGGTTACGACGAGGGCTATCCTTTCTTAGGGATCAAGCGTTTTAGCCATGTCTAGGTAATCTAGACGTTGAGCACTTTACAGGTTTGCCTTTAAGCCTTTTTACTTTTTTCTTATTGCTGTCCATGTCCGAGATTTTATTTTGTTCAAAGGTATTGAGGCCTTTTGTCTAGTTGCCCTTTGATTCCAACAACGGTTTCGGTTTTTCATAGCGTCTGACTAGCAAAGTCTCAATTACGGCTTATAAAAAATCGTCAAAGGTGTGTGTTTATAAACAGTAGTTCGGACTTTTATATAGATATATAGTGGCGAGAGGTGAAGAACTATTTAGATACTTGCTAAATATGTATTTAATATATTTCCGATGCTTGCAATTACTTTGATTTTGCACAGATGAATTTGATGTAAAATTAATATTTCCTAAGAAGAAATATTTTCAAGCATACAATGCAGAATGCAATATTAATAAAAGTAATGATGGGAAAAATTAAACGCCTTTTTAGCTCTTCATTTGCTAAAGAAAAACGAAAAAAACTTTTGGGGATCATCCTTCTCGGTTTAGGAGTATAGGCGGCGCGATTATGGAGAGCCTTTCTCTCTTTTTCACGCCAACCACGAGAGCGACAACACGCAGATTTCCTCTCGCAACGCACAAAAATATGTTCATTTCGTGTAAACAGCTTATCTCTACTGAAACTTCAATGATGAAGTTCCTTTCTTTCCTGGATAACTATGCCAACAAAATACTAATTATCCTGATAACATGTGGGTTACCCCACTTGGCTCTGCCAAAAGCGCTCGTTAGGGTGCGTTCTTTACTTCTATAAAAAGGCAAGCATTTTCTTTATCTCTCTCTCTCTCTTCCTCTCTCTCTTCCACTTTTTAACACTTGCTTTCAGATGCAGTCGCACATGGGTAAAGTATCCCTCACTGGGGCAAGTTCATTTTCATGGCCCTCTCTTAATTGAACATTTACACACTCGCACATACACTCACGTATCTATTACACACAAACACAGTTCCATAGCTAGTTTCAATGTCTTTTCCTTTCATTTCAATTGTGTACACATGTAATTACTTTTGTTAATAACACGCATTGTCGTTTGTTTCATATTCATTGTTTTTCGTTAATTATTTTTACCTTTACTCACACCAACATTGTTTTCAGGATAAATGTTCCAGAAGCCCATACATATTTACTATAAAACGTTCACACATTCATATCAATAGAGTAAAATCCCACAATAAAGTGGGAATTATTTCTACCCTGTTGTTGTTGCTATCTCGTTTGGGGCTAACTATATCTTTTATTGTTTTAGGGGTGGTAAGATTCATCAACACCACCTCTACAACCAGAAGAGATATAGCATCAAACGCGATAGCAACAACAACAGGAGAAATGTAGGAATATATATATTTTATCAATATATGTTATGATCATTTATTTTGAACGCATGCATTTTACTTGCTTTTCGGCGTCTACCATTATGTTAAATTGTTCTATCAAACCGCTGGAATGTGATCTATTTCATTATAACCTATGTCCTTATTTAATCTGACTCAAATAAGTCTTTACTTATTACTACTTATTACGATTATTATTACATCATTTTTATTATTACATTATTACATTATTTTTATTTATTACATTATTATTATATTATATTATTACTTATTATTTTTACTTATTATTATTACTATTATTTCTTCTTATTATTATTACATTATTTTTATTTATTACATTATTATTATATTATTACTTAATATTATTTACTTATTGTTTGTGAGCTGATAATTAAGGAGTCTTAAAAATGATTATTCATGGCAAGCCGAAACCTTAACGCGCACACATACACATGCACGCACACACACACACACACACACACACACACACACACACACACACACACACACACACACACACACAGATATATATATATATATATATATAGATAGATAGATAGATAGATAGAGAGAGAGAGAGCGAGGGAGGGAAGATGAAAAATATGAGGATATCTCGAAAAAGAAGTATGTGATTTTTATGTCGTCGTGAAATTTATTTCTCTTGTAAACGGAGGAATGGCTCAGAAAAATTGACACTTTATTAACTTGAGTCATTGAGACTTCGCTTTGTAAAAAGCTGGCGTCTTCGACAATCGTCACCAAGTTAAGACCATTTACATGTTTGAAGTTTTCTTTTATGCTAAAGAATATAAACTTCTGAGTGAAAATTTCTGTTCAAAAACAGGAAGTATAACCGAAAAACAGAGGAAGAAGGAAGGAAAGAAAAAAATTCTCCAAAAAAAGTAACGTAACAAACAAAATAAATGATGGAAGACAGAAAAGAAGGAATGAAGAATGGACAAAGCAAAAAGGGAAACAATGGATAAAGAAAGAAAGCAATGGAAGAGTTTGAGAAAGAAAGAAAATTTTGAGAAAGAAAGAAGAGTTTGAGAAAGAAAGAAAGATAGTTTGAGAAAGAACGAAAGAAGAGTTTGAAAAAGAACGAAAGAAAGAAGAGTTTGAGAAAGAAAGAAAGAAAGAAAGAAGAGTTTGAAAAAGAACGAAAGAAAGAAGAGTTTGAGAAAGAAAGAAAGAAAGAAGAGTTTGAAAAAGAACGAAAGAAAGAAGAGTTTGAGAAAGAAAGAAAGAAAGAAGAGTTTGAAAAAGAAAGAAAGAAAGAAGTGTTTGAGAAAGAAAGAAAGAAAGAAGAGTTTGAAAAAGAACGAAAGAAAGAAGAGTTTGAAAAAGAACGAAAGAAAGAAGAGTTTGAAAAAGAACGACAGAAAGAAGAGTTTGAAAAAGAACGAAAGAAAGAAGAGTTTGAGAAAGAAAGAAAGAAAGAAAGAAGAGTTTGAAAAAGAACGAAATAAAGAAGAGTTTGAAAAAGAACGAAATAAAGAAGAGTTTGAGAAAGAAAGAAGAGTTTGAGAAAGAACGAAAGAAAGAAGAGTTTGAGAAAGAACGAAATAAAGAAGAGTTTGAGAAAGAAAGAAAGAAAGAAGAGTTTGAAAAAGAACGAAATAAAGAAGAGTTTGAGAAAGAACGAAAGAAAGAAGAGTTTGAGAAAGAAAGAAAGAAAGAAGAGTTTGAAAAAGAACGAAAGAAATAAGAGTTTGAGAAAGAAAGAAAGAAGAGTTTGAAAAAGAACGAAAGAAAGAAGAGTTTGAGAAAGAAAGAAAGAAGAGTTTGAAAAAGAACGAAAGAAAGAAGAGTTTGAAAAAGAACGAAAGAAAGAAGAGTTTGAAAAAGAACAAAAGAAAGAAGAGTTTGAGAAAGAAAGAAAGAAAGAAGAGTTTGAAAAAGAACGAAATAAAGAAGAGTTTGAGAAAGAACGAAAGAAAGAAGAGTTTGAAAAAGAACGAAATAAAGAAGAGTTTGAGAAAGAACGAAAGAAAGAAGAGTTTGAAAAAGAACGAAAGAAAGAAGAGTTTGAGAAAGAAAGAAAGAAGAGTTTGAAAAAGAACGAAAGAAAGAAGAGTTTGAAAAAGAACGAAATAAAGAAGAGTTTGAGAAAGAACGAAAGAAAGAAGAGTTTGAGAAAGAAAGAAAGAAAGAAGAGTTTGAAAAAGAACGAAAGAAAGAAGAGTTTGAGAAAGAAAGAAAGAAGAGTTTGAAAAAGAACGAAAGAAAGCAGAGTTTGAGAAAGAAAGAAAGAAAGAAGAGTTTGAAAAAGAACGAAAGAAAGAAGAGTTTGAGAAAGAAAGAAAGAAAGAAGAGGTTGAAAAAGAACGAAAGAAAGAAGAGTTTGAGAAAGAAAGAAAGAAAGAAGAGTTTGAAAAAAACGAAAGAAAGAAGAGTTTGAAAAAGAACGAAATAAAGAAGAGTTTGAGAAAGAACGAAAGAAAGAAGAGTTTGAGAAAGAAAGAAAGAAAGAAGCCGCATTATAATAAAGGAATGAAAAACGAAACATTTTCAAACAAAATAAAGAAATTCATTCATAAAACTAATAAAGGAATGAAAATAGAAAGAAAGAAAACGTGATAAAGAAGCAAAGTAGAAAGGATTTCCCTCTTTTTAGGCACACAGGGAGAGAGGGAAAGACAGAAAAAAAGAAAAAGAAAGGAAGAACTTACAAAAAATAGGGAAAGCTTAATAGAAGGATATTAAAGCAAAAGGTAGAAAAAAGTGAAACCAATAGAAGATGTTAAGAAGAGAAATAAGCAAGAAAGAAAAGAAAGAAAAGAAAGAATAAAAGAAAGAAAAAAGGAAAGAAAAGAAAGAATGGAAAAGAAAGAAATGAAAATAAATAAATAAAAGAAGAGAAAGAAAAAAGGAAAGAAAGTAAGTTAGAAAAGAAAAAAGAAAAGAAAGAAGGAAAGAAAGTTCATATTTATTTTCGGTAAGCTCAATAAATCCCCGGTGCATGACGTCACTAATCTTGCATGCAAAGTCACGCTTCAGGGTAAATGACAATGATATCCAATATTTGAACAAAAATCAACTGTCCCCGATTAAATGATGTCCAATGTAAAAAGAAAATTTGGAAAATAAAAAATCAGGTGGACAAGATGCAAAAAAAAACCCCAAAACAAACAAACAAGAAAAATACAAAAAACAAAACAAAAAGAATAGAAAACAGAAATCTAGAAAAATTATCGATATTAAAACAAAAATTTGGCTGTCAGATCTTGCCGTATCGTAATGGTTTCTGGTTGGGTGGCGTAAAATTGAAATATAATCTTAGTAATAAAAATCATTAATTCGCTGTTGTGAACGCCAACAGAAATAATAAAAAGGTGAGGAACTTTGTCTACTAAACCAACATTGTGCAACTCTTCGGTAAATCATTCATTATTTTCATCCCGACCACCACCACCACCACCACCGCAAACAATAACAACATTACAATAATAATAAGAATGGCGGGCAACAGTAAACTCACTAATAACCCGTTATATTACCCCTTGGATGTATAAGCATTCGGTAGCATCAAGTGCCGTCTGGAATAATCATGCCGGTGGCGATTTTTTAACTTATAAAATATGCGGGCAGGTTCCAATAAAAGTTCAATCGGGAATTTTTATACGTATTTAATAAACGTGGGAAAAAATAATCGCACCTTAGAGGAAATTATTTGAAAAATTAAAAGTGTCATACTAAGCTGAATGGTGGCGGTGACGGGTGGGGCGGTTGTACTGAATTGTGCCGGCTGTTGTATTTAGGTTACGAGCGCATGGAATCTTCAGAGTGTAACTTTTATAGGTACAGGTTACATCTGTTAACCTAAATTTCCCCTGCTATCAGAGATCACAACGAGAAGACATTATTTAGCAATGTCATAAAACACTCCAACGTTCAGCTCATCCAAAAAAAGGTCTATTTATAAACGAATACACGTAAAGAAAAAATCGCGCAAATAGTTTGCCCTTTACTTCGTACTAGAACAAGAAAGAAAAATCATGATAAACAGAAAAAGAATTCTCGTTTGTTCTTTATGTCAACAGCGAAAGAGAGAGAGAGAGAGAGAGAGAGAGAGAGAGAGAGAGAGAGAGAGAGAGAGAGAGAGAGAGAGAGAGAGAGTGAGAGAGAGAGAGAAAGAGAGAGTGAGAGAGAGAAAGGGAGAGAGAGAGAGAAAGAGAGAGTGAGAGAGAGAAAGGGAGAGAGAGAGAGAGAGAGAGAAAGAGAGAGTGAGAGAGAGAAAGGGAGAGAGAGAGAGAGAAAGAGAGAGTGAGAGAGAGAAAGGGAGAGAGAGAGAGAGAGAGAGAGAGAAAGAGAGAGTGAGAGAGAGAAAGGGAGAGAGAGAGAGAAAGAGAGAGTGAGAGAGAGAAAGGGAGAGAGAGAGAGAGAGAAAGAGAGAGTGAGAGAGAGAAAGGGAGAGAGAGAGAAAGAGTGAGTTACTTTCCACCTTTATTTTCAAAATAACTAATACTGGGAGCGAACGCTCATAGGATGCGTGGGTTACATTCCCCAAAGAGGATCTAGATTTGTCCTCTGCAGCAACTCCTTTCTGGGCTGGTTTTCTTAAATAATTACGGTTCCCATATCTTACACCTGTTAGCCTTAATTTAGCCTCCCATTGATCAGCGATCCCAATGAAAAAACAGTATTTAGTAATATCCTAAAGCATTCCAACGTTTAGGCTTGTAACAAATCTAGGCAACACCATTTCCTTTAGATTGTGTCATTTCCGTTTTCGGAAACCAATTGTAAGGACGAATATATCATAATTAACTGTTCCTTAAATATATTATGTTATATAGAGATGAAGGTTGGGCTAATACATAAGTAAAGGCCAAATTTACTGTCTCTAGTACCATTTTATTGTTGACTCCATTTGATTGCAGTGGTTAGAATGGGTGACTATCGTCTTAGTCCTTTTGGGATTTGAGAGTTCATACAGGGTCGTTGTTTTTTTATTTTATTTATTTATTTTTTGGTTGACAGAAATTAATTTGTTGAATTCACCCTCCCTTCTTTTTCTTCTGGAGTTGCACGTTCGGTTAAACTCACATCTGATGAGTCTCCAACCCTTGCATATCTCGAACTGCTACATCGAACCAGTTTCCCCACTTCTGCTGCTGCGCACATGTTTTTTTTCTTCTTCATTTTATTGGGCCTGACACATCCGTGTTTTCTGTTTGATTTTTGGCGGGACGTGTTGTCATTAGTTGATTTTTTTATGACGTTCACTGACCCACATAAGTTATGTCCGGTTTCTGTCAGTTACCGAGGATAGGAACAATAGAAAGAAGGAAAGGAAGTATGTGTGTGTGTGTGTGTGTGTGTGTGTGTGTGTGTGTGTGAGAGAGAGAGAGAGTTTTCTTTGTCAGTCTCTTAGTGAAAAGGAAAGTGTATATTTCCATATGGTGTTACTACTACCTACTCCTACTCTAATATCATAACATACATTGAAAATGGGTTACATACGACAATGTTCAACGCCCCCCCCCCAAAAAAAAACAGTGAATTGACAACGATCTTTTTATGTGCTGTGTCCCTTCAGGATGTAGTGATTATGGCTTTCCACAACTTCCTGTCCTTGTAGCACTTAATATACTTTGTCTTTCTGTTATTTATCCTAAGCTCCGTACCGCCATCCATTTACTTAATATTATCATTAATATTATTCATAAAAATATTAATTTTATTGTAAGAATCTTTGCTATCGTTGGACCTAAGCATGATATTTCTTAACAACTAAATATTCGCACTTACTAATGAGGGTAAAGAAAACAAAATAAGACAGGAATAAGAAATAAAAGTAAAAGAAAAACACCGAAAACAGGTCTAGCGTAGAAAGATGGAGGTGGCGAGATATGAAAACAAATGTAACAGTTCAACTTTAAGTAACGGAAAGTTAGATTTTTTCAGCTTGTTGTCGATAGTGCATCAATGGTGTTTTACTTACAACAAAATTACACTATCCCTGTATTTGATGCATCCGCCATTCCTCTCATAACAATGACAAAGCAAATTATACATCCACTAAAAAAACGCGAAGGAAGCCCATATCACAGATTTGAGTGCCATAACCAACAGAAAGGACGTGTTACGACTGCTGGCTACAGTAAATTTTGCAGTTTATTTAAAGTATTACTTTTAGGGTGTCTTGTTCAAATGCTGCCTCTAACCAGAAAACTAATGCAGCAAAGATGAACATAAACCCGTTCTCTACTGCTATTTTAAAAGAAACCTCCTTAAAGAGGTTACCGGTAACATATCTAAATACCATTGCAAATTTCCAGGTAACAAGCCAATGACATTGATTAAGTGAAACAAATACTCAAGAGAGGGCGACGATGAAATCAAGTATCGCTGATCATGTGTGAAGGGAAAAGGTGCCGTGATCACAAAACCCCGTGGAGTGGAATAAAGCCAGTATAAAAGTGCATTAAGGTGACATAATCAGCACCTAGCGCTAATAACCCTCTCAACAGAGCTAGCATAGGAATAAACACCATATAGCAAGTTAAACCATGTTTGAAGATTAACGTCAGATATTGTTTCGTTTCTTTCCCCTTTCAGAGTTCTGTGAACAACTTCTTGAGTTTAGAGGACAAGTTTATAATAAAGCTTTAAAATTACCAGAATCTCAACAATTGTATCTATCATTATAGCATTTGAAACAAAACATATTTCTGACTAGAATTGGTAATGATATGGCATATAAATTATAATATAGTGGAGTCATTGTGTTTAGATGTGGAGACAAAATAAGCTTTGGAATAAAGGCCAGTAAAAAAAAAAAACAACTTTTGATATACCCTAATACAAGAAGAGTGTTAGCATCTGTTAGAGTCCCAGCTCTGGGCAAATAGTGAAAACCCAAATTGGTATCAAAATATGAAAATATAAAAATACATTAGGAAAAATTATTTACATTTTCATAGTAAAAAAAATAAAAATTACCAGCAATACATTTTCATAGGAAACAAATATTCACTATTTACATGACACATGGCACAGTGGATAAAGGCGTTAATTAGATTCAGTGACAGGACCCAAAGAGTGTGAGTTCAATACCTGGTTAAGGCGGTGGAGAATTTGGAGAGGGAATTAAGCAGGTGATAACTGATAACTGACACCCATTAAACATGGCACGTGGAACTAGAAGAATCTACTCCAGTGAGTGAAATAAAGGGTTCAGTTCGACATTCCAACCACCTGAAGAAGGCCGGAGCGTACAACGGCCGAAACGTTGTAATAAATATGGCGACAAAGATGAGGATAATAGTCCGAATAATGTAAATAGTGTACATAATACCTCATCTCAGAAATATAGACAGATAATGAAAAAAATATTACCAGCAATACATTTTCATAGTAAAAAAATATCAGCATTACATTTTTTAAAAAAGTACTAAAGCTCGCAAGAAAATAAAATTTCGGCATTAAATGACCCATGAGAAGTTAATGTGCCGTTAAACAAGCCAAACCAAACTAATGCAAGATATAGTTCTCTGCTCTTTGGTTGCCATTAAAAGTTTTTGCGTGATCAAGACTTTCTTTCGTTGTGTTTGTTTGGACTCGTTGATCAGATTGGATACCATAGGATGAATAACGTGGTGGAATCTGTGGATGCAGCCACATGATTCTTTTTTAATTGATTCGTTTTTTACGGCTTATCAACGCTTTGCAGTTTATTTAAAGATAGGAAATTAGATTGTAAGAATGTTTGGGGGGATAATACTGATTTAGTGATAATGTTTAATATGTCTAATGTTTAATGTGATCTCCCCGCTGAATTTATCAGCTTTGAATGTACTCAGGAGATTATCTTGTTGGTAATTGCTGTTTGTTTTTGTTTAGCAGCGTATCAACTTCTATGGGTTATTTTATAATGTTTTAGTGATACACGTTATACTAATTAACCCACAGCTGGAGGGAGAAGAGGCGGATTCATGCCTTTCTCAAGGATATTTGCGTGTAAGTGAGTATAACGAACCTAACAGGGATTGGAAATTGGCTTTTCGATTAACAGTTCTATGCTATTATCCATCACACCATCCAATCTGAGCTTACAGCACCTGGTATTTCCAAGAGGTCACCTATCTAGGTACTGACCAAGCTCGACGTTGCTTAACTTCAGTGATCATACGTGGACCAATGTTTCAACTTAAGCACCCCTCACGTACTGGACTGATGTTCGGAATGTATTAAACTTAGATATGAATAAAAATGGCCAAGTTAGAACTTCTGTCTGTACGGAACACAGTACAGATCGCCAAAACGTATTTATCACGCATTTCTGTCTTAATTTCTGGGATGAAATTTACAATTGGACTAATATCCGAATCATCGTTATCACAACCTTTCGGTCGTTGTGCCCTCCGGTCTTTCGATCTAATTCATTCATGAAATTTCGAAAGGAACCCTTCATTTAATTTAATTTTACGCGAGCATATTGTCCTAGTTCCGCTGTCCATGTTTAAAGATATATCGTTTTGTTTCTTAATTAATACTGGGCAGTTGTTTCTACCCCTTTTTCAACTGGATGTGAGTCTATACTACCCCGACCCAGTCGTTGGACTCACAATTAACATGGCCACCAAATACACGAACCAATGATTTAATCCTGTGGGCTATTTCGAAGATTAAAGGATTTTTCTTGCATTACCTTTTATTTAGTTATTTTGTTTTTCTTTGATTTTTTCCCCCTTTTTCCTTTTTACAAATAATTCGTGTTTTACTGATGCTGGTCTAACATGCTGCATTATACTGGTTTTATTGTTTAAATTTTTGTTTTGAGGATTTCTCAGCTGCATGGGGTGCCAAATAAGGACGACAATCTCGAAGGAAAACATTCCTCTTCGACTCGCGTGAAGCGCAGAGTGTAAGTCATTTTGACTCGTTGAACCTAAAACTCGATATACTCGAATGATCACAATTTTTTTTTATTGTATTGCAGATATTGATATAAAACTGTTCAAACTAGACACCCCCGTCACTCCCAATCTGGACGATGTTTCAGGCGCAGCGTCTCCTCTGGTTTGATAGTCCTTTTCAAGAATGGCAGCTTCCACACTTTGCGCAAACGGAGTCTAATGCTGGTCTGTCTGTCAGATTTGGGGCTTAACTTTGCCTTTTTACCTCTGTAAGTGTTAAATGGCCAACTTCTTGAATTACTATATTTGCTGTATCTGTTTACAGGCTAAATGTCTTATGAAAACTTTGGTTCATGCTTCCTACACAAGCTTTCAGTATTCCTTGTGTCACCATATATTTGTTGAGGAATATTTGTGTATACCTTTAGTCAAGATAGTGCACGTATGAATGAAGATACAAACAATTCCGTACAATTAACAGCGACATATTTCATTTTCCGAGCAAAACTAAACGGAAAGAACACAAAAGGATTGAATTAAGGTGTCTATGTAGAGATATCGTTTTATCTGTATTTTTGTGCAAAGTTCTTATGAAAGATTGGAAGAGACATATTTGAGAAAGGTTATGAGATTTTTGCGCCCCTGTCATATCTACTGATTTGGTAACGCCATCTCGCGACCGTTGGAGTTATTTGGCAGACAAAGTGGGTAATCATACATATTTATATAATCTTTTTTTAATCGGTATCACCCCATGCAAGGCAGGAAAGTCCCTAAGACACAAGGGTTACAAAGTGTGGAAGAATTAGGAATAGAAACATTAATGAGCGAGAAAAGGAAAGAGTAATCAGGAAGAGAGTATCTACTGTCTTCCTGATTACTCTTTTAGATTTTTGCAGATTAGTTTTGGCTGGAAATCATGGAACCGGAAGGGAATTCTACAAGCGTGATGTGCGAGAAAGGAAACTGTTAGCATAGAATTTACGGTTACATCTAGCCAGCTCAACTGTGAATTGATGAGATATAGACGCCAGTATTGCACTTAAATTCAAAAAGTCTAGGTACCATAGCTCATCCGAAAAATTACCATGAAAATATTTATAGAAAAGACACAGAGAGGCAACCTTACGACGGTGGGTAAATGGCTGAAGCCGAGACGCTAGATCAGGACCAATAATATTGCTGATTCTTCTTTGGATTTTATCAAACAGGTCAAGGTAAATAGCAGCCCATATGTGGCAGCAATGTTTTAATATTCATTAGAAAGTTTGTAGTTGCTTGTTTCATAAAACCTTTCCATGATATCACAGGTTACATAAAAGTTAATAATAATAATAATAATAATAATGATAATGAGAAGAAGAAGAAGAAGAAGAAGAAGAAGAAGAAGAAGAAGAAGAAGAAGAAGAAGAAGAATGTAACTTATAATGAGAAGGACGAAGAAGGCGTAGGAGGTGTTTTTATCTGTTTAGGATTATTAACAAAAAATGTTTCCATTAGAGGATTATTCTTGATCGTTCCACTTTGAGGAGCGCATCTGATTGCTTTTCTGTTAATTAATTGAGTCAAACCATTAGATAAATTCCTAATCTCTTCATTTCCGAGCACGATTCGATCCTGTCTGTCGAACAGCGTCAAGAAGACGTGCTAATCGCGCGCGCGTGCACACCCACATACACACTTATGCGCAAACATGCGCATATCCTAAAAATTCAAGAATTAATAAATACGAAACAGTTTAAGTACCTCGTTGTATGATCAGTTATAAAACGTTTAGTGTAGGCAGTAAGGAAATTGAACATAGAATAAGCTGTGCTTGGGGTAGTTTTGTCAAGCCCCGTCGGATGCTACAAAACCCGAATATTTACCCAAGAACTCGAATCATATTCTTGAATACTTCCATCAGATCGAGACTTTCATGTAGATATCAAACATGGCGACCAACACGATCAAAAATGTTTCAACTATTAACTGTATCCTCACTTCCCCGTCTTGACGTAATTCAAATGCGCTTAAGTGGGCGTGTGGACGATTATTTTCCACACTACAGTTCCTATCCCACAGAGGTAACGTTGCAATCTCAGTCAGTTATGTGCCATGCGTCATACACGCTTATCTTCTGATACATGACTGATGAGGGAAAAATCCCGCAGTAGGTTGCCATTTCTTTCTGCGGTAGACCAGTTGCCATCCAACGCTTTAGAACCCGGTCTGTCCTGCTATTTACCCATAGCTGGGGGATGAAGATGAGGATTCATACCTTTCCCAAGAATATTAGCACGTAAGTGGATGTAATGGCTTCGAGTGGAATTCGAACTCGGCTCTCCGATTCCTCAGCCTGAGCCGCTATCTAGTTGCAATCTATCTATCCTAAATATCCTTATAATCTGTACTTACTTCCTCCTCTTACGCCATACAACCTCATTCAGTAACCATCTACATTGAGTGGCTCTTGAGCTTTCTATTAGGTAAACATCTGGTAAGAAAATAATGGATGTCATGCATGTTGCAAAATGCGTTTAGAAATATATCTGAACTGTCAGTTGTATATAACGGCTTTCTCAGATCAATGGGCAAAAATGGCTTTGAGCGACTGGAGACTGCAGGTTAAAGAACTGTATCAGATAACAGGAAATACGTTACTTGTGGACTTTCAACAACAGCAACAACTAAAATGGATAGCACATGCAATTGGAAGAGAAAATAATGGCATAACCAAGATGCCGACATTCGGCACTACTTCAAATGAAAGGTTAGGAGGGAAACACCCATCAGTACTGGAAAGAGAGATAACAGTTACTGGACTTTAGAAACCTATTTTCCTGAAAAATTGTTTTAAGAGAAGTATTTTATAAATTTCAACCGACAGCAGTCCTGGCTGCTCGGTCAATGAATGTCGAATGTTTCCTTATAAGGAAACGCCCAATATTACCATGATTATGACTATTAAAACCGAAGCATAGATGTAAATGTTTTGTTTGTTCAAACATTTATAAACAGCGCTTCATATTGTGCACTGTTCATAAATGCTTGAAAAAGCACAAAACTTGTCTTTTATTGCCTAAGATTGCAAAAAACATTCATGATTTTTGGTGGATTTAGATTAAATTAGTTTCAGCAAATTTTCCATTTTTCAGTTACCTTGGTTGATTCTGAACCAGATTTTAGAAGGATCTAGAAGAAACACATTTTCTTTCTTTAACAATTTTTTCTTCCATGTGCCGTGTCCCTTCAGGACGAAGACGATCATGGCTTTCTACAATTGCCTATTTTTTGTAGCTTTTAACAGCGTTTGTCTTTTTACGCTCCATCCTTGTTCTGCCTTGCATTTACACAAACTCGTGAGGTCGGTTATTCACGGTCTTTGAATTATTGACTATGAATTTCAATTCTCAAGTGCACAATCAATAAAAGCTTCTGCGAAGAACTTATTTAGCAAAAGAAAAACAAAGAGTTTGTTTGCCTCATAGATTGGCCAGTCTAAAGAACTTGTCCTTTTTGCCTTCAATATGTCCTGTGAGTGTCAGATTCTCGAAGCCTTCTCTCCTCATTATTTGTCCCAGAAATGTCAGCAGTCTCATTCTGATTCTGAATAAAATTGTCCTTTTTGCTTTCATTTTCCTTAAAACTTCCTCATTGTTCACATGCTCCGTTCATGGTATTCTCAGCATTCTCCTGTTGACTGACGTATTTTCTTCAACTGGGAAGAAATTGTTAAGAATTTGTTGCCATACAGGAGGATTCGGGCACCTCGACGTGGTGTAATGTTTAGCAAACCTGTCTCACTAGGACAATTACGACTGAGTGGTGAGTTTTTTCCTCAGTCAAACTTTCGGCCTTGTGCCACATCTAAGCTACGCTTAGAAAATTACCATATAGGAGGATTGATATTACATAACATTTCAGAAATTTTTCTTTGTTTCTAACGACATCTGTTTCTTAATACTTTGCTTAGCTTTTGAAAGGCATCTTTCGCTATTCGTCTTCGGATTTCTCTGTCACATTTTCCGTCCCCTGCAGAAACAATTCCCAGATATTTGAACTTCTGTACCTGTTTGTTTTCGACCTCTTAAATTCGTAACTCGCATCTTTGGTGTGTACCTCTTACTGACAACCATACTTTCTCTCTTTTTAAAACTGACAGTCCTTTATTAGCTTTAATTCTACTGAAATCATTTTAAATTTTGAATTTAAAGTTCGAATTAAAGTTCGATTTGTTAAGTTCCTGTTTTAAAGTCTCAAAATCAAGTGATTAGAAGCAAAACATCTTTTTGTTCATATATCAGGAGGTGCTGGAAAATTATCGGCCAAACGCAGTTCCTAACATCTGATCAAATGGTAAAATAACAGAGATTTTTGGTAGGGGTTTGTATTCAGGCTGAGAACTTTTCAGACGGCGATTATTAACGTCAGAAATACATTTAATCGTCATCGAAAATCGATAGGCTGGAAATGAAGTGAAATAAAAAGCAAAATGTGCTCTTTGGTGTGCAAAGGCGGGAAAAATTACGTGTCAGTAATTTTTGCGTTTTCTTTATTTTTCTTTAGCTGCCTACGAAACATCACATTCGAGTGTAATCTGTTGGGGCCCACATGCAGAATAAAGGATCCACCTTGATGGTCGTCATACCTTTATCCCTGTAATTAGATGACACACATCTGCCGGCCAAACGGTAAGTTATCCAGGTGATCAGCAGAAGATGACCTTCAGAGGAAAGAAATAAGAAATCTTCATTATTACAATTATTTTTATAATCATTGTATTTCGTTCTTTCCTTCTTCTTTTTAATCTTTTTTCTACTGCTTTTGTTTTTTCTTCCTTTTATTTTATTTTTCTCTTTTCTTTTACCTATTTTCTTTTGTTTTTCCTTTTTCTCTTTTCTTTTCGTTTTTCTTTTGTTTTCTCCTTTTTCTCTTCTTTTCGTTTTTCTTTTGTTTTCTCCTTTTTCTCTTTTCTTTTCGTTTTTCTTTTGTTTTTTCCTTTTTCTCTTTTCTTTTCGTTTTTCTTTTGTTTTTTCCTTTTTCACTTTTCATTTCGTTTTTCTTTTGTTTTCTCCTTTTTCTCTTTTCTTTTCGTTTTTCTTTTGTTTTCTCCTTTTTCTCTTTTCTTTTCGTTTTTCTTTTGTTTTCTCCTTTTTCTCTTCTTTTCGTTTTTCTTTTGTTTTCTCCTTTTTCTCTTTTCTTTTCGTTTTTCTTTTGTTTTTTCCTTTTTCTCTTTTCTTTTCGTTTTTCTTTTGTTTTTTCCTTTTTCACTTTTCATTTCGTTTTTCTTTTGTTTTCTCCTTTTTCTCTTTTCTTTTCGTTTTTCTTTTGTTTTCTCCTTTTTCTCTTTTGTTTTTTCCTTTTTCTCTTTTGTTTTCGTTTTTCTTTTGTTTTCTCCTTTTTCTCTTTTGTTTTCGTTTTTCTTTTGTTTTCTCCTTTTTCTCTTTTGTTTTTTCCTTTTTCTCTTTTCTTTTCGTTTTTCTTTTGTTTTCTCCTTTTTCTCTTGTTTTTTCCCTTTTGTTATCTTTGCTTCCTTTTTCTTTTTCTTTATTTTGGTTCTTTATTTCGCATTTCTTTACTCTTCTTTTATCGTACTTAGCTATTCTTTCATCTTTTATAGTTTTCTATTTTCCACGACCTCCTACTTTTCTCATTTTCTGATTTTTCTCGATTATCTTGTTACAAAAAAAATGATGCAATCAAAGCGCACCTTGGCCAACAGACATCAGTTTATCGTTCATTGATTCTTATCGTTATGTCAGGTCGCAATATGAAATTGTGTTATTTTCTATTTACAAAGACAAAATAGATCGCAAAGCTGGTTTAAAACCTAACAAGAACGAACATTTATTTCAAATGGTATCAGTCAGTTATGTGCCATACACGCTTAGGCGATCATGTACCTTCCGATACATGACTGACATGGTAGACCAGTTGCCATCCAACTGTATAGAACCCGGTCTTCCCTGCTATTTACCTATAGCTGGGGGGAGAAGAAGCCGATTCATACCTTTCGCAAGGGTATTAGCACGTAAGTGAATGTAATGGATTCGACTGGAAGTCGAACTCGGTTCATCCGATTCTTCAATCCGAGCCGCTATCTATTACGCCATCATGTCTCAGATGGTATATTAGTACAAAAACTCTGTCAACAGTGTACCGTAATAAATAGTGTTTTGTTCATTGTAAGACTGTATATCAAAATGGATGTCAATCAATTTAATAATTTTTGAGTTCTTCTAGTCAATATATTTTTTGAGTTTGGATACTGTACAGTTCATCAAGAAAAATCCAGGATTTTATTTAACGCGAATAGAATGCTTCCTTCTTATCTTCGAAGGATATATTCTAAAACTGTCAATCAATGTCTGGAGCCATTGACAATAACAAACCATGGTATTTTTCCTATACGTACTATGGTAATGGTCATTGTATTTGGCTGTATATCTAGCATATTAGACACAGCCCATTTCAGAATGGCATATTTTTGTTTTAATGAATTCGCCCCAAGCAAGGCGATAATGCCACTAAGATGCAATGGGTAACTGGGAGTGAGAGAGAATGAAAAGATTTTAGGAGGACCCGGATACCCGATCCTAAACCGGAAACAAGGGATAAATTTTTTCTCCTGTTCAAAATACCAGGGTGGAGTGTGAACCGGGCGATTAGCGAACTTAGAAAAAACAATTCTCCTTCATAATCAACTTGATGTTTTTATTGCTTCATTAACCGGTAGCACCAATCTTTGATCCTGCAAAGCTTTGAATCTTTTGTTCTTTTTCTGGCCTCATTAATTATCATTTTGCTAGAAACACTTTTGCCTGACTGCCTCTGATCTACCGCTTGCTTTTTTTAAAATGTCATCCTCAAATACAAGCCAATGTGGGATTGGGCAACAAAGATCATGTTCATCTATCTTTAATTGATCTGTTTGTTTTTGTCACCAGACATATTTCTTCAGTAAGTAGTGAGCCCAAACCCCTTACTGCTTGTCTATTCCCATAATCTTTAAGTGGTGTCTATCACTTGTAGTGGATAGTGTTGCTATGTTTTTGAGAGTAAAATTCTGTTACTTCAACCAGCACTATATTGGGTTCATATCTACTGGCAACAAGCAGTTCTACCAAATACACTTACTACATGTAAATAGGCTTACACTTTCAGCAATCAATCTTCTTTGGTCACTTTATATGATGGACATATTTGTTTGTGGCTTTAATGTTGTGTTTCCCCATTTAGTGTTTTACCATTACTGGTATTGCCTTTCACTTACATCTTTAGTTTCCTACTGATTAATGATAGGAAAATATTGAGGCATATTTAGGTACTTTGTTATGAGTCCTTTTAAATCACAGGTAGTAATAGTAATAATAATGTCATTTGAACAACTATCATAAATGGACTGTTTAGATAGAAGTGACCGTCTGAGCTAAAATTATATCCTATGATTGTGAGCGTTTCAGAAAATTAAACCTATGAGAGGCCTCAACTTCACATAAGATGTAGGGTAATAAAATTGAATGCATTTCTTGAAGTGTTTTCTAATCTGACCTTTTATCTTACTTCCCTTCTGAGATCACAAATTATAGGCTTCTTTGACAGTATTTCTCTTCAGTATACGTCTCCTTCTTCTGTAGATTTTGTCTGGTTAATGATGGGAGTGTTTTGAGATTTGTTTAGATATGACGGATAAGCTGGTACCGACGAACGTCGCTGGCGCTTTGTTAGGATAATTCTTTTTATAACATAGGTAATAATAATAAAAATACAAATACTACTAGTATTAATATTAGTAATAATAATGTTGTTTGAGTAATAATATTACTATGGAATCGGGCAAGATAGTAATAAGTGTCATAAGTAAAATTGTAGCCTACATTTGTGAGTTTTGAAAACGCTATTAGCCTGCATAGGGCTTCAACTTCACAAATACTATTTAGCACGATTTTTGTAGCCATTTTTGGAAAAAAGGTACTCCTTATCTACCGTCAAATACAGTAATTTATAAAATTTATAAATTAGGCACAATAAGAGATTAAAAATAATAAATATTAAAATAGTTCTTGTATGACAATGTAATACATTAAAAGTTATGTAAGCCAATCAAGAGGCGTTTTACATTAGCAGACAGCAATTGCAATTGGTTTTACTTAAGGCATGAACTTCAACTTTTCAATTAAAAGAAACATTTAATGGTTTGCCTTTGGCATAGCTGCATTGTCAGTATTCATATCCTTCATCCCTGAGATCATTATCTTTTATAAATTCGCATACCTTACATCAGTAGAACAAAAAAGCAGCCATTCCTGTACGGCAAACATGTGATGAAATAGCTAGTAGTTTTTATATACATTACTAACTAATGACGTTTACAACATAAACAGTAACATTTAATTTGCTAACGATTTTAAAAAGCGTATTTTAATAAATATTTAACTTATTTTTAAATCAAGTTTATTTTATTCATTGTGTTTATATAGAAAAAATATATCTACATTGTCAGAATTCAGTCAAAAGTTAGAAAGGTTACAGCAGTCATAATAATAAGCATTGTTACTATCTTATATTTCACATTACTATATATATATATATATATATATATATATATATATATATATATATATATATATATATATATATATGTATGTATATATATATATATATATATATATATATATATATATATATATATATATATATATATATTAGTGTAACGGAACTGAAAAGGTTTTTATAGAATTAGCTAAATCAATCAAAATAATCTGATAAATTATAGTTTCTTAAAACTGCTCGATATTACATTTCATTACTATTTTCTTTATTTCTAGCGAAATTTTCCTGTTTCTTAATACTTTGCTTAATTTATGGAAGGCAGCTTTCGGTATTCCAATACGACTTTGGATTTCCGTGTACTCTATAAACATAGCAGCATTAAAAATAAGCGAAATATTTTTTATTTCATTAATACATTTTTGTATTTTGGGGACTTGTAGAATATATATTATTTACTTGTCAATTGAAGGACATTTATTTTATATTGTAACGTCATTTCCATGGACAATAATTTTAAGTTTTAACTCTTCGATTGTTTGAAAGAATTGTTTTTAACCACTACCCGTTCCACCCTCAATTTATTGACCTCTACCACATTTACTAAGTTTTTTCATTTTTTCCGAAATCTATCTATCTATCTATCTATCTATCTATCTATCTATCTATCTATCTATCTATCTATCTATCTATCTATGCATGACCTTATCGATCTATGCCTGACGTGATCTATCTATCCATCAATGCCTGATTTGATCTATCTATCTATCTATCTATCTATCTATCTATCTATCTATCTATCTATCTATCTATCTATCTATCTATCTATCTATCTGTTGTGGTGGGATCCACCTAATCTGCATAGGTGACTACCAACTATATAAATAATGGTTGGTACCGGAAGACGGGAGGAGGTGGAATCACGAGATCCAACTAGAGACTCTGATCGACTGCGACTAGTCAACACATTCTCCAGGAACGTCTTCCCAGAAATATACAGAAATACTATATGTACTTATTGTGTACACTTTCTTGTTATAATACATTCTTGTTCCAAGTACATTTTGTGTTGCATTATTATTCCATGCAATAGGCGAGATTCAACATTGAGTCAAGACTCAACACTATCTATCTATCTAATTAACTTACAGTGCTTGCTATATTCATTGGTGATTCTCTGATATGTTATGGCGTTGCTTAAAAATCGATTCTAATAGTATTAAACAATGCCAGACATATTTTCAATAAAAATTTACGCTATGAAAGAAAATTGTATTTCCCAGGGGAAATGCTTCTTGAAAGATAGTACTTTGAATCATGTCCGCTGTCTTGACCTATTCCGTAAATATAATACACCGCATTTCATGCCATTACTGTCAAGTCGTGTTTAGGATGGAGAGCGTATTACAGAACAGGGGGAGGGAGCCAATAATGTTTTTATTAGTTTCCCATGTATGTCAAAATTCGAGAAAAATCTGGCACAAGAGTCACTCAAGGTAGAGAGTTGTGGATGCTCTACAATATAGTAATGCTAAATAAGGCATCCTTTTCCTCCAAGGACTATCAATAAATGACGATATATATATATATATATATATATATATATATATATATATATATATATATATATATATATATATATATATATATATATTGAATTGGACAAAGTCCGACAATTTATTTAAAGACATTTATGATATGTTTAACGTTCTTTTTATAGATACAAGTATTTAATACTGTTTATTATAAAACAGAGCATTTGCTTAAATACTTGTATCTATAAAAAGAACGTTAAACATATCATAAATGTCTTTAAATATATATATATTTATATATAGATATAGATATAGATATATATAAGTAAAATAAATTAATCCAAACCAATAAATACACTAAATTAGAATTAGTACTAGCATTACAGTTATTATTGCTATATAATTTCATTGTTTCATTGTTGTGTGATTTAATTATTTTCTCTAGATTATTAGTACAACTATAGCTAAGTTTTAGAGTATTCCGATTGAAAATTTTATTTAATGAATGACTTTTAGGAAAATGTTTATCAATTAAGTTTAAAAACTTGTGTCCCGACTTAGCACGAACTAATTGATTGAATGGAGGTGTATACCATATGATCTTCCTGTTTCTGTTTTTCTTTCTGGAACAACCATAATCTTCTACAAACTTAATTTCAGAAGATCTGGGCCCACTATCTCTTAGAACTTTATTATAAACCGTTTTATGTTTCGCGAATATTTCTTTGTTAGAGGAGTGTTCTTTAATACGTCGTTCAACAGATGATGGAATATGTTGGATTACAGACGGTGGTTGGCTGGTTCGTGTGTGTGTGTGTGTGTATATATATATATATATATATATATATATATATATATATATATATATATATATATATATATATATATATATATATATATATATATATATATATATATATCTATATATATATCTGGGCGCGTGGCTGAGTGTGATGAAAACGTTTAAGAGCGCTCTGTGTAGCCGTGTTATATAAAGCACACCGGATCAAACAATGATTTCCCCTACAAAGGGGGATACAGGTTTGAACCCTGCCGGAGTGGACAGGTTTTGTTTTTAAGATTTCTCGAATGCGCAGGTCGATAGACATTTTATACACTCCGTAAGATAAAATCTGGGTGTCTATTTTAAACGCGGTTATCCGCTAAAAATAACATTTGAAGTAATATATATATATATATATATATATATTTTTTTTTGAATTGGACAAAGTCCCACAATTTATTTAAAGACATTTATGATATGTTTAACGTTCTTTTTTTATAGATACAAGTATTTAAGCAAATGCTCAGTTTTATAATAAACAGTATTAAATAACATTTACCGGCCTGAATGTCCGAGAAATTTTCATAGCAAATTTTCGTTCTCCGACGCTCTATGAAAATTTCTCGGACATTCAGGCCGGTAAATGTTATTTAATACTGTTTATTATAAAACAGAGCATTTGCTTAAATACTTGTATCTATAAAAAAGAACGTTAAACATATCATAAATGTCTTTATATATATATATATATATATATATATATATATATATATATATATATATATTCAGGGCGTGATGGATAAATTGCCGTCTACGTTAGGCAAAAATGAAATGAAAATAACACTGACATCTCATTTTAAGAAATATATTTACCAAAATTACGCAAGAATATCTTGAAATACTAAAGAATAAATTTCTTCAATAAAATCGCCATTGGCTTCAACCACGGCCTTCAGACGACTTTGAAATCTCGTGCGCCTCTTCTAGACAGTCACCTTGTTTAAGATGGATAATGCTGCCACAATCCTTGCCTTAACTTCATCGCAGAAATTGTCTGACAGCCATGACTGGGTTGTTCTGTTTGTGTGACATGGTGCAGAGTCCTATTGCCAGACATGGATTCTTCCAGAAGCCAACTTCTTGTCCCAGGGCAGCCCTACGTCTTCAAGGCACTTGATGTAGGCTTCCGTGTTGAATATGAGGCTCACCAACAAATTCGGGAGTTCTTTTCTTAGAAAAATCAAAGTGATTTTTCCGAGCTGCCGTACCTTCGTAATCACCAGTAGACTCATCCAACTCTTTCCGAATCCTCTGCACGGTCCTCAGATTGCCACCGAAACATTCTGAAATATTCTTATTGGAGCTTCCGGCGTGAATGCCAAGCAGTAGAGCATGCTGTTTCTAAATTTCTGGCGGAGTGAATTGCGTCATGGTTCTCTTTTTCTCACAGACGGTGCCTAACTGACCCTACTATACTGTGCAGTCAACAAAATAAAAAACAACGCGCATGCGCGAAATTAAAAATATAAAATGGTGACAATTTACCCATTGCACCCTGCATATGTATATGTATTTTTGAGGAAAAATGCATGAGAGCGTGGAAAAAGATATGTTGTAACGCTTTGCGTCCTTTAGGAGTTCATCAGACTAAATACCAAGATGGGTGACTGCTTGGGAATACCAGGTACGATAAGCTTGGATGTGCGGGTGGTATAATGGATAAGGGTTCGGAATTGGAAGTCGAAGAGTCGAGTTCCAATTCTAGTCGGGTTTCTTATATTCATTTATGTGTAAATACCGTTGGTAAAGATATGAATCCACCTCTTCTCCTCCAGCTATGGGTCAATTAGTAAAATTTTTAGTTGTAAAAATCATTATTATCTCCCATAAATTCTTGCAATCTAAAAATATTTTCTGGTTTTAAATAGCTTAGAAAAGGTCGATAAGTCGTAAAAAAAACAATCATTCAATCAATTTGTCTCTCTCTGTCTGTTTCTCGCTTTCTCTCTTTATATATGTTGTGGTGTCCTCACTATAAGAGTCTATGTTAGACTCTTCCGCCTACTATAAGTTTAATAGGAGAGAAGGAACAGTGAACAATGGACAGGGAACAGAGAATAGATTGAGCGCTAGTTCATACGATACAATCTCACTAGTCGTGTAATACACTTCTGGTGTACTTACTGTTTAATATACGATATATCTGCAAACCTGGTTTTTGTTATTAAGCATTTACTTGGTCACAACATATTGTGTATTTAGGCAGCATTTTTTCGTTAATGCATGTTTCATTAAATAATAACTTGTCATCTCTGCTGATGGCTTATGTGAGCCGAAAGCTGAGATAGGATTAAAAACATGTATCAATATGCTGATTTTCTTCCGTCTTTCAATGTTAATGTTATTAAGCTTATCAGACAATATGAAAGGAATTTGCTTAAAATAGACAAAACTTGTCTATATTATTTAATGAAACATGCATTAATATATATATATATATATATATATATATATATATATATATATATATATATATATATATATACAGTGTAACCGGATATAAGAGAGTTGTCGGGACCGGAGAAGAAGTCTCTTATATCCGGGTTTCTCTTATATCCGGGTTTGGTCTATTATATATACATTAACACAGGCTCTAATTTGGGACCAGAGAAAATCTCTCTTATATCCGGGGTTTATCTTTTATCCGGGTCTCTTATATCCGGGTTACACTGTATAGACAGTGTAACCCGGATATAAGAGACACGGATATAAGAGAAACCCGGATATGAGAGATATCTCTTATATCCGGGTTACACTGTATATAAATAAATAAATAAATAAAGAAACGATTTAGATGGTGAGAATTCTTTTAAACAAGTTTTGTCAAGCAACACTGACAAGGCTTGTCTGTTAATCTTTTTATTGAGTTATTACAACTTTCGACTAAGTTGTTTCATGTCAGAATTAAAACTGATAAACTTTCTAAAGTTGATTTTTTCGACTGTCACTACAGTCGTTATCAAGAACTGCGTGTTTAGTTTGGCTAAATCTGGTGTTCCCGCTTACATGAGAAACCCGTTGCGATAATGTAATGTGCGTGTGTGTGTGAATTCGTAAAACGACTTCCAAATAGCCGCAATGAAGATGATAAACTCAATAAGAGCGACAGCATTAACAGCCCAACAGAAACAACAACAACAACAACATCAGAAACAACAACAACAATAATAATAATAGTAAAAATAATAATAATAATAATAATAATGATAATAAATGTTGTCACACATCAATGCGTCTGTCAGTCGGTCGGCGGGGCGATCGGTCATTTTGTTTATCGAGACACCAAAGTAGCAGGCACATGGCGAAGCATTCAAGGAAAAACGCTGGGTTATTAAATAAACCGGAAAGGAAACCACAAAGGCGTACATTCAAAGGCAAATATGAAGTCGCTGACCTGGCAAGCAGACAGCAACTCTTTGATTTGATAATTATTGCATTTGTGAGATTTTTTTTCTTCATTCTTACATTCCCTTCGGAAGATGAACATATTATGGTTGAGATATAATTGATTTGAGTTGTCAGCCACTCGCTTTCTTCATTTCGGCTCCTCATTCCAGATTTTAATGACACCCCCGCCAATACATTCTGAACTTCCCCATGAGCCTCACTATTTCTTGTTGACCTGGTAATAAGGACGATGATATGATTTCGTTGAATGAATGCCGCGCTCCTCTTCCACCCCGACTTTTTCATCCACGCTTTCATGTATCAATCGCAAATATATTTAAGCAACAATTTCAAATTAATATTTTGCTGGATTAATTCAATTTATGTTTTTGTGTTTTTCCAGACTTTATTTCTTTCTTTTGTTTTTCTTGTCTGGTAATCATTATCCACTAAATTTAATATCAATATCCTTTGTTTATGCACTTTAAAAAAAATATATGAACCGAAAAGAGGAAAATAAAATAAAAGAAAACTTTCTCAGCATAAAAAGTACAATGTATAGCACAATATACAGTTGTAGATAGAATTATGCCCCCCCCCCACTGAATATTTGCACGTTTTCTAAGGAAATCCAAATATCTGCAAGTACTTACTGAATTTACCATAAATTGTTGATCCCGTATTTAGTTTTGAATAATTGGTCAAATTTTTAGAAGTTTTGATCAATTATATTCATAGTTATTTGTTGTAATCTGCAATTATTTGCCCCCGTTATGGAAATTATGAAATAATATTACACTATATCAATTGTAATTTTTTTCTCAATTTGACATTTAATACAAACACCCTTTGAAAATGAAACAGTATTGACCTGATTCTATAACATTCTAAAAGGTAATGAAGAAGACATATGTGAGTGCCACTTACCGCGATAACTCATTCGTTCTGCAATCATGGCGAAGACAGCTGGACTTGACAAGAAGCGCCGAATGAAGATAGTTGATGTGTACCAACAAGGTGATGGATATACAATACTTTCCAAGCGTTTAAATGTTCCTAGATCGACATTTCGTAGCATTATCAAATAGTACAAGACAAATTGTGTTGAGAATAAATTAAGGACTGCCTGAAATGGTTAATTTCTGAGAGAATGGAAAGAAAAATTGTTAGAGATATCTCGAAGATTCCTCACTTAATGATAGAGGACATTGTCAGTGATGGAAAGGCATCAGGGTTGAATGTATCGTCGAAGACAGTCAGTAGATGCTTTCATCGAGTAGGACTTTGAGCTTGTCGCCCAAAGAAAACTACCTTGCTTAAGGCTAAACACCTAAAAGGCAGAAACCATCCAAAACATAGGAGTAAATATTGGAATTCTGTTTTATGGTCAGATGAAACCAAACTAGAATGGTTTGGTCACATGAACTCCCGTTGTATATGGAGGAAAGTGAATGAAGCTCACAAATTATCCCTACAATTAAGCATGGTGGTGGAATATTCTGCTATGAGGATGTTCGCTAATTCTGGGCCAGGAGAACTAGTGAGAGTACAGGGTTTCATGGATAAAGTGCAGTATTTGGTTATTCTTAAATATAATATAAAACAAAGTGCACAAAAGCTGTATTTAGTGCATCACTGGATGTTCCTCATGACAATGAGCCAAAAGACACGGCACGAAATATTCAAATATACTTAGATTGCAGCAAAATTATGGTATTGGCATACCCTGCACAAAGTCCTGACCTAAACCCCATTGAAAATTTATGGGCATATTTAAAAAAATTGTAAGAGAAAGAAGTCCTTTGAATTTGGAAGAAATAGAAGCTATTGCAGAGGAAGAATAGATCAAAATACCTATCAGTGTGTGTAGTGATCTTGTAAGGAACTATCAAAAACCATTAACGATCAACAATAAATGTTACACAGTTGATTATTGAGGCAAGAGGGCCAATAGTTTTGTCCTATGTTAAATGTTTTTGTTGTTTCTTTTGTATTATTATTTGACATTAAAATAAATATTTTGTTGTGAGCATCAGTGCACATTTTTTCAGATCCATTATTTCATCATTTGTGAGAAAATGCACATGAAATTTCCATGGACAAATTTGAAGTATTAGTTTTATTTGGAATTATAGAAGGGTGAGGGTGAATAATTCTGTCCACAGCTCTACGATCTGGAATTGGAATGCAAGCAGTTTTATCACGTGTACCCTGAAACAATTATGAAATTCTGAATGTGGAATTAGTAAATATTAAACACTTTAATGTGCGTTGTAGTGTAAGGGAAATCGACTCTGAATGAGAAATCGGAGAGCCGATTTCGAATTCCTGTCGGATTCGTTAGATTCACTTACTCGCAAATACCATTGGGAAAGGTATGCATGCATCAATTTCTCCTCCAGCTATGGGTTGAATAGCAGGAAAGTATGGGTCTTATAGCCTTGGTTGGCAACCAGTCTACCGCAGAAAGAAATGGCAACTTACTGAGGCAAAACCTTCTGCCTAGTAAGTTAACAATCGAAAGAAGCATAATCGCCCAAGTGTTCATAACATGGTATTTAAGTGACTGAAATACTTTAAATACTTTTCATCAGTTATAAAAGATTTAGTATAGGACATAAGGACATATTAACTTTGAAGAGGCTGCGCTAGGGTTAGTTTCGCCCAACGCCGCCAATTGCTGCAAAACGAAAACATTAACATAAATGCTAGAGTAATGTTTTTAATTACCGTCGGCAGATCGAAACTTTTATATGGATGTCAGGCATGGTAATAGACTCATTTATAAATATCTAAACTGTCAGCTGTATACAACCGCTTTCTCAGATCAGTGATTAAAAATGGCGCTTTGAGTGAATGAAGCCTGTAGGTCTTAGCGGAAACCGTCTTTCTTAGAACAACCTGGACTGGTGCTACAGAATTACAAGGAAAAGAATAACAGAAAGCACATCAGTTGAGGTCTTTTAACAACAGCAGCAACTACAACTCATGTAACTCGAAGAGAAAATAATGATGTTGACATTCCACACGACTTCAAACAAAAGGTTAGGAAGGAAGCTTCCATCAATACTGGAAAGAGCAATAACAGTTACTGGACTTGAGAAACTTATTTTACTGAAAATATTTTTAAGGAAATGAGTAATATTACCTTTAGGTGTTGTTTTGCCTTATAAGTGGATATATTTGTTCTCCCTCTATTTGTACACATTTCATTCTAACAATTAAGAACTAAATACATCTAATGGTAATAATAGCATTTACTTTTAAAACAATAAGGAAACATTTTTAACAGCTATTCTCAACATGCGTTTCAGAAGATAAAACACAAACTATTCAAACGTTTTATTTTAAACAAGGAAGCACCACTTTTGTAACATAAACTTAAAATACGTTTTGGAGGCTACGTCACAAATTTGTGGGAAAATGAAATAAAATCAATAAATAAAATTATAATAAAAATAAATACATTTTTCCATGACGCTAGCAATAAAGGAACCGGAAAAGGTTTTTGATGATCCGCGAAATGTTATGATCCCATTTCCGGAAATGCTAGAATCTTTCTTTTTCAACTTTCCAACGCAGAGCGTTCGGACGTGTTTCGCAGCTCCACTCATGCAATAAGGAATTTGGTCGTTCCAACTCAGCGTAAAGCTGACTTGAACTTGACCATTTTAAACATTCTGGACTAGGAAAAAAAAGACATATCCAAGAGACATTGGGAACCTGTTTCCGCACAGTTTCTATATAAAAAAAAAGAATAAACTCCAGTTTTTGTATGCTTCCACTTTAATTGTTTACATGTGAATTCGCATCCTCATATAATACACCAACACGCAAACTTTAAATTCCATAAACTATTCAGGAATTTTTTAATCAATATAGAACTATCACTTTTTAACGCATATGTTCAGAATACGTTTCGAATTATTCTCATGTTTTCTTTAAACAATAAGTTGCCATAAGATTTTTAAGAATACACTGATCAATTTACAATGTAAGAGTCACAGTTTTAACAGATAATTACATTGTAAATAGTGGGGGCAGGATAGAAGAAAAATATAATTCAGTGCTTTGTCTTGTGTCACAAGGATAATAGTTACTTACAATATTTACATTATTCGAACTGTTATCCTCATCTTCATTGCCATATTCACAACTTTTCGGTCGTTGTACGCTCTAGCCTTCTTCAGGTGATTGGAATTTCGAACCAAACCCTTTATTTCGTCCCCCTAGCGTAGATTGTTCTAGTTCCACGTGCCACGCGTCTTCCGGGTGTCTCAGTTATTTTCCTTTAACGCAACTCTCAAAGTTTTTGGTTCACCACTCCTGTAGTCTGGTATTGAACTCACAAGTCTTTGGGTTTAGTCACTGGATCTAACCAACGTCTTTATCCGTGGAAGAGACATGACTCGTGGAACTAGAACAATCTACCTCAGTGGACGAAATAAAGGGTTCGGTTCGAAATTTCAGTCACCTGAAGAAGGCCAGAGTGTACAACGGCTGAAACTTTGTGAATATGGCAATGAAGATTAGGATAAGTCCGAATAATGTAAATAATGTAAGTAAACATAATACCTCATCTCAGAGATATAGACGGAAAAATGGTTGTTTTTCTGTTCCTGTTCTATCTAACCCCATCTCATCTTCTCTATAGCGACGTTTTCCTCTCCCTTCTTGCCTTTAATATATGCTGTGTGTATCAAATTTTCCAAGTCTTCTTTTCTTATTATGTGCCCTAGAAATTTCAACTGTCACTTGTTTATTCAAAGTATAAATATCCTTTTTGTTTCCATTTTTTCTAAAACTTCGTCATTACTCACACTCTCAATTCATGGTACTCTCAGCATCCGTCTGTAGAACCAGATTTCTGTTGCTTCAAGTCTCTTCTTCATCTGTGAGGAGATTGTTCAGCATTCACAGTCATATCGATATTACATAAACGTGAAATACTCTTTTCTTTGTTTCTAACGTGATTTTCCAGTTTCTTAATACTTTGCTTAGGTTTTGGAAGGCAATTTTCGCTTTTCGAATGCGACTACGGATTTCCGTGTGGCATTATTCGTCCTTTGTTAAAACACTTCCCAGATATTTAAATTGTTGTACTTGCTTGATTTTGCTATCTCTAATTTATAATTCGCATGTTGGGCTCTTCTTTTTGCTGACAACCATACATTTTGTGATTGTACTACACTAGGTGGTTTAGCCATCCCCTAATTGTAGAAATGGATTCATTCGCATGACCCATGTGTGATGAGATAAGAAGATAGTATAGCTATAGCACCCATGAGACTCGGATAGGTTTTAGTACCGTTTGATCGCGGAATTTTTTTTTTAATGCGATGACAAATAAGGATTACTTTGAGAATATTTTACCGTATTTTTATCGGTAGTTTTGTTTTATTGTTTAATCTTTTTAATTTATCAATGAATCCTATTTGATAAGACTTCCAGGAAAAGCTGGCCGTTTAAGAGGATTTTGCACACCGATTTTTTTGTTTTAATTTTTGATCGTAACTTTTAACATATCTCGTTTTAATATAAAAAAAATAATTCTTCCACATTTTTCTCTGAAATCAGGAGCGAGGATTTTCCAGGAATATGTGAATTCTGTAAAATTTCAGGTGTCCCCAGGTGATGCAAGAACGAGACCACCAGAAACTGACACGGATGATAAACACACAACGAACGGAAATATTTCATCAAGTCACATCCCAGTTCACCGCTGACGCCTCTAAATCTATCAGTCAATACAATCTACAGCGTGAGCTACATTTGATTGGAATATCGCGCCAAGTCAGACTCACGTTTCCAGCTCTTTCGGACAAACAACCTAATTCGGTGGAGATTGCATATGCTTATGTCATGGGCCGCGGTGCGATTTTCGCTTCCAGTGGCTCGTCTGCTCGAGTTTCTCGTTGTTTGGAAATCTTCCACGCAAACAAAATCATTGTTGCTATGTCCGTGTATTGTTTAATTTATTGTAATGTACTGGCCATCTCTGATGATGGCTTATGTAAGCCGAAAGCTTAGATAGGATTAAAAAACATGTATCAATATGGTGATTTTCTTCCGTCTTTCAATAATAATGTTATTAAGCTTATCAGACGATATGAAAGGAATTTGCTTAAAATAAATAGACAAAACTTGTCTATATTATTTAATGAAACATGCATTAATATATATATATATATATATATATATATATATATATATATATATATATATATATATATATATATATATATATTAATAAATAAATAAAAAATAAATAAATAAGATAAAATATAAAAATAAAATTAAATATAAACAAGCAAAATAATTTGACACAAATAAATAAATAGACAAACAAATAAACGGCTTCCGGTAAAATAACCGCCAAAATAGACTACCAACAATGCACCACTGACCCGTATATATAAATAGCCGAGATAAATAACAGCACTAGTTGCCTGACGATTGCATCTAGTATGAAACAGACTGTCGCCTCTAAGTGTCGACTTCTATGTTCACTTTTATATATATATATATATATATATATATATATATATATATATATATATATATATATAAACGATTTAGAGGGCGTGAACTCTTTTAAAGAAGATTTGTTAAGAAACACTGACAAGGCTTGTCTGTTAATCTTTTTATTGAGTTATTACAACTTTCGACTAAGTTGTTTCATATCAGAATTAAAACTGATAAACTTTCTAAAGTTGATTTTTTTTCGACTGTTAGCTGGATGTGTAAGCTGGTGTACGGCTGTTGGATTTCCTGTTCAATCCAGACCCCGTTGGTTGGTTGGTTGATTTTGTTTAGCTACTTATCAATGACTATGGGTTATTTAATGCCGAAATGTAAATATTTTGAACGTAATTGCATGCCTTTAACTATAGATAAAATGTATTGTTGGTCATTTTACTATTTATATGTATTGATATTCACTTTACTATGAATATGTATTCATGGTTATTTTACTATAAATATGTATTGTTGATAATTATTTTATATAAAAATATATTTTGCTATTATTTTACTATAAAAATGTATTTTTATACTTTCATAGTGTTTTGTTTTTGTTTGGAGGTTCACTGTTTGTCCATAGGTGGGACCCAAACAGATGCTAACACCTCCGGTTAGTGTGGACCTGGGAACGACAGCAATTAAGAGGTGGTTCCACGCTCCTCAAAACCTCCAATCTCCCGATCAGAGGCCTTGCTGCTGGATTTAGTTTATCGTTATACCCAGGACTACCAGACCTGGCGTTGGATTCATATATACAGTCTATTCCAGAGAATATTGTAAAAATGGTCGGTTGATTCTATTGCTCCAGGAAGTATCTGATTCCTAAGAAGCTTTATCTGAACAAGACCCAGATTATAGCAAAAATAAAATATTCCTGTCAAATCTGTACTGGAGTTACTCAATGTTCACTTTCACGTCTCAATGGAGTACAAAATCGTTTTCGGGGTTTTGTGGGGAGGGGGCAGATTTATTCTCCACTCTGTAGACACTTTACCATAGACGTAGCATTGCAAGCCTATCGCTACATTGTCTCTAGTTCCATAGCGAATTTTCAAATGAACTCCATTCTATAGTTCCACTAGTTCAGACCTTCACAGTTCGGACGCGTTATGCCACTCCTACAGAATCGAATCATCCTCGTTTCCCTCGAATCATTTCTCGTTTACTATTTTGTGTAACAGCATTGCCACTTTGGGGAACGGAATTGGCATTTTGTGGAACAAAATCACGCTGTAAATCTTACTAAACACAACAAACACAACTCACAATTATGAACCGTTTTGGAACATGTTTAGAGAGGTATATATCCAGCAAAAAGACTATCACCCTCCCGGAGAAAGGAAATGCTGTCTTAAATTTTTTGGTACTTTAGTATATTATATAAAAATAAATTGTGATAAATGGAACCGACAGGTTGGGTTTTTTTTTCATTTTTATTGTATTTTTCCAGTTTTCGAATAATTTAAGGCAGACTCAGATAAAAAGTTATGAACAGACTAAAAACTTAAACAGACAGAACTTGTCAGCTGAATTTAAGACAAATTGTTTGAATGAATTCTTGCTACCACAGACACGTACACACACGCACACACACACACACACACATACATTTTATTACATAAAAATCAAAGTATCAAAATATTTATATATAAAATTATTGATGCATTCTCTCTCTCTCTCTCTCTCTCTCTCTCACACACACACACACACATACACACACATACACACTCTACGCTTTTATCTCTTCTCCCACAAATACTCCAGCTTTTAGTATCATCACTTACGCTTGCCGGGTGTTCGGATTATGGAAATAGGAACGTAAACATATCAACTTATATGGATTAGCCACTTATTTATGGATACGCGTTCTAATGAGCTGTCTGCAATGTTTACCTATATGTTAGGCAGAAATTAAAATTATCTTCTACTTTCATTTATTTGAAAGTAAATGTAGGACTTTTTATTCTCCAAACTGTATTTTTCGTAACAGCAAACGTTTGGTTAGTCGTTTCTGCTATGTTTCCAATAAATTTTAATATATATATATATATATATATATATATATATATATATATATATATATATATATATATATATAGGGTTGTATAAATAAGTCCGTAGCCTGACACAGTGACAAGGTTATTAGGAGCTGAAGTTTTCATTGTATAATGTTAGAACAATGTGATTAATGGAGATTCGTTTGGTTAAGTGCATTGACAAAGAAGTAAGAATAATGATTTTTCCATCATTAGGCAATGAATTTATTGACAAATCTGCTTAACAGCACGCACACACGCAGGCACGCACACACACACACACACACACACATATATATATATATATATATACACGAGTGGGTGCTGACGTCCTTCTCAAAATCAAGATGTTTCAATGTTCTTTTATATTCTCTCTCTTTCTCTCTCTCTCTCTCTCTCTCTCACACACACAAAGTCAGTTTATTTTCATCTTCTATTTTCCCCTCTCTCTTAGAAACGTCTTTCAATTCACACACTCTCACTCAAACATTATTCTTCCCCCCCTCTCTCTGAAATATTATTCTATCCCTCTCTCTCTCTCTTTGAAATTCTCTCGATTTTTCTCTCTATCTATCAGTGATCCTTGTTCTCATCTTCATTTATTGTCTTTCCTGTTTTATTTTCTCTCACTTGCATTCTACTCTTACTCTTTTCTTTGTTCCTCCTCCAACTTTTCTCCCAAAGATCTCTCTTCGCCCTTTGTCTTTTTTATTCCTCTTATATTTAATCCCCTCCCCTATACCCTTTGACCCATCGGTTACGTTTCTAATTTATTATTCATTCATTTGAAGTTATTACGGACAATATTTTCTTTCTTGTTTCATCCATGTCCATTCATTACTGAAACGTCGTAATTGGCGATTAACTACGGGAATCGCCGTTAGTTCTGGATTTTATAACCCCTTTCCACGCCGACGAAGCTCCGATCGACTGGACAGTAGTGGATCTAGGCAACTCAGATGACCGGGTGACCATAGTAGCACTGGGGATTCATTTAAAAAAAAAAGTGGCCACGTCATTCAGGGATACAGTTGATGTCATTACAGACAAATGGAGGATCATCATCAGATTAAAAAAAAAAGAACAGGAAGAGAGGTGAAATTCGTCATGACAATATTTATGGCGGGAAGAATAATAAAATAGGTTGATGACAATGCATACAGCCTTGTAGCCAAGAGATGACATCAATAGACAATATGTGAAAAGGAAAGAGTGGTGTGGAGTAGGCTCGATAAAGCAGTGAAGATGGCGTCGACTCTGCTATCAAGGGAGTTGGAGAATATGCAAGGTAGAGTGATGAAAGATTAATTGCAACAGTCAAGAGTTGCAATAAAACTAACAAGAAGACAAATAGGGGAAAAATAGGCTCGAAAATGAGAGTCCGAACATGAAAAGGAGAACAACTGTACTGGCATTTTACAAGGAAACATGAGGGAATTACAAATAAAAATACATGGTTACGAAGAGGACATCTGAAAAGGGAAACCGTATCATTATTAATGACGGGAAAGAGCACAGCCAGAAGGATAAATTATATAAAGGCTAGGAAAGACAAAAGAAAATAGCAAATGTTGACTGAATAAAGATACATTTCCGAGATTTTCAATCATACAATAAATAAACGCCACTGTAAAAATAAAACCGGACGCTCAACCAGCTTTTCACCGACCGGCCAATGACTGTCTCATGCTACGTCTCTATTCTCATTCGCGTCGATGGGTACGCAAAACTCGGAAGGGACCGCTGCACGTTCACAAGGAAACAAAAGATAAAAACACGCCACAACGAGAAATGGGGACTCAACATTTGTTTTCAATATAATTAGGTATTTTATTCAGGGTTTCGCTTGCTCGGTCTGGATGGGTAGATAGGTGATACTTGTGACAACTTTTGTTCTATCGGGCTCTTCCATTCGACTCTTTTCCTTATTAACTGCGCGTCTCAACCTTGTGACGCGCGACTGGCAGCACGAATGAGCGGCATCAGAACTGTTCGGAAGGACAGTCTGTCCCCTACTAAGAATGGACCAGAACTCTATATTTCAATCCCAGCTGCGAATGTTAATATAGACTAGTAACCGGAAAGTCTGATCTGTTTTTACTTGACCCCAAAAGTTTTTATTTATTTATCTATTATCGTTCGGTCAAGTGGTTAACGGCTTTAAAGACCCTATTTCACATTTATTGCTGGTCATAAACACGAAAGACTTGAGATCAAAATATAAATCATACACCTTCCTCTTCTATGTGAGTCTCCAAAAATAGTGTCGCACTACCAGCTGGTTAAACATAACCAATAAATTGACATCGTTAGAATGGTCGAAATACATTCCCTCAACGTATAAAGCATTTATTATTTTATCTGTTTACGTCCACAATCACACAAACATATCTCCTTTCTAAGAAAAGTTAATGTTATTACAAAGCAGGATATTTTTAAAATAACAGCTATAAAATAAAAACTCGATAGAAAGCTGAATCATTACGGTGAGGTTAAACATCTAAATACATCGGATGCCAAAAATTTAAAGTTAAGCGTACCTGTAAATTCAGTGTTTCTCAATGTGAAATTGTAACCCGCATTTGTTTATTTTCTTTCCCGACTTGTAAGGCTCAAGCAATAAAACTATTATTAATCTGAAAATGTAATTTCGAAGTACAAAATGCGTAACGCAGGATTTTTTTTCTATTTTATTATTCAGTTGCCCGCTGTTTTCTCAAATAAATACAAATTAATTTTATTACAGCTGTATGGAAATTTAACATATATCAAGTTTCAAATTTCTAAGTTTCGCAATGCGTATTCCTCTATATATACAGGGTGATTGAAAAGTAACTCCCTATTTTATGTATGATAGACTCTCCCGTCTAACTATAATTTTTATAAGACAGGAAAGTCCATCATACATAAAATAGGAAGTTACATTTCAATCACCCTGTATATATACATTTGTGAATGTCAAACTTTTCAAAGTTGCCAGAAGCGTCCGCTACATAGTGATAAGCAGTATACGCATATCCATGTACTGATCACTTCTGATGATGTAGTGTAAATGGAATATTTTAAAACTTAATTTATGTCTGAAATTGTTTTTAGCGTGTAGATTAATAGTAATTTTGTAATTACAATGGATCTAGACGTCTGCAATAACCCATTAGATTGTCGGGGTGCCATATTGTATAATTCCTCTTCATGGCATCTCTAAGCGCAATAGCATTACATAGCGTTGCCTATCTCCTAAGTGGCACGTGAAATGTGCCGGCAATAAAGATTGATCCTTGGCCTGAGCTATTGTCAAGTGCCCCAGATGGACTGCTTTTACAAGGTTAAAGGTTATTCTTTCATGTCTTGGCAAAGGTTTGAACGTGTAATTCAAATGGAATGCAAACTATGCCTGCCAGCGTTTGAACTTGGGTAGCCGATTCTGTTGTCTGTGACAATTGCCGTTACACCACCTGCACCTCCTCAGTAATTGCATTCTACTTAAAAATTAGCAAAAACTTATTGCCCGATAATTGCTAGCCTCCTGTGTTTTGCCTTCACTACTCCGTGAAGCCGGAGTGTCCAGTAAAGAGCACAATAAACCAGGGTGTGTGGAGGTCCTGTATTGTCCAGAACGCAAGACTCTTCTAGCTTATCTGTTAGTGTCTAAACTCTCAGTTCACATAAAAATACAAGTGTACTGAGCCTTTGTCATAAGGAAGGTCTTGTATGATGGCGAGGCCTGAACCCCTTATGAGCGGAGGTTGAATAGCCTTCATCTGCGCTACCTGAGACGCGTACTGGGCATCATCTATAGAGACAAATCCTTGAAATATCACAGCTTCCCAGCATTTTAGAACGCCGATGTCTCCGCTGGTTGGGCCATGTGCGGAGGATGGATGACGGAAGAATTATAAAGGAAATTCTCTCTGCAGAACGATCAAATGGAAGGAGAAAAAACTGGGTGCCAATAACTTCGATTTAAAGACCTTTATAAACAAAATCTCATTTAACATCACTCCTGCCACCTGGGAAAACAGCGCATAAAACTACCTTCAATGACAGCAGTCAACCCGAAGTGGACTGTATAAGTATGAGACCATTTTAACTCAATAAAAAGAGACCAAATGAACAAAGATGAAGTATAAACAACAGTAGGGTTACACCACGTCATCAACACAACTGAAACAGGCCCGTATATGGCATATTTCTGGCCATGTCTGCTCTCCGATCCATTGGTCTTTTCAACCACATGAGATGCTGCATAAGAGTCGTACTCTTGTGCATTGAAAATCTGCCCCCCCTTTCTTTCATTATGTCTTGTTGGAATCAATTTCTCCAAGCCCACTTTCCTCGTTCTGTGTTTTAGAGATGTCAGCTGTCTTTTTCTGATGCTAAGTATAAGCATCCTTTTTGTTTCCATTTTCCTTAAAACTTTTTCCTCGCTCAAATGTTGAACCCATGGTATTCTTAGCATCATTCCGTAGAAAAAACATTTCTGTTGGCTCCAGTCTCTTCATCTGCGAGGAGCATTCGCTGCCATATAGGAGTGTTCCTTTTCTTAATCATCTTCGATGTCGTCTTCGTCCACAGAGTTATCTTGTCCTTTTTGCTAAAAAAGGATGCCATTTCGCTAATGTCCAGTGCGTTCGTGATGCGGCCTATTTAATGACTTTACCAAGGTTGAATCTGGGATGTTTGGTCAGGCTTCCGATATCCATATAAAGGCAAGCTCTGGTCGTTTGTTTTAAACGGTGTGTAAAGTTTAGGTTTCGATGAAGACTATATAAAGTATTATTTTTAGTCAATGTGAAACATAAGAAACAGGAAAAGTCGTTAGAAACAAAGAAAGTACTGAATTATTATATAATACAAGTTTTGCTATATGATAGTGAATGCAGGAAAATCCCATCACAGATGAAGAAAAGATTTGAGGCAACAGAAATGTGGTTCTACAGAAGGATGTTGAGAATACCATGAACTGAACATGTGAGCAACAGCGTTTTAGAGAAAATGGAAACGAAAAGGACATTTATACAAAAACGAAGATAAATAGTCGAACAAATGTCAAATTCTTCTTCTATGATCTGTGTCCCTTCAGGCCGTGGGCGATCATGGCTCTCCACTATTTCCTGTTCTTGGTAGCTCTTAGTAAAATTTGTCTTTTTCTTATCTCTCCTAATCACTGTTCTGTCAACACAGGGTCGTTAGGTAGGTCATACGCTGTTTTCCCCTGTCTCTCTTGTGTCCTGTGAGTGTCAAATTTTCCAAACCCTCTTTCTTTATTATGAGCCCTAGAAATTTCAACTGACTTTTTTCTGATTCTAAGTATAGATGTCCTTTGTTTTTCTATTTTCTTTAAAACGCTGTTGCTCACATGTTCAGTTCATGGTATTCTCAACATCCTTCTGTAGAACCACATTTCTGTTGCCTCAAATCTTTTCTTCAACTTTGATGAGATTGTCCAACATTCATTATCATATAGGAGGACTGGTATTATGTAATAATTCAGTACTCTCTTCCTTGTTTTTAACAATTTTTTCCTGTTTCTTAATACTTTGCTTAACTTTTGGAAATCATCTTTCGCTGTTCCAATGCGCCTACGGATTTTGGTGTCGCATTTTCCATCCTGTGTTAAACACTTGAAAGATATTAAAAGTTTTGTGCTTGTTGGATTTCAGTATCTCCAATTCCAAAAATTCATTGCATATTATACACGATATAAATTTTCCCAAGAATTTCGTGGCCCAAGGTAAACATTAGTTAAAAAATAACGCCTTTTACACGTATAATTACGGTACAGATTGCATTCTACAAATAAGCTAGAATTATTTATTGAGTATGACAGTAACACAAAAACAACGAAGGCCATTCCACATTGAGAATTATCACGTAAATATTTTTTATATTCCACATATAGAAAACGCAATAGGCACAGTAGATAGCGGCTCGGATTGAGAATCGAATTCCAGTCGAAACCATTACACTCACTTACGTGCTTATACCATTCGGGAAAGTATGAATCCTTCTCCCCCCCAGCTATGGGTAAACAGCAGGACAGACCGGGTTCTATAGCTTTGGATGGCAACTGGTATACTGCAGAAAGAAATGGCAACCTACTGCGGGAAAAAATATGCCTCGTCAGTCATGTATCGAAAGATGCATCATCGCCTAAGTGTGTATCACGCATGGCACATAACTGACTGAATGTGTATCCATATATATTTGTATGCGTCTGCGTAATAGTTTTCAGAGAGCACAGCTGTTACCCATGATATTTAATTACCTTTCCAGATACCTGAAATATAGCATAGAGGGAAATGATTCCTCGGGACTGGAATTCCTAGGACCAGGTCCGCCATTTTTCTTTTTCAACGCCACTTGTCCGAAGAAGGAATAAAGCTAATGAGTGAAGCTCTGGTCCTAATTAAAATGTGCAGACGTAAATAATCAGTCATTCTTTATCATTTCACTCCAAGCAAGGCAATGAAGCTACTAAGACTCAAGGGGTTACTGAGCCTGAGAAAATATGATAAAAAGAAAACATTAGTAAGGGGTGAGAACAATGAAAGAAGAGGAATTAAGAAGACAGAAGATAACGATTGACATTGCATTTAAAATTTTGAAGATCAAAGTTGACTGGAAAATAAGAAGCCGGAATAGAGTTCCACGAGCAAGAAGTGTGAGAGAAGAAACTGTTAGCATATAACTTACAGCTACATCTAGCCATTTCAACTGTAAAATGATGAGACCTTGCTGCCAATCTAGTAGTACACTTAAATTCATAAAGTCTATGTACCAAAGCGGAAAGCTCATCAGAATAAATACCATGAAAATATTTATAGAAAAGACATAGAGAAGCTACATTACGGTGGTAGGAACGTGACTGAAGCTGAGATGCCAGGTCAGGTTCTATAATATTGCAGACTCTTTATATTTTATTAAGAATATCTTCATACAAAGCAGAAGCACCAAACCAGATGTGATAGCAATATTCAATGCACGGAGAAATGGTAGACTTATACATGTGTAAGATACATTCTGACGAGAAAAATTGTCTAGTACGACAACATTTCTAGCAACAGACCTAGCATTTGATTCAATATAATTTGTCCATTTCATGTCCGCGGAAAACGTTAGTTGGAGAAGGCGCAAGGAGTCACTTTCCTGGAGATTAGCATCAGCCATGCTGATGGAAGTCAAAATTTTATTTTATTATATTTTCTATAGTCTTGTTATAAATAAATTTTGACGGGTATTATGCTAGTAATAATATACTGAATGCAGTTGCAAGGAAGATAATGACAAAAAGAAGAGGAGAAAGAGGTGTCGAGCTAATCTTAACTTTCCTTATAACCTTACGGAAAAACATCAGATTTGAATACTAGTTACAGAGTTCAAAGGAATCCTTTACCAACCTTATTACAATCATCTTTTCCAGGGAAAAAGATTGAATACGGTTTTACATTAATGGCTTCTATCATCTGATTGAGAAGCAGTCCAATTAAAATACGTTCGTTATCACTCGATCAGAGAGACGGCAGAAGCATATCACTCGTGCCTCAATATAGGCGATATAATTCGGCTGGTAGACCCTTATCAGAATAATGAGTGATTTAAAAAAATCGGTGACAGTAAATCGACGGAAATATATTGCATTTAGGTAATGAATGCAGGCATACATTTCCTATACAAGGTGCTACCGAAAGGCGCAAAGAACTTACAGAGCGTGCGCAAATCGAATATAGCACAAACTCTTGACGGTACCATTTCTGAAATATTGTTGCAAACCTAGTCTCTAACTTCGGAGGAGACAGTGAAAAATAGATATTAAGGAAAGTAATTATTTATGGTAAAATTTTAATAACATTGAAGTAGCACACACACACACACACACACACACACATATATATATATATATATATATATATATATATATATATACATGAAATGTGTTTGGAGACACCAGTTTGAAGATGTCATATACAGTAGATTACAATGACCATATATATATATATATATATATATATATATATATATATATATATAGTAAGGTTCACTGTGCAGTCGACAAAATAAAAAACAACACAAATGTGTGAAATCAAAAATATAAAATGGCGACAATTTACCCATCGCATTCTGCATATGTATGTGTGTGTGTGGGTGTGTGCACGCGCTCTTTGTGAATCAGTTTTAACATTTAATATTTCAAATTCTATATTGTGTTAACAGGACTTGCCTGGATTATACCAACGGATTACTATCCATATATATATATATATATATATATATATATATATATATATATATATATATATATATATATATATATATATATAAAAGTGAACATAGACGTCGACACTTAGAGGCGACAGTCTGTTTCATGCTAGATGCAATCGTCAGGCCACGATTGAATCTAGCATGAAACAGACTATCGCCTCTAAGTGTTGACTTCTATGTTCACTTTTATATTTACACACGCTCTATCTCTGATATTGAGCACTTTATCCCATAAATATAGCACAATTAAAGACTATATTTCTTCATATATATATATATATATATATATATATATATATATATATATGAAAAAGTTTTTGGCCCAACGAACATTTTAATATTTGCAAAAATTCTATCAGATTTCGAGTGATTGAAATGACGTATTTACTTGATAAATCCTAATCTTTTTAGCATGTATCAAGATTGCATATATATATATATATATATATATATATATATATATATATATATATATATATAGTCATACGCAGACAGACTGTTTCACTGTATCACAGCTCATCAGTGTGTCTAGCCATCCGATTTTAAGTCCAAGGCCATCGACGCCCAGCAGGGAAAAGGGCGAATTATTGCGTACACACACACACGCGCGTGCGCGTGTGTGTGCGTGTATGTGTGTGTGTGTGTGTGTGTGTGTGTAGCTTTTCTTCGCAGATCAGGAAATAAGTTGGGCTTTGATGCATGTTGCAAGTCCGCCTTTGTCCTGCGGCACTCACCATGAAAGGAGAAAGCAGCAGATATTCCCACCATAGCTGCAGATATTCTCACCTCATCGAAGGGTGTTGTCAAGTCTAGCAGAGTCATCTCATTTCGGTCTCTTGCGGACGCGCAATCTCTCCAGAATCGCACAGTGAGATTTATACATAATTAATATGAATGTTTTTTATTACCTATTTTTATGATCTTCTCTTTATTTGTCAATGCATTTAATCCAGTGTTCAATATTAATCCCGTATGACTATTATACATTGAAAACCTCAGATCAAATTTCAGCTCCGAACTCTTTTAATTCAGCCTGCTATAACCTGAATAATTCAATGGTGGAGATGATTTACGTATTTCTTTCCGGCATTACTGACTGCTATTTTGAACCTTGGTAAAAATCCAGTATTTCGAAAGCTAAATTTCTATGCTGCCAGGTAATTTTCAGGTTAAACATTGAAACTACACAATCTTTCTATTCAGGTTGCATCCATATTTGGTATTGTGTCGAACAAAGCTACGTTTAATATATGTTTACATGCAAAAGTAAAGTTACTAAAGTTAGCGAGCTCGTGACGTCACTGACATCTTAACCAGCAGAGATGTTCAAGGATTAAAAACCAATACAGAAATAATATGCTTGGTTGATTTTGTTTAGCGGTACATCAACTTCCACGCGTTCATAATCTAGACATTTTGAACGCAATTATATGCCTTCAACTACAGATAACATTTATTGTTGGTAATTTTACTATCAATCAGTGTTGTTGGTAATCTTTTATATAAAAGTTTATTGCTGGTATTTTTAATATAAAAATGTAATTTTATATTTTCATAGTGTTTTGTTTTTGTTAGGGGGTACACTGTTTACCGGGACCTTTCAGGTGCTACCACCCCGTGTCAGGTTGGATCTGGGGAAAACAGCAATTAAGCAGTGAAATAACGAAGGGAGGGTTCTTGAAGTGGTTAAATGAAAATAAAAATTTTATTGATTTTATTATACACGTGTGTGTATTTGGTTAACGGTGTGATAAGGTTCATATGCGATAAAAAAAAGAAGTAAAGCACTTCATTGTGTGACATAGCAAAGTACCACGAGAGGAATTACAACAGACGTCTTGTCTCTTTTAAGTGTGCGCGCGAAAGAAAATGAGTTGGGTGTTTTTAGGCGTGAATAATTTGTTGCATAGACAGGAAAGGTTTTCGCTGCATACTGGAATATTTTTTTGTTTTATTTATTTATGATATCTATTCTTATTATTAATTTAATTATTTTATTAATAACAATAACTGAAGAAGAAAAATCAGAATTTTCTTTCGAAAAAAGCTTACGTTATGAATGAAGTGTTGTCTCCCCTTGTTTTGTTACTCTCCTCTTTGGAGAGCTATTTCTATTTACTGAGACTATACGCGAACCTTGTATTCCTAGCCGAATAAAGCTTTCTTAAATCCTACACCTGCGTACTTTTGTTATTACAACTTAATCCTTTCTTTTACTAATTGATGCAATTTTAAAATAATACCTTTTAATAGAATGAAGTTCTCCCAAAATATAAACACAACATAATAAGGTGTAGCTCCCCGCTTTGCCTAAATAATCAGAGTTATGCGATCAAGAATAAATTTTACGATGTACTGTAGACCTTAAACTTTACGTGTGTAAGTTCTGTCTGTAACTGAATAATTTCCGTCGGATGTCGCTGCAGTAAATTTAGTCAGAACTTCAACAAGTTTTATGTTCAATGGGCTTTAAACCTGGCGGGCGAGGAGGGAATAGGGTACCTGGAAGTTAGCCAAGTTTTCCTGGAATCAGTTTCGTGTCATCCGTGCCATATAGAGGATTTGTGCTGTCTTGCTGGGACAAACATCACCCCAGGGAAATATGATAAACATAAAGCGATGGAATAGTTTGAAACAAGATCCGCGTAATCCACACCGGTCAATACATATCTCATTTTCTCTATTGGTCCTTGCGATCTCCAGTAGAACATATCGCTATTGTCATGGTAAATGTTCAGATGAACTAGATTTCAGACATTCACAGCTAGGACCAGCAGTGGCACACACAGAGCGCAGAATCATCTTCAGTCCCTTCGTATTCCATTGATAAAGTGGAATAACTTTTTCTCCACAACTGGAATAGACTTCCGAGAGAATGTTTCCGCGATCACTCCATTTTTAACCTCTGCAAGTCTAAATTCAACTGCTTTCTATCCTACATATCCTCGTAACTCTCTACATCGAGTAGCTCTTGGGTCTTGTACAGGTTGAACATCATTGTAAAAACAAGCAAACACAAAAACCACCAAAGATGAAGGAGATCTAACTGAAGCCCCCACCCCATAATTATATAAAAATAAGTCTAGAGTTAAGTTTCCAAAGTGAGAGTATTTGCCTCGTAAACAGCGCCAAATCATTTTCATTCTCTTGATATTCCATTGATAAGGAAGAAGTTCCACTTAAATAACTTCTTCCTCGGAACTGGGACAAACACCCAAGCGGATGTTTCCATGATCACTAAGATTTCAACCGCTGTCTATCCTACACATCCTCATGATATTCTCTACTTATTTCCAGTTTTTACGCCGTTATAACAATCTCATTCAGTAACCCTGCATTGTGAGTGACCCTTGGGACGTGTAAAATAATTTTCTATTGACTCAGAATGACTGAATTCAAAAGTATTCATGCTGAAGATTTTGAAAAGATAATTTTCTTTTTGAATGAGTAAAATTGTTCAAATAACAAAGGAAGTTTAAAGCCTCTTACTGAGTTATACAGAATTGAGAAAGTCGCTTTTCGGATATGTGAATACGGTTTCAATACAGTATTATGCATTGAAGTTTCAGCATTAAAAGATGAATATTCACATGTGTGTTTGCAAATTTTGCACAGATTTTAATTTCGACTCTCAGAAGTGAATGTAGAGAAAGAAAATAGTCCACATTCGTTGCACCGGATGAAAAGTCGTAAGGGAAGTTTAGCAGCGGTAGCTAAAGAGTGCCTGGATGCGAAAGATTTAATTTGTCACGCATTTGACATCCGATCTACTGTTGACTTGAAAGAATTATTCGGTCTATTTTTTGCGGAACTGACTCCCAAGATCACTACAATATTAACCTGTTCAAGTCTACAGTTAACCGTTACTTTCTCCACATATCCCTCCCTATGCCTCTTAATTTGTACTCGAGTGGTTCTTGAGTCTTGTACAGATTGAACATCATTGTAAAAAAACAACAAAATAAAAACACCAAAGATGAAAAAGAGCTAACTTAAGCCCCCTCACTTCACACATAATTGTAAAAAAGAAAGTCTAGAGCTGAAGTTCCTAGTGAGTGTATTTACCTTTTGGAGACAGGGGAAAGATTCACGGGGGAGACGAGAAAAGAAGGGGGGTTAAAAATGGAGCTAGTAGGGGACAGCAGAGTAACAGAAGATAGTAATATTTTTTTGTTTGTAAAATTTATATGACAGAATAAAAATAACTTACATTTCTTTTTATTTTCTCCTATTGTCAGAAGTTCGAATGTTTATTTGTATCATTATTTGGACAGGATGCCCTAAATGCCAACCAAAAGATAGCCGACATCTGCAGTGACCAATCCTCTATCTTTGTAGGTGTAGTGATATAGCCACAGATGATCGTCTGGTTACATCTTATGTGATAGTAGCAAGAATAGCCGAAATGCATTGTGTTTACAGTGAAATCTATTCTTTTGAAATTGAAGTATACCTAATACCAAGAAAGGGTCGTCTTTATATATATGTGTGGGAGTGAGAAGCTGGGGATGTGGCCCGAGGGGACAAAGGGTTGCTAGTTACAAAGAGTTTGGAAACTGTTGATCTAGAGCACTGTCCCTCAACGTTTTTAAGCAGCGGCACACCTAGGAGCAAATGAAAATATCGCGACACACTTAGCAACATTTTTAAAGAGTTTATATTTAAATGTTATGAAATAAAACCATAGTTTGTTTTTAAATACGCACACAAATATGAACTTAATTTATTTCAATATTTCTATTCAACTATTTGAGCAGCCTATTTTGTATGAAACCTGTGCTTGGTGTTTTTTTCGCGATTTCTTCAATGTTTAGTTAATATTTGGTGGCACACTTAAAAGGAACACGCGGCACACTAGTTTTCCTCTACATAGCGGTTAAGAATCACCGGTTTTCTTCTTTTATGTGCCGTGTCCCTTCAGGACGTAGGCGATCATGGCTCTACACTTCCCCCTATCCCTTGTAGCTCTCAACATATTTTGCGCCTTTGCTACTTCTCCCAGATCCTGTTCAGTCATCCACTTGTTTAAGCCCGCTAGGTATGGCACCTGTTGCTTTCCCTTGTCTCTCTTTCCCTCTATTCGTCCTGTGAGTATCAGAGTCTCTAAGCCCTCCTTTCTCATTATGTGTCCCAGAAATGTCAGTAACCTCTTCCTGATGTTAATTATAAGCTTCCTCCTTGTTTGCATTCTCTCCGAAATCTCATCGGTGCTCACGCTCGGTGCATGATATCTTTACCATCCTTCTGTAGAACTTACCTCCATTGCCATGAGCCTATTTTTCATTTTTGATGCGATCTTCAAACATTCGTTGCCATAAAGGAGAACAGATGTCACGTAGCAGTTCAGTACCCTTTTATTTGTTACCAACAAAATCCTCCTGTCTCGTAATACTCTGCCTAGCTTTTGGAATGCGTCTTTGGCCATCCCAGCATGTCTTCGGATCACAGCGTCGCACTTACCGTCCTATGTCAGAACATTTCCAAGATATTTAAATTTTCGCACCTACTTGATTTTAGTGTCCCCGACCTGTAAATCGGATTTCGGGCTCATCCTTTTACTGATGACCATGTATTAGGTTCCAAAATGCCATGGAATATAAGTAAATTTGCTGGCCAAATAAATATCTGAATTCAGTTACATGAGTTTTCTTCTACGTTCGGTATCTAATACTTCTGACGGATCAGAAATTTATTTGGCGCTCACTTGAGCAAATCAAACGCGAACGCAATTGTGACTTTATTTTGGATAACAAATATGATTAGAAAGATGAAAAGCATTTTTATTGGTAGAAAAATGTGTCTTTTTGTTCATGTAGTTACTACCGTAACAATGGAGATTATAGTAATGAATTGTAAACTATTTCATGCAGGTCATTATTGATCAACTTGACCCGTACAATCTTTACTAATCAAATCGATTTGTACCATATTTATTGATCAAATCAATCCATACAGTATTAATTACTTTTCTTTGGTCTTTTTGTAATTACTGTTTCGGTTGGCTATCGACATATCTTCGTGAATGAAACCGTGAAACGTAAGTTCATTAATTGTGATCGCTTTCGTGGTTTCCCTGTTTTTAAATACTGAACGGAATCACTTCTGTTTAGAATTTCATGACGACGACGGATTTGCCTGCTACAGAATCCACCGATGAAAATCGAAATAAAATTTAAATTTTGCATTCATTTTGGTTCATACGGCCGGCTGGTTTTATTCAGTAAATGAAATAAACAATGAAATAATAAAGAAATCCAAGTGTTGTAGAGTCGCCAATTTTATTACCTTTTTATTTTCATTTTGTTATTCTACCTTTTCTCGACGTAAAAATAATATAAACTAGCAGTATAACCCGACTTTGCCCGGGTCTTTCATTACTGGGAATGTTTGCCGTTCAGTTAGAGTAGTTTAAGTTTAAAGTCAGCCCACTCGAAAATCAATATTAGTAACAACATTTGGGTGCAACTGAGACACATCCCCAAATGGGGGGAGGTAACAATTTGAATGGGGGGGGGGCTGAAAAGGGAACTGTATAATAATAAATAATATTATTGTAATAATTTAAACTATTTATTTTTATTAAATTTTTTATGAAAGATATACAGTGTAACCCGTTTATAAGAGACCCGGATATAAGAGAGATCTTCTCTGGTCCCAAATTAGAGCCTGTGTTAATGTATATATATAATAGACCAAACCCGGATATAAGAGAAACCCGGATATAAGAGAAATCTGGATATAAGAGACGTCTCCGGTCCCGACAACTCTCTTATATCCGGGTTACACTGTATATCCAAGAACAGATAGTAAATAGTAAAACGTTGCTGAGAGTTATAATGGACAGGAAGTAGTGAAGAGACATTGTCGCTAACAATTTGGACCCCAAACCGGCACTGAAGAATTATCTATCAAACAAAAAATTTCATAGAAATTGGATGAAAACTGTGGAAATGCATAAACAACATCCGATCACACACACATACATACACACACATTTTGAGAATTATAGATATAGATAGTTACAATACATCATCTCATAAATATAGATAGATGTTTAATTTTTCAGAAAAACTTTTGTGGGCTGAACCGATTGTGGTTGTTAGCTACGATTTTCACTGTTAATCGTCAGTTTCTTTTAATTAAATCCCGAAAAGCATCGACGGTTTAATTACGAACTGATATTTCCAATCCGATTGTCCTCTTTAATTCCATCCTGTCCTTCTTTGAAACGAGTTATCCATTTCTAAATTGCTGATCCTTACGTGGATTTATCTCCATAAACCTTTCTGAAAGCACCAATATCGTCTGCAGTCTTTCAAGTAAATTTTATTATAAATTCGATGTTAATTCTTCAGTTGTGACAATTGTTCTAAAGCCGTTTTTTTTTTAATTGGCATAAACTTCATTTTATTACAGCAAAATGCTTTCGGAAATAAAATTTATAATAAGTCCAAACTTATTTTGATGTAAACGAAAACGGTTTTTTTGTCATTTCAATCAAGCTATGGGGCACTTGAACTTGGTGTAATGGTTAGCAAGCTTGTCTCGCTAAACCTATTACCTAAATCTACGATTGAATAGTGAGTTCGATCCTCACTGGTACCCCCATACTTTCGACCTTGTGCCACATCTAAGGTAACCTTAGAAAATCATTTGAGCACTTCGACGTGGTGTAATGGTTAGCCTGTCTGTCTCGCTAAACCAATTATAACTGAGTACGAGCCTCACCGGATGCCTCACAATTTCAGCCTCGTGCCACATTAAAGATACGCTTAGAAAATCACCATTAGTGCACTTCAACCGATGTCCCAGGGTTTGCCCGTCACAAAGGACCGACGTCACATTTGGCGTCGTGACCAAAGAGGTCGGGTGTCACACTTAGAAAGCCACCATTCCAATAATCTAGTAAAGTTTCATCATCACTAAATAGGCGATGATTTACTTTAGTCATAAAGAACAGTTGTAATCTCAATTAGGTTTCTTGTCTTAAACGTCTATTGGGACTAAAGCTTAATTCAGAGCTTAAGTGGAACATCTACATGCAACCCCTCGCTAAAGATGCTGAAAAAAATGGTCGGTTCCTTTTATTGTTCCAGAAAGTATCTGACTCCACCTACCTTGAGTCAGATCAGAACAAGAATGAAATATTATTGCTATACCTGGGCTGGAGCCGCCCAATCCTTACTTTCCAGCCTGGACAGAGTTCAAAAGGTTTTACACGGCCTTATGTGTGATTAATATTTTCCACTCTACAACCCCTTTCAAACAGATTTTGTCTGTCTTGCATATCCTCATATTATACACTACTTACTTTCTACCTTTACGCCCTTACAACAACTTCATTCAGTAACACTCTACCTCGAGTGGCTCTTGAGTGTTGTATTGGATAAACGATTGCATAAAATAGTTTGCTTTTAACATAATTTTTCCACGAACCTTTTGAATACCTCTTGTAAACACGTTTTATCTATTTTTTCTACATGATTCCCAGTAAAAAAAGTCGTAAATTCAGAAAGACGCGGGACAGCCGTTGAAAACTGATGACGACCGATGTGAGTGAAAAATCCAAGAAGAAATTCTGCACATTTCGTCAATCCCCACGTCGGATGTTCTTCTTTGAAAAGTACGATAACTTGACGCTCAAGATCAGTGAATTGTTTAGCCATACGCGAAGAGTAGATCGAAAGACGAAAGTTGTCAGCAAATAACCTTTAAATGACGAGTCACAAGATCGAGCAACAATTAATCAATCATAAAAGAACAAATCAGAGTTAAATAATTGAGAGTCGAATGTTTATTTAGGGTTATGAATATTCAAGAAATTTATTCAAGGTTATTCAAGGTCAATTATTCTTGAAAGATAAAACAGTGATAATGAATTTGCCGCCTTTTTACTGGTAACCCTGCATTATGTTAAAACGCCATCAGATCAAATAATACGTGGTCCAGGGAATTTAAAGTTTATGCCTTTTTCATAAGAATTAGCCAGGGTGGAAAACTTTTCCGTTGCATTTTTTGGTATTCTGCCAGTAAATCAAAATCTGCCACGATAAATACCGTCTACAATGTCCTTTGTAAAAGCATATCTCTCAAATTAGTCACTATAATCGGTTGCTGTAGTTGAGTACTTTGCCCCAACAATTTGACACAAGTGAGATTCGACCTCACTCGCAAAGATTTATCAGATTCACTTGCGAACCATTGCATCCACCCGTCGTCGTCGTCGCTGCTGTTGTCGTTGCAAACCGTTTTTTTCCCCAAATGAACTCATCATGGTGGATAGTTTCTCGTATGATTTAGACCAACACAAGAATGGTCCATTTTTTATAAAAACCTAGAGCATAGGTCATAACCAGTCTGATGTCGACATTAAAAGCGGGGAGTTCAGAGAAGAAAGAACTTGAATCGGGGACCCACTAGCGAAAATGCGAACATGTCCTTCTTGATACTTCGGGGAGAAAAATTCTGTGACAGGAATTTGGATCAATCGTGGGAAAAAATGAACTCACAGAGAAAATTTAAAACTTAAAAAAAAAAAAAAATTAAGAAACAAAACTAAAAATGGATAGATTTCCTGAAAAGACATGCACATTTTTTAGGCAACGGACTTTGTTGGGAACCATAATCAGCAGACATCTTTTAGGGGCGTTGACATCGGCCCCGCCAGTCGACCGAAGATAAATTGTTTACGTATGGCTACAAAATTCATGTATACAAATTGACGCGTATATTCTTATACACCTGCAGACACCCTAACATATATACGTCTGTCCTTACGCATGAGATGCATGCATATAAACTCACACGCTTATACACGCCATGCCCTTGATGCATACACACATGCTTACACAGACCTAAATGCACACGTACAATTTGATTAATCTGCACAATTCTTATTCGTCTTCCTAAATTTATATACACATAAGAACGCATTAATTGAGGAATGCGACATAACATACACAGACTTCTGTTAATAGCAGGTTGGGACTAAAATTCTGTTATATGGTTTAAGAAGGGACTAAGCATAAACTACAAGAAGACAGAATGCATGGTCATGAGTAAAAAGATGAGCCCGAAATGCGATTTACAGGCCGAGGACACTTAAATCATGCAGATGCGAAAATTTAAATATCTGGGAAGTATTTTGACAAACGACGGTAAGTGCGACGCTGAGATACGAAGACGTATTGGAATGGCCAAAGACGTATTCCAAAAACTAGGCAGGAGGATTTCTTTTGTAACAAAGAAAAGAGTATTGAATTGCTACGTGATATCTGTTGGACAGTCTCCACAAAGATAAAAAAGAGATTCGAGGCAACGGAGGTACGGTTCTGTAGAAGGATGCTAAGGATACCATGGACCGAACATGCGAGCAGCGATGTGATTTTGAAGAGGATGCAAACAAAGAGGAAGCTTATACTTAACCTCAGGAAGAGGCAGCTGAAATTTCTGGGACACTTAATGAGAAAGCAGGGCTTGGAGAATCTGATTCTCGCAGGTCGAAGAGAAGGAAAGAGAGACAAGGAAAGGCAATGCATGACATACCTGGCGAGCTTAAGCAAGTGGATGACAGGACGTGGCCTGGGTAAGTAGCAAAGGGACAAAACTTATTGAGAGCTACACGTGATAGGGGAAAGTGGAGAGCCATGACCCCTTACGCCCTGAAGAGTCACGGCACATAAAAACAAAGAATGTTATGAATAATTTATATATTTTTCTTTCAGATTATAAAAATATTATTCATAATTCGAAACTATATTCGCTCCAATTAAAGATCACATTAGAATTGTCGTACGTTATGAGATTCATAAAAGTACATACAGCAGCCAAACCCATTCTGCGCGCTTATGGAGTCGACGCGTTGACCGAAAGGTGTTGCAGGGCGTGGTTTTCCTGTATTAAACATGGGTATTATAGTCTAAAGGATGATCCAACTGAGGTTTGTCCAAAAGGACTCAGTTTAGATTATTTAGATATTGATGCTACAGTAAATGCCGCCACTACGGCTAGGGAACTCAGTGAGAAATGTAATGTTAGTCATACGACATTCGTACGCAAACTGAAAGGGGTTGGAAAGGTTTCTCAGTTGGGAAATGGTTTCCGCACGACATGTCTACAGAGAATCGCCAACAACGTTTCAATTTCTGCGAGTCTTTGCTTACACGACAACTTCAAGTGCACTTTTTGGACAGGATTTTTAATTGTGATAAGAAACGGACCCTTTGCAATAATGTTAAGCGCCATCTTCAGTGGATCAGTTGGGGGAACAGACCTGCTCAGCAACCGAGAGAAGAACTTCATCAAAAGAGGATAATGTTGACAATGTAGGTGAGTATTCAAGGTATCATCCATTAAAACAACTTCATCCTTCTTCTCCCAACCTCGCTCCTTCTGATTATCACTTGCTTAGGGATTTGCAGAACCATTTGGATGGACTAAAGTTTGCATCAAAGTTGACATGAGTTGGTTTTATATTTTACATCAAAAGCTAAAGAATTTTACAAAAGTGTCATCTATAAACTTGTTGACAGATCGATGAATGGTTAAATAATTCTATAAGCATTAGTATCTTCATTTGTAATACATACGATAAAATCGAACAGAACTTTCATTTTAGTCTGACATATGTACACGTCTGCAGTTTTTACACTCACATTTTTGTATGTCGTCAGGTACGCTTCCATTTTGTTTCCTATTAACGATAATGTAAGCAGCCTCTTCCAATCCGAATTATGTTTCGGCTTTCAATAAACCAGAAAGGGTTGATAAGCCGTAAAAAATGAGCATTCTATTAACGCAGGCGAAATAGTGGTTCATCGTGGTGCAATAGACAGCAAACTGAATTTGTAGATCGCTAGTAGTGAATTTGATTCTCACTGGGATCTCCATATCTGAGACCTTGTGCCAAAATTAAGCTACAGTTGGTAAAGGGGAGAATGCATCCAGAATTTTTGTTGAAGGTCAAACGGTCTTTCGAATCGCTCATTAATCAGACCGGAGTTAAATGATTAAAAGCAAGGAAAAATGGATGCACTTTACTCGTTTACTAAAACCCTATTTGAAATCTATTCACGCTAATCACAGTGTCGCGATGAGATTTTAGAAAATAAAGAGAAGGGCACAGATAGAGAGGGTGTGTATGTGCGTGCGCGCGTGCGTGTGCGTGTGTATTTATGGGTATGCACGTATGTTCATGTGAAAAGTAAGAAAAGAATCATAAACCAAGAAAGAAAGCGAGAGAGAGAGAGAGAGGGAGGGATGGGGAGAGTGCATGTGTGTGTCTGTGTGTACGTATTTATGTGCATGCGTGTGTGTTCGTGTGGAGAGCGAGAAAAGAATGATAGATTGCGTGCGCGCGTGAGAAAGATAGTGTGTGTGTGTGTGCCTGTGAGTGTATTCGTTTGTATGCTAGTGTGTTCGTGTGGAGAGCGAGAAAAGAATGATAAACCTACAAAGAGAGAGAGAGAGAGAGAGAGAAAGAGAGAGAGAGAGTGTGTGTGTGTGTGTGTGTGCATATGTATGTGCCTATGTATTTATGTGTATGCGTCTGTGTGTGGAGAGTGAGTAAAGAAGACTATTTCTCCCTAAAGTAAGTAATAATGAAAGTGAACACACAGTCAAAAATCACATACACATTTATTACAAAAACCAAATGCATAAGAATTACAAAACGAGAAATACTTTAAAAAAAAATTTGTATGCCAACTATTACATGTCCCACGTAGAATATATATATACATATATATATATATATATATATATATATATATATATATATATATATATATATATATATATATATATATGCGTGTAATGTGTATTTATACGTATGCGATTGTGGAAAATGATAAAAGAATGATAGTATGAGAGAGAGAGAGGGGGAGTGAGAAGAAGAGGGAGGGAGATGGAGATAAAGGAGAGAGAGCGGGGGTAGTTTTATGACATGTGAACAACTGGAGATGTCAAAATTAAACAAATACAGAAGTTTAACTATCTTTGAGAGATTTCAACAGATGATGGAAAATGCAACACCAAAATTGGAATAACGAAAAATGCATTCCAAAAATGAAAGCAAAGCCCTGTTACTAAAGTCTGGTCAATATACTTACAGAATAAAGCGCAGGGTGGTTCGGTGATCTTTGTATATGACTCAACGTAGCTATAAAAAAATATAAACTATAACGTACAAATACTCACACACGCAGACATATATACAAACACACACACATATATACCTGTGATAGATGTTAACAGAATAACTATGTATATCTGTTTATGTATGCTAGATGCTAACAGGATGTCTGTGTATATATGTATGTCCGTCTATATGGTATAGATGTTAACCTAATGTCTGCATATGTGTTATAAATGTTAACTGGATATCTGTGCACGTCTGTGTATATATTACACCTTCACAGACATGCACAAAGATATGTGATAGATGTTAACAGGATGTCTGGTTGCAAAAAGTCTGTGTATGTGTCATAATTTTACAGATAATTTGTGTATGTCTGTGTATGTATCGTAGATGTTAACAGAAAGTCTGTGTATGTTGACGTATGTCTGTGTATTTGTTGTAGATGTTAAAAGAATGCCTGTGTATGTGTGATAGATAGTAACAGAATATTTGTATATTTATGTGTATGTGTGATAGATGTTAACACAATGTGTATGTGTGATAGATGTTAACACAATGTGTATGTATGCGTATGTGTAATAGACGGTATCAGAATGTTTGTGTATGTCTCTATATGCATGATACATTTTAACAGAATGTGTTTGTCTGCGTATGTGTGATAGATGTTAACAGAATGCAATGATAATAGTAATGTTCTGGGACTTTAAAAACCTGTTCTTTTATTGTACTTTCTGTTTCTTCCACTCTTAGTAACTCCCCAACCCTTAGTAGCCTTTATCGCCTTTCTTGGGAGTGAAATGATATATATATATATATATATATATATATATATATATATATATATATATATATATATATATATAATGGAGCACTTTGGCTGATTGGCATTTGTTTACATTTGTAAAAGCAATATGCTAGATTTAGTTGTGTAACTCTATCGAGTGAAGATAGCTTTGACTGACACCAAATTAGTTGTGTTTCAATCCTGGCATTCGGAAGTCTAGTCGCACTGAGGAGCTGTGATACAGCGAAACAGTATTGTCTGTGAATGACATAATTTAGCTCTTGAAAATACATTTCAATTGAGCACTGTTGAGTGATAAGCTAATTCTATAAACAACAGCCACCTGCACTAATGCAAAGCTCCTCAGTAAAATGAATGGAGCACTTTGGCTGATTGGCATTTGTATATATATATATATATATATATATATATATATATATATATATATATATATATATATATATATATATATAATGTCATCCACAATGTAAATCTATTTAAAGTCGGTGGGTGAAAAAAAGAAACAAACCTGGATAGCACAATTTTCAAATAAATTGGCATCCGAAGAAAAATGAAAGAAAAAAAAAAGCACCAGAAACCTCCTAAAAGGGCGAAAGAAATCGTCCAGTACCTTAAATCTCTGGTACAAAGAAAAAAAACAGTGGGTAATAAGTTAAAATGGAGAGTGCTCAATACACTAAGTAGAGCAAAAGTAAAATAAATAAATAAATCCTAATGAGCCAGATACTACCTACCTAGGTTTCACCACATCGGATTATCATAGTGAACTGATGATCCCATATGGTGAAACCTATGTAGGTAGGACCTGGCTCATTAGGATATATATATATATATATATATATATATATATATATATATATATATATATATATATATATAATAGCTCAGTGGTAGAATCTCTGACTGACACCAAATCTGTGATACAGCGAAACAGCACTGTCTGCAAATGACATAATTTAGCTCTTGAAAATATATTTCAATTGAGCACTGTTGAGTGATAAGCTAATTCTATAAACAACACCCACCTGCGCTAATGCAAAACTCTTCAGTAAATTGAATGAAGCACTTCGGCTGATTGGCATTTGTTTACATTCGTAAAAACAATACTCCATATTTAGTTGTGTAGCTCTGCCGAGCGAAGACAGCTCAGTGGTAGAAGCTCTGACTAACACCAAATCGGTTGGGTCTCAAAATGCCTCTCGGAAGGTTTCAATCAGAGCCACTAGGTCCAAAAATCAAGGTAGCCATCGGCTTTCCAGAAGAGCATACCTGAACGTTTCTGCGCGCGAGGAAGAAAATGATCAAAGGTCTCAACGGCTGACGAGAAACGCTTCTATTGCATGTGAGGCTGAAACAAGATCGAGGACGCAAAAAGGCCCCCCCCTTCAAATTGTTAACCCCCATTTTGTGATGTGTCTCAATTGCATCCAGTTTTTGTTACTAATATTGATTTTCGGGTGGGATGACTTTAAACTTAAACTGCTCCAATTGAACGGTAAAAATTTCCAGTAAGGAAAGACCAGGTCGAAGACGGGTTATACTGCTAGTATATATATATATATATATATATATATATATATATATATATATATTTGCACATTTCATTGAATACGACAGACAAGGTGCATTTATTTAGTTTTTTATACAATTTCTCATGCGATCTAATAATAGAACATTCGGACAGTTTTTATATAATTTATCATCTGAAGAGAAAAACATTATTAGATCGCATGAGAAATTGTATAAAAAAAACTAAATAAAAGCATCTTGTCTGTCGTATTCAACGAAATGTGCATGAAAGAAGGATTGCTGCCTAAATACACAAATATATATATATATATATATATATATATATATATATATATATATATATATATATATATATATATATTAAAATTTATTGGAAACATAGCAGAAACGACTAACCAAACGTTTGCTGTTACGAAAAATACAGTTTGGAGAATAAAAAGTCCTACATTTACTTTCAAATAAATGAAAGTAGAAGATAATTTTAATTTCTGCCTAACATATAGGTAAACATTGCAGACAGCTCATTAGAACGCGTATCCATAAATAAGTGGCTAATCCATATAAGTTGATATGTTTACGTTCCTATTTCCATAATCCGAACACTCGGCAAGCGTAAGTGATGATACTAAAAGCTGGAGTATTTGTGGGAGAAGAGATAAAAGCGTAGAGTGAATTGCTAAGAAAATGTTTTCGTACAATGGGATGAAGCGAATTTATTTCAATCGAAAACAATTAAGGTAAACTACCTCAGGAATACAGTATCACTGGTTAGTGAGTTCACTGCCGAAGTTTACTGCCAAGCACTGGATGAAATGCATATTGAGTTAAGCAAAATACGACCTGCACTCGTTAATCGACGATGGCCAATTCTGCTCTATGATAATTCTCGGACACATTTTGTCAGGATGACACTGCCAAAGCTCACCAAAATGAACCTTTACTACATTCACCATATTCTCCTGAAATATTGCCGACTGACTACAGCTTTTTCAAAAATCTTGACAATTTTTAAGCCAAAAGACATTTCGTTGCAAATACAGAATCTGTATTCAAAGATTACTTGACGTCCAAACTAGTTTTATCGTAAATGCATAAATAACCTTGCAACTCGATGTCAGAAATGTATAGATGTATTCCTATTTTGACTGATTTAAATACTGTTTAAATTCGGGAATAAACGTTGATTCTAAAATCGGACATTGTTTTCCGAAGAGCCTAATACAAACTTGGCAGCCTCATATATTTTTGTCATTAGGCTTATTTTTGTGAATGTTTGCATATCTTTTCATCTCACCAGCTGATCTGTAAACTTTCTCACAAAAGGGACATGAATTGTTAGTATTTAATCCCGGGAACACCAGCATTTAAGAGGTGGTGCCACGCTCCTCAAAACCTCTTCATCAGAGGCCTTGCCGCCGGATGTTTTTTTTATCGTCATATCCAGGACTTGGATGTCGAACCATTACAACATTCACCATATTCCTCTGAAATATCGCCGACTGTATATAGATTTTGAAAAAACTTGACAATTTTTAAGCCAAAGGACATTTAGTTGTGATGGAGATGTAGAAACTGTATTCAAAGATTTCCTGACGTCCAAACTAGAGTTTTATCGTAAAAAACACGATGTCAGAAATGTGTTGATGCCTTCCTGTTTTGATTGATTTAAACACTGTTTAAATACATTAATTCGGGAATAAATGTTGATTCTAAAATCGGACATTGTTTTCCGAAGAGCCTAATACAAATTTGGCTGACTTTAGAATCATATTTTTGTTATTAGGTTTATTTTTGTGGATGCTTGAATGTTTTTCAGCTCACCAGCTGACCTTCGCCGGATGTTTTTTATCGTCATACCCAGGAGAGACTGCTGATGTCAGGCCTTTGACTTATTTGGTATGGAAGTTGCACTTCATTACGTTTTTGGAGGTTTCTTTCCAGCTTTTCATTTTCTAGCCAAAAGCTCTCGAAGGCAACCTTTCTATCATAAAACTACACCATTTGTACAATCACAGAACATATATGCCTTGTAGAAATTAACTAGTGTCCGAGTACGATCACCACGATTAAATTATTGTTGGTTCTTTGCTGTTGATGTCTCTGGTGACACATTTTTTCAGCGAGTGACCTAAACTTTAAAACGCAGGTTTTGTAAGCAAGCTTATCACTTGCTGCTTTGGTATAAGAGTGCTGTGACTTGTAATATCGGGTAAGTTCACTCCGTGACCGACATACATTATTGCATAGATTGCAAGTGAAATCAGGCTGAATATCTTAGTGATAGATTGTAATGGCGTTGTAGCAGCGTGGGGATAAATTCATACCTACCTACAAGCACGCACGCACGCACGCACGCACACACACACACTCTCTCTCTCTCTCACACACACACACCTACACATATATATATACGAGATAATGATATATATATTTATATATCAAAAACAATATTGGGGAAATATATGACTAAGTGGAAAACGTTTTTGTGACGCGTTTCGTTCTTTAGGACTTCATTGAACTAAATTTGTTATACAGGTGCCATTACACATGTACATGAATTAAGAATACTGGGAATTTTTTTTTTTAATCTAGCCGATTTCATTTAAATTCTTTTTCTTCTTTCCATTAATTTGTTAGTTGATATTTCACACTGTCATAATAGAAGTTCTGCCAAGAATGGTGAAATTTTCTAAGAGCCCGGGCGGAAATTTATTGTGGTAGACTTTGCGATCAACGTACTCGCTGGGAATTTTCGTCGTAGTGAATTGTTTTCTCTTTTGATCAGAGTAGACGAAAATGTCTAGAGAGTGCCTTGATCGCAAGGTCATCTAGAGTAAATTTGCGCCAGGGTTCTTACAACATTTCACTATATCTGGCAGAACTTCTATTATCACAGTGTGGAATATCAAATAACAAATGTGATGAAAAGAAGAAGAAAAAGAATCTAAATGAAATCGGTTAGATAAAAAAAAAAATTCCCAGCATCCCTCGTTCGTGCGCATGCGTACTTGCACCAACATAACAAATTTAGTCCGATGAAGTCCGAATGGACGAAACGCGTCACTAGATAACTTTTACAATTTAGTGGGTAAAGACACGGATATTGCTAAATTAAAATATAATGTAACCTATAAAAAAATTTAAAAAAAATTATTTGCTTGTCTTTTTTTCTTTTTAAGTATATTAAAAACGAGGCTTGTTGCTTCGTTCCTTAAAAACTAGATTGACTTTTTGTAAGGAAGTGAAAAAAAGAAACATTTTTAATAAGGGAAAATTGAAGCGTGATCACTAGATTTTTGAATGTGATTTTGCCGACGAGAGATAGAGAAATTGTGAGATTAATAGTTTATCTGATTTCGAGCAGCAAAGTAGCTGAATCTAAGCTCTTAATAAAAACATACGAACCGCGTAGGACTTAAGAACATTCATCTGATCACGATATGCTAAGCAATGACGGAACCTGTTTCCAACCGAAAGGATTCTCGTTCGCTCCAAGGGAATTTGACGGATCTTGAGAAAAATAATCTCTTCGCTCAATTTTCCTTCCTTTGCAATCTGACAAAAAAAATGCGAAAGAAATGAAATAAACTTATTAAACAACAACCCTTCCCAAAAAAACATGCATGCATTTCCGCTAACTGTACAATCTCGTTTCTTCACGTATTAAAGAAAACATCACTCTCAGTTGGGTATCGCTACTTGTCTGAGAAAATCTACATAGATGAGGTTAAGATCTCCAAACGAAGAAATATATAGCCGATGTTTTAAAGAAATTAGTTCTTTCATTTCGAATTCGATTGCCCAATGTTATTCATCATTGGTTTGATTCGTCTCAATTGATCCGTCTCAATTGATCCGTCTCTATTGATCCGGCTCAATTCACTGAAATGACACAAGGCGCTGTATTCAATGCTGTTAATCTTTCGTTTAATGGATTGCTTGCGAGACTGATGTTTATGGTGCTTAGTTTAATCAAGGCCAAATGGTGAGGCATTCGAAAAAACGGTGTTGCTCCACTATTTTAGGTGAGGATGATCTACAAACGCTGACCCTTTGACAAACGCTCAAGCCCCGTCCACTGGCAGAAATGCGCAACTATTTCAGCTAAAAGGCAGACGTTTTTTAAGACAGATTACTGAACCTGAAATTTTAGTTTCACTTTTGATGCCAACCTGATAAGGCTTCTTATTATAATATCATATCCAGACGCCGTTTGAAGATAGAGGATATGCCGATAGCATTCCCGCGCAGAGGGCAACCGCACCCACCACAAAATAGGGGACACTTGTTTAACGTAATTTCTCTGTATTAATCATCTGAGAGAATCCTTTTTGTCTTTCATAAGTATGGCTGATGCTAACCTCCAGGAGTGTGACTCATTCTGCCTTCTTGGACTAACTTTTTCCGATGACATGAAGTGGGAAGATTATATTGAATCAATTGCTAAGTCAGCTGCTAGGAAAGTTGTTTCACCGTGTCGTGCCATTTTCTGGTTATAAACTATCTCAGATATTTATAAGTCAACCATTTTCCATACCTTGAATATTGATGCCACACATGGTCTGATGCTCCTGCTATATATTAAGAGATCCTTAATAAAATCCCAAAAAAAGAATCTGCAATGGCACTGGTCCTGACCTGGCATCTCGACTTCAGTTATTTTTCCACCGCCGTAATGTAACTTCCCTATACCATTTCTATAAATACTTTCATGGTAATTGTTCTGATGAACTTTCCTCTATGGTACCTCGACTCTATGAATTTAAGCGCAGTACAAGATTAGCGGCAAGATCTCATCATTTCACAGTTGAAATTTCTAGATATAACCGTAAGTTCTATGCTAGCAATTTCTTCTACCGCACTTCACGCTTGTGGAACTCTCTTACGGCTTCTTGTTTTTCAGTCAATTTGATCTTCAAATATTCAAATGCAATGTCAATCGTTATCTGTTGTTTTCTTAATTTCTGTTTTTTTTATTGTCCTCGAGCCTAAATAATGTTTTTATATTTTTTATATTCTTTCACACTCAGTAACACCCTGCGTCTCAGAGGCATTATTACCTTGCTTACGGTGAAATGATAGAAAATAAACTGTCTTTCATTTTCACTTTCGAGCAAAAATAACATAAATCTACCTTTATATGCAAAACAAACCCATGTCTAACCACTGGACTCTTGTCAACTCTGAGCATATTTGTTTTGGCTTTCGTAGGGATATCAATTTACAATGAATTCACATAGCAGAGCGGGACCCTTATTAATTTTTATAAAATTTAATAATTATTTTAGATCTTCATGATATGAAATGCTCAATCGATAATGTGTTTTAAAAAAATGTAGAAATAATTATTTCAAGTTGTGGTAACTATTTTCCAATCCCACTAAAAATTGAAATAAAAAATAGCAGCTGTATATAACTGTCTATTAACTTTGTATCCGATATATATAAGCAAGGTTTCGTCTCTTGATTATCAATGCCACTGGCTTTACTATTACTCAATCTCACCCATCGAGTTAAATTTAGTCATTTCCTACTAAAGCAAAGAAAACATTTCTGTGAAAAAGCAAAAAATTTGATAAAAAGCAAATCGTTTCAGTGACTGACCTCAAATTTCTTTTAGCAAGTTTCATTAGCCAGTGACTATGATATGCATTGAAATCTAGAGGTTTTTGGGGGTCATAAATTAAGTGTTCATCACAGAATCAGTTTAAACCGTATGGGTTAGCCATGCAAAAATAAGCCTTCGACAAAATTTAAAGTTTCTTCCCTTATCCAAGAGAGTAAATTGCTCTCTTGAATAAGCGAAGAAAGTTTCAGTTTTGCCGATAGCGTCCAAACCAATTTCTCACGATGGCTTCACCAGTAGACGCGGCTCGAATGAGCCATATAGCTATTTTCTTTTGTTTTCCGATTTCATTGATGCTATTAATTTGTAATAGCAGTCGTCCTGTACGGGAGTGAATGCTAAAGAATCTCCTCACAGATGAAGAACAGAAATATGGTTCTACAGAACTTGGAAACAAAAATGTATGCCCATTCTTAGAAAGAGTCAGTTGAACCTTTTAGGATACATAATGAGAAAAGAGGTCTTGGGGAAGAATGTGACACTCATAATCAGGACATATAGAGTGGCAGAGGTAAACCATCTAACACGCTTGTCGTAAATGGATGGTAGAAGAGGGGCTGGGTGGGGGATGCTGCTCACCACGTTTAGGTCATTCCACCCTTCGTCTTTCACCAGGTGTATATCGATCCGAGTAACCTACAAAAAATTCTAAATTGAACCCCTTATTTTTTTTAATCAGTTTCACCCCATTCAAGTCAGTGAAGCCTCTAGGTCACAAGGGGTTATTGGGTGTGGAAAAATTAGGAAGAGAAACATTACTAAGGAGTGAGAACAAAGGAAGATTAATCAGGAGGACAGTAGATAACGATTAACATTGCATTTAAATTTTTGGAGATTAAAGTTGGCTGGGAAGCATGGAGATGGAAAGGAGTTCCACAAGCGAGAAGTGTGAGAAAGGAAACTATTCGCATAGAATTTACGGCTACATCACTTACAGGGGTAGACTGTTCTCGTTTCACTGCTCATGTTTAGGGATATCTCGTCTAGTTCTTATTTTTAGTATTGTTTAGTTATTGCTTACTCTTTATTAACGAGTCTAAATAAACACTGCCGGGACCAGGGATTGAACTTACAACAATTATTATATCATCAAATTCACAAACCAATGCTTTAATCTACTAAGGATATTGTACCGTATGAATGATAAAAAATAGATGAGATATTCTTAGATATGAGAAGATTAAATAAAAGGTACAGTTAGGAGTTCCCTGTAGGCTACCCAGATCGATATACTCTTGGGGAAGGCCGGAAGTCACAATGGCCGCAATGTTTTGATAACATCAAAGATGGGGACAACAGTCCGAATGGAAATATGGTAAATAATGATAACTTCTCATCCCAGAAATTCAGACAGAAATAATTTATTGTCTTTAGTATGTTATGTGAGTGTTAAATTTTCCAAACTCCCTTCTTTATTATGCTTCCCAGAAATGTAAATTCTCCTTAAAATATCCTCGTTGCTCAGTATCCTTCTGTAGAATCATATCTCTGTTGCTACAAATCTCCTCTTCATTTTTGAGGAAACTGTCCAACAATCACTTCCATATCGGAGGAGTGATATTATATAGCATTTGAACACGATTTTCTTTGTTTCTAACGAAACTTTCCTGGTTCATAATACTTTGCTTAGCTTTAAAAATACATCTTTCGTTACTCTAGTGAGTTGCTCTTTCTGATTACCAGTGTCTTTTTCGTTTTCATTTTCCTTAAAACTTCCTCGTTGCTCATATGTTCCGATTATGTTATTCTAAGCATCTTTCTGTAGTACCACATCTATGATGTCTCAAGTAAACTAACAGTTCCGCTGGACGAACTTATTAACCATCGCGTTACGGTAGGTGCTTGCATACGAATTCAGGGGATTATATTACTGGCTTTACTGGATTATGTTACTGGATTTTTCCGCTTTCTGTCATTTTCTTTTTCTGCTGTTCCGCTTGGTATTTATGCGTCGAACCATTTTCTCGCCTCTTTTCCGCTCATTTATCTCCTGAAATCCAACATTCGTTTCTTTTACAGTTTTTCTCTCTTTTGTTCTTTACCTCTTTATTTCGTGTTTTGCTTTCCCCTTTTCCTTTCCTTATCTTTCTTTCTTTTGAGTTTTACTTCTCCCATTCCTCAGTTCCTTTCCTTCGTTTTACCTGCCACTTTCTTCATCCCTTTTTCCTACTTTCTTTCTTTCTTTCTTTCCTAAACCCTTTTATCCTTTCTTTCTCTGCATTCATTTTCTTTTTCTTGTTTTACTTGCCACTTTATTCATCACTTTTTCTTTTTCTTTCTTAAACCCTTCTTTCTTTCTTCAATTTAAGTTTTCTTTCTTTTTTTCTTTCTTTCTTGCGATTTTAGTTCATTTGATATTTTCATCAACTTTTGCCTTTTTGTTGCTATTATTCTTACAGAATGTTTTTCTGAATTCCTCTTCTATCTGTATAAACAAGGCTTCTGTAACAAGTCTTACAGAAATAAAAGAGAATAAGGGAAAAGAGGGAATAATTTTCCACGTAATGCATTTCTTTCTTTCTTTCTTTCTTTCTTTCTTTCTTTCTTACCTTCGTTCTTGTTCCTTAGTTTTAATTCCTTTACATCCGAACTTTCTTTCTTTCTTTCTTTCTTTTTGACCTTCGTTCTTGTTCCTTAGTTTTAATTGCTTTACATCCGAACTTTCTTTCTTTCTTTCTTTCTTTCTTTCTTTCTTTCTTTCTTTCTTTCTTTCTTTCTTTCTTTCTTTCTTTCTTTCTTACCTTCGTTCTTGTTCCATAGTTTTAATTCCTTTACATCCGAACTTTCTTTCTTTCTTTCTTTCTTTCTTTCTTTCTTTCTTTCTTTCTTTCTTTCTTTCTTTCTTTCTTTCTTTCTTACCTTCGTTCTTGTTCCTTAGTTTTAATTCCTTTACATCCGAACTTTCTTTCTTTCTTTCTTTCTTTTTGACCTTCGTTCTTGTTCCTTAGTTTTAATTGCTTTACATCCGAACTTTCTTTCTTTCTTTCTTTCTTTCTTTCTTTCTTTCTTTCTTTCTTTCTTTCTTTCTTTCTTTCTTACCTTCGTTCTTGTTCCATAGTTTTAATTCCTTTACATCCGAACTTTCTTTCTTTCTTTCTTTCTTTCTTTCTTTCTTTCTTTCTTTCTTTCTTTCTTTCTTTCTTTCTTACCTTCGTTCTTGTTCCTTAGTTTTAATTCCTTTACATCCGAACTTTCTTTCTTTCTTTCTTTCTTTTTGACCTTCGTTCTTGTTCCTTAGTTTTAATTGCTTTACATCCGAACTTTCTTTCTTTCTTTCTTTCTTTCTTTCTTTCTTTCTTTCTTTGCATTCATTTTTTCTCGTTGTGCCAGGCACTTCACTTTTTCATCTTTCCTTTTCTTTCCTAATTCCTTCCCTTTCTTCTCCTTGAATTCATTTTTCTTTTTTCTTTTTGCTTGTCACATTCTCCATCCACTTCTCATTTTTTGTTTGGTGTCTGAATTCCTTAATTTTTTCTTTCTTTCACTGCATTCATTTTCTTTTTCTTGTTATTCCTGTCACCTTATTCATCACTTTTTCTTCTTTTCTTTTCTAAATCCTTCTTTTTTCTTTCGCTGCATTTATTTTCTGTTTTTCGTTTTATCAGCCACTTTCTTCATCCTCTTTTTTCTTTGGTTTCCTAGTTACGTCTCCTTTCCTTTCCCTGCATTCGTTTTCTTCTTCTTGCTTTGTCTGTCTCATTCTTCATTCCTTTTCATCTTTCTTTTCTTTCACAGTCCGTTCCATTTTTCTTTCTCTTCCTGAACTCATTTTTCTTTTCTCGTTTTGCCCACCACCTTCTTAATCCCGTTTTTCTGTTTTCTTTTCTTTTCTAAAACCTTTTTTCCCTTCATTTCCTGCATTCTTTTTGTTCTTATCGTTTTACCTGTCACTTTCTTCATCATTTTTCTTCTTTTCTTGATTTTCCTAATTCTTCTTTTTTTCTTTCCATGCATTCATTTTCTTTTTTGTTTATTATCAATACTGACAACCCTCAACCAAGTATAGGCCAGAAACAGTTGACCTTGGTCTGTGCTGTCTCAATCCAATGAATATGCCATCGATTGAAACTATTTTCCGATAACTTGAGCCACATCTGCCGATCGATAACTTTGAACCAATACAGTCAAACACTCGGCTCAGACCTCCCATCCGCGAGGCTATCCTCCTTTGACCAAGCCACCAACCGTTCCATCTTTCTAGCCCCACCGCCGGCCATTATCTTGCAAGAATGCCTTGGTCTTGCTTTGTTCAGGCAGTCATTCGCCATCGGATGGAACGAGCTTCAGTTGTGATACACTTTGACATGCGCGGCCTTGTACAGCGAGCGAACAAGGACGTCGATGTAACACCATTTCTGAGCGTTGCACTCAATGCATAACACTTAATGAGAGGCCAAGCAGCAGGAAAGGTCGCTATGATCACGTGTGTGAGAATGCCTGCCTCTCTGTGTGCGTGCGTGTGATAGGAAGACGCAGATAGAACTCTGTAATGTAGGATAGAGAAATTGACTCTATGTGATTGAACCAGTGCGGGTGTAAAGCAATGAAAACTAAAGAACAAGAGCGAAGACCAAGAAGAAAGAAAGAAAGAAAAAAAAAGCAAGAAAGAAGAATCCATAAGGTGGAAGTTATTCCCTCTTTTTCCTTATTCACTTCTCTTATTTCTATAAGACTTGTAACAGAAGTCTTGTTCATACAGATAGAAGAGGAATTCAGGAAACATTCTGTAAGAATAATAGCAACAAAAAGGCAAAAGGTGATGAGAATACCAAAAGAACTATAACCGTAAGAAAGAAAGAAAGAAAGAAAACTTATGGAAAGAAACAAAGAATGAAGGAAAGAAAGAAGGAAGGAAAGAAGGATCCATAATGTGTGGTAGTTTGATAGAGAGAGTGCTAAAGGAAGAGGGTATAGTAGTGTATGATTTAGAGAGAAGGGATTATAAAGAAGGAGAGAAGACAGAAAGGTGATGTTCAGGTTCAAGAAGAGAGATTGGAAGAAAATGAGAAGGAAGAAAAGAGTAGAAGTTTAAGAGGGAAGGCACACACGCGTAAGATAAACAGAAAAAGCGGGTATTAAAGCGATTTACCGAAGGGGGGAAGAAGTTGAAAAAGTTTAAAGCCAGCATGTCACACATCAGCGAGTTCGAGCACCAAAGTGATTTTTTTTTAATCGAATACAAAATATTTTTTATTTAATATCACATTTCTTTTATTGAAACGAGAGTTACAATTATTCAGTTTGAAAATTGGCACATTTAACCACAGTACTGGAAGAGGGACATTTGTTTGGATTTCGAAAAAGAAAATGTATATCAAGCAGACATACAAGCGCGAACTGAAATGTGGGACAGAAAGGCAGGGACTACTTCGAAAAATACAGTGGAAACTTCGTGTTGGAGAAAGTAATTTTTACTTTCAGAGGCAAATTCTCTTAAGATATAGGTATCACTCTTTACACACACACACACACACACACATATATATATATATATATATATATATATATATATACAGTGTAAACTGGATATAAGAGAGTTGTCGGGGCCGGAGAAGAAGTCTCTTATATCCAGGTTTATCTTATATCCGGGTTTGGTCTATTATATATACATTAACACAGGCTCTAATTTGGGACCAGAGAAAATCTATCTTATATCCGGGTTTCTCTTATATCAGGGTCTCTTATGTCCGGGTTACACTGTATAAGTGGAGCAAACAATATGGACAAAGGAATAAAGATCGTATAGAGGCGTGAAACTATGAAATGTTGATTCCGATGTACACAATGTCTATATCTATAAACTCTATTTTGTGCAGACTTCGCTTATAAATACAGAAAATTTAAAACTCTCTCTCACCTCGTATATATATTTTAAACTCTCTCCTTCTCCTCTCGTATATATATATATATATATATATATATATATATATATATATATATATATATATTCTTTATCATTATATCAATCGTTTTTTTTTAACTGGGACATTGGAAAATAAAAATCCACCATCAATTGAGGGTATTGTTTCATCATTAGGGTTTTGTGTTTTTAAGATTTGGATTAGTTCATGAATTGATTTAATACTGCATTTACTAGGTATGTATGGTGTAATGAGTTGGTTAATGATTTTAGTTAATTGGTAAACCAGAGTGGGGAGTTGGGATATGATAGGACGGAAAGGAAAGTTAGGTTTATGTATTTATATATACGTGGGACTCTAAAAGTTTAGGGAATTCGAAAAGGAGACGCCTAACTGAATATAGTATTGAAGTTTTCCGGTAATTATTTTGAGCATCTGTGGGAACACTAGGTAAGGGAATACTTCGATGAAGATGGCGATGGTGAATATGGTGAAAATTAGGTGATGATCTAAGTATTTATTCCATTTTGAAAATTATGTGCCTAAAATAAATAGACACTAACACATAAGTGTGTCTACTTTACAAAGAATAAAAAAAGTTATATACGAACACATGGTTTTATTTTATTTTGTTGCCCAGAGTTAGAAGAGACAGACGTTTGCTTGTACATTGATGACGTTATTTGAACAGGGTGCGCAACATGACAACGAAATCACACAGCCGACGTCTGCAGAGGACATTGCTCCAAGTTTGCAGGTTTAGCGATATAGCTACGGATGTTCGTCCGGCGAAATCATATCTAATGTCATCTGAGAACAGTCAAAATGGATCGACATGTTTACAGTGTTATATTAGTAGTTGTTTTGATACGGATACCAAGAAATAAGTTGATTTTTTTCTTATGGATTTGTGTTTGTATAGGGGGTGCGCTGAGGATGCAGCTTGGGAATTAGGGAGGCGACCGGTAGAAAAAAATTTGCAAAGCGGAACCACCGGTCAAGATGTACTGAAATGGTAATGGTAATGGTAATATTAGCCGTTTCCTTATAAGGAATAAAAATGACCATTCGTTGACCGAGCAGCCAGTTCCATTGCTGTTTGAAATTTACAAAAGTTTTTCTCTTTTACAAAAGTTTTTCTCTTAAAACAATTTTTCAAGAAAATAGGTTTCTCAGGTCCAGTAGCTGTAATCGCCCTTTTTCCAGTATTGATGGCGGTTTCTTTCTTAACCTTTTGTTCGATGTAGTGTGGAAGGTCAACATATGTCATTATCTTCTCTTCCCGTCATATGTGCTATTCATTTTAGTCCTCGAGTGTTGTTTTCTGTTACCTGGCACATTTCTTGGTTTGGGATTCTGTAGCGTCAATCCACAAGGTTCGAAGAAGGATGATCTTCAGTATTACCTACAGGCTTGCTCAAAGCTATTTTAACTATTGATCTAAGAAAGCAGTTGTATAACAGTTTAGATATTTCTGAAAGAATTTGGCGTCATGCATGACATTCATACGAACGTCTCGATCTGAAGAGGGTCTTTAAGAACATGGCTCAAGTTTTCAGGTTAACGTTTTGGTTTTGGTGCAATGTACGATATTGGGCGACCTCTAGCGCAGTTAACTCTATGTTCAGTTTCTTTATTTATTACGGCTCCATACACCAAAGTATTTGAAGTGTTCGGCATTTACCAATTCCACATCCTGTAATTTTATGATAGATTCAGGGTACATGCCATCACTACTTTTATTCCAATTCCAGGTCACAGTTTTTGTCTTGAAAAGGTTTATCTTGAGTGTTGAGTCCTAATCCTTGAAGATAGTTGGATTTCTTTTTATGTACATAAGACAGAATAGTAGGCACTTGGGTGGTGCAATGATTAGCAAGCTTGTTTCGCTAAATCAATCACGACTGAATAGTGAGTTCGATTCTCACTGGCTGCCTCATACTTTCGGCCTTGTGCCTCATCTAAGCTACTCTCAGAAAATCACCATAAAACTGGACAGTGAATATCTTACCAGTGAATAAAGCCTTACGAAACGCGCCTCGCAGATCAATAATAGAACCATCACTGATTGGACCACAATTGAGGACTTGCACCAGATTAAGCTAAGCTTAGTAAATTCCTATAAGAGAAATAGTGCGTCATAAATATCTGTCTATGGTCTTCCCAGTAAATGATAAACTCACCAGCAGTATCATGCGAGAATAATATGCTAACCTTTGTATATAAAGAGAGATAAGAAAGAGAGAAGAGTTAAAATATCACACAACCCGAACAATTCTATTATCTGTCTAGCTTAGTACTTTGTGTTTTCTTTCAAGGATATGATGTACATGTCGAATATAAAATTATGTTTTGTTTTGTTTTCTTTTCTTTTCTTTGTGCTTCTGGTTATTGTCACGGCTGACATGAATATTGACGATGCCCTTCACATTTTCTGGTCTCATATATAAGTACTTTATAGGAAAACGAGCTCCTCGGAGATTGATCCTTCAAGGGAAAGATCAATTTCAGCGGGAGTAGAAATGGTTCACACACACACACACACACACACACACACATATATATATATGAGAAACATGGTAAAACGTTCTAAGCTTAACTCACTACACAAAAATCGTTTTTGAAATTACTTCTTCTTAATCGAGTCGATAACGTAAGACCTTTTCGCATTTTCCGCCCTCCGTTAAAAAAACTTCTTAGATATTTAAATTCTTGCACTTGTTGGTGTCTCCGATTCGTAGTTCGCATCTTGGGCTGTCCCTTTTGTTGATAACCATATCTGCTGTCTTCTTACTGATGTAATGGAATAGCCTGACACCCCCATGAGTGACTACACTATAGGTATGATGTACCTATAAAGTCAACGGACTACGGGAGTCTTGCTGCGACCTGTTCCAGCAAGACAGTCGAATTCTCGGCCTCCGGGCAGAGAGGAACCCGGACGAGGCTCCGCCGAAGGGCAGAGTCAAGTTCGGGGTGGTTGACCAACCCGATTCTGTTTTTTTCAGTTTCTACGGGCATTTTTTGGCCGAGCCTTCGGGCTCGGAAAACCCACGTAAAACTCGGCCTTGTGCCACATCTTTCCCTCGTGGGGGGGGGCAAGTAAATATCGATTTGCTGGGATATGTTGAATACGACTCCGACTTACTCAAGAACTATTCGACCTTCCAAACAGCAGCACTCACTGCTGGTTTTACAATAACCTTTATCTAGTTAGCCACTGTGTTTTTTCCAGTGATATTGCTATTAGCGCGGAATATCACACTTACAATTGATGTTTACTCCTTTCTTCTCGCTTTCCTTTACTAACTTCTCTAGGTGCTCATTTTGTTTACTTTCATTATCAACACTGTCATTAATTAAGATTTTAAGTATTTTTTGTAGTTGTCAATAATGAATCCTGGTAGGATTTCTCTCAGAATCATCTCACTCGTTGAATAAGTCCGGTGAAATGTTACAACATTGTCGTGCGGATCTTTCTGTTTTTGTACATTTTCCGAATTCATTTTATATCCAAATGTCGAAACTTGCTAATAGTATAAGTTCTGTGTTATTCTAATATCTTTCCCAAATAAATAAAGGCCTACGTAATAGTCCAAACAGAAGAAATACAAGTAAAGCATAATACAGTGACTAAAACTGCAAAATCCTTAAAAATAAAGCAAAGGCAAATACAACCGACCAGATACAGAAACGATTGCAAACTAAACCGCTTCACGGTCAATACTCTGGCCATATTAAACAAGCTGATGTAGACAAATCCAGTACCCACCAATAGCTACGTAGTGCAGGGTTAAATGCTGAAACCTAAGATTTAATCCTTGCTGCACAGGACAATGTTTTCTAATTAGAAATAACACAGCACACATACTGAAAAATTAGGTTAGTCCAAAATGCAGATTCTGTGATAAATATCCAGAAACAATTGACCATCTTGCATCAGATTGCGCGGTATTGGCACCCACTGAATATAAAACACGACATGACAGAGTGGAACAATATCTCCACTGGAAAATCTGCAACACCTACGGAAAGGTAACTGCAAGAAATTGATATTAATACCACCCAGACCCGGTTACGGAGGTAGGACCTGTAACAATTTTATGGGACTTTACAATACACACAGACAGAAAAATCAAAGCTAATCGTGCTGACATCGTGATTAGAGACCGCAAAGATAAAATGTCCCTCCTTAATGATATGACAGTCCCTGCAGATTGCAATGTATCTTTGAAGATCTTCAAAAAAACTATCAAAATATAAGGACCTTTAAATCGAAATCTCTAAAACGAGGCGCCTGAGGACATTAACAATTCCAGTTGTAGTTTGATCCCTTGGATTGATTGGAAAAATTTCAATAGACTCATTGAAGAAATCCCTGGTAGCCCATGCCTTAAAGAAATACAAAAAAATGTTCTCACAGGTACAGCCCACACTTTATGAAGGGCTTTGTCTATGTAAAATAAGTGTGATATCTTTTTCAAAACTGCTCAGTGAAAAATGTCATGATGCCATTTCTGACCTTAGGTCTCTGGTAGGGACCCGGAAAGAAAAGTGTATACACCAGAAACCAAAGAAAATAAAAATAATAATAATGATATTAATAATAATAATAATAATAATAATAATAATAATAATAGCATGTAACTGTGGAAAACCCCATTATACCTAAATCACACCAAAGGTACTGTCACTTCCAGTTGTTTGAATATCCGACGAGGAATCTTTCAAGGAGACTCCCTGCCCGCCCTTCTGTTCTGTCTGTCCTTAATGTCCCTTACGCGTGAATTAAACGCTAATAACCATGGATACAAAGTAAAAAAGAAAGTGTTTAATCAGATGATATCAAATTTTTGTCAAAGACGACAATGAGTTGAGGGTATCCCCAATACTGTAAAATGTTTCAGTGATGACATCGCTCGCTATCTATCTATCTATCTATCTATCTATCTATCTATCTATCTATCTATCTAAAGTGTTAATGTAAAAATATTCTGTTATATATTTCAGTGGTTATATTTAATAAATCGCAAATGAGTCATATTAATTTGGCACTCAGACAAAACGTGGAATCCGTGGTAAATAATTTCATTCTTTATTTTGAGAGGCGAGGCTAGAATAATGAAAAAATAACGTTTGTCTTCTGACGACATTAATAAATACTGATAAGATCGATTTGCCCTTGAAAAGCAATTGGTTATCTCTTTGTTAAACTTATCAATAAATGTGACGTATGCCTGTCTCATGTGGGCTTCAGAAATTTCCAATTAGCTTAATTGCATTCATAATAACTACTTATGGACATAAAACACGTCAGAATTGAGTTGGATCAACCCCGGAAAGTAATATCTCCTTTTTTATTTAAAAAGAAAACAAGTATATTTTTTGTTTGCTTAGTCACCTGAAAATAATATTTTTGACAGCAACCTCTTTATTATTCACATGTAGGCTATTTTCTTCGTCTTTTGTTGTTATTATTACAACGTTTCAGCCGTTGTATCTCTCGGCCTTCTTCAGGTGTCCGTCAATCAGGTTGACCTTCAGAGAATTACGAACTGTACTCTTCAGTTACTTTACATGGAAGATTGTTCTCCTTACACTGTCCATGTCTTGGGATATCACGACTTGTTCCATTTTAATACTGTTTAAGGTTAAGACAAGTGAATATATATATATATATATATATATATATATATATATATATATATATATATATATATATATCTGTGTGTGTTCACTTATCTCAACCCTATATATATATATATATATATATATATATATATATATATATATATATATATATATATATATATATATATATATCTGTGTGTGGGTTCACTTATATCAACCCTATATATATATATATGTGTGTGTGTGTTCACTTATCTCAACCCTATATATATATATATATATATATATATATATATATCTGTGTGTGGGTTCACTTATATCAACCCTATATATATATATATATATGTGTGTGTGTGTGTGTGTGTGTGTGTTCACTTATCTCAACCCTATATATATATATATATATATATATATATATATATATGTATGTATATGTATATATATATATATATCTGTGTGTGTGTTCACTTATCTCAACCCTATGTATATATATATATATATATATATATATATATATATATATATATATATATATTAAAGAAAAACAGAACCATTGGTGGAAACAACGGACAACTTGCCAAAGCATAAAACTCTTACCCAGATACAGTCTCGAATAAAACTGACAATACTGAAAAAAGAAAGAGAAAAACGGCCTGAAACCAAACTTACCTATATATGACAAAAATCCAAACACAGAGCCTGCCAGATGACCAAAAGGAAATTTAAACAGAATACAAAAAGAAAGAAAAAAAAGAAAACCTATACACTAACGAGTAAATAAATAAACTGAGAAAAAAAAAAAGACAGAAAGATAAACCCCCTACCTAAAAAGTAACCAAAAGTGCCCAGTGCCTAAGTTATTAGGACAGAACAAAAATGCTTCCCATTGGCACACCTCAAAAGAGACAACTACATAAATATAACGCTCGCACTGTTATCAGGCGACAATATATATAGGAGTAATACAAATAAAATCTGTCAGCTGATTAATGCTATAGTCAGCATCTTGACTCCAGAGTTTCGTAGACGAACATTTTTGTAATTATTCAGTTCATATTTGTCAGGAGGTTTCAGCAACTGACATCCGTTTTTCTCATTTGTCATTATCTTTATACTAAGTTTGATGCAATTAATTTATGCGCCGTTTTTTTTGGGGGGGGGAGGGGGTCTCTGATTATTTTGTTAGGCTGTTTTTTATCTTTGTGTGCGTACGTGTGTCTGTGCGTGCGTTTGTGTATGTGTCAAATGTCGTGGTTATTTCTCCTCTGCCGTTTCACTCCTGTACGTAATCATGGCTCTCCACAGATTCCTTTTTCTTTATTTGCCCTGAATTGTTATAACGTCTTGAGAAAGTTAGTGGATTAGTTTCCTGTTTCATTCTGCACAGTTTTGAATTCAGAATAGTCCATCTCTTAAGCTAGCTATTGCCCACATCTAGATAACATAGTCTATCCTAGTATTTAACCCATAATAGAAAAAGTGAATTGATGCCTTTCCCAAGGAGCTGAACGCAACGGACTAGGCCGTGATTTGAACTCGGTAGGTCGATTTCAATTTCCCCGCCGATACTCAATACACTACCTGCACATCATATAAAGAATTTTAATAAGTACAATGACTGGCGATCGTCTGGATTATATAACTAAATTTTCTCATTGTATTATATACGAATTGCCAATCTATTGCTTGTTCCATGTAACACAGATTCACTAAATGTTTCAAGTTCCACTGAAAAATATGGTGCCACAGGATTTGCTACTATAGATTTCTAAAGTAGATTTTTACAGGATGGGGTTGCCAGCCTCATATGTTTAATTCTGAGTTGTTCTTATCCTAGACTGGTTCCCAACCAAGGTTGCAGAATGTATTCATATCTTCTGCAATGACATTTGAGCGAGAGTAACAAACTTCATTGGAATTCGAAGTCGCTTATTTCATGTCTACGCGTATAGGTCTGTAATACAGATCAATATGTCCCTTGAAGGAGAAATGAGTAAAACTAGGTAACTAGATTGAGCGAAAAATGATACAAAGGTCAAGCATGTTATCTAACGAACTTGTAGGCCACTACAGAAGGTAGTGAAGGAAAGCGGGAAGGAAGTACTAAACATCGACAACGAGAAGACATAATTCATGGTTGCTAGCAAAAGGGACAGCCCAACATGGAAATTACAAATTGGAGATAGCAGAATCAAATAAGTACAACAATTTAAATATTTGGCAAGTTTTAACAGAGGGCAGAAATTACGATACTGAAATCCAAAGAGGTAGCGGAAAATGTCTTCCTAAAGCAAAGAAAGTCTTTAAAAACAGAAAAATTTCGTTCGAAACAAAGAAAAGTGTGCTGAAATGTTATGTAATATCAACCTTCTTATGTGGCTGTGAATTCTAGACCATCTCCTCACAGATGAAGAAGAGACTTGAAGCAACAGAAATTTGACTCTGCAGAAGGATGCTGAGAATACCATGGACCAAACATGTCATCAACGACGAAGTTTTAGAGAAAATGGAAACAAGAAACTTATACTTAACATCAGCATTTGAAATTTATTGGGCAAATAATGAGTAAAGTGGGTTTGGAAAATCTGGTACTCACAGGAGATATTGAAGGTCAGAGAAGCAGAGGAAAACAACGCTTAACCCACATAACGAGCTTGAGTGAATGGATGGTCGAGCAAGATTTAGGAGAAAAAAAGACCAAATTTATTAAGATCTACAAACGTCAGGAAATTGTGGAGAGCCATAGCCGAATACTTTATGAAGGGACACGACACACAGAAGAAGATTTGCCTTGAATCTGTTTGCGTTTTTTTTCTTCTATTACACTAGAGCTATAGACGCAGATACCAGAAGCATGACGGTAAAATAATTGCCGCCCGCTCTGAAAGCAGCTAAAAATAAAGCTAAAACATTACTATGTTGGCGGAGATTGAGTAGGCTTGGCGTAAGCGTGTCAAAATCAAATCAGATTGCATTGCGTGCTGAGTTAAGACTTGAGAAAGTTGAATCGAACCACCAGCGAATAATGGAGTCGCTTCCCGCCATTAAGTGGTCTCCGTTGTCTTTCCGTTCTGTCCGGGATTTGAATTATCCAGTGACGAGCAGGATCTCATGAAAATTTGACCAGGAAAGAAGGACACTTGTTGAAGAAATCTTTTCACAATAGTGAGTGAGTGATTTAATGAGTAAGGGGTTGATAGAGAGTTAGATGCAAGTGAAGTAGAAAGAGAAAGCGAGGGAGGGAGAGACGGAAGAGTAGAAGACTGAAAAGCAATCTTCACAAAGAAGAGAATATGAAAAGAAGACGATTGAATTGAGAAAACTAAGTAGAGAAAGTGAGAAAACAAATGAATGAAACAACACAAGGAGGGGGAGAAAAAAGAGTGAGTGAAAGAATGAGAGAGAAGACATAAATTACTAAATGGAATAAATAAATAAATAAATAAATACTGGTATTGAAATATGAACAAAAGCCTAACTTCTCAGCTCCGTGACTGGCGCCAGGTGAGTAAGTGCAAATATTGATGATGGAGATTGGAAAAAATGAATAGATAAACGGCCTTAAATCTTTTATTGATTACAGAAATGAATATGCAATCTCAGAATAGATTCTTTTTTCCTTCATTCCTTCATTTCTTTCTTTTTTCGTTTCTTTTTTCTTTTTCGCTTGCTTTCCTCCATTTCTTTTTTCTTTCTTTCTTTCGTGCGTTTTTTTTCTGTTTTCATTCTTTTCTTTTTCTATATTTCTTACATCTTATATTTTATTTTATCTTTCTTTTCTTCCCTTTCCAGCCTTTCTTTCTTTCTTTCCATAATTTAAGTTTTCTTTCTTTCTTTCATATTTTATTTTATCTTTCTTTTCCTTCCTTTCGATCCTTTCCATTTTCTTTCTTTCTTTCTTTCTTTCTTTTCTTTCTTTCTTTCTTTCTTTCTTTCTTTCTTTCTTTCTTTCTTTCTTTCTTTCTTTCTTTCTTTCGTACGTTTCTTCTGTTTCCCTTCCTTTTCTTTGTTTCTTTTTCTTTTCATATCTTATTTATATTTTCTTCCTTTCATTTTATTTTTCTTTCTTTCTATTAATAGTTTTCTTTCTTTCTTTTTTTCTTTCTTACGATTTTAGTTCTTTTGATCTTTTCATCACCTTTTGCCTTTTTGTTGCTATTATTCCTACAGAATGTTAGTTTTACGGAATTTATCTTCTTTCCGTAAGAACAAGGCTTCATACAAAAATAAGAGAAAGAAATACAGTGTAACCCGGATATAAGAGACCCGGATATAAGAGAAACACGGATATAAGAGAGATTTTCTCTGGTCCCAAGTTAGAGCCTGTGTTAATAAAACAAAATAGACCAAACCCGGATATAAGAGAAACCCAGATATAAGAGACTTCTTTTCCGGCCCCGACAACTCTCTTATATCCGGGTTACACTGTAATGAAAAATGTGAATTTTAGTGTTGGGGATGATTTCGGAAGTAAAATCATTTTTATTTTTGTCTTCAAAGTTTTACGCATCATTAAAAGGTGAAAATATTATCAGGTTCATGAGTGATGAAAGCTATAAAAAAAACAACAGAACTAGCGATGTACGGTGCGTTCCAACATTTTATGCAAATAAAAAATATTACATTAATAAAAAAAATTACATTAATTATAAAATTAACGGCTAAAAAGCAACGATAATTTAGTCAAATAGAAGTTCTTTATTTTGAATATGCCCAAAACTGCATGAAATATTATTATCTTCTTCATGAAGAAAACTCATTTTTAGGCCTTCCCAATGTTTATACTTCTTTTATCTGCCGGTTCCCTTCAGGACGTAGGCGATTATCGCTCTTTACAACTTCCACTTTTTGTAACTTCGAGTAATGTTTGTCTTTTGCTATCTTCCGTAATACCTGTCCTGCTTGTCATTTACACAAGCACATTAGGTAGTTTATTCGCTGTTTTCCTCTGTCGTCCTTGCTTTTAATATATCCTGTGAGTGTTAAATTCTCCAAACCCTCTTTCTTCATTATGTGCTCTATAAATTTCAACTGTATTTTTCCGATTCTAATTATAAGTTTCCTTTTTGTTTCAAATTTCTTTAAAACTTCGTCGTTGCTCACATGTTCGATTCAGGTTACTCACAGCATACTTCTGTAGAACCACATTTGTATTGCTCCAAGTCTCTTCTTCATATGGGAGGGAAGTGTCCAGTATTCACTACCATATAGCAGGTCCGATGTTTCATAACAGTTAAATACTCTTTTCTTTATTTCTGACGAAATTTTCCTGTTTCTTAATACTTTGCTTAGCTTTTGAAAGTCTCCTTTCGCTATTCCACTGTGTCTTCAGATTTCGGTGGCGCATTTTCCGTCCTCTGTTAAAAGATTACATGTGAATTTATGTAAGTGCATAAAGTGAAAGCCCAGCATTAATTCATTCAAAGAAACGATATACAGAACTGACACAAGCTAGAATTTGAACTTTGCCCATCCAGTTCAATTGTCCAAAATGCTAAGAAATAACCCATCATACTTCCTTCTTATTAGGATTTAAATCCTTAAAATCAATATATATTCTTTAAAACAGTTAATAAAAAATATAATTTTCATAGCAATTTAATACAACATTTTTTGCAGTTATTGCAGTTAAAAATTCTAATAAAACTATTTTTTAAAAAAGAATTAAAACTAAAATTTTAATTACAATAAAAATTGGTTTAACAACAAAGCTGCTAAATAAATTCTTTTTGAATTTCACATTTATCCTTTTAACTTTACTTTTTACAGCAATAAAACTCAATTTCTATGGATTCTTGAGTTCAACTGGAAATGCTTGGGGGAAAAGTTTTCACGCCTAAGTGAGAAGTACAAGACTATGGCACCAGTTCCTTGATTTTCATATTTATGCCTGTGTTTTTTTTTTTACATACAAGCGAGAAAAAGAACGAGCTAATATCAGGGATGCCATGAAATAAAAGAATAATAAAAAAATAATTTTGGGGTATTGAAATTGTCACATTTTCATTTCATAGTCTTAGAGAAGACTTCTGAAGACTTCTGAAGATTTCGTTGACAAAATGAAGATTTCATTCATACACTGAAGAGAAATTCTTGAGAGAAGTTTTGCTTTACAAAACTTGACACCACTTCAGCATATTAATGTACTTTTCTTCCTTCTTTTTAGGATGCTAGTCAGCATTCATTTTTCTACCTAAAGTTTAAATTTGAATAAAATAACATATATATATATATACATATTATCATCCACAGACAAACTGTTTCGCTGTATCAAAGCTCATCAGTGTGGCTAGACATCCGGTTGCCTCTAGCTAGGATCGAAACTCGACTGAATTGGCGTCAGTCGGGATTCTACCACTAAACCGTTGGCGCACGGCAGGGATGAAGGTGAATTTAAGCGTATTTATTTTTAGATAAATACACAGTAACTGAGAGAACTCTATTCGATTTGCCGAAGAGTCTTGCATTATTAGCCATAATAGTCACTGATTACAAACCCACACTTCCTCCCCAGAGAGCTCAACCGAAATTAATTTTTCAGGAGCATATATATATATATATATATATATATATATATATATATATATATATATATATATATATATATATATAAAGTTTAGGACCAAATATATATATATATATATATATATATATATATATATATATATATAAACTTTGTATATATATATATATATATATATATATATATATAAAGTTTAGGACCAAATATATATAAATATATATATATATATATATATATATATATATATATATATATATATATATATACAAAGTTTAGGATCAAATTTATAATTAATAGAAATTACTATTAAATGTTTAATGGCATCTTACAGGTAGGAAACGATATAAAAGTGGATCAGAGAAATGAGAACGAGCAGATGACTGCATCTGTAGACAAGCTCCCGAATTTCTGCATTGCATTGCGTGTATTGCTTACACAATAATAGTGACTGTTGCAAGTGCCGAAAGAAATTTCAGCAAACTAAAACTTATAAAATAATTATCTGCGATCCATAATGTGAGATGAAAGGTTATTCGGATTAGCAACAATTTTAATTGAAACTGAATGTGCTCGATCCCTCGACTGTTATGAAGCTGTGAATACATTTGCTCAGGCTGCCTCGACAAAACACTATATACAATTCACTATTTTTAATCCATAATGTGGAATGGGTTAAAATCATTCAACTTTTTAACAAGAAAAATCACAAGTTGATTTTAAAAATTGCCGCAAATCATTTAAGATGGAATGATTTATTATGACATGTCTCTAATTTGTATTTAGATATGTGATGATGCGTTTCTGCACGTCACTGCGCAAGCTGCGATGACATCCAAGGTCGGCTGTATGCGAATGCACCGGGCTCTCGCTATGTTCCACAGGGCCGTGATAGACGTCAACAAAGGATAACGACAAATGCTTTTCAAGTCACTTCTTTGATCGGGAAGTAACAAAAACTACGATTTCTCAGTTCTGGCATTGGAAAACAGACGCCTATAAACTCACTGCTTGACCGTTTCACTCCTTCCTTCACTGACTCCTGGTCATTTCACTGACCCCTCATTATATGGATACTGAATGGGGGACCTACCGCTCCTTTCAATCCACTTGTATTTCACCAACCAGAAGTAGGGAGGACCACCCAGACAGCTTTTGGGTGGTCAGTTTTTTCAAAGGTCTCTACTTTTACGGCTAAAAAACTCACTAACAAAATTTTATGTTTGTCAATTCAAAGATGGGCTGGAGACAGGATTTCTGAAAAATACTGGTCATTAAATTTATTCAAATATGAGCTGGAGATAAGATTCCGGAGAGAGCCTTGTCATTAAAATGACTTAAAAGGAAAAAAAATCTATTCATCTCCTAAAGATGTGTGAGAAATTGTATGGCTGCACATTTTCCATTTTTCCAGTTGAATTGTTCACCAATATTGCATATGATCCATCATTGTACATAATTAGGTTAGAATAAAATTTGTATTTTCTGAATACTGCCTTAGGAAAATTGAAATGTAGTAGAGTGGGGGACACGTATCATAGATTCGGTCGGGGTACCAGACCCTTGCACCGACCCTGGTGTAGGAGCATGAAACTCTGTAGTGGTGAGTTGAAAATCTTTATACATTTTAATGTGTTTCTCTCTCTCTCTCTCTCTCTCTCTCTCTCTCTATATATATATATATATATATATATATATGTACATATATATATATATATATATATATACCCGATGCGATGAGAACGAAAGTAATATATAAATTCCAACGTTCACAGTATGATTCCAAAAGAGGGCTCGATACCGATAGTAGAGCGATAATTGTTTATTTCTTATAATTTTATTATATAGACAAAACGATTTTACTCACTACAAGGATGCAACTTTGTTTCAGTGCATTTCAACTGCACTTCGACGTTCATAACCATTTTCAAATCTCACCCATCGAAGTGCAGTTGAAATGTACTGAAACAAAGTTGCATCTTTGTAGTGAGTAAAATGTTTTTGTCTATATGATAAAATTATAATATATATATATATATATATATATATATATATATATATATATATATATAGTAGCCGGCACTCACTCGCATCCGAGTATCGGGACACTCACCCTCTCTACTTATTCCCTTTCTCGTCTCTAGTGGCATTAGTGGAAATGGCTGTGAAAGGTCGGCCTTCTCCTGAAGAGAAGTCAAAGAGAGTTTAAGGAGGGCATACGTAAATTTGATTTTTGTGGACAATTTTGTGTGATGGAGAAGCCTACACACTTATCAATGTCCGCCTTGGTTAAGCCAGCCTGACTGGTCGTTGGGATCGTGTAGATCTTTGTCAATTCCGACGTTGGGGGTCTTCAGGGGTTGGTCGCATTCAGTCTGGCCCTTCCTCCTCGGCCTTACCGCCATACCATAAATATTTAGACTTTATTTCTCTTTCTCTCTCTCTCTCTCTCTCTCTCTATATATATATATATATATATATATATATCAATTTACAAAGCCATTACGTGTTTATAATTTTTTTATGGAGCTGAAAACTTGCTCATATAGCAGCATCCTTTTATCTTCTGGAATATTTCTGTTAGTCTTGTTTCCGCATTATTCTCAATATATTCGAACTTCGTCACAAGCATTGCAGACAACAAGTCCCAGTGCTGCATAGTCCTGGGTATGATGATAAACTACATTCGTTAGTAAGGCCTCTGATTGGGTTTTGAGGAGCGTTTTCAGGATCGTAGCACCTGTTAGGATCTCAGCTTTGTGACCGCTGCAAAAAAAAACAAAAAAACAAAAAACACCACGAAAGTATAAAAATATATTTTTATAGTAAAAATACCAATCAAACATTTTTTATATAAAAAATTACAAACAATATCTATTTATAGTAAAATAATCAAAACTACCTATATATAGTAAAATTACCAACAATATATATTTATGTTAGATTTACCAACAATACATTTTATAGTAAAATTACCTAAAATAGGTATTTATAGTAAAATTACCAACAGTACATATTTATAGTAAAGTGACCAACAAAACATATTTATAGTAGATTTATCAACACTACATTTTATAGTAAAATTAACAACAATACATATTTATAGTAGAACTATCAATAATACATTATATGGCAAAAGGTTCAACAATATATTTTATCTGTAGTTCAAAGCATACAATTACGTTCATTTCGACATTAAATAATCCAGTTTGATATGCCGCTAAACAAAATCAACCAACCAACCCAGTGCTACAAGCACTGAAGCCGGTTTGCAAAAGGCTCATCTGCGTTGGGCAGCAATGTGCTAGGAATAAGCGACCTGACTGTTCGGCTACATGTTCAACATTGGTAGATCAGGAGAAATACAAATATCTAAATATTGTTCTTAAAATTTATTTAAAAACGCTTCAATCTTTTCTTCCAATATTTGTGCCCTTGTGTCAGAGCAAACCAACCCTCCAAGTTATTTTTTTAAACGCTATAGCTCAGCTCAGATTCTTATTCTGTATTATCTGTGAATTGCCATGAATTACTGGGAATAATAGTAAAGAGGTTTTCTGTTGCCTTACTCGCATTTTTGTTTTCAATTGTTGTTCATCTAGACTGGCCTCCACACAAGGATGGATAGCTCAGCATATATTACTGTAGGTCGAGGTCAGCAAGGGTTGGTTCCCACATTTCTCAATGATATTTTGCAAACGTGAATGTTGAAGACACGACGGGAATTTGAACTCGGTTCGCCGATTTCAATTTGCTTGCTGATAACCGTTACACTGCATACACATCCACTCTACTTACTATATAGGAAATCATACCCACCCCCACAAAAAACAAAACAAAACAAAGTTTGGTTATCTGGGCTTAGAGCGACGGTTAGCTGGCTCGTCTGGCCAATTACTTATTAATACTATGAGTTCAACACTCGTCGATGACTCACTACATGGCTGTGAGCTGGACAAAAATTATTAAGTAGCTGCATGCGATTGAAAACGTGATTTAAAAATAAGACAAAAAAGAAGCAATCAATCAAAACGCAACACATTTAAATTAAATAAGTGGTCATCACAAGGGCGAAAATATGGATCACCCAGTGAGGATCGAACTCACTATTTAGTCGCAATTGATCTAGCGAGACAAGTTTGCTAACCATTACACCACTTGATTTTCTCAGCGTAGATTAGATGTGGCACAATGCCGAAAGTGTGGAGTACCCAGTGAGGATCGAACTCAGTATTCAATCCTAATTATTCTAGCAAGACAAACTTGCTATTACACCACATGCTCAAATGGTAATTTTCAGAGCGTAGCTTAGATGTGGCACAAGACCGAAAATATTGAACACTAAGTGAGGATCGAACTCACTTCTCAGTCGTAAGTGATCTGGCGAGTCAAGCTTACTAACCATTACACCACGCCGAAGTGCTCGTAAGTGGCGATCTATGAAGGATCTTGAATGGAACGGTTTCTTTTACGTGTTATAATCTGATTGGTCGACGTTCACCAATAAGTCTCTCTTGATTGGTCAGTAACTTGCACATAAACGGATAACGTTTGACAGAAATAAATCAATATCGATGAAAGTTAAGCTGATATACGGTCGAGATAGATGCATATTTCACACCGGTGTGCGAGTTACAAATTTAAATGATATAAAGATATAATAATTTAAATATCTAAGAAGTGTTTTAACAGTGCAGGGAAAATGTGACAGCTAAAATCGAAGGCGCATTGGAATGACGAATTACATCACCGAGTAATAGATAGAATGCATATAAATAGTTTGGTTTCGTTTGTTTTACAATATATCAACCACAATGCTTTATTTAATGCCAATAATTTTTATTGCTAGTAATATTTATTTTTCAAAAATGTATTGCAAGTAATATTTTTTTTCAAAAATTTATCCCTGGTAATAAATAAAAAAAAATGTATAGTTTGGCTTGGTTTGGTTTGGTTTGTTTTGTTTTACGGTATATCAACCACAATGGGTTATTTAATGCCGATAATTTTTAATGCTGGTAATATTTTTTCAAATATGTATCGCTGGTAATATTCTCTTTTTTTCAAAAATGTATTGTTTGGTTTGTTTTGTTTTGCGGCATATTAACCTCAATGGGTTATTTAATGCCGACAATATTTTTATTGCTGGTAATTTTTTTTTCAAAAATTTATTGCTGGTAATAATTTTTTACAAAGTATTTCTGGTATTAAAACTTATTTTTACACTCTCATAGTGTTTTGGGTCAGGTTGGGGGGTCAGCTATTTGCTCATAGCTGGGACACTAACAGGTGCTTCCACCCCGGCTCAGGGTGGATCTGGGAACACCAGCAATTAAAAGTTGGTTTCACGCTCCTCAAAACCTCCTGATCAGAGACCTTCCTGTTGGACGTAGTTTATTGTTATACTCAGGAGGACATAGAAATAGAAAAACTTCGCCCAAAACAAAGAAACGAATACTAAACTCTTACGTGATGTCTGTCCTCCTGTATAGCAGTGAGTGCCGGACAATCTCCTCACAAACGAAGAAGAGACTTGAAGGAACATAAAATTGGTTCTACAAAAGGATACTAAGGATGCTATGGACCGAACATGTGAGCAACGACAAAATGGAAACAAAAAAGAAACTTATACTTCACATCAAGTAGAGACAGTTAAGATTTTCAGTGAGCTTGAGCAAATGGATAGCGGAACAAGATCTAGGAGAAATAAGACAAAATTTACTAAGAGCTACAAGGGACAGAAAGTTGTGGAGAGCCATAATCATCTACGTCCTGAGGGTACTCAACACATAAATAAGGTCGAACTGAGCCTGTCACAAGCACTTTTGTATATCATTTCTTTCTATTAATTAACAGCGAAAGATGACTTTCAAAAGTTACGAAAGTCTTAAGAAACAGAAAGATTTTGTTAGAAACGGAGTAAAGATTACTGGACTGTTATATAATAACGGTCCTTCTATTTGGTATCGGATGCTGGACAATCTCCTCACAGATGACATTGCGAAGGCAAGAGGGTCAGAGGGAAACGGCGAGTAACCTATTTAACAATCATGTGTAAATGGATGGCAGAACAGCGACTGGAAAGTATGCTGAAAAGACGGACCTTCACAAGAGATACAAAATATAGGATGTTCTGGAGAGCCATGATGGCCCACATCCTGAAAGCATACCACACATAGAAGAAGAAGATGAAGAAGAAAAAAAAGAAGAAGTGGGGTCAGATAAGCACCTGTTCAAACCTCTACAGCTATGAAATGCCGTGTTACTTCCACGGAATCGAAACAACCTTATTTCCCCCGTATTCCAAATGTAAAGAGAAAGTTTCAAATATACAGTTTTTTCCCCAAGAACTTCTACTTAGTAGGATGCTTCTTTGAAAACGTCTTTAGTTCAAGTGTAAATCGTTATCTATCATCCTTATCCTCATAATCTTCATTTCCTATCGCATCCCCTTTCATTCATATTACTCCTTATTCCCCATTAGCATTCCGACAGTACCCTCTACCTTGAATAGCTCTCGAGCCTTGTATTGAACGAACTCTAGTATATAAATGTATTTTTGTGAGGAAAGGTTTTTGGAGTGCTTATTTTCAAGGCTTCCCAACTGAAAGACTGGCGCAACCAAATCTTCCTTTTTTTATTTTTCTACATTTGATTTTGTGTTAAGCCTAGAAAATTTGAATAATCTTAGCCATTAGGCATCTGCAAACATCCTCAGACAGTAGTCGGTTTTCAATTACGTATTAATTCTAGTCATCAAAAAAATAATGCCGAGTAGTTTTGCACACATGTAATATTTCTTTGAAATATTTTCTTTTATAAAACCAGAATTACTGAAGTCCTGATCAATTCAATAAAAAAAATAAAATGTCGTCTTGCATGCACATTTTTATTTCTGGTTGCTACGTCCAGACGCGTCATTTACCCAGTGACCAAATTAATAAAATCTGACAGTTTTGAGATGGAGAAAGAGACAATAGTCATTGATCTTCAGAGTAAGTCTTTCTGACAACTGAAACACGCTCAGCTTTCCGTGCGTTTAATTTAAGAAAACAGGTTGAAACATGAAGGTCTATTTTAAATCGACACGTTTTTTCTTTCATCAGTCAAATCCAATATCAGTCTGGAATTTGAAGAGATAAACTGCCAAAAGTTGAGCGCCTACATATAGTAAGGATATCCGGCAAAGTCAATTGGCCAGTGCATAGAATTCTATACTTAGTGGATGCCAAACGGTTAATATTTGAATTAAATTTAATAAACGCGGAATTAAAACCCCACGATTTATTTAATGATACCATAACCCATTCAGTTCGTAGGTGATCATGACTCTCCACAGATTCCTTTTCTTTATTAATCGTGAGTTACCTGTGTTCTTTTGAAATATTGCCTTCTCCTTGGGTTGGAATTCAGAGTCCTCCATTTCTTATACTAGTTGCCACCCAATGCTAAAGAGAACTTGCTATTTAATCCCTAGTAGGGAGAAGAAAGCCAACGCAACAGACTATTAAGGAATTTGGACTCAGCTCACCGATTCCGCTTTTGTGCTGATATCAATTACACTGTCCGTATATTCAGCATTTTGTGGAATAAATTTAATTTACAACGGGTTCTTTATTAATCTGTTTTTACGATAGTCTAAGCTACTCAGTATGTTCTGGCTGGGGGCGAAAACTAAAATTTTTGACAGGGTCCATCAGGGATATATTCACCGACGACACGCAGCATTGGTAATACATTTAGAAGAGAAACTGCAATTCCGTTTTCATAAGAGACTGCAGGGACTTTAGCTTGAACATCAGACTTAGAAGTACCAATAGAGTGCGTTAGGACATTGAACGATCTTTTGCCATTTAAAACATGAATTGAAATTTTATCTACTTCAGTCCACGATCATAGTTTCCCCTTGACTCTGAGATCAATAAAAGGATCTCACCATTCGTCAGACTAAAAGAGAGCGAGAGAGTCTCCTGGAAGAACATAAAATCAAAACGCACAATGAGATTGTAAACTACGGAGTCTGCGTTCTCAGCCCACTGATTTATGGCAAATAGTTCTTGAACGTCTACAACAGGCAAGTAGAGTCACGTCTCAACGCCGTCCACGTGAGCCACGTCTTGGATATCAAGTATACTGACTGAATCAACAACTAAGAATTAGCACGAGCCCAGGTACCCAACTTCCTTAACCTATCTGGGCCAAGTGTACCACATGTCATATGAAGGGATCCCGAAATATCTGCTGTAAAAAGAACTCCTGCAAGTGGGCACACGAGCTGTCCTAGCTTCGTTTCAAACAGAGACGAGAGGTGGTAGGACATTGCCAAAAAGCCACAAGCTGTACAACACTATCGAAACCAATATGGATCCTTAAAACACAAACCAAAAGTCACCGACCTTAAAATAAAATCAACATCACTGGCTTATGAAAACTCCTTAAAGTATGTAAGTGTTACCTAAAGGACAAAAGATCAATAAACACCTTTACAGAACAACATAAACTCATAAACAAAAAGATCAGTATTCATTTCCGAATGCAAACGCCAAAACAAATTTCTAATAAGATTCCTACAACCAAATTATGATCAAAAGACTAAATATAATCCCATAATCTAAATCTGATAAACTGTATTTCAAATATCAAAACTTGCAACCAAAGAAAAATATACGAAGGAAAGATTTTCGTTAATATCTATTAATTGACAGGACTTCTTGGGAAAGATAGTGAAACAGTTTTCTGTTGCGCCTTTCCGAGGTTTTGCATGTTTCTATCCTTCTCTTCGACTTGCGGATACATAAAGCTAGCAAGCCTGATGTTTAACCTATATATATATATATATATATATATATATATATATATATATATATATATATATATATATATATGTAAGAAGAGAAAAATAGGTTTATGCCTTTCTTCAGAAGATTGGTGCGAAACCAAAAACAACAGACAGTTCAGTTTTAAAGTATGGAAGCCTAAAAATCTCATTTTTTTTATGCCGATTTCAAATTCGTGTTGTCAGTTTAAAAACAATTTGATTTTGAAGAATGAAAACATTTCAAACAGTCAGTCTGCTGCATCATTATATTTGGTTTGCAGATCACTCAAATATTTATAACTGTGTCGAAATATAATGCTGTCAAATGTTTGAAATAAGAAATTTAAGTTATAGCATTTCATTTCGTCTTCACGAGTTCAAATATTTCATGACCAGTGTTAAGTTTATTTCGTTGTTCCTTCGTCGAAGTTTAGGGGTTAGATTTTCAGTTTTTATGTTGTGGACTTATGGGAAAAGAACCACTATTTTACCCTTTTCCGTGAGAAAAGAAAACTCGACTTTTTTTTTACTTTAGGCTTCCATACTTTAAAATCATGGATGTTCATTTTTGGTGGAAACAAACAAAACAGACCACATTTTTAAAAGCCTCTTCTCTATATTGTTTTGAACATAGCACTCTTATTTTATTGCCTCATCTCTGTCCGTTAAGGTAATTTTATTTACTAGTTCATTTAAACAAGATAATGTTTTGGATTTTCTCGTAGACCGGATTTAGTCTTTATCTTTTTAATAATCCATGAAAAGGAAGTAGGTTCCCTTATAAAATGATGTCATTCTATGATAGACATATGAGAGAAGAAGTATAACAAAATCTCAGACCAAACGAATTTGTTCAGTAAATAGAAGAAACCAAATAAATTAAGATGGAATGTATTATATTTTAATTTCTTATGAATTGTCATTTCTGGTTTGTATTTCTTTCGTCTTAATTTCAGTTACATCTTTGATCTGTTATTCTATAGCCGTTAGTAAGTAACATGACTTGGAATTAAATACTAATCCTATGGTAAGCCTCTAACAAGCATTCCATTTTTGTTTTTCACGAAACCTATCTTGACGCAGTAGCTGTCACGTAGCCCTTCGTCTCTAGTCTTTCAAATCTAACATTATAGCCATTCTCTAACTTTCCCAACGATAAGATATGTTGCCATTGTATTAATAATTATATATTTTTTAAAATTATGAAGCATTGTTGATTATTATTTTAGTAGTATTTCTTTCATCTTAAATTCTGTTACTTCGCAACTCGTAGATTATTATATGAAAAGATGGACTGCTGGCTCAAAGATTTATAAAGTAATTAATAATGATTCATCTAAGAAATTTTATATCTATCTTTTTCAAATATCCACGTTTTTATACCTATGCATTTTTGCTTATTTAAATATTTTTATCTCTATGTTTTTTTTATTTTTATTTTCATTTCTTTACGCTTTTAATTTTCTTCGATTTTTTTTTTCAGCATTTTTAATTATTTCATTTTTTCCGTGACGTTTTTATTTTTTTCAATGATTTTATTTTTCTGCATTTTTATTTATTTAAGTTTTTTTTTCTTGGCGTTTTTATTTGTTCTACCTTTTTTATTTGTTTAAATTTTTTCTGGACGTTTTTAATTTTCGAGGGTTTTTTGCAGCATTTTTATCTATTTCATTTTTTACCGACATTTTTATTTTTCCGAAGGATTTTATTTTTCAGCAATTTTTATTTAAGTTTTTTTCTCAGCGTTTTTATTTTTCGAGTTTTTAATTTTTATTTTTCTGCATTTTTATTTAAGTTTTTTTTTCTAGACGTTTTATTTTTCTCGACGTTTTTATTTTTCTGTATTTTTATTTAATTAATTTTTTTCTTGTTTTATTTCTCTACGTTTTTATTTTTGTTGATATTTTTATTTTTCGACGCGTTGATTTTTCTGCATTTTTATTTAATTAAGTTTTTTCTCGAAGTTTTTATCTTTCTTGATGTTTTATATCTTTATATTTTCAAATTCATTTAACAGATAAAAATATCGTTTTGTTGGGATTGCTATGAAATGAGTGTGTAATCAGAAGGTTTTTTGTTTTATGATGATGAGTGTGAAAGCATGTTCTTCATATTAATCACAACAATATAAAGCATAGACATACAAGTTGAATAAATCTCAAGGCAAAATTGAACAAGAAACAACGGTAGTCGTGAATTCAATTAGAAAATATCGAACATTTATATACAGTTAATACAATTGGAAAAAGCTTGTGTTTTGGTTATATGAAAGTTGACGAAATGTGAATTAAGTATGTTAATGAATCACAGTTCAGCAATGTTCAATTGTTGAAGAAATGTTCAAATAGAATAAGAAAGTAAAATTTATCAAAAAGGTAATTTAGGTAGTAAATATGCGAGATTAAAGTAGGATTTGTTTTCTTATTCTTCCAGAGTTGTTTACCTTGGACTGTCTTTTGTTTTTCTTTTGTTGAAATTACAATTTCTATTTAGTAGTGCAAATGAACACTTTTTAAGAAAGTTGTAATGGACTTAGAGAGAGAATGATGTTGGTGGTTGAGTCAGCAGTTGACGCGCGAAAAGTTTCTTAAGTCAAAATAGTGACACGCGTGGATTCGTGTGGCATCTCTCTGAAGCTGAGTTACTGACTGGTGAATTGGACTGAAATTTGTCCATTTATATGTTTTGGGAAGTCAAAGTAGGCTCCAGCAAACTTGGCGGAGAGTAGATTTTCGACAATCGATACACATTTTGGTGTCGTCTCGACCAATAAAAAGTCGAGTTTCGCAATGTGAGGTATTTATTGGTTAAAACTGATTCTAATGGAAGAGTGTATTGTTTACGGTGGTGAGTAGAAAATATGGACGATTCTATAGTTTCATCGTAGGTATTTGTTATTTTGTTATTTGTAACCTTCTTGTTTGACCAATGAATTTAATATTTGTTACAGCTGAGTTTTTTTTTAAAATTCTGACTCTAGGAATTCAACTAACTAACTTAATATTATTCACTGACGTATCAAGTGCATGATACAGCCAGTATCTAAAATCCTCCGCCCTTAGATCAATGTTTTTCTAACAATTTTGATCGACACCATGAACAAAGACATTTTTGCTAAGTGACCCTCAGAGCAGAAACGCAATTTCTGGATTTCTTCATTTATTTTTAGCCAATAAAAGTTTACTAAATTATACTTTAATAATCAATAAATCTCCATATTAAGTTGATGGAAGGTACATCTTTATGCAAATGAGTTGCCTTGTGCCAAAACTGAGCTTATCATATTTTCTCGTGTAATATGACTTGATACGATCATGTGTTTCTGAAGCTAAAAACAGGGAATAAATTACATCCTTGAGTATAATACAACCTTGTAGTACTGACATCATTGTATTTTTTTAAACGTTGTACCATATTATCCAGGAAAATCTTAATGTTATACATACATTTTACTAAAATATTTAATTTTTCATGATATTAAAGAATAGAAATGAACCAGATGTTTACCCATTGCGTGTTTCTTCTCCTAATTTCCGTTTCAAAATTTATTTTCCAACTAATCAGAGAAAGGTACTAGATATAGCCGAATCAAGCTAGAATATAGCCGGTGTGACACTATCTAGCTATGGTAATTAATTAACTAATTAACCATAAAAATTGAACGGGAAAATGCTGAAAACATAAAAGAAGGGTTTAACATTATCCTGAAGGGTATACTGTTCGACATAAAAAAGATTTTGTTTTCTTTTTTCAAAAAGTCTATTGGTGTGAAGCCGTTACATATTCATACTGTTAGAATCAACTGACTTTCGCATTTGGTACCCTGACCAAAGGATCCCACTGACAACCACCGATCGACCGGGGCACATATTGGTGGCAGTGACTAAGAGTTGAATCCAGATGCACCCAGTAGGTGTAACACTGGTAATATATTTTAAGCTGTTAATTAATCTATCATAAATTTATGTTTCATTTGATTTTATTATATTTCTATATAGCAATAAACTATAAAAATAAAAAAAACAATGGTGACTTTCATCAAGAAAAAAAGAGAAAACTTTTATAAAAAATAAAAATAAAAATATAAATAAACTTTACCTTATGAGCAAAACTGATCTAATTTTAAAGAAGTGTCAACAAACGGAGGAAAAGGAAACAACCTCACAAGCAAGGGAATTATCACCCTCATTTTTTCAAACTAAAAACTCAAAAGAGTACATCATTTATAGATTAGTTAAGCCTTTATTGTAACGTTAATATTATCAAGACATGACATATTCACTTTATTAATTTTTTAAATCAATTTCAGTGAATTTCCTGTTTTTTTTAGACAAAAGACTTTCGATTACGCTGATTCTAAAAGAACAAATATGGCTGACACATCAAATACCTTTTGCAAGCAATTGTTATCAGTACCAGCCTACTTTGTGTTTCATTATCTACTAGTGTACGTATGCCGTCAAAAATGGCGGCAATTTTTAGAAAGTTTTAATAGTGAGATGCAATGAAACAAAGTCTTCAAACAATGTACTGAGATTCAATAAAGCGGACATAAATAATCCACAAATGGAATATAGGCCAATGAACAGTTTAATTAATCCGTTCCCTTTATATTTTGTAGACATTTAATAGTATCTAGGATTCATTGATTATTTCTGGTATTATATAAATTGCATTTTGCTCACTATCTTTTTATTCTAAAAAGATTATGTGTTTAATATGACAGTGAAACGGAAATATCTCTTGGAAGAAAAAGACTAGCAACAGAACGACAAAGACAGCGACAAGTTGAAGTAAGACAATCACTTAATAAATAGAGGTATCTGAGTGCCTCGTATGAAAGGCTTGAACAAACGTAGGAGTAAATGAACTGATTAATTAAACGGTTCTTTTGGCTCGAGAACTAATTTTATCTAAATGAAGATAAATATTTTATTTGCATAGATTACTAAAAAGACTAAGTGAAGTAATGCTTCATAAGTTTACTAAGGTTGATTTGTATCTCTTCCAACTACAGATGAGACAGGAAATATATAAATGAATACACATTGATAATTATTATATTGTTTGATGATTGTACTGAGTGTATTTGCAATCTTTCTGTTTCAAATATGAGTTTTTTTAAGCTGAGTAAAAAATTTCTGAAAATGTGTACCTGTGTATAATACGTTAATCCTTTTTTGCTTTTAAAATTCAAAATTTAGCGTATTATACAAAAGAAAATACGGTAATAAATAGCGACAAGGTTTTGGATATCGACTTTTATTTTTTTTAGTTCCAACAGTTTTTTCAGCGTCTCTCGATTTTCATAATTTCCTGATATATCCATGTGTTTTCAATTATTACAAATAAATATCTCAGCGATTGGAATAGATTGAAATCTGAAGAAATTAAATATTTCTGAGGTAGATGTCTGTAAATGGACGAGTTTTGCGTTTCTTGTGTTTATCTTATTGAGTACAGGGTTACGTTGTTTTTCTAAAGAATGTTCCTCTTGTTTTGTTGACCAAAATCTAAGCAAGTCTACGTCCATTCTCATTCTCTCATCAGTCTTGGTAATAACTGCTGTAATAGTATTGCCTTATTTTTAAAGTTAGTAACAGATGAAAAGTCTCCTATACCACCGACTGTTCTGGAAGACCTAAAGTAAGTGAAGAACTTTAGATTTCTTTTTCAGGAAGGCAGATTCTTTCAGCAAAGTACCAAAGTATATTTTTCTTATTAGACTTTTGCTACTAGTAGTGATGAGAATAGGGATTTCCATCCAGGAAACATTTGGCATTCCTTGATCAAACATTATCATCATGTGTCGACCCAATCGAGATCATGAAGTCCACAATACTCCGCCAGACTTCTCGGTCCTTCATTGCTGTACCCAAGTCCTGCCTACCAATGCCTGCATCTCTTGAGATGACCTCAGGGAATGATAATTTTCTGTCCCTGGTCAGGTTTGAGGCAGGCTTCCAGAGTAGGAAAGAGGAGACTTCATTAATGGCACGGTGCCGGTGGCCAGCTCGTATAACAGCTGAAACATGGGAAAGACTGCCGTAGATTTGGTGGATGGTCGAATGGCTTTTCCAGGATGGCGTATACCTGTTGATACAGGTCCAGCCTCTGCCTCTGATCATGATGCACTTCATGGTGTATTGAAGGATGGATATCAAATAGTTAATGGTTGAAACTCATAAAATCTTTTTCAGGAAAATAGGCTCCTCAAGTCCACTAATTGCTCGTTTTGTATTGATGCGGGTTCCATCTTAAATTTTTATTTAAGGTAGTGTGGAATGTCAAAATCTTTATCATTATTTTCCCTTCTACTTGTTACTGCTATTTATTTTAGTTGTTGTTGCTGTTCGAAGTCTTCAAGTTATGTAAGTTTTGCTTTTTGGTAAAGCTCTTTGCCTGCGATTCTGAAATGCCAGTCTTTACGTTATCATGAAGGATTGTTTTCTTCAGGACTTAAAGGAATCAGTTGCTTGTAGCTGATTTTTAATTATTGATCTGAGAAAATATTTGTATATAACTGATGATTTAGACTTTTATGAACGAGTTTGATGTCATGCATGACATCCATATAACATTCTGGTAAGCAAACCAAATTTTCCAGGCCTGCTTAAAATGTCGAACGTCTTAGACAAGTAAAAGGAAATGGTAACACATATCTCTGTGTTTCGTCGTCGGCATTTCCCTTGGCTTGCTCTCAGGGAAAAAAGCTACAACACTTTAACACTTCAAATACCTCGGCGTTATGATCTCTAATAACAAAGGATTCATCATTGGCAGACACAATCTTAACCATATAGGATATGCAGATGACACTGTGATAATAGCAGACACGTAAAGGAAACTACAAAGCCTCTTACAGAAGCTAGAAAAGGAAAGCGAGAAGAAAGGACTAAGCATAAACTACAAGAAGATAGAATGCATGGTCATCAGCAAGAAGATGAATCCAAAATGAAAATTACAGGTCGGGGATACAATCAGGTGTAGAAATTTCTGGGAAGTATTCTAACAAAGGACCGAAAGTTCAGGTCTGAGATCCGAAGACGTATTGGGATGGCTAACAACGCATTTCAAAAGCTAAACAGGATATTAAGAGACAGGAACATTTCGTTGGAAACAGAAAATAATACTGAACTATTACGTGATAAATGTCCTCTTGTATAACAGTGAATGCTGAACAATCTCCTCAAAGAGGAAGGAGACTTGAAACAACAGAAATGTGGTTCTACAGAAGGATGGTGAGGATACCATTGTCCGAACATGTGAGGAACGACGAGGTTTTGGAGAGAATGGAAACAAAAAGGAAACATACTTAACACCATGAAGAGACAGTTAAAATTTCTAGGACACATAACGAGGAAAGAAAGCTTTTAAAATCTGATACTCACAGGACGAATAGAGTGAATGAGGGACAGGGGAAAGCAACGCGTGACATACTTAATGGGATTGAGCAAATGCATCACAGAAAGGGTGTTTGGAGAAATAATAGAAAGATAAAACTTATTAAGAGCTACAAGGGACAGAAAGAGGTGGCGGGCCATGATCGTCTAGGTCCTGAAGGGACACGGCATATAACAGAAGATAAGGAGATTGAACACAGAATAGGTGGAGCTAAGGGGACATTTTATCCAACCCCAGAAGATGCTACAAAAACCAAAATACTAACCTGAGAACTAGAGTGATGTTCTGAAAATAACCACGTGCCCATCGTCTCGAACCGCGGCTTCGTTAAGATGGAAACTTTCCGAATCGCAAATGGCATGAATCTAGATTGTGTGCTGGCTTTCTCGCTTTTTCAGTATCCTTTAACATAATATTGAAACAAGATACAAAAGCTTACGTTCTTGGCTGACATGAAGTGGAAGGACTATATTGAATCCAGTGCTAGGTCAGCTGCTAAGAAAGTTGAATCACTGTCATGCGAGACAATTTTTCTCTCCAGAATCTATCTTGCATATCTATAAGTTTACATTCATCCATGATTAAAATATTCCTGTCACATATGGTCCGGTGCCCCTGCTATTTACCTTGAGCTCCTTGATAAAATCCAGAGAATAATCTTCAATATTATTGATCCTCATCCGGTGGTTCGGCTTGAGTGACTTGAGGTTGATTCCCTTTGCCTTTTCTATAAATACTTTCATATTAATTGTTCGGATCAACTATTCGCTATGGTGCCTAGATTTAAAAAAAATTTAAGCACAGTACTAGATTGGCATCGAAATCTCATCAATACACAGTTGCGTAGGCTAAATGTAACCGTAAATTCTATACTAACAGTTTCTTTTTTCACACTTCTCACTTGTGGAACTCCCTTCTGGCTCCATGCTTTCCAGCGTACTTTAAACTGCAAAAATTTAAATTCAGTGTCAATCGCTATCTACTGTCCTCTTGATTACTTTTTTCTCTTCCCGCTCATTATTAATACTTCAATTCGTAATTCTTCCACATCCTGTAACTCTTTGTGTCTTAGTGGCTTTACTACCTTGGATGGGGTGATAGCGATTAAAAAAAAAGGAAAAAAAGAGATCAATGATGATGTGGATAATGTGCACACGTAACCTGTTCAAACGGAAAAGACCCTGAACACGAAATAGACTAAAGTGCAGCCGGACAGAGAGCTTTTGTTGCTCCCTTGGAGACATATATCTCGGTTGCTTCATGTTTTCAGACGCTAAGTTTGATAAAGTCTGAGGCTGGTAAAGCAGTTAACTTTGGTTAGGCTGTGTCTGGAGAGATAGATATATAACGAAAGATACTAAAACAAGAATTCTTATTGGAGGTACATAATGAAATTAATGTAATAAAACGGCCAATATAAAGCGACAAGAGGAAGTACCACTTTCCTATGGTTGCCAGATCTTTTCCTTTGGCCACTGTGGAAAAAAAACTGTTTATCCTGTGTATGTTTTGTTGGCTGGCGGGAAATCTGTAACAGACGTGGAAAGCTCGTCTAAATCTTTGTTCGGGAAACCATTATAATAATACTATTTTAAAAAAAATGCGATTTTCAGAAAACACTGATACTTTTGCCGAGAAAAATTTCAGAAAAATGTGTGTGTGTGTGTGTGTGTTTCATTGACGTATAAGTAAATAATAACGACAAAAATAAAAAAAAAGAGAAAAGAAAAATTGAAGCTAAACAAGGGAAATAGAAGAAAAACTTAAATAAGAGAATATTCGATTTTTCCATCTTTCCCTCCGACTGGTTCTAAATCAAAAAGCAAAAATTAAAATGGCCGGAAATATTTGAAATGGTCGCTA